>JAHLSL010000007.1:12183563-12400740 GCA_025920805.1 Petroica traversi
TTCTTTTCTTTTCTTTTCTTTTCTTTTCTTTTCTTTTCTTTTCTTTTTTCTTTTCTTTTCTTTTTTTCTTTTTAATATCTGCCCTTCTTTTTGTCACATATTACAGCAGAAATGTTTCAGTGGTAATACCTGCTCACTTAGGAGAAGAAAGGCCCTGGAAACTTTGAAAGGAAAAATATGGGCTCATTTTCGTATCTACTTTCCAACTTTCAGCAAGCTTAGTAAAACATGTGGATTATTAGGTATGTAATTGTACTAAAGCATCCTCTGGTATCCATGTGGCACCTCATTTTGTGGCAATCATTTAAAATAACTGGTAATAGAAATCAGATGAAAAGAAGCTAGTTCTTAAAGACATCCAAACTTAAAGACCAGCATAACGATCAAGATTCAGGGGGTTCCTGGCCTTAAGTTTGGATGTCTTTAAGTGAGAACATGAATAAAGATGAATGACAATAATTCTGCTATTTGGAAACATTATAATGTACTTGGATCTGTATGATTCCTGGAATGGTAGCTTATGGCCCTCTTTGAGAGTTCTTTAGCAATTTCTGAGTGAGGACTTGGCACTCCTTGTGAATACAGTCAAAGGAACCAGAAATGTACATTCAAAGCTCTTTTGAGATGATTTCCAGAACCTACTAATCTATGCTGAAGCAGTTTCTTTTCAAAAGGTGAAAGAGACTTCAGCTTTTTCAAACAAGAAAACCTGGGAGCTGAAAGTTGTGTCTGGAATATTCTGCAAGAAAAAATGGGTACTACTGATTGAATGTCATGCATAAATAATCAGTTTGAAGAAAGGTTTTGGAGATTGATGTTCTTGAGATGGCAACCTGAAATGATTGCTTCCTGTTAGAAATAGTGGACATTGTTCTGTCTATGCAGAGAAATTACCATATTCTACTCTGTCAGTGTGTAAATTATCATGACAAGAGCAAGAAATGGAACATTCTGTTACATTTTCAATTTTCTTTGCTTGTGAGACAGAGACAGAAAGATTTTTCCTATTCAGTTAATTTAAAAATACTGTATATATATACACCTCATATACATTGTCTTTGTTTTGGTTTTTCCCCCTAATGATCTAATCTAAAATCTTCTGTTCTGCATAAATGATCTATGATTCACTATGTGTATTTCAAAGATTTTAAGTCTAGAGTAATATCTGTATCGTGGGATTCTCAAAGATCTGTATATTCAGGGAATATGCTACAAGTCTTCATAACACCTGAAGCTATTGTATTGTTTACTTGAAAAGGATTTTGGATTTGTTAGTTTTCACCAATGTTATGGAATTTGAATAAAGCAGCTGCTACAGGAATATCACTTCTGTCAGTTGAGGAGAGAGTTCTTCCATATAGTCCCAAAAGAATAAATTTGAGGGATAAAAAACATTCTTGGTATTTCAGGTGTTTAAAAAAAGGTAATTTCAAAGTATTGCATAGTTCATGCATGGTCCACAGCTTGAACTATTGACATCTACCCTGGCTGCTCCTTCCCTACGAATGAGGCAGGATGGTGGCTGACATAAACCCTTCTCTGAAACCCATGATGGCCAAAGGCTCCCAGTCTGACTTATTAGTCAGTGCCCTCTTTGACACTGGCTGCAAAGATATTCTGTTCTCACACAGCAACAATTGTGTCTTCTTATTGCTGTGTGCCAGTTCCCAGCTGGAACTGTTTCTCAAAAGAGGGAGTAGGGGATCTGGCACTGTTGTGTCACCGAGATGGTTGGCCTGAGGTCTCATTTGCTGTCCATCTCTTGGTTCATTTCCCTGGGTGTTACCTGGACAGTGCTTAAACTGCAGACAGAGGTGCACACAGATGTACTGCAGGACTGCTGGTAGCTTGCACTTGCATTCCTGATTTTAAGTGTGTTCCTACTAATTGTGGTCAGTGGAAAGTGTGCAGTTTAGCTGGTCTCTCCTGCTCCCTGGCAGCCCCAGACATATATGCCAAGCTCAGTTGTGAAAGATTTTTTCCAGCAACAGCATGTGGCTCTCTTTGGCAAGTTCCCACCAACCATTTTGTTGGCAGCTGCTAAGTGGCCTCTGGATCTCTAATGCAGGAAGGCTGCTGATGGGTTTCTGATTTACATATTTCTCTGAAAGCAATTTCTTTTGACATACCTTTCAGTTCTGCAAATGCTCATTTGCTTCATATTTATCTATTTGGTTCCAAACCCCACATAAGCCTCTCAAAACATATAGATCCACTTACAGTTGAAAGAAAAATTTTATATGCCAGAAATCCATGCTGTCCTTTGCCCTTCCATTTTTCACGTGTACACCGTATTTTCATTGTGCATCTGTAAAAGCTCTGTGTTCTCCAGAACTCATGTCCTTGTCCCTTACTTGCTTAGTTAGGATATATGAAATTGATGAGATAGATGCTGGTTGCCTTTGGGTACCAACTTGAGACCTCAGTATGGTCCTTCACCTTTTCTTGCACTTCAGCAGTGGCAAGCCAGATGTACCCCATGACTATTAGCACAGCTAACCATGACTGCAGGAGGTGCCAAAAGAAATTCCCCCTGTATGGCCAGTGCTGACAGGATTGAGCCTGATGGCACTACACCTGTCTAGCAAGAGGAAAGAAGCTGAATTTCATACCCTTTCTCAGGAAACACTTTGCCTCCCCCTTCCTGGCACAAGGAATGCAAATGCAAAGCTAACTGCCCATCTCTTTTAAGTGCTGCCATTTGTACAAGCCTGTCAACTTGCATTTCCTGCTGGCAGCCACTGCTCCGCTCTGTGCTGTTACTTGTCATTACACAAAACAGTCACTACATGGCTGTCTGCTCCTTAGAAACACATGTGAATTAGATCTCAAAACATGTGACTTAATGGAAATAAGTTAAATATAAGGGAAAGTGGAAATATTGTAGAAGCACAAAATCTGTATTAGAGAGGAGTTCCAGAATAAATTTCTCTCTGGACAGAACAGAGTTCCTTGTGTTTTCTGGCACTGGATTTTTAAGAATTAAGAAAATGAGGATGATAAGTTACAAATCTTGCACAGACTCTGTTAACCATATCATAATGACAAATACCCTCATGAAAACCCTCTGTGTTTTCCACCATTACAGATAGTTTCTGTGTCATTTGTGTAACTCCTGTACCCTACAAGTTCTTCCTAAGACCACAAGGAGGTCTTGAAAGATGAGAAAAGGATTCCTTTTAATAGAATTTCACTGTTAACTTGTGCCCAAAGTTTGAGTACACTGCCAGCTTCTCCAGAGATAAAAATATCTCTTGGGTGAAACTGTCAGTGGAAATTTTGCCCCAAACGCCTATCAGATATTGTCTATTTATCATACCAGTAACAGTAGATGCAAGCATTTCTACCTTATTCTCATTTTTTTCCATGTGCTGGAAAAAGGAGCTATGACTGTTCTCAAAATGTATGTACCTATGGAAATAAATGGAGAAAACCCCTCAACTTTCTTTAAAATTGGGGTTTTGGATGGAAAGTATGGAATTTTTAAAACTCAGATTTTGAGTGAAGTCAAGTAATACCATGCCAGCATTTTTGCAGTTCATATATTCCTGCTGTTGACCTTTTTCATGCAGAAAGAAAGACAGTTCTCCATTGACTTTTCATGAGCTTTAGATGTGTTGCAGGCAGAAAGCAGATCCGTCACATTTTCCATTCATCAGTGTGTAAGTTCCAGAAAGTCATTGTGTAATGTGATGTTCTTTAAAGTGATGCTGTCAGTAAAATTCCTCTGTTTGGAGCAGTTAGCCTCCATGGTAAGCTTTGAATTCTCATCCAGTGAATTCTTGTCCTCATCACTGGCCCAAGTGAATATTCCAGTATTATCACTGAAGTATTTTGGCTCAAATTGAGTATGCTTTTTGTGAGGTGCGAATTTTCCTTCCTTAAGATGCAACACAAGTGTGAAGCACCAAGATTTCTCCTGTGGCAAAACACACTGAAGAGAACCCAGCCATCAAGCTCCCTCTGTATCTGGTTTTGCAGCCTGTCTGGATTGGAGTGCTTTGAACTGTGCTTGCAAACACTGTGGTTTCAGTGGCTGCAAGGGAGGTGCTGCAGCTCAGCACACGCCTCTAAATAGGGCACTACAGTACCAGTGCTTTCTGCTTTGGTGCTGGCTGAACATCATGTAAATCTGCAATCACAGCATAAAAGAACTTTCTCCAGATAATTAGGAATCCTAACACACTCCCCCTCTCCACCCACCCCAGCTAACGAATTGCTGCTATTCATGTGCTTGGCCGGAAATCAGCAGTGCCTGCCAAGCCAAATTACTGGAAATTAATTATCTGGAGCCTGATCTGGAAGTTTTGACTCAGCTTTTCAGTAGGTCCATTCAATCCCATGCATTTTTTTGAATAAACCCAGATTTGGAAGCCGGGCTTTTGCTTTGTCAAGCTCTGCCACTCTGTGTGGTGAACAGTTGCATCACACCCTCACACTCCAACTTGGGTTTCTGTCCATGGCTTAAATCATGGCTTGAAAATGTGCAAGGCTAATGAATTTCATTAACTTTCATGCCCATATTAAAGGGAGAGAAGGTGACATCAAGCACATTACTGTTGCCTCATGTAGACATAAACCAGCTGCTTCATATAGTTCAAAGTACAGTCAGTCCCTGCTAGATGGAATATGTTCAAGGAAATTTATAGTGGTACCTGTGGAGCTATTATCTAGAGTGTTTTTTCCTCTCTGCATGCAGAAAAGCTCTGATGGATTCTAAATTAAGTGCTAGAAGAGAGGCTTGCCCATGGAGTTATCTCCAAAGCACCCTGGTCCCTTCAGGAGTACTGACATTATGCAGTGAATATTTAATTATGTTTATATGCACATTAGCATCTACACTGAGCTCAGAGTTGGGTCACCAAAAAGTGGGTGGTTTTTTTTCTGAAACAAGATTGTAAACACACTCAACAGCTATGATGGCAAGGAGGCAGAATATGTATCATGTGGAAGGTGCTTCCTGTGCATTAGGAACTTCGTGTCTCCTGGAAAGAGGTGAGTGCTTTCTGTTGGCATATCCAATGTATTTATGCTGCTTAAGAGTTTGCCCTGTTTTTGTCATTGCAACATTCTCTTTATAGTCTGTCTTCTCATTTTGTGTTTTTCCAGACTCTATGTTCTTGTTTTTAAGATAGAGCTGCAAAAACAAGCTTCCAGAATTGCTGTTGATGAGAGTTAAGCCATGTTCTTCCCTCTTACAGGCAAAGAGTTAGAAGCAAAATAATCAGGTGAGTAGTAAATTGTTCAGCTGGGATAATCCAGTAGTAAATTGTTCAGCTGGGATAATCCAGTTGCTTTTGATCTTTTGCCTGCACTCCAAGATTACAGGATCTTAATATCTGAAGTGAAAAGCAACATTATTGAATTAGTGGTAAAACCTAATTTAATAGAATAAAGAAATTCAAAGTTAACATTTCAGACCTCAGAAAACTATCTGTAAAATCCAAATCTTGAGTTTCCTTCAGAACTCATAAAGAAAAAACCCCACACATATTTGCCAGTTTTTGCAATTGCACAGAAATCAAAAAAGTAAGTAAGCTATAAAGTGGGAAGCTAGTGTTACTGTGGCCATAGCGTGGGAGTGAAAATAATGGTTTAAATCTGCATTAAGTAGCAATTACCCTAGCTTAAGTTAAAATTATTACATTCAAAATATAGGGAGATCACAGTTCTTTCTTTTATTGATTTTTCAAATCACAAGATCTGTACATGTGCAAGCATCTTTGGCACAACCCATTTTGTAAGTGGCAGAAAGACTGCATATGAGCAGTCTTCTAGGTTACTGGTCTACTAAAACCCAAGAAAATCACAGTATCAGCAACATCTAAGCTGTGGAAGAAGCATCAAATGAAGCTGAGAATGACATCATGAAGTTTTTGGGTGCTAATGTCATAAAATCCAATATGAAAAGTACATTTAAATTGAAGTAGTATTTTCCAGAATCTTATTGCTACAGCTATTTTCAATTTAAAAACCATGCTACAACATTTTTAGTAGAGAAATAAACAATTCCTGAAAAAGAAAAAAGAGGAGAATAAGTGATCACTCAAGTGAGAAAAGATCAGGGTGGACTGATGGAAATCACACATTTTATGCTTGAAATTATGAAATCTTATGCTTAAATTAAAGAAAGTGCTATAATTCCTGCTGCCCTCAGGAAGACAAGAATGTTAATGATTTGGCTTACTAGTATCAGTCTTGAAATAGTTCCATGTATGTTTGTATTATATTTGAACATGCTGCAATGTGGTCTCATTTCCCCACTTAGTTTTTTTTTGTTTATTTTTTAAGGATGAGAAGGAGGAGCATGGTGGAGTGAAGATTTTATTAATTCCTACATAAAAGGATTTAGAGGCTTTTTAAGATTCTATTGACCCTTTACAGAAGCTGATCTATGATATCATCTAAACACCAACCAAGCAGCAGTTTAGATTCACACCATCTAAAATACCAGCGAGCAATCCAAACTAACAGTAGTACACCCCAATTTTTCTGGGGAGGCCATCTGAAGAAACAGAACACCAGTAGAAATGTTTGCTTGTCATTTAGAAAATGAAAAGCCCAATGTAAAAAGTTTAGAACTTACTTCAGGACATACCTTATATAATTGATGGCTATATGGCAATAGCAAACTGTAGATCTTCGCTGATGGAGGAAAACAGTTACAGAACCTTTTTGAAAACCCACTTGAGAGCACTCCTACAGCCTGCTTGTTGCCTGCATTATAATTCCCAGCAGCACTTCTTTTGTTGAGTATGAAGGGATGAATGTAAAATTCAAGCAGGAAGAAATGCTGCAAGTTTGAAGATTTTTGCATTTTGTGTCATCAAGGAAAGAATTAATTCATCAAAAAGAGAAAGACATCTGCATTGCTCCCCTGAGGTTAAGACCAGGCTGGCATTAATGTCTTTATTCCTTTTATTTCCCTGGGGCAGCTGTGGGGAAAAAGGTAATGCCACAGATTCAAGTCTGCTTGTACTGATTTTCCCACTAAGCTCAGTGGGACTTTCTTGATGCCACTCACTTTACTCAGGTAAGCAGTAAATTTACATAGCGATGTGATAAAGAGCCAGTGCCAGAGGACCTCATCTAGAGACAGTTTTCTTCTATCCCAAATTATTCCACTCTGCATGGAAAGTACAGCTGGACACCTCGCAGGAATGATTTCGTGAGATGCCTGATGGATTGTTCCCTCTGTATGTTCTGGCTGCCATACAGAGTCCAGGCAGGCTAAGTGTTTCCAAACAGCAAATCCTTCCAAAAAGGGGAAGATCAGCTAAATATAATTTGAAAGTGTTTTAGGCTGGCTTTCTTGTATTTCTGCTTTTTCTGATTTAAAAATTATTCACTTGGACACCTGAATGAAATAGTTCAAGTACGCTGACATTTTTCTACTTCAGGAAATGAAAATGAAACGATTCTCAGAGGATCCTCATAAAAACTTTTTGCTGTGTGCTTAGTCACAGACAGCAGGAGGTGCAGAATTCCATCAGGTACCAGGGGAACTGCAAGTGTTGCGTTTCCTCTGCTCTTTGTGCAGGGGCTCACAGGCACTCGCATTTCCACAGCACTTCCTGAGCACAGCACTGCTACTTTGTTATACTTGTCTCTGTAGCAGCTGGGGAAGGTGAAATGGAAACCAAGAGAGAAAGGCAGACTGCTGTTCTTAGCTGATAGATTTAACTATATGTTTATTTTAGAACTGAATTTTCGAAAGGGACATACAATTTTGAGTGCTCAGTTTGAGAGATTTCAGGTATTTTTCTTTTATTCACAGGTGTTCACTGTTTCTGTGCATTACAAGTGGAAGTTTGAGGGCTCAGCCAAGTCCCCTCCTTTTCAAACAGAAATATCATTTATGTTTAAAGCAACTATCCAATGAGTGCAGATACTGGGCCATTAGAGTTTTTAGTGCCTCACTTATATGGAAGCATACTCAAAATTAAAAGCAACATGAGGCCACTTAGAAATAAATAATCATCTTTTACCAAGTTACTTACATTGGAAATCATACTTACAGTGACTTCCCCACCTCCTTTTGGTTTTTTTCTGTCATGATTTTCTGGCGATTTCTGCTAAACATGACAGATAATTACATCTAAGTTGATCCCTTAGCTATTGCATTTTAAAAAGGCTGGTTTTGTTTAATTCACTTTTGATTCACCAGTTGCCTGCAGCCTACTGTAAAAATGAATACAAACTATGTTTAAAAGCTTTAGAAGGCAGATCTGACAAATGCACCATAGGATTTAGAGACAAAGGGCAATTGGCCACTCCTACCAAATCATATCCCAACTAATGAGAGGGTTTGGGATCAACAGAACTGTTCCATAATTTGGAGCCTTCTGACAGGCAACTAAATCGTCTGCTGTCAGAAGCTGGACACCATGTTGAAGTCAAAGCAGAGGAACATTCTGGGAAACGTGGGAACAGAGGGCTAGCAGGGTTTGTCAGGGTCATCAAGTCCAGTTTTCTACTGTTCTAGGCATCCATGTTTCATAATCCCTTTCATTAAGTTACCAAGATCTATCTTAAAACTAGTTAGATTGTGTGCCCCCACCGCTGCCCTTGGCTGGCTGTCACAGAACCTCTTTTTTCTGATGGTTAGGAGCCTTCTAATTTCCAACCTAAATATATTCATGGCAGGCTGACGCCCATTTCTTCTTATGCCAACACTGTCCTGAAGCTGAAAAATCCTCTTCTCTCTTCTCTCTCTTTCACTTCCATCCCTTGATGCAAAGATAGCATGTCTCATTTACTCATTCTGCTGCACTATTCAAGTTAGGGCATTTTGATTTTTCTCCTATAAGGGCGTCCTCCCAGGGATGTGCTTCTCTGAGCCAGCTGGTCACAGTTTGAATTCAGCCTTTTAGATGAAAAGTGAGTTTTAACCACACTGTGCCAATGTGAGATTTTGCCAGTGCCTTGTACAAGAGGGGCAGCCCAGCCTCAACTCTGCTGTGAACACCTCAGCTCAGAACAGCAGCCCACACTTGTAACTCAGGTGTGTAAGGTCATACCTGCATTTGTCACAGCATGAACGCTGCAATTCAGGAAGATAGATCAAGCTAAGACATAGGTCTCACCCAGTATCCAGGCTTAACGAGTGAAAATGTTAGAGTAAAAATTTGCCTTTGAGATTTTCAATAGAATCGTAGTAATGTCACTCTAATTAAAGCTGCCCACTAATTAATTTGTCCAACATGGTTTTATGAATCACCTTCACATAATGTGAACAGTCTTCTTTATCAGATAGGGCATATATGAGATTGTTTGCAAAGAAGTAACACATTTGTATATTGTTAATAACAACTGAAACAGATTTAAAATAAGTTTGGTAGTAAATTTGAAGTACTTAGGAGTTGGAAATCCTTGCTTTACCAGTAGATGGCACAAATCAGCTTGGTTTGGTTTCAGATCATGTATAAAGAGCGCATTGAATAAATGATGGATTGAAATAATAATAAATTTCTTCTATTTATGGTATCTAGAGGAGAGAAAAAAATATGAACAGGAGAGTAGCATTTATATATTGTGTAATATTTTGCTGGTGGGATTTCCAGTTAAAATAATTTGTCTGCCAATGTGTCTTAAGGGATTTTGACCAGAGATTGGCCTATTCAGACCTGAGCAGAAATGCCAAGGCAATCAGTGGGTTTGGATCTGGTCCTGGTTTCATGAGCTCAAATCTTCTTGCTGTCTCTAGATTCTTTGCCTTGCACAGAGAGCAGATTTGTGTTTGTTTATTTCATTGGTAGGGTGGTTTGTTTTGTCTTGTGAGAGAGAACACACTCTCACACTAAATCTTTCATTTCAGCTGTTTAAATACCAGTTGGTGAAGAGTTTCATCCATTAAATTGCCAGCTCCTTTTAATTGGGCTGATTTTAGCTCAGGGCATTTGGTACATTGGAGAATGGCCCTGTATCTTGGAAGGCTCATCCCACACTGAGATGTGGAGGAGTGATTCTGACAGAGCTCTTGCCTCATCCTCCACCCCTCCCTTGCCAACCATGTGGCCAAGTTTTTCATGGGGAATCCCAGCCCTAGTGACAGGACAGATTGGCTCCTTACTTTGCAAAACAGAGTCGTATTACAGAGCAAGGGGACAGTCCCAGAACAGCCTCTCTGCCCTCTCAGGTGCTGCCTCCACCCTGCTTACAACCCAGCATGGCCCTTCTCTCTGCCTCTGTCCCTCTCTTTGCTCTTCCAGGTCTTGTCACTGTAGGTTCCTTCCAGACACAATCACAGCATATTTGCTTTAGAATTCAGGACCAAAACCTTTGTATGACCTAGTTGAAGATACATCCTGAAGCAGGAGCAGATTCTAAGACAAAAATTGGATATTATAATTTGCCTTGTTTGATATGTGTTTTTTTCAGATGAATTTGATTGTGTTATTAAACACGGAGGGAATTACAGTTCAACCAAGTTATTCTGTAAAAGGCACTCAGTAACTGGATGAAAAAGGTTGTTTTAGTGGGAGGTCTTGGAACAATAACACAAGATCTTGAAACAATTTTATATTTTATTAATGGAAGGGCTGATCAATAGATCCTTACTTTTGGGGTTAAAAAAAAACCCTCTCAGCCAATTTCTTCTCTCTCTCATAAATAAAATTTTTAAAAGTCTCCTTTGAACTGTAGTGAGTCAATATTACTTGGACAGACATTTATCCAGTTACGAGGTGTTAAATGAGGCATTTTCTTACCAGGGAAAACAGTACATCATGTCATATAATTAAAAAAAAAAAGGCAAAATAGTGACCTTTCTTCCATTCCTTTAATTTCTTTGTATGTAATGAATATATTACACTTTGGCCAAGGAAGTCAGTGGAGAAAGCAGGATTTAGCCAGGAGCATGTGAAAGTTGGTTTTGAGTTATATTCTAGCTTGAATGCCCTTTTATTCTCCAGGACTGGAAGGGGCTGTGTTAGGACCTCTGCCAGTGTGTGTTGCTGGGAACACTGGCTTGGAGGAGCTTAGGTGCTAACAGGGAGATGCTCAGGAGTGATGTCCATTCCAGAGAAACCCAAAAAAGACAACACAGAGGTGAGTATGTTACTAATGCCAACATCCTTCAAATGATGCTTCACAGCTGATGACTCTGACCTGTCTCAGGTGTGGAAAATCAGAACTTTAATTGAAAAACAGATTTGTTTCAGGAGCTGCAAAAGCAAGAAGGCAAAAAAGTCACTTGTCTTCGGATGTGGGTGGCTGGTAGATGGCAGTAGCACACATTTAGGATGCAGAGGTGACTGTGTCTGGGCAGGCAGGTTTCTTCTGGGATTCCTGCCAGAGTTCTGACAGCACAGTGTGATGGACAGTGTCTGCACATCCCCTGAGACTGGCCTCCGACCTTGTCCCTACTTTCGTGATGGGGTTTTTAGGATGGGAAAACAACTTTCCATTTCTATAGACAGGTGTGTTTCAGTGCTTTTAAAGCATAAAGGTGCTTTGTGATTCTTTGAGGATGAAGGATTTTGTGCAAATTTAATTTCTATTGTGACACTGCAGAGAGTCTGCGCTGCACAAAATACTGCATGGGCGAAACCAGGTTTAAACATGAGAACAGCCTTTCAGTGCAAGGCTTTGGATATTTTTATGGATGAGACTATTTTTTAAATGTTCACAGCAAGCAGGGAAAATTAAATTCCACCTCATGAGACTCACTGTGCAAATGGAGAGCGAAAACACATAAAAACCGTCCTGGATGATCATCAAAGCTTGATAATTATTTTTATTACTTGTGCAGCACCATTTCTGATTGCATTGGCAAGCTCAGTAAAAGGCAGTGTGTGCTTTACAAGGGATTAAGATGAAAAAGAGGGTGTCTGCCTTTCCCTGTCCATGAGGTAGAAGGAGTTTCGTATACAAGGAGCTGGCGGGAAGTGGAGGCAGAGGGAGTTCCTGAGGAAGCAGTGCTGCCAGAGGCACTGGCATTATAATGGAAATTAAGAATAAGAGTAATTAATAATGGGGGTGTAGGGCAGGGATGGTTTTGTGCAGGGTCTGGAAGATTCCCTCCCTCTTGCTTCTGTTGATTTCCAGGCAAAGGCATACTCATTCACTCTATGCTAAGGAGTGTAAATATTCCTCTTAAAATTTTCGACTGTATCTAAAAGTACCACCTTCCTTCTTTTTCACATGGCCAAAAATGCAAACCAGGCTGTCCAGCCCAGACACTAATTTAATTTTAAATCTGGTGCAGAGCATTGTTTTTATACACTAGTCATGCATCTTACGCATGAAAGCAGAACTGTTGGTACTCACGACACCCTTGTCTCTAGTGTTATGCTCACAGCACCATTTGTGCTGTATATTCATGGGGTTTATCCATATACAGGCAGCTGAATTGTTACTGGGGTATATATTTAAAGGAATGTATGGAGTTACAGTGACCATGAACTGACCACTGGTCGTTCCCATAAACAGATAGGGCAACAAATTTTGGAGGGTGGTGTGAGATTGATACAAAGACACCCTTTAGGAAGGTTTCACCTTTGATACTTCACTCCAAAGAGAGGATTGAAAAAGGGCACCTCATGAGGGTCCAAATATAATTTAGAAAACTCTTAGAAGTAACAAAGAGTTTGCCTCTTCAGGTAATGCTATCTCAGCTGTTCTTTAATGCCTGTGTACTTGCTGTCCAGCCTTCTGCCACAGGGCAAATCTGAGGAAACAGGATATCTTATAGGATGCTAGATTTGTAGCTTGAGGCTGTCTGCATGGTTTTGGGTCAGGTTTATGGTGGTTGTAAATGACAACACTAGTAAAGGCACTTTAGGCATCAAGGTGACAGTTATCTGATCATGATGGAGTGGGTTGCTGTTCTGGATTTCTGGGTGCTTTTAACAAAGAACTAGTCTGGGATTTTTCAGTGAAACCATATTTCTGCTGCTATTGCCTGAATAAACATTGAAGAGTAAATATCCAAGATGAAATATCAAGTCTGAAATCCTGTACATCTGAATAGGCAGTCAGCTAATACCAACCAAATTCTCTTCCTAGATACAGAGGGATGAAGCTTGATAAATGACTTTCCAGAGCCCCTGGTAGCAGTCACTTTATACTTGTAAAGTTCACGATCACCTGTTCATTCACAATGATCATGTCTCAAGTAAAAGCATGAGAGGAAATAGCCTTAAGTTGCACCAATGGATATTCAGATCAGATGTTAGAAAAATATACTCCCCTGAAAGAGTGGTTAGGCATTGGAATAAATTGCACAAGGAGGTCTCTGGAAGTGTCCAGGAGATCTGGATGTGGCACTTGGGGATGTGCTTTGGGGTAATCATAGTGGTGCTGGGTTGTCAGCTGGACAAGGATGACCTTGAGGGTCTCTCCCAGCCTTGATGATTCTGTGACTTGTTTCAATCCCAAGCTCTACCAAGGCCTGTTAAATACAAGTCCTGTTTTCAAAGTTTTCTCTCCTTCATCTGCCAACAAAATGAAAGGTTTCTATGGAACTGGCACTTAGCAAAAAGTCCTCTCTCTTTCCCTGGTAAGGAGAGAGAGGGAACACTTGAAAAAAAGATTTGAGATGCTGGCAGGAGTCATTCTTTATACATGTATTCAAAATGTTGAAGGGGAAAAGAAAGTATGTGAGCTTATTTTCCATCCTTTCCCTTTTTCCCCTTTTGTGTTTTTTTCTTTTGTTTTTGTTTGTTTGTTTGGTTGGTTGGTTGGTTGGTTTTGTTGTGGGTTTTTTGTTTGGTTGGTTTTTGTTGTTGTTGTTGTTGCTGTTGTTTGGGGGTTCTTTTTTGTTTTGTTTTTCACAGCTTTTCTGTTTTGGGAAAGGATGTAAAGTAGAAAGGAGGAGAGGTAATTTTATAATATTCACTTCTTATATATTTTAAAATTAGTTTCTATTTTCTTTATTTTCCCTATTATCTTCTCTTTGGGGGATTTAACGCTTCCAAACTGAGAAAATTTTCAAAATTTTTTACTGGCCTAAAAGAGAAAAAGGAAGGATGAATCCCCAAAACTCATTTGTTGCATTCAGTCAGCAAAAAGAAGTAAGAGAGATAGAGAAAAAAATTTAAAGTCAACAACATTTCTGAAAGAAATTTGATGACTTTGGTGAAAGTGAAATGGTTTCATATATGCAGTGTTTAATTGAATTTTTAATTTTAAACACTTAGGTTTTTTATTTATATTTCTATTGCTCTAAGATTAAATCTATATATGGTAATTTTTTGGCAATACTAGTTCAGGTATAATTTAAAATTAATATGAAATGGTAAAATTTGTAATGGTTGATTTCAAGTCAGAAATTGCTTACAGCAGCACAAAAAATGTACTTCATCTGACAGCCTCTTACACAACTGTGCCTGAACTAAGGCTCTACTGGTATGTTTAAAACTACACAAGTTTATGTTGTGAAACAAATCTTGTGTTAGACATGCTCTGAATGTTCCCATGGTGTGAGCACACAAAATGCTTCTGCATAGCTTAACTCTTAGGTACACGCCTGGTCTGTTATTGATGTCTAATCTTCATAAACAATTTTGTCTAATTATGATCTAATCTTAACCTATCTAATCTTAAATTATATGTGATTTCCTTTAAACCTCTTTTTCTATATATTGTTTTAAAGCCCTGGTTCTCATATCACAGTCTTTCTTGTGGATTAATTAGGGTAGAAAACACCATGCATATTGCAGTGACTGTGGCTATAAATACTATGTGCTTATGCATAAATGTCACTATACTTAAGCAGCTGAGATTAATAATATAACTCTTTCAATGTGCAGTACATTTTAATTAATACGGGTACTTGAACATTAATAAAGGTATTTTACACTTTAAAAAAGTAGTGCATGATGGTTTTTAAGGTAGTCTGCTAGTCCCGAAAAATGTACTAAGACAAATTGGTATCCTCTGCCTGGCACTCACAGCTGCACTGCTGACATGTCTTGCTGCTTGTTTATTTCTCTTCCTGCCCTCTTATCTCCCATAGTTTTGTTTCTAGGCTTTTTCACATCATCACAGAGTAGTTAGGATTGGAAAGGACCTCTGGAGAACATCTATTCCAACACCCATGCCTAGTCATCCCCCCATACCAACTTTTGGCACAGGGTACTGCTTTTTCATTGCCTCTATTTGGTACAAAGACCCTCCTAGGAGCTATTGCAGTGCTAGTACAGTAAGAACTGGAGTGTACAATCATTTGGAGCTAACATCTATATTACCTCCCAACATTGATTAGAAATCAGATGATGTTAATTCTAGTTATCTTTTGTGGAAGCAGATGCTTGGAAGGCATCTATGTAAGTCAATGCTCTGGAGAGGGCATTAGTAAAGACATACTTGTTCCCATGCTGAGCCCTCTATCTTCAAGAACAAAATACCCCTTTGCTAGAGGGGGTAGATTGCATCATTATTGTTACCTATTGTGTTTGGTAAAGCCTATGAAGAATTTCTAACATAGAAAAGGGGAAAAAGTTGTTAATGAGTTGTTGAGAGTATGATTTTTTCTGGTTAGTTTTATTAATGGTTCTGATGGAGGTTAACAGTAGACACTGTGCTACCTTTTTACTGCCTAGCATACAGGAAAGTTGATTATTTGAGATGCAAACACTGTTTGTATATGAAATTCTAATGGTTTGTGAAGAATTCACTGTACTTTAAAAAGCAAGGTGATAATTTGACAGCATACTAGTTCTACAAATGTCTTTAAGAAGATTTAGATAGACACAAAGATAATGAGAAAACCTGGAAAATATAAGAGGGATTAGGGAAGGACAGAGAGAGAGAAGGAGCAGGTCAAGGGAGGTTATCCTTCCCACTTACTCATCACTGGTGAGATCACACCTGGAGAGCAGCTGGGGGTTCCCTAGTACAAGGGACACCTAGAGCTATTGAACAGTGTCCAGCAAAGGGCCAGAAGATGACTGAGGGAATAGACCATCTCTCCTGTAAGGAAAGGCCAAGAGAGCTGGGATTGTTCAGCATGCAGAAGACATGGTTCAGAGAGGGATCTCATCAATGTATATAAATAGCTGAAGTGTAGTTGAAAAGAAGATATTGGAGATAATTTTGAGATACTCAAAAGCCATTTAGACACAGTCCCAGTTAAGCTTCTCTAGGTGACCCTACTTGGGGAGGGAGGTTCAGCCACCAACCTCCATGCTATCAGGTGAGAAGTTCCTCTGTCTTAGGAGCTGACCCCTCCCCAGCAATGCCCTTCCCCCAGTGAATATAACCAGGGGGCAAGGGAGCAATGCATTGGTTCCAAGTGCTCCTAAAGTGGTGCAGTAAGGTCAAACAGTGCTTGACTTTCTGGTTAGAATGGTTGAGCAGCGGGACACCAAGGAGCCAGCAGTTGCAGGTATGTAAGTCACCTGCAGATGAGCAATGCCAAAGTTTAGGAATCACAGTGATAAAGTCTTGTAGATAATCAAGGCTGGGACTACGCCTAAAGGAGGAGAGAAAACAGGACGTACTGCTGCCGAAGTGGTGCTCCACCCGAAGGTTCCTGTTGAACAGGAAATCCCCAAGTCCCATCTATGCTGTATGCAATCAAAGGTTTGCAAAAGGGAGTAAGAAGGGGAATGTCACAAAAATACTCAGCAGAACTCATAGGAAGAGCAGTAGGAAGTACATACATGTGTGTGTGTGTGTGTATACACAGGTATGCACCCAAATCCACATTCTACATGGCAAATGCCAAGAGATCTTAGGCAAAACTGAGCAACAGTGGGCAATATGGGTGTGCCTGTGTGCAAGCATTTGTTGCAAGATGCAGGAAAATAGAGCTGCATAGATGTTCTGTGTATCCCCTCTCTCCTGGACTTCAAAAACGGTAGAAGTGAAGAAATCTGACAGTGGTACCACATATTACTAATTAGCGGGTTGTTAGGAGCAAACTGAGTGACAACGGGATTCCTCATGTACACTCCTGGTTCTATTAGTTCATTCACACTGTGACTGTGTGGTTACCCAAATGGCAGTCAAACTACACGTGTGTGATCAGCATCTTCACTATTGTCTCTGCTTCTCTATTGTTGTCTAATCTGTCTTGCCAGATCAGATACTGGTTTCACAAAAGGCTGTGTATCACACATAGAATGGTGAGAGACAAGTGACCTTCTTATCCTCCAGCATATCTTTAAAAGCCTACTTTCTCCAGTAGCTTGCTGATTTTCTGTTTGTTCAGGCCAGCTTGTTCACTATGCCACTGCTGTGCTTCTTTATCAGTTGTGGTTTCGTGTTCTTGCATTAAATGATTATAGAAAATCTCTTTTTCACTTATAAATACTGCAGTAGTTCTGTGTTGGAACCAAATATCTTCCTTTCACTTGATAATGGCAGAATGTAGTTGCATCTCCTTTCATCCTCTAGGAAGCAAAAGGGATCTTCAGTATACACTGAGATATTGGGAAAGTGGCCAAGTACCTTCTTCTACTGAAGGAAAGAACTGAGAACAGGGAAAAAGGGAAATGCTTCCATTGAAACTGCCATACAGATCCTGTTGTTTCCCAGTGCAGCTCCCCACACAGGCAGTAAGATACGCTGAGTTTCTGATATCCTTACAGCTACAGAAGATGTGAAACATTATGATATGGACATAGAGTTTATATCCAGTCAGTTCATTTTCTTTGGTAGACAGGGGATATTTCAGTAGGTGCACTCAAAATATGCAGCTTAATTTTGTGCATAGTGCTTAGCTCAGAAGGTCTGTTTGCTTAAATATTTTTGGTGTGTTGAAGATGAACATCATTTGGTGATGAGAGTGATTTGGTGCTTTGATAACTGTATAGTGCTTCACTAGTGACAGGCATAGTTCTTATCACCAGACTTGATTTGTTTCATGGCTTTTGATGATATTATCAGTAATGGAGATGCTGAGAATTGCAAGTTTTCAGGTGGTGTTGCCAGATGCATTTAATGCAAGATTTCATCCTACATGAAAATAAGACTCTTTAACAACATTTATTGGCTTTTTAACCCCATATCATGACATATTCTGCAGTCAGTTGTTACATCACTAAGTAGAAAAGGTTAAAATTTTGGAAGTCAGTGACAGCAAGACTTTGATTTTTTTCTTAAGTCTCTGAATATTTTCGCTGTTTGAAAGACCAGAAAGGAAGATCAAATTACAGAGCTACAGGTAATATATAAGGATCATGGAAAATGGCACCCCTGGGGATAACTCTTATTATTAGGATGAGCTTGGACAGGGCACACATTGCCTGTTTGCAGCTTCCAGTTTGCTGCTCTCTGGTAGAGCAGAAAGGCATGTGGTTGACAGCTTTTCTGAGGTTGTGGCAGATGAGAAAACCCTCCTAATCATCCTAGAGGATCCCTCTGGCCACAAGAGATAACCAGAACTTGTTTTAATGGCTTAAAGTAATTTTTTTCCTTAAACTTCAACAATCTAAGGCATTTCAGAAATTTTATCTTTTTGTTCACAGCCATAATGGTACTCCTTGGATTCAACAGGTTTGCATGGGTATGCCCATGAAGGGTGAGTTAGGAAATATGTCAGCCACTGTGTGCTCTTGTGCCTTCACTGGCAGACATACAGCTCCTGTGTGTGCCACAGCAAGGTTTTGAGCAAAGTCATTCAAAACAGGAGGCTTGAACATAGCTGACAGTGAATGGGCAGTCCCAAGTTAGTTTGTGACACTGAGAAAAGGTCCCTGCAGAGGAAACCTTTTTTTTGGCAGCAGCATAGTAGCAGTAGCATGACCTTCCTTGTCACTGTGTAATCATACATACACCAAACATGAAGATAGTGTGTATAAATTAATGACAGCACAATTGGCTAATGCCATATCATTTGTATTGGTGATACATTTGGAACTGAATCATTCCCGTCCTCTCCAAACTTTTGCAGTATTCCTTACTTGTAGTTGTTACATCCTACATAAGATTGGCATAGACTCACTTCAGGAGGCAGCACGGGGACAATACAACACTGTTGCCGTGGAGTGTAGTGCTTACAGAGGCTGTGGTGCTCCAAGTAGATGATTAATTTGATTTGTATTTGCTATAGAGCAATTAGCTATATATAGCTGATTTGATGCAATCAGCTTCATAAGTAAAGAGCCTGGTTTCTTTAAAGTGATAAGACTCATTAGCTTGTTGGTTGTTTGGTGTCTTAACTGCCTCAGAGAAAATGTACTTGAAAAATAAAGGACTTCCCTGGCATGATCAGTGGTAGGTTGTGGCTAACAAAACAGGAATGATGAATCCATTCTCTGCAAGTTTCCAAGCACATGATAGGAATTAGTGTGTATCCTGAATGATGTATGGTTCCTTAACAACTGTAACTCAATATCTATATGATGTCTACAGCACACAATAGTCAGTCTGTAGACCCCTGTGTGCTCTCCCTCTGTTTATGAAAGGAAGGCTAAAGCAACCAAACCTTGCCCTGTGGTTCAGACACTTTCTGTATCTCACATATAGCTGCTGAGTGAAGATGCAAGCTCTTTCTGTTCATTTCCTGTGTTCCTTTCAACTCTGGATGGAGTTAGTGCTGTCATCAGACCAATCATTTTGTGCATAATCTATATTTTCATTCTGTCCAGTGAAAAAGAAATGGGTGTTTTCTTGGAATCATAATTGCCTTCATTTTCTTGGTAGCCCCATCGCCACCAAGAGCAGCCTGGACTTGGCTAATTATGGCATTGTCATTCGACCTCAATTAATTAACAAATGTATTTGCAGTCTGGAGGTGGGGGGAAGTACTACATAAATTTTAACTGTTACTATTCTGAGGGAAGAGCTCCTGGAGTACAACTTAATTTGCATTTATTAGTATTATAATGGTGATTGCTGTTTACCATCTGCCTAGAATTTGCACAAAGCACTTGTCAAAAGAGGTGTAAGATATCTACCCCAGTGAATATGAAACAGAATTTTAGGCAGTTTTTCAAATGAATTAGAACAACAAGAAGTGAAAGGATTGCAAATATGAAGCTCATTATAATAAGATCATGTATTAAACAAGCTTTGTTCTAAGTAGATGGAAAACATAGGAAAGATCTGAGAAAACAGTGCGTGTAGGACAAGAATATTATGACATCCCATCTATGTGCACATGGAAAACAGTAGAAGTGTAATATATGAAAGAAAAATTATTTAATAAACCTCAGAGGAGGAGAAAATGCACAGAAGTCAGGGTCCTTTGGGAGGTCCATTGCAGCTGAGTAAGAACACTTCTCACATTCATGCTTTCACTGACTGCCCTTCACCCACTGTCAAGCCTTAGTGAGGATGGAATTCTTACTGATGTTTGGCAGAGAAGGTGATAATCACAATAGTGGCCTGTAATATTCTTTATCAACAAGCAGGTAGGAATGAATCACAAAGATGCTTGCTCATCTGGATGTTGTTACTGCTTTCGAGTGCTTAAGGATGCCATCTTGCAATATTGGTATCAGCAATTTCCCTTTCTGTCTTCAGTGAAATCAGGTATGGTTCTTGAGCCATATGTATTTAACATACTAGCTCAAAATAGTTGTTCCTTGGACCTTGCATCTTTTAATGTGTAATGGTATCTCATCACTATTTGGTTTTGACATCACTAATCACCAACACAAACAAAAACCTGTGCCTAGAAACTCTTAGTTTATAAGATAAAAGAAGAAAGATGGATGTAGGCAGGTTGATGAGCAGCAGTGGCAGCAGTGAGACTCTGCTGACCAGTGTGAGTGGCACCATTCTCACACAGTGAAGATCACAACCATATGAACAGCATAATCTCTCTTCTCCAACATGGAAGCCTCATAACAAAGGAAAATATAAGGAAGATTTTAAAAAGAATAATGAAATAACAGATTTCTTTAGATTGAAAAAGATCCTTAGGTTCAAGTACAACCACTAAACTAACATTGTCAAGTTCACCACTAAACAGTGTCCCCAAGTGCTACATCCACATGTCTTTTAGATACCTCCAGGGATGGTGACTTATTTGCTTTCATGAGCAGCTTTTTCCAATGCTCAGTAACACTTTCAGAGAAGTATTTTTTTCTAATATCCAATATAAACCTCCTCTGGCCATTTGAGGCCACTTCCTTTTTACCTATCTCTTGTTATTTAGGAGAAGAGGCTGACCCCCCACCTGCCTACAAACTCCTTTAAGATGGTTGCAGAGAGTGATAAAATCCTTTCTGAACCTCCTTTTCCCCAGGCTAAACATCCCTAGCTCCCTCAGCCACTGCTGTTAGGTCTTGTGCTCTAGACTCTTCACCTGCTTAATTCCCCTTCTCTGGAGTTACTCCAGCATGTCAGTTTGTCTTGTCTTTCGAGCCCAAAACTGAACACAGGATTTGACATGTGGTCACACAAGCACCAAGTATTTCAGTCACTCCTCTGGTCCTGGTAGCCTGCTGGTACAGAGCAAGACTCCATTGGCCTTCTTGGCTACCTGGGCACACTCTGGCTCATCTTCAGCTGCTGTCAACCAGTAAACCATGTTCTTTTCCACTGGGCAACTTTCCAGTCTGTCTGCCCTCAACCTGTAAAGCTCTGGAGTTGTGACTGAAGTGATCTGGCACCTCACCTTGTTGAACCTCATACAACTGGCCTTGGCCCATGGATGCAGCCCATCCAGAT
This sequence comes from Petroica traversi, assembly GCA_025920805.1. Lineage (NCBI taxonomy): Eukaryota > Metazoa > Chordata > Aves > Passeriformes > Petroicidae > Petroica > Petroica traversi. The sequence goes on from JAHLSL010000007.1 coordinate 12,205,131, forward strand.
CCCCCAGCAGAGCCTTCCTACCCTCCAGCAGATCAACACTCAAGCCCAACTTGGTGTCATCTGCAAGCTGACTGAGAGGGCCCTCGAGGCCATTAAGCAGATCACTGATAAAGATGTTAAACATGACTGTCCTCAATACTGATTCCTGCAGAACACCACTTGTAACTTGCCACCAGATGGATTTGACTCCACTCACCTCCACAACTCTTTGGGCTTAGCCATCCACACAATTTCTTACAAATAGAACAATATGTCCTTCCAAGCCAGGAATACTCTGTTTGTCCAGGAAAGCACTTTGGGAGGCAGTATCCAAGACTTTACTGAAGTCCAGATACACACCATCCACAGCCATTCCTATTCACTCAGCTGATCACCTTCTCACAGAAGGAGGTCAGGTCAGTACAAGCAGCACCTGCCTTTCATAAACCCATGCTGGCTGGGCCTAATCACCCAGCTGTCCTCTGCATGCCATGCCATGGCACTCACAAGGATCTGCTCCATGACCTTCCCTGGCACTGAGGTCAGCCTGACTGTCCTCTAATGCCCCAGATCCTCCTCTGGCCCTTCCTGTACATGGGTTTTCATTTTCCCATTTTCCAGCCTCCATTTGTCTGGGACCTCCCTGATGAGCCAGGACTGCTGAGAAATGATTGAAAGTGGTTTGGTGATCTCTTCTACCAGCTCCCTCAGTACCTTTGGGAGGATTCCATTCAGCCTTTTAAACCTGGAGGTGGAAGAGGTTGCTGACCATTTCACTTGGATTATGGGGTTTTCATTTTTCTCCCTGTGCCTGTCTTGCAGGTCAGGCGTCTGGGTACCCTGAGAACAACTGGTCTGACTACTAAAAACTAAGAGAAAGAAGGCACTGAATACCTCAGCTTTTTTATCATTCCTAAATTTGCTCAATCTTATGTTTCTCCCAACATCCAGGATGGAGATTTTCCTTAGCCTTTCATTACTAAGTAGGCATTTATTGAACAATTTTTTATATTCTTTATGGCTAAATGGCTTTGTCAATAATTAGAGGCAAGTCCCTCAAAACAGTGGTGCTAAAATGGGAGAATACATGAAAGTGCTTGTTTGAAAGCATAATATGGGAATAATAGGGCAAGATTTGTCCTTTGACACTGAATGAGAGTCTTAGGGAGTAGAAAGACTAGACAGGCTCTGAAGAGAAGATAAAGAGTTGGAGTTCAGCAGGCTAATGAACTATGGAGATGACCTGCATTGCACAAGTTGGACTGAGTACACAAAATCAAAGGGTGAGGCATTGAGTTGATTCCTCCAAGATTTGTTTAGCAAAAGACCAAGCATTTGTAATCTCAGATGTCAGTTTGGTGAGTAGCCCAAAAAGAATTGTTCAACTACACTTAGTTACATGATATTGTCTTTGAGGCATGTATTGAAGGAAAAATTAAGGAGGTCAGTAAAGAAACACATCAAGTCTAAGAAACCCAAGAAGAAAAACCTATCTTTTTCCTTCAAGCCTTGAGATGCCCTGTTCCTTATCTTTTGCTTGGTTTGTAATTATTTAAGGCTAAGCTCCTGCAGCTATGCAGAACACAACACTCCTGCCCAAGCTTCCTCTTCATTACTAATGTCCCTCTATCAAGACTCCAAATATTATTTCCTTGAAGGCTTGGTTTCCTTTGTTCTGCTCTGCATTTCATGGTTTCTTTAGACTTCATCCAACTAATTGTGCCAGAGGTCTTTGAATAAGTTGTCATTAAAGTTATAACAACTCATTATTGTGCTTTGTCTGGGAGAAATTTGATGTAGCCTTTGTAAACAAATGGTGAATTCCCCTTATAATGAGGTCTTTGATGATTCAAGAGTTTTTAACAACTGTGTAACATCAACTAGTATGTATATGTTGTACACAGACACCTCCCTCCTTTCCCATAAATCACAGGTTACGAAGTACCTCTTGGTTATATAAGAATTATTAGATATTCTGGTAAAAACACCTGTATCTGCAAAGAGAAGGAACCACACAAGAAGAGAAGCCCCAGGTAGAAATTGAAAAAGTTATGTTCAAAAAAGCTGCGGAATGGAAAGAAGATGGACTGATATTGATGGAACAAGTTGGCTCAAGTTTTTATAATGGGAGTGGTCACAGCAAGCTCAAGTGAGGGGATAAGCCAAGGGAGAGTGAGAAGTTATGCATGGTAAAAGGCAAATGATGAGGAAGTATATGATGGAGACCAGGACAGACTGGGCTATAAAAGCTGGTGGAGATTGGAGCACACAAGAGGAGGAAGCACTGCTTTCCAGGCTGCCTAGGTACACTTCAATCTCCACCTGAGCCCTATGTGTCGGGAATTATCACTGGAGTTATCAGTGAGAATCGTGCAGTCCTGTGTTCCTTTGTGTTAGGAGGCATGTAACATACTTCTGCTGTTACCATAATGCCAACAGGCAAGTTAGGGGCATTTGCTACATCAGATGGTATCTTTGGCCCTCTTGTTGTTTGTGCCTTACATTGCTTTAACTCCTTTGAAGTCAGCATTGACACATATTTTAGCCATTTGTTTCTGTTGTGGGCTTTATCTTGCGGCTTGACCTCTTTTCATGTGCTTTGGGCTGTGCCTTCCCCCATGACAAGGGTGTGGACAGGCCTGTTAACTTGTGCCATAAACACATTCCTTCAGGGTGGTACTGAGGATGAAGCAAGAGGTTAATAGGAACTTCTTCAAATAGTTACAGAGTTTTGTATGGCGGGATGTACACTGTGCTCTTGTATCCTATCCTGCCGTACAGGCCCTGCATGCCTCACTTAAGTAAATCTCTCTCCAGTCATTGCTGTGGGTGTGTCTGTCACTCTGGCATTGGGAGAGAGTTAGAGCCAAGCCTTATATGTAGGGATTGCCTGTCTAACTGTAGACCTGGAACTGGCTCTGTGCTTGTTGCTTTATGCCCTTGAATTGACACAGAGCAGAAGATTGTAGCTTTGTTGAGGTCATGGAAGGTGTTGTTCTTTTTGGCCTTCCATAGTACGGATCTCTGTGCAGCTCAAAGTGGTTATTTTGCACTGCATTTTTGCATCATGATGATTCCTGAATGAGCAGACATTTGTCTCCTTTTCAAGCCACAAAATCCCAGCAGAAAATGAGAGAGGCCTTTGGAGCATAACAAACTAATCTGCAGGGAAGTAAGCAAGTGAAGGTAGTGATGTAGTTAGTAAGCCAGTTTAAGACTGTGTGGGCTGGAAGATTCAGGCATTCAAATAAATACTCTTTTACTTTTCTGCTAATCCCTCTCTGCTCTCTCTTACTTTTTTTTTCCCTGGCTTCCTCTTCTCATGAGCTACTAATCGGTGTAATACTCTCCAGGGTCTTTGATCTGAGATGTATGTCTTAAGTAAGAAGAGTAGTTAAAACATAGTAACACATAGCTCCAAAATCATTTGGAGTGGTTTCTTTCTGTAATTCTACTCTGTTTTCTACCTAAAAATATCTTTTAAAATTTAAGATGATTCCTGCAACTCTTACTGAGATGAGGTAATTGCTGTTACAAGAATAAAAGCTGTCTAAAGAATCATACTGCCAAAAGGCTGGCCACTGACTTTTGATCTTTAAATCTGATCTGCTTTTATAACTAAATATCAACTAAATATAACTTGAGCTGTGTGTACCAAAAAATCAGGGCTGCAGGAAAGCACAACTGCAAAGTGAGTTTAGTCCAGAGATGTATGAACGTTTGTGCTGATAAACATAACAATTGTGTGCAAGACAATAATAATTTGGTAATCTTTCACTTACTAATACAACTATGTTTGAAAAACAGAGCCTTTTTCAGAGCCATGAGACTTAGTATAAAAACATAACCCCTCAAAGCTCAAGCAAATAAAAAATACTCTCTCATTTATACATTTATATTTACTGACTCATTTATATGATAAATATATATATAAATAATAAGAAAAATAAAATACAGTTTGCCAAGTTAACAGAGTTCCAGTATCATAAACTTGGTTTACTACAGAGTAGTGCTTGGTGATTCAGGGTATAACTTTTTTTCAGTTTGGTGGAAGGGAGCATCCTGGGCCTCATACATGTCAGTTTTCTTTCTTGCTAGGGACTTCTGAGTCCCCAACGACTTCAAAATCAAACATTTACTTCTGAAAATCAGAATGTGGTTTTCTATTAGAAGATATTAAAATTGGTTTTCATTTTACAAGAACGGAAGTGAGTATATTGTTTTAAGTTAGTTATAAGTAGCTGTCCGCCTAGAACTAAATTTTCACTCATGGCTTATAGCTTTTCACTTATTAGCAAGTGAAGTGTCTTGCACTTTCTATAAACATTTCATTTTGTCATTCAACAGGCACAGTTTCCTTGTTTTCTCTGAAGAGGGAAGAACATCCATCTCCTGGCAACCCAAAGGATACCTCCATGGACAAATTACCATGAAGCAAGTGAGGGTGTGGATTTACAGCATGTTACCTGTTCCACCCAATGGCTTCTCTTTATGGTATATGTAAGGTCTTTGCCACCCATCCATTGAGGTGCAAACTGCATTATCCTCAGTGGGGCTGGGATTACATGGGCATCCAAGAGAAGTTGCTGCTGTGTACTGTAATTTCACAATCTGTGTTATCTCTTAGCAACTTGTTTGTGTAGTACACACTTGTCATAGCAAAAGGTTGCACACAAAGGGAAAGGGAGCTTAGGAGGATATTTCTTGTGACCCAGCACTCAGTATCGTCTTAGTAAGAGGCAAAGCATATTTGCATTTGTGTGTAGTGTAGCATATTTGTTATTGTGAAACTCCCTTGTGGGGTGAAATTTTAGGAAAAGATTTTAGCCGAAGAATATTTTACATTTACTTTTTATTGGAACACTTTTCTACGTGGATTAGAGACACTGAGTTATTCATTTATTGCAAGAAAACAAGGAATGTATTTATTATTATAATTATGAGACATTTGGATAAACTTCTCCATCTAAAACAGAGGCTGATCCTTTTATTTTCTTCTACAAAGATATTCATTAGATTTTAAGAAAGCAAATAACAGTACTAGGAACTGTTTTGGGGTTTTTTTTAAGTTTTTTTGTATCAATATAAAACTTATTATATGAAGTGGCTAATATCTTTAACTTAATTTTCAAAAGACCTTTGATTTCTCTGTTTCTCCCTTCCTTCTTTTATCTTACTTTTCTGTTATTCACTCTAACTTGTTGCCACTTAGCTTTTCGATGGTTTCACTTTGTTTCCCCTTCATATATGTTTGTATAACTTGCCCAGTATTGTTCGGTTCTCAAAGAGGTCAGAAGAAATTAAATAATATAGTAAAAGAAATAAAATAAAATCTATATCTGTAGCTGTTAGTGCTGAAATATCTGTAACTATGGCTTAATTAGTAAACCCTATGATTGGTGGATATCTAATTACATAACTGTATTTTTAATTTCAGATTTCCTTTCTCTTTTTTCTCCTTTAGTTCTGAAAAATAAAAAGAAAAATCTCAAAATATTTTAATATCTGTGAATCCATTATTTTTAAAGCATTGGAACAGCAGTTTTCAGGGAATGGGATTTTGAAAATGTTTATGCATATAAAAATAACTGTCCTTTGCTTCTAATGGGCTCAAATTGGTTACAAGCCTGCATATATGCTGATGAAAACTTAAATTACTTTTTATACCAATTACTTTTGAAAGAGGCATTTAAAACTTCATTCACATTTGAAAATGGGACATAGGCTCTGAAAACAGTATTATATTTTTGCATGATGCCTTCCCGTGAACATTTATCATGTTGAGCCAAACTGCAGAGACTGCTGACAATGGTTGCTCTATCTGGAGAATGTGTACTTTGGCAAGCTGAGGCTTCTTTTAGAAAAGTGCAAAAGTTGGAAGGGTATTTTTAGAGAAAGTATGAAGGGAATCCATTTAAGCTTCCAAACCCATTGGATAACTACCTTAAAGCTGGCAGAAGACAAGAACAAAATGTGTCTTTTAGCATTTGGAGTTATTTAGAAATATATATTAATCATGACGTGATGTGAAGAATAGCACTGCCGTACCGTTTAATATGTAATATACAGCCCATTTTCTCAAGGAGCCTGTAAAAAGTACTCCAGTAATCTTGGAAGTGATCTCACCACAAAAACAGGAGCTGCTGTCTTCTTTTCTTCTGTGTTGCAGTGTTTGCACTGGAGTATGAGAATTGCTTCATTGGACTCTGCTGCATGTTTGCATAAGAGACCATTGTTACCCCACAATAAATGAAAGGTAACCTGCACTGAAATGGAAGAAAAGGAGATTAGCACTTTTTACTGCAGGACTTGAGCTTAGCAGAGAGTATCTGGTGCCTACAAACTTCCTGCCTTGCTTATATTGCAGTAACCTGTTCTAATTTCCATGGGCTCAGGAAACTATTGCAATGGGCAAAACCGTAAATAAAGCTTGTGCTACATGAAGGAAACTCCCAGAGATTTCAACTTGATTCCCTTGAAAATCCTTGACAATCTGCAACAATTGGTGTTTGCACTGCTGGCTTCAACTTAGGTTTGATTTTTGCTTTCAGCAGCAAGAATAGGCTGATGCAGCCTTGCAGGTTTTCAGGCTGTGAACAGCTGAGAAAAATGGTAAAATCTCAATACCATTTTGCCATCCCACGAACTGTTTGTGATGCTGCAGTTTGACCTGCACACAGCTGGGTAGCCAGGGGGAATGCAGAAGGAGCTGCAGCAGGAACCAAGTCCAGACCCTGTGGAAATCAGGGATAAGAGAGGGCACTTATTGTCATTAGGTTGCTTGGATGAAAACCTCCCCAGGAAGCAGTAGCCACCACCAGATGAGTCCAAAATGCAATTTTCTCATTTCTTTATCTGTTCTGCAGTTGCCAAAACTCCTCCTGCTTCAGTAGTGTTGAAGTGTCTCTTCACTTAACAGCTCTTGAGCAACTGTTGCATTTTTCCTTTCCTTTCCTTTCAGTGGGCCACAGCCCATTATTAAGCAACTTCTAAAATACATTGATACATAGATCGATATTATGTACATTCTTCAATGACTGGCTTATACACTGATTGATGGGGAAGAAGAGACACGTGCCTGTGGGAGGTTTCGGTCTTATTATGGCCTGAGGAAAACAAATTTTCTAGATTTTCTTATTGTTTTCTTTCTCTAGAAGGTACGTCTCTCTCTTCTGATACTTCAGAATTTTTCCTAGCCAATTCACCTTTCTGGTATTCCCACATATACTCTTGTGCTCAGGAACACACTTGGCACATAGAGAAGGTGAGGAAGGTGCCCAGCAAGGCAAGGTGGTGTCTATGCATACAAGATCTGAAATACTGTTTGTATGTACTGTGGGTATGTCCAGAGTAAGGGTACTGAATCCTCCTCCCAGAAGTGCAGTGGGAAACACAGCAGCTCTGTGATCATGTCTCTACCAAGAATCCTAAGTCACCCAGCTTTGCCATGACCAGTGTCAATGCAGTTATAATCTCTCTGCTTCCAAACAGGTTTAAAGCCATATCTAGCTTCTGAAGATTTTCACAGATTACTGTAAAAAAAAAAAAAAAAAAAAAAGCATTTGTGAAATAATTGAGCTGAATCATTTGGAACATACATCATCTAGAGTGTATTACATGGCAATTATGATGAATGCAATTCCCTTTTCATTTAATACCAGAGTTATAACTCATATTATTTGTTTAGTGTTACACCCCACATTTTCTGGGTCCACCAAGTTAAACTATTACAATTTTCATCACTAGACCTATTCTTCCCCCCATGCTGCAAACAGATCCAGTCCCCCAGAAAGGACTTACTAATTATCTGACTAACTAAGTTCAGTGTACCTCTGAAGTCCTGTGACTTCTGGACACATAGTTCCCTTTTCCAATATCATTACTATTTATTCCCATTGTTTATTGTCCTAAAGCACATTTTCTTTGCTATTGTCAAAATTGCCTAAGAGAAACATTCTAGACAGAGAAGGAAATCCTACTCTTCTTTCTTTTTCTTTCAGAATTTGAAGATTTTTTTTAAACCTCAGCCTATCTATCTGTCCTTGGATGATGATCTCCATGCACCACTGAACACTGTTCATTGTGACTATTAATGTCTAAGCGTGATTTTCATCATGATCATGAAGTGAGGGATGCATTCAAAATCCTGAATAAGCAATTTAATTTCTTTAGGGATGTGCAGGACACTAATGTTTCCTTGGCTATAACTTAAAGACATTAAAGGCATTCAGATTGTTTGTTTTCTTCTAAATTAAGTCCCTGCACCTGAAAAATCCCATTTTGCTCATTTGCTTGCTGATTGCTAAGCAGTGCAAAGTCCAGATGAGAATTAAACTTTTAGTCTGTCAGAGCTGATGTTATAGAGTTCAGTCTTCTGACTACAATGGCAAATAGTAGCTGGAAACAGCATAACTCCTGATACAGTTGGTGTAATGCACCAGTAGCACATCCACATATGTAGCTGTAATATTTCACCTTCAGGCTATGCCACAGGAGTGAAAATAATACTCTGGGGAAAAAAACCCACATTATTTTTTCAACCAGTGTAAATAAATCTTGGAAAGTTAGAACTTTCCAAAAGGGAAGAAGTTGCTTCTAAAATGTGGCTTGCTAAGAAGTATGTTCAAGTCTAAACTATGTCCTATAGAGATATAATATAATCAGATATAACCTGCATTCCATGGAGTGTTTTGTTCAAGGATACATGCTCAAGTTTTTGCTCAGTTGTTTAATTTTCCTTTCCAATGAGTTCATTGCCCTGAGACTGGAGATCAAGGGTATTATATACTTTTACAGACCCTATTATCATGAAGGAGTAGACTTTTTTCCCCTCAATTTATTTATCCATATATGTAATTAATTTATTTCATCCCTGCGCACCAATTTGTTTGATTTCATTTGTATGATTTCCACTCCCCAAATTTTTTTTGTTGCAATTTTAGAGTTTTAATCATCAAATGGGTGCACCAGGATTTACAAAGAGAAATTTCTCTGTGCAACATTGCCTAGTGCTTCTATGAAAAATCCTTTGCATTAGAAGTCAGAAAGGACAAGGCCCTTACTATTCTAATACAACTGCTGTGGCTTGTAAATGCTTCCAAAGTTGTATAATCAATTACACTTTGGTTCTTTCTTCATTGTAACATCTGCATTGGCCCGGACTGGTTGTCATGGAAGGCATCATGAGCTAGATTTTCTTACTTCCCAGAGTATATTTACTCTGTGCAAAATAGCTGTTAGCAGGGATTTCTAAGGGAGCAAGCAGCATGCTGTGTAGTGCTCAATTGTCACATTTGAGCACTAGTGCAGCCACATCAGCATAATTAGCCTGAAGTCTAGTGGCCTCCACCTCTCAGCATTTCACTGCCTCAGTTGTCTTGCTCTCAGTTCTGGCATTACAAAGTGATCTGTTGCACAGCATAGCAATCTCCAGGGTTCATTCCCCAAGTGGGAAAATTTGCATTTAAACCCTACTTTCTCACAGCTATTTTCTTAGTTTTCTTTTCCCTTTGATCCCACAGTAAAAAATCTCCTTTTGATGTTTCAGTCTTAAATGGAAAGCAGCATTTGCTCTGTGAGACACAGCTTCTCAATTGCCCTCATCAGCTGATAATCTCTGAGGTGTCACTGCACAGTAGAAGAAGTTACAGAAAGTATGATGCTGAAGTCCAGATTAAAGTCCCATGTTTCCCTCCTGCCCTCATGGCAGGTGCTAATGGATCAAACAACTTCAAGTACACTGCATGAGCATTATTTTGGAACTAAATTCTTACACCTCTTTCCAAAGTAATTAGATAATTGACACTTCATGGTATTCAGATAACATTTAACCAAACTCTACAGAACTTGGTCTTGTCCCTCGCAAAAAAAAAAAAGGAACTCTTACGACAATTGTTATCCTCTTCCTGGGTTTCTGTGCTGACAGAGTAATGCTGCAAAGAACATGCATGTTCTTTAAAAAACAGCTATTGATGTTTCTTTGATATGAAATGCCTTGAGATCTATTGCTGTTGTCTGGCACCTGAGTAAACACTCTTTCCAGGTGCATGTTTATAATGAACTTGAAGACTTTGGAATTGCCACCAGTCGGAATATGCCTGCAGGACACAAGACTCTTTAGTTTTGTTTATTTTGAGAAAGCCATTCATAAGGGAAGTCAAAGCTGGAGAGAGGAAGTGAGAAAAAGGAATCAAGATATTCTTGATATGATTGTCTATGCATGATTCATTAATTTAATATTGGGACTTTCCTCTTGGTGGTCAGCTCACTTTGAATAGAGGGGATTTTCTCAGTAGTATTTTGCCTCTATATTTACTTAAGATGTCAGGAGCTGGTGATAAGGGCTGACACTAGAAAGCCAACGGCCTTCGTGTCCGCTATCAAGGTGTTATGGGACAATTGTTGAAACTAACAGGAAAATATATTATGCAAATTTTCTCAGCAGATGGAAAGTTAAAGGCTGTAAAATTTCACCAAAGGTAAGTCACAGAAAATTTGCTTGCAAGAGCAAGCCATTAAAATTGCCAAAGATATGAATTGTGGGTCAGTGTTTCACAGACCTCTTGGGAAGAGAAAAATGAAGGGACTTTTGGGGTTTTTTTTTTGTAGCAGCACAGTCATATTTAACTAAAGGACATGCTGAGGAGAAAGGCAGCTATTTCTTATGGGAGAAATAAATCCCTGGGCTTTGAGGAGGAGCAGTAAGCGAACCAATACCAGTTCTTCAATGTGATGGAAGACACTGAAGGAAGAGAACTCTTCAGCCTTTGGGAGGTTGAGGGTAGTGTTTGTCAATTGGTTTGGTTTATGTTTCCCTATAATTTCTTTTTAAGGGAGTTTAAAATAAGCAAATCCATTCTATTGAACTCAAGCACCATGGGCCTGTGAGATTCTTGCCCAAACAAACACTGTGAAGCTCTCAGTTGTGGGAACAGAAACTGTGGACACTCCAGCCAACTTCAAGCTATCCCAAACTTTGATAGTTTGGTGAATTCTTTAACCTGCTTGCTGTGTAGTGTAATAGACTTACTGGTAGGGAATACTACGACTAAAAGAATTGTGCAAAGTCCTATAACTAAATGGAGATGATTTGCAGTGCTTGCTATCTCTGTAGGTCATCTCTAACAGTGCTCTACTTAATAAGCAATAATTTTTGGGAGATTCCTCAAGACCTGAGCTGTTTATAAAAGATCATATTTACATTATTTTAAGGAAACGGATGTCCTAAATCAGATTGATCACACCTCACAGTTTACATAGACTTCTCACTCTCCCCTATTATGTTTTCAGGAGAAAGTATTATTAGGTTCAGAAAAGAACAACTTAATATAAATTTGTTTTCCAGTCCCTGTTGCCTCCCTTTTTAATTATGGCTATGAGGAAGCGCTTTAGTTTCAATGAGACAACAAATTAAGAAATTCCTCTGTCTCTTTGAACGTATATACACACCTGGTATCTGTGGTTTAGCACAGGCTAAAGAGAGTCTCTGAGGCCTTGTTTATGCAGTAGAACACCCTTCTCATGCCATCAGTGGTTACTATATATAGCAGAGAGAGAAATCTTGCATTAACAAACCTCTTTCAACTTCTTGGCTTAAAGCAGATGTATTTACATTAAATTTTGCCAGCTAGGGCTTAACTGCCTATGAACAGTTCAGTGCTAGCAGTGTTAGAGCTGTGGAACCTTTAGAAAACTCCCCAGTGTAAGAGAGGACATTCCCTGCTCACTATACATATCGTATTTTCAACACATGCAACATTACTCTGAAATAACCCAATCTTCAAAACTCAACAAAATGGCTAAACTATTTGTAAATCTGATTATAATTATGATACAAATCCTTGTTTATGGCTACTAAAGATTTTTCATCAAATACAGATATTATACAGCTGCGTCTAAACCTGTTACCTTTCCTTTACCTTCATTCCTGTCATGGCTTGGCACTGGAAACATATGAAAGAAAAAATTCGACTTTCTTTAGTATTAGAGTCCAGAGATTAACATTATTCATAGAAATTGAAATGGTATTGATTTTTTCTGCTTTCTTTCCAATCTCAGGGCCGCTTTCCCATGTTCAGCAGCAGGCTTTCTCCTGCAAGTGTCCTGAGGTGTGGCCTAGGTGTGTTCAAATCTATCTTAGTCATTCATCCGTCACCTTGTCATTATCATGGCGTCTGTATTTAATTGGGCTTCCTTCCTTCATCAGAAATCAGTTTTTATATACCATGAAACTGCAGCCCATTATTAAAAGCCACCTCTAAGCAAGATTCTTGGCTCTTATTTATAAAAGAAGCAGTGAAAATAGTGTCTCAAGCACTCTTTCAGGAGAGTGGTGTGTGTGAAGAACACACTATGTGTGAGTCCGGTATCCTGCCCCAAAGCCACCCATTTCTCAAGTTTTACCTCATAAGCAACTTGTTTAAGAGGGGTTTTCTGCAATCTGTTGAGCCTCTTGATAGGTTGTAATCATCAACAACTTTCACTGGTTGTATCTTTGCCTCACAGAAAATATTGCTGAATTATTGTTAGAATTTCAATTATTCTTAGAAATCAGCACTCTATTTGTGTGTAGTAAGGGTTGGTCCCTCCCTGGAAATGGTTGCATTTTGAAGGGAAAATGAGAAAAAATATTGCCCTCGTTTTAGAAAGTGAGATGCTGTGCAGTGGGATCAGAGGCTCCTGGTAGACCAGGAGCCAGCAGTAAGTTCTTTCAGAAATGCAGAAAACACACCAAGCTGAGGGGTGTGGTTGCCATTCCTGAAGGATGGATGTCATCCAAAGGGACTTGGACAAGCATGAGCAATGAACCCATGGGAACCTCATGAGGTTTAACAAGACCAAATGCAAGGGGCTGCACTGGTCAGGCAGACCCCAGTATCAGCACAGGCTGGGGATGAACAAATCAGAGCAGCCCTGCTGAGAAGGACTTTGGGATGCTGGTGGATGAAAGGCTGGACATGACCTGGCAAAGTGCACTCACAGCCCAGAAAGCCAACTGTGCCCTGAGCTGTATCCAGAGCAGTGTGGGCAGCAGGGTGAGGGAGGGGATTCTGCCCCTATACTCTGCTCTGCTGAGATCCCACCTGGAGTGCTGCATCCAGCTCCAGGGTCCCCAACATATGAAGGATGTGGATCTGTCCAGAAGAGATCAGAGGACATCTCTCCTGCAAAGAGAGACTGGAAGAGTTGGGGATGTTCATCCTGGAGAAGGCAGAGGGGCTCCTCAGAAAGACTTGTAGTGACAGGACAGGGCTTTAAACAGAAAGAAAGTAGATTTGGATTAGATACAATCAAGAAACTCTTCACTATGCGACTGGTCAGACATTGAAATAGGTTGCCCACAGAAACTGTGGGTGCCCCATCCCCGGAAGTGCTCAAGGTTGGATGGGGCTTTGACCCATCAGGTCTAGTGGAATGTGTCCTTGCCCATGGCAGGGGGCTTGAACTAGATGATTTTTGAGGTCTCTCCCAAATCAAAGCATTCATTATTCTATGAGACTGTAATTACTTGAGCTGCATTAAGAAGAGCACTGCCAGCAGGTCACTGCAAGTAATCCTGTGTTCCTATTCATCCCTGCTTTCCACTTCTGGAGAGCTGCAACCATTGCTGGGCTCCACAGTCCAAGGAGGCATGGACATATCAGAATGACTCCATTAAAGTGACAGAATTGTCATTGAAGAATTGCAGCATCTGACATATGAGGAGAGGCTGAGAGTTAGAAATGTTTAGCCCAGAGAAAAAAACCACGTGCGTAGGTCACAACAGTGTGTATAACCACCCAATTTTTGATGAGACAAGTAAAAACAGAGATGGCCTCTGCTCAGTGGCATCTAGTGACAAGACAAGAGGCGGTGAGCACAACTTAAAATACAAGAAGTTCCATTTAAATATAGAGAAAACCCGTTTTAGTGTCAGTACCGTCAAACACTGCAATAGACAGATTGCCCAGAGAGCTTGTGGAGTCTCCACTGTAGAGACTGTAGAAACCTAGCAGGACACCATCCTGAGTAACTCAGTGTGTACAATGTGGTTTGAGCAAGGGTTTGAACTGTGAGGTTCCCAGAGTTCCCTTCCATTTCTTCGGTCATTCTGCACCCAGGAGTAAAGCTGAGCACAGGATACCAGGCTGTCTGATCTGACCCAGGTGAACTTGGCACACGATCAGAGGGGATTGTTCCCCACATCCCAGATCATAAGATAGTAAGCTGATCTAAAGACTTGCTCTGTTTAACACCCATGTTCCTCAGCTTCCACCCCCTGTCCCCAGGCCATGCTTGTAACTGCCATCACCTGCATTCAATGGCATCCCAGCTGCATTCCTCTTCTCTGGGCACAGGGCCATACAAGTGGCCCAGGAGTCAATATGACAGCTCTTGCTGCCAGTGGATTCCCCGTCTGGGAGTGGATAGCCAGGTACACATATGACAGCATTTGTCAGTGTGGCACAACAGTGTTTTAAGCCCTGCACCTATTAGAATCATCACTGGCTTCACCTGGAGACAATCAATCCCAGCCATGGATATTCAGGAGACAAAGCAGTCTAGATCACAAGAATTCAGATTGTCCTGGTGCATCAAGCCTTGTCCTCCTGCCTTAGTGGCAGCAATACTTTTGGAAATTCTGGAAATTATTTAAATTATGTTCAAAATATTTGTCTGTGTGACTTGCTCATAAAATAGTAGATTCAGGCAACTGAGATGTGTATGAATGCTTGATATTAAGAAACAGTAGGTTCCGTTTGAGGAAAATGGGTTTGAATCTAACCAGAGTGATCAGAGAGTCATGAATAATAAGAAGTCACGTGTGAAACATATTCAGTAAAGTTAAGTGTCCAGTAAAACTAGTTTCGACATCATACTAATCTCTAAAATTATAACGTGTGACTCACAGCCCTTAGATGATCTTAACCTTTACTAGAGGATACCCTGCTTTGTGTTCAGCAGCATAAACAACTGAGCAAGGACCCGTGCAGACCTAGTGAATACAACAGGACCCTTTTGAACTCACTGTAAGTAATGTTTTGGGGTTTTTTTTAATGTGGAAGAATTGTCAAAAATTATATTCAGGATAAAAATTTTTGAATAGTTAATTCAGAAATTATCATGTTAATATTCAAATTTTGCCTCAAAACTTCTTGTAATGTTTAATTGTGACTTGTGTTTTTTTTTTAAAATAGAAAAGATAAGTCCTCTGTAGGATTGGCACTTTCATATGACATGATTCTCCTTAGGGAAACCTAATTTCTAAGTGTTTTAAATTAAATACATTGATGATAATAAATGTAGGGCATGAAATGAAATGCAAGTGGAGACTTAACGATTGTTCTCTAAAGCATCTAGAGAGTTTGAAAAAAAAAAGAAAGTGGCTGAAAGAATTAGTGATGGTGGGACAAGTCACAAACAATCAGAGCTTAAATTTAAACCTGTTCTAGATATGAAAGTGCACTGTCTGAAAGTGGTTTGTCATGGTGTTCAGGCCCTTCCTAGCAATAGTAGTATTTCTGTGACCATGATTTTCAGCATGTGAATTAAGGAATATTTAGAGCATCTATTATTAAAGCAGAGATTAGTATTTTGAGTTCACTGGGTTTTGGATAAACAAAATGATGGAAAGGGGAGAACACAAATGTGGGCCCATGGTGGGAGATGAAAAGGATTCAGAGCTTTTACAAAGCAGAGGCTGCATTTCTCAGTGCAACTCAAAAGCTGTACATATTTTTCCCCTAGAGAGAACTTTGTTTTATAAAAGGTTCTGTAGGTCAAATGATCATATACCACAAATACAAAACAAAACAAATATTTTGGATTTCCAGATATTCCACATCTTTACTTCTCTCTATTGACAGAAGTTATTGAAGCAATTGTGATATAGTATTAATTTCTAGATGTAAAAGTATTGTCATAGATGTGGAATAATGGTTTCCATGCTGCCCCAGAAAAGGCTTTCCTGTTCCATTTGTATTTTTTAGTAGCTTTGTTCCTCCAGAATTCACTCACTCATCTTCATTTTCAATAATTGCAGGCTTCTCTGCCAAAGCACCTTTTTCTGTCTTTCCGATGATTAAGACCATGACTGCTCTAGAGTTTCTCTACCTTTTTAGTTGAGATTTGGTTTGGTTTTGGTTTTTTTAAATTTTATTTTTCAGTGATTTGATTCAGTCACTGGGCTGGGCATGCGTTTGCATGCAGCAGGCACACTTAATTCCTTTTGTTGCTCTATGTATGTACTCATTTTCCCTTTCTTCATAAGCAGCACTGTATTCCCCTGCTCTTGAGAATATCCTAATTGTTATTTCTTTCTTTTGTTATTTTTGTGGAAGTTACTTTTTTCCTTTAGTTCTGCTCAATTGTTTAAGCTTTACAAAATCACCATAATATTCATCCATTCCTCATTAACAAGTGCATTTGCTTTCTCTTAGGTGCCTAAATATGTGTTTACATGTAGCCCATTCAAAAATGTATGTTTTAACTTTCACAGAAGAGGTGTATTGTGCCTTTCTTTTGCTTTGATTTTTCATCAGTTAAATTTCCAAATTTAACTGATTAGCCTTTACTGGCTCCCTTACTTTCTGCTCTATAGACCTGTACTTTTGACTCTTTTATCACCTAAAGTCACACTGAAAACAGAATATTGGGGGGAAAAAACAGTTTAAAATGAATTGCAGCTTAATTTTAACAAGGGCGTCTTTGGAATTACCTCATCCCTCTTTGACTTCCATTTTTATTTCATAACCTCTTCAGTAGGTTGAGTAATTTCCCAGAGTCTACTTCCTTGAAATAGAAAGCTATTTTCCCTCAATTCAAACATCTCGGAGTCACCAGTGCTAAGCTGTCTAGTGAAGAGACTGATGTATTGCTAAACACAAGGCAAAAAGATTTGTAATCCAAATGTAATTTTTCTTCTATTACAGAATCACAGAAATATGAAGATGTTGCTTTTCCTGTGTCTTTTACTTGTTGGAATCCATTCCAACAGTTATTGCTATGAGCTTTATCAACAAGGGGTAAGAAACCAGAATCAAAGAGCACAAGGAAACCGAAACATGCCATGGCAGAGTGTGAGGAACAGTGTTTGTCGATTTGCATGTTGTTTCTACAAAGAGATTTCTTCTCGTGAAAACAATGGGAATGTTTTCTTCTCTCCTTTGAGCATCTCTACGGCCTTTGCAATGCTGACTCTGGGTGCCAGATCAGACACCCTGACACAGATCCTTAGGGTCCTTAGCTTTAACCCTCGTCAGATTTCTGAAAATGACATACATGAAGGTTACCGTCAACTCATGCAAATGGTAAACAGAAAGAATGGGGGGCTACAGCTGAACATGGGAAATGTTCTCTTTGTGCTTGATCGACTGAAGCCACAAGAAAAATTTTTAAGTAATCTCAGAAACTACTATGAAGGAGAAGCTTATCCTATGAACTTCAAGAAAGCTGATCAAGCCCAGCTAAAGATCAATGAATACGTAGCAAGAAGAACCAATGGGAAAATCAAGGACCTCGTAAATAACCTTGATCCACTTACTGAAATTCTCCTTATTAGCTATATTTATTTTAACGGTAAGATATACATATCATGTTCTTCCACTCCATAAATTATTTCCTCAGGTGAGCCTTGGACTTCACCTTTTTTTGCAATATGGTTTTGCAGATGGAACTCATATTTTGTTTTCCTTTTGGTCCTCACTTATACTTAATTTGAAACAAAGCTATTGGAAATTGTTCTACTTGACACTGATAACTCTGAGCAAAATGCATGGCAAATTTTCCCATCTCTTTCAATACATAAATTTCCTTCCTTCAGAAGATGAAGTAAAATAGATTTTGAGGAAGGCATCTCTAGGCAGTAAAGCATCAAATCCTATACAATCTAGTGGGATTCAAGCCTTTTCTTAATTGCTTGGCTGAAATCCATTTCTGAGAATTTCAATCCAATGGTTTTTGGGTTGTTTTGTTCAGCAAGTTCAGAGCTAAATGCAAAGAATGCTGTCTTATCAAATATAAGATATGTTTAGTCAACAGCTCTGCTGTTACTGTGTATGTTTATGTATTCAAAACTGAGCATGCAACAATAGCTTTAGTTTCGCACTCATGTTCTCATTTTTTTACTAACTATGCCTCTGCCGATAGCATGTCTGTAGTCCTGGTGTGTCTAGAGGCATAGGTTTCAACCTATTTTTTTTGATTTGCAGATTCTAATATTTTCCAGTGAAGAGATGGACCCACCAGTATCAAATACAAGCCTATTGGCAATAAGCTTGTTTTTCTTAATTAACTTGTGCAGTCTGCTTAGATACAGTCTACAGATCTTCCCAGAGCTGTTCAGACTTCTGATCTAATGACAAGAAGAGGATCAAGGCTGTAAGGCTCAATCAGTGGTCTAATAACAGATACTGCATCTTATTTCAAACTTTCTCTCTCTTACTGACTATATGGTGAAAGCAAAGTATTTGTAGTAAGAAAAATCGTATTCTGTATTTTTATCTGATAAAAACATCATTAAGCTTTTTAATTGAAATGGACTTGGCATATTAGATGATTTTTTAAAAGAAAACCTATTCTTTTAGAACTGTTAACCTGGACATTTGCACTTTCCAATGTGAGGTTCCCCCCGAAAATAATGAAGAACTATATTTCTGGGTTTTTCTGCTTTTCATCTGTGTCTCTGCTCCTTGTATTAATGTCTGGAGATTTGGCCACTACTAAATGGAGCTAATTGAAATACAGATGACTGAAGTTTCTTAGCTCTCTTCAAAACATATTTGTTTATCTCAAATAATATTTTAATTTAGGCTTTTATTAAGCATCAGGTATATCTTTCAAAACAGGCAAAAAGCCTCTTGATTTTTCTTTTACTGAAAGGTATCTGAATAATAAGCAATAAAGTTAGTAGCACAACAGGGAAAAAGTCCAAGAAACCTTGTATTAAAGATAACTTTGTATTACAGTTAGCTTCTACATATGCTAACAATAGGGGTTGTTTTATTTTTTTATTAGCTGTTCAGTTTACTACTGCAAAGTCTTCCTAGCTCCTCCAAAGGTGGTGGAATTTCAGTTTTAGCTCTCCAGTTTTAAAGCAAATAGATTAAAGAGCAACATTATTAGCAATAATATAGTAACAATTTTTAATCTTGAAAAAAAGAGTAGGTTAATGACCTAGACCTGGGATTAATCTGGAAAGGATTTCTAAACCTCAGTTTATAGCTGTATAGCCATCCATACTCTTAGGTGCTTGTCCACTTTTTGTGAATTACAAACTTCCTTGCACATTGTTGGTGACAATTTTTTTTTGTGGTGTAGCACAGTACAGAAGCCCTTCTCCAAGGACAAAAGTCTGGCAATATTTTCCTGACTCTGAGCTACTGGGCATGTTATTCCACTATATTACACCAGTCGCTTTTCATGCCTTAGTCAAGCTGGTAACCACAAAGAATACCTAGAATTTTGTTTTGCCACTTGAGCACTGTCAAGAACTTGAGGAAGGTGCCCTGAAGGTGTCCCCCTAGGACAGAGGTGAGAATAGGAATAAGGGTGCCTTTGAAATAGGAGGAAAGTATTTGTGAATATAATCTCTGTCTAATCTGTGTGTTAACTAATAGTCATGATTTGGGACCTTAATGACCATCTAGTTCCAACCTCCCTGCAATGGGCAGGGACATTTTACATTACACCAGAGTGGTAAAAGAACTGTCCAACCCGGCCTTGATCACTGCCAGGGATGGGACATTTTCATTTCTCTGTTCCAGCCTCACCACCCTCCTAGTGAAGGATTTCTTCCTTATATCTATCCAAATTCAAATCTGCCCTCTTTCTGTTTAATTTCCCTTTCTTCTATCGCTATCTGCCTGCATAAAAAGGCATCTTTCCCCATCCATAGGCCCCTTTAGGTACTGGAAGGTGCTGTAAGGGCACCCTGCAGCCTTCTCTTCCCAGGCTGAACAATCCCAGCTCTCTCAGCCCGTCTTTATAGGAGAGGTGCTCCAGCCCCCTGATCATTTTCAGGGCCCTCATCTGGAGTTACTCCAACAGGTCACATCCTTTCTTATTAGAGACCCCAGAGCTTAATGCAGTACTCCAGGTGTGGTCTTGCCAGAGTGAAGCAGAAGTAGAGAATCCCCTCCCTTGACCTGGTGGCCACACTTTGTCTTGATGCAGCTCAGGATGTGTTTGGCTTTCTGGCCTGTGAGCACACTTTGCAGGACCATGCTGAGATTCTCATCAACCAACCGGACCAAGTCCCTCTCCTCAGGTCTGCTTTCAACTCAATCCATTATTTTCCTAGCTTGTATTTGCACTTGTGATTGCCCTAATCCACATGCAGGACCTTGCACTTGGCCTTTTGAACTTCATGATATTCTAATGGGGCCACCTCTCAAGCCTGTTTCACTGTCTCTGCATGGCATCCCTTCCCTTTGGATGGCATCCCTTCCCTTTGGATGACATCTCTTCCCTCTGGAGAGCATCCTTTCCTTACAGCTTGTTAACAGAATGATGCCATCTTGGTGTCACTGGAGGTGTGCTCAATTCCACCATTTGTGTCAGACAACAAGGCTTCACCAAGTCTTTGTTGGTGACACAAATCACTTCCTAATTTTCCATGTGCCATAGCATAGTTTCCAGGAGGACCTGCTCCATATCTTGCCACTCAAACACATGAGGAAGAGTGGTAGTTTCCTGGGTTTTCCTTTTCTTCACTTTTTAAAAATGAGAGCTCTCATTTCTTTTCTTCAGTCAGTGGGAATTTCACCGGACTGCCATAACCTCTTAAATGCAACAGATAGTAGTTTAGCTGTTTCATCTATTTCCCTCACGATGTGCAGCTGCATTTCATCAGGTCCCATGACATGTTCATCTTCAGGCTCTTTATATGGTCTTGCACCTGATCTTCTTCTTCAGTGGACAGCTTTTCATTCTCTCAGTCCCTAAACTTGCCAGTAAAGACTGAGGCAAAAATGTCATTGAGAGCCTCGGCCCTCTCCACTTTCTGGGTAAGCAGGTTTCCCATTTCATTCTGAAGGGGGTTCACATTTTTCCTAGTCTTCCTTTTATCATTGTCATACCTATAGAAGCTTTTCTTGTTACCGTAATGTCCCTGGCCAGATTTAATTCCTTCACACCTTTAATTTTCCTAACCAAATCCCTGGAGGCTCAGAAAATCTCTTTTTGTACCTCCCAGGCAACTTTCCCTTGCTTCCACCCTCTGTAGGCTACCTGTTCGTGTTTGAGTTCACCAAGGAGCTCCTTGTTCATCCCCCCAGGCCTCCTGGCTTTTTTACCCAACTTCTTTGTTAGATGGATTACTCCTGTGTTCGGTGGAGGTCATCCTTGAATATTTATGGAATCACAGAACCATTAAGGTTTGAAAAGACCTCCAATATCTTTGAGTTCAACCTTTGACTGAACACCACCATGTCAAATAAAGTATAGCAAGTGCCAAGTCCAGTAATTTCTTGAACATTTCCAGTGATCATGAATCTACCACGTCTGTGGGCAGCCTGTTAAAATGTTTGACAAGCCTTTCAGTGAAGAAATTCTGCCTGATGTCCAACCTGAACCTCCCCTAAAACAGCTTGAGGCCATTTCCTCTTGTCCTATCACTTGTTGACTGGGAGAAGAGACTTACCCTGACCTGGCTACAGCCACCTTTCTGGCAGCTGTAGAGAGCAATGATGTTCTACCCTCAGCCTCCTTTTCTCCAGCCTAAAAACCCCAGCTCCTTCAACTGATCCTGACAGATTACTGACTCTTGAGACTCTTCCCCAGCTCTGTTGCCCTTCTCTAACATCTCAAGGACTTCAATGTCTTTCTTGTCATGAGGGGCCCAGAACTGAACACAGCATTTGAGGTGTGGCCTCACCAGTGCTGAGCATAGGGGGACAATCCCTGCCCTGGTCCTGGTGGCCACACCATTGCTGACACAGGCCAGGATGGCATTGGCCTTCTTGGCCACCTGGGCACAGCTGGCTCATGTTCAGCTGCTGTCAACCAACACCTTTAGGTCTTTATCCACAGGGCCCCTTTCCAGCCACTCTGCTCCTGGCCTATAATGCTGCATGGGACTGTTGTGACAAACCAGCTTTCTTGGGGCTCTCTTGCCTCCATGGCTTTATCCCAAACAGATCTCTGAAGAGGCCAAAATTTGCTCTTTTAAAGCCTAGAGTAGTGGTTCTAACATCCTACTCAGTCTTTAATCAAAGTTTTTCTTTAAATCAGTTGGTTTTCCCTGAGTACTAGATAAATATTGTTAAAGTTTTTCAGGACTGGTGTCATTAATATTTCTGTGATTAATTCTGCTTATTTTTTCCCTTAAACATAATAATGTAAAAGACCTGTGTGTTATATATGTGTTGATAGAAGTCAGTGTTAATGGAGTAAAAGTATATGGAGTATATAAAAGTAGCAACTCTTACCTGTTCAGAGTACTGAAGTTGTCAATCCACGCTTTCAGGGACCAAGACATGCACTAAAGTGTCATTGCACTTTTTCAAAAGCTATTTAATATTGCAAGCTGTGTGAGATAGTGGAAACAGCAGACAGTAATTATTTCAGTTGTGGCAAATGACCTAGTAATCAATGTTCAAATAGAAATCAGAATTCAAAAGGAATTGCATCTTGTTTTATTATTTTCTTGATGCCACCTATTTTACTTAGCATCGCAGCTCTACTTCTGCCCACTACATTTGATAAAATGTTAGTTTTGCTCTAGAAGGCAAAATTTACTACAGAGTAACATGATTTCTTAAAAATTAAAATAAAAGTAACAAAGAAACCCTTCCAAAACAGCACAGTTTTCCATTTTTTAACAAATGTGCTCAGCCTCTGAAACATATGATGTGGATACCTGGAATCTGGCTTAGAAATTCCTCTCCACTAAGGATAAGAATCTTTCAGAGCTTCAATGTAGGCGGTTTGTTTCACCACGACCAAGAGAGGAGCCTTTATGAATTTAATGTAGTGAAGATGACAGTGCAAAAGGTTTCTGCTGTTGCTGTTCTGTTTTTTAATTCAGCAGTCTGGTAAAATTAAGTTCTTTGTGACTCTACATCATCAGCTAATGTGAGGTATCAACACCTCCCTGCAAGCAATCAAAATCCCTTAATTTCTCTGGAGAATTCATCCCTCATGTCACCCTTTGCAAGCCTGTTTTAGTCTGGGAATAAGTAAATGAGAGAGTCTTCTTTTAAGCCTAGATAAAGGTTGCATTATATGAGGACTTTACAGGCTCCTCTAAACTGTTATCATGGAGGAAAAGTGCAACTCATCTAAATCAATGATTTTGCAGCCTGCTATAAGATCTGAGGGAGTGTTTTTACATCACATTCTACCAGCTGTGTGTTGCTATTGAATTATTCTGAGTATTTACTAAGATCAAGTGATCATTGCAAATTGGTTTGTCTTTGAAGCTGACCCAACTGTACCAGTTTCTGTCATCTAAGACTGTGTTCTGTTAGTATGTACTATGGTTTCATGTCCTCAAAATGTCCTGTAACTTTGTCTTTTATATTTCAAGCTGAATGGGAAAAGCCTTTTGATCCAAAATACACTAAAATGGGAAAATTTTTTGTGAATGGGAACAAGGCTGTTGAAGTCCCGATGATGTTTGGAATAGGCCTGTTCAAGCAGGGCTATGATGAACAGCTGTCTTCCACTGTGGTGCAAATGGATTACAAAGGAGGTGCTTCAGCATTTTTTATTCTGCCTGATAGAGGAAGAATGAGGAAGTTGGAGAAAAAATTGTCTTGTGAACGTATGTCAAGGTGGAGGACATTAGTCACAAAAAGGTAACATTTTGCAGCTCTTGCTTCAGATGGTAGGCAAGGAAAGAAATATGCTGGGGTATGACACAGAATCAGTATGTCATTTTTAGTTCTGAGTTAATCTACAGAAGAAATCCCCTGACCAAAGTTGAATCTAGTTCTTTGGTGTCCATGTGTTTTCACATTCAGTACTGCATGCACTGAAAAACTCAGATTAGGACTTTTGCTATTTCTACATTTTGTTTCCCATCTCAACTCTCAGTAGACTCAAGTTTTTGGACTTAGAGCTCTTTGCACATTTTTGGGTGGAGATCTTCTGCCTTCTCCTATTTACAAGTAAATTCCTACCACTTCAGCCTTTTTACTTGCCTCTTTCTTAATTTCTGCCTTTTAAAATTAACAGTAATTGTGCAGTTAAAGCTGAAATAAAAAGTTCCATTCAGCAATTGTAAGGGAAAAACTCAATTATAATGTTATAGAGCAGAGCATTTCTCCAGGCTCTCTCTGAGGACTTTGGCAAAATTAGAGTAAGCTAAGGTAGTTTTCAGATCAGAATGGCAATAGCCTTTCACAAAACACGTGTACAAGCATAGGTACAACATATTTACCATATCAAGCCCTTGTTTTCATTCATGAATTTGATGGGTCACATTAGTGGCTTTCGCATATAGACATTTGAAAATTGTGTTTTAGATGGTCCCTTCTCAAGACAAAAACTACATCCAAATACAGGAACCCCAAACTGGTTTCATGCTCTTAATTCTGATTCACTGTTAAATATTATCAAAAGAATCTAACTTATTTTTCATACAGAGAAAAAAAACAAACAAACAAAAAAAAAAATCCCAACCAAAAAACCTCAGGAAAAACTATGTAATTCTCTGTGCACCTTTAGAGTTTTGAAATTTCTGGGAGTCGCTATGTGGTTTGTGACTATAGGACAAATAAGAAGGTGAATCAAGATGCTTATGTATAATTTTTGCCAAAGAAACTATTAAAATTATCAAGAGGAATGCTAAATACAGTTGAAGGGATTTGTATTTCCTCTCTCCGTCTTGTAATGTGAAATAGAATCACTGCCAAAGACAAGTTTGTTTCATGCTGCTCCTCATTTTTCATAACCATTCTGTCCTACAAACTAATGACACCTTTTCATCCTTAAAGCAATTTATTGAATCTGCTATTATTTGGAATCTCTGGGAGGTCTTAATAAATGGAAGTATTATATGGAATTATTGAAAGGCTGTATGCTACCTTGTTTGTCCCTTCTTCTCTGTCTGCAAACTGATGTTGATATAAGTGGCAGAAGTGTTGTGGAAGACATCTTTCATTACTGGTGGCTGACAAATGTAGATGTGAAGTGTCACCAGCATAGAGAGCTGAGATCTTTGAGGCTGAACTATAGAGAAAATGTCCCTTTCACTTCTGGAAAGTGAATCCCGCTGCACCCTTCCTGGCTGCACTGCTACTGCGTGTCTGGGGCTTTCTCTTTCCTCTGTATTGGATGCAATTGGGGGCTTGAGAGGAAGTGCCTTTAGGTAACAGTAAGGCAGATGATTCAGTGACTGCTGCATCCTCATTCGGAACAGCAACCAGCACATACTGAAATCAGGCAAAAGTAAGAGATCAGCAACCTGTTCTCAGTCCACCAGCACTCCTGTTTTTGGATACAGCCAGAGCTGGCATTAGATGCCATGCAATCCTGGAGTTATGGGCCTTTTCCTTCCCACCTGCCCACAGGATGACTTTCTCCTTGGCTAGCTTCCTTAAGTGCTCCACATTTTACTGGCCTAGAACCCTGAAGAGTTGTCCTTGGTTCTCACCAGAAAATAGTACCTAATGTCAGTGCTATCACTAACCTCTGTCTCATTATGCTGCCTTTAGCTGTAAATGTTTGGCTTAACCTTTGAAAAGTAATTGCTAGATACTTATGGGAAAAACAAGGAAGAAATGAGTCAGAAGCATAGAACTTTGATTAATTTATGGAAAGCAGCAATCTAGTCACTTAAAAATTGAATAAGTCAGGGCTTGACACAGAAAAATAATTATCTTTTGACTAACTATACTCTTAAATTTGCTTTTGTCTTTTATTTTTGCCATGCCTTCTATCACTACTTACTATTTTCCTGCTTTTTCAGTGGCTATAGTTCAATTTTATCTATCCTGTTCAATATCATGAATACACAAGACCAGTATTTTTTCCCCAACAAGAACCAGTGAACTTGAATGTTGGATTTTATTTTTTGCACTCGGCTTGAGACACCTAAAGGAATCTTTTTCACAAGGTGAATCCTCTGCGTCCTCAGTAATGGATCATGATAAAGGTGCTTGCAGCAGATTGCACAAAAGATCACTAACTTCTGAAAATGTACATCTTCTAGGTAGGCTAGAGAGAGGCTGCAAACAAAATGTCTTTTGGGAGAAAGTAAAAGCAGTTTGTCTCATATGAGTCTATGTTATTCTGTGATATCTTATCAAATGTTTCACCATATTCTTGCACTTCTTTTCTGGCAGCTCAGTAAATTTGTATCTTCCGAAATTCACACTTTATGGGACATACAACCTAAAAGATATCTTATATAAAATGGGCATCATGGATCTATTCACTGATAAGGCTGACCTGTCTGGAATCACTGGGCAGCCCCAGCACAGAATTTCCCAGGTAAGTCATACTGCTTTTTGTTTCATGGGCCCATGATATTTGCATCACTTTCTGTACAACTTTTCATGGTGCAAAACAGGTGTGAAGAGGCTTTGCTTCACATGAAAAGGCAGCTGTTGGCATACAGAGCATTTTGTCCATGTTACTTGCACTGTATGTACAATGGGGTCCGAGCAAGTTACAAGTCTGTGACATTTTTAATCTAGAAGTTGCATGGGGCAACTTTATAAATCAGACATGACCCAAATCATCATCTGTCCATGCCTTGGTACCCTCCTGCAGCATATTGTTGGAGTCACTACGGGCTGCTTTTGTGTGTGCCTGCCTTCTTCAGCCTGCTGTGGGCACGCAGGGAGCTGTAGGATGTATCATTGTTTGTGTTGAATGGAGGTGAGGGGAGAGGAAAAGCACTGCTTGCTTTTAAACTGTTTGGGGGAAATGAAAATGCAGTTATTACAAACATTTGGCTTCAAGCATATGAACAATAACTGCCAGGCCCAGGTAAAAGCTACAGATAGGTCACGCTTAAATAAACCTAGAGTTTAAAGCTGACAATCAGTGCAACATTAATTGTCTAATGAAGAAAACAACTGCCCTCATGACCTCAAGTGGACATTAGTGAATCAGGATTTGTCAGTGTTGATTTTGCAAGGTAAAACTTTCATGTTTCTCTGTTTTAACTCTCCATTTCTGGCCCTACATCTTTGCTCCCTTTTTTTCCCAAAACATGAAGGAATACAGAAAACACAATTTCAAATTTCTATTCATTGAGTTAAGCTGCATGCTATTTCTTCAACTATATGAACCTCTAATACACAGTTAAATATGATCTGACTCTCTTAACATTTGGTCTAGCTGTACAGATCTCCATGAGTGGATGCAAGGAATAACAAAAGAAGCAAAGCAAATGTTTTCACTAGAAGGGATATGTCCATCCAGTGGAGAGTATCTTTTGCTCTCTGGGGCTAGAAAGCTGTGCTGCATGTAGCTTGCTGATTTTTTTTTTTTTCTAACTTTGCTGTCTTTAAGCAGTGGACTCACACCTGTCCATCTGAAGCTTGTTGCACACCAGTAACTTCAGGCACTTTTAACTCTCATTTTTCTTCAGGTGACCAGTTTTGTACCCCCTTGACTTGTAAAATGTCTGTTTCTTCACAGGCTATTCATAAGGCTGTGGTAAAGGTGGATGAGACTGGCACGGAAGCAGCAGCTGCCACAGGCATGGAAATAGTGCCTATGTCGGTTCCAGTTACCATTAGATTCGACAGGCCCTTCCTAATGGTCATAACAATGGAGAACACTATACTCTTCATGGGAAAAATTGTGAACCCTCTGAAAAAAGAATAAGTTAATGTACAAGTTAGGTATGTGGAGATGGCCACTCTGAAATCAATTATTAGACCTGATGAGTATGGCATGGCTACAGAGGGGTTCTCCACCTCTTAACTGATGTTATTCACTTTTTTTTTGTAGATGAGACTCTTCACCAATTTCAGTTGTCATTGTTGCATGTTTGTTCGGGCCTTGCTTTTTTTTTTTTTTTTTTTTTTTTTTTTTTTAAGAAGGTTGCATTCATGCAGAACTGTCAATAGCTCTGGGACAAAAAAACAAAACAGGCCTGTGTGATACTGACAGCATAGATACATCTTCTAGCAGGGAAGATGAGGAGCATGTGGGTGCAGAGGGTTGTGTATGTCTGCTTCTTCCCTCATGGCTGCCTTCTCTCCTATTGTTTTTTTATGATGACTGACAAATAGGTACAAGTTTTGTCACTTACTATTTGTGTCCATTCTCTTACCAAGATGAAGTTCATAACTAGCATAGACCTTAACATGCATAATGCTTATTACCTTGCATAGTACCATTGTTGTCTAGTGAGTCTATGACACCCTTGTCTGTCAGCTGTTGTCCCAGGTTGGTTGCTGCGAAGGGGTCTCAAAGAAGGGATGGTTTTCCCCTGCAGATATATACTGCCCTGCCTTCTGTTTCTGTGAAATCTATAGTCCAGAGTCATTCCAGGGCAAACTTTAGAGGTTCTAAACATTTGATCTAAGAAAAGAAGAGATAGATCTGATCTCTTTAATTTGCTACCCTGGAGTCAACCATTGTGGATCAAATACACAGCTCAGAGCAGCCAGGAGACTTCTAGCTTATACCTGCACCTAAAGTAGCTTCTAGGAGTCCTCAGGCTGCAGGAAGCACAAGCCATCTCCCACTGGTGCCAGCATCTGTACAATTACTGTCTGTACCTGGGAGATTACCCATGGTAGTAAATGCCATTCCAGTATTGTTTATGGGATCAAACACCCTACCAATAACACCCATAGCCCATCAGTGGTACTTGCCATGTCTCTTGATACAACCCCTTCTGTTCCCAGATTGTCCAGTCCAACATTGGTACTCCTTTCTCATATGCTTCATGGTTAGTATAGCCACAATATTATAAAGAGCTGTTTTCACTACTAAGAGACACAATAATCAATCACATTCATAATGAACAAGCTTATTTTATTTCCTTGTTCACTTTCCTATCTTTTGTTTTTTCTGGTTCTTACAACATCTATCATTATTTTATTTCTCTGTTTGTGTTCCTGGTATATATCTGATTTCTGGTTGCAGGAGGGGTAAATTATTGACTAAAGTGGGTTAGTCTGTTAATAGGTGTTAAGCACTTACACCAGTCCTTGTACAGCCTTGAAATATGCAGACAAATGTACTATGGTAGAACAACAACAATTAATAAACATGACATTAAAAAGTTTCTAATTCTGCTATTTTACTTCTATAGTTCAGAGTTAAGAATTAAGTATGGTTCAGGCAGCTTTTTTTGACAAATGTCAACAAATAATTACTGATTTACTGCTCATATACTGCTCATATATATTTACTGATCATATACATTTACTGTTCATATTAGATTGGCACAGTTATGCCAGTAATAAGTTTCAGAAAGCCCTCTGCCTTTAGCCTGAGCAATTAATAGTAGGCTATCTCTGCTAGGCAGAGAACCTTTTGAGAAGGCTGGACATTCCTTTCATGCAAAAATGTTTATTTCAGAGCCTTTAGAAAGTGTGCTGCTTCTACTCTATCAAATGTGTAGCATCTGTGTGTCTCTCATCTCTCTTCTAAAAAGTTCTCTTAACTCACTCTAATAGCTATATTATCAGTCTTGTGTTTTGAGCTGCAGGTCCTGTTATTCCATAAACAAAAATACAGGTCATCTATATCGTACCTTTCCAGATGTTAATGAATTATGACAGGGAAACAAGAAAATTGCTTAGAAGATTTCTGTAGAGAAACCCACTTCCAAATTAGAATCACCATGAAGAAAAACTCATGTCTATGGCACTCAAATAAGGCAATAAGAAAAAATAAAATTAATGTTTCCTAAAGAGAAAATTAGGTATACTAAACTTGCCCATGTCACCAGATACATAGCAAACCTTGCAGGGTACTTTCTACAGGTTCTTATAGATATTTGTAATCTACATCAATCTAAAGGCACTACAGATTCCTAGTTTCTATGAATAGTTTTCTGACATAACCATATCTTGCAGCTTGATTCCTGTAAAAATGTACAGCAATGCATTTGGAAGTAAATCCAAGAAACTCTAACTTGAAAAGGGAAAAAGCACAGGATATTTACACAGAAAACCAAAGAATTAAGAAGAAAAAAATCAGAAATGGAAGTCATTATCAGATCAGAGAACGTCCCCTTGCCAATAAGAACAATCCCAGAACATAAAATCTAAAACTGTAATAAGAAAGGACAAGGACAGCTTTGAGGGAAAGGAATTTGCAGAAGTCATCCACAAAATAATATATTCTTTTTTGAAGAGATCATTTCAAAGAGCCTGAGGGGCCAGTAGATGTTCAAAGTGTAAAAGAACTGTTCAAGGGGGGCACTGGCAAAACAAAAAAGCTCAATCCATTGCACATGGGCTTTCTTTGCAGTGGTTGAGCTTAAACCACTATTCCAAGTTGAACTAACAATAGAAAAGTATTCATGGGGAAAAAAAGAGTAGTCAAAAAGCAATTAACAACAAATTATCCTGATTCTTTAGTATGCATGCAAGAGCTTTCAGCTGTCTCAAGAAGAAAAATGTTAAACTATCCACACTGATGCAACAGTTACACTGTCCCCTTACCAAAGTAATAGGAAGTGACAAATGTGGTGCTAACATTTTTCAAAAAGATGCAGGTGAACATCTAAAGTGCAGAACAGTGAGTTCAACATCACTTTTTTTGAAACTGCAGAATTTGTAGTTCTATGAATAAGTATGACAAAATACTGAATAATAAACATGACTGTCACAGAAACAAAGAATCTTTTAGGTCGGAAGATCAACCCTTAAGATCAACTCTAGCCCTTAATCCAGAACTGTCAAGTCCAACCCCGTCCCCCAGTGCCACATCCACACATCTTCAAAATACCACCAGGGGTGGTGACTTAACCACTTCCCTGGGTAGCCTGTTCCCATGTTTGACAACATTTTCCATGAAGAATTTTTTTCTAATACTCAGTTTAACCCCCTCCCTGGAGCAACTTGATGCCATATATCTTCTTCTAACACTTGTAACTTGGAAGAAACTGATCACCACATGACTACACCTTCCTTCCTCCTTTCAGAGAGTTGTAGAGAGTGATAAGGTCCCTTTTCAGCCTTCTTTTCTCCAGGGTAAACACCCTCAGCTCCGTCAGCCACTCCTCTTA
Organism: Petroica traversi; assembly: GCA_025920805.1. Classification (NCBI taxonomy): domain Eukaryota; kingdom Metazoa; phylum Chordata; class Aves; order Passeriformes; family Petroicidae; genus Petroica; species Petroica traversi. Next base: position 12,236,239 of record JAHLSL010000007.1, read on the forward strand.
TGACTGACTCTCTAGACCCTTCCCCAGCTCCATTGCCCTTCTCTGGACATGCTCCAGCCATCAGTGCCTTCCTTGTCATGAGGGGCCCAGAACTGAACACAGCATTTGAGGTGTGGCCTCACCAGTGCTGAGCACAGGGGGACAGTCCCTGTCCTGGTCCTGGTGGCCACACTGTTGCTGACACAGGCCAGGATGGCATTGGCCTTCTTGGCCACCTGGGCACAGCTGGCTCATGTTCAGGTGATGTCAACTGGGATCCCCAGGTCCTTTTTCACCAGGCAGCTTTCCAGCTCCCGGTCTGTAGGTTTGCAGGTGGTGATGTCTTTTTCCTGGTGTTAGGAAAATGAAGCTACACATGGTTAGAGGGGTTGGGGTCTTTACCTCAGTATTTTAATCAGGATCCTGTTCGGTGCATCCACTTCACGCAGGTGAAGTGTGGCAAAATGCACACCCACCATCATCACAGTCAATCATACACACCAGTTATAGACTTTACACATCAGCATATCTAACAAGGGGGCCCAATAATGAGGTTGGGGTGGGCTAACCCCTAGTTTACAGAATCCTCCTGCCAGGAGACCTTGGGTTCCTGAGATAGTAGAAATGTTTGGTCTCCCTGGCTCTGCAGTTCTGGGGTGTTTAGTCTCAGGCGTGCAGAACACTTACAAAACACTAAGCACTAAACTAAGTAAAAGGTTGCAAGTATGCATACTGCTAATACTTGTGGATACAGAGAACTGTGTAAAAGGTATATAAAAGAAAAGACAAAAATCATTCCGGCATCAGTGGTTGTTTTGACTTGATGCTTTGGGAGGCAGTACCCAAGGCTTTACTGAAGTCCAGATACAAACCATCCACAGCCATTCCTCATTCACTCAGCTGATCACCTTCTCACAGAAGGAGGTCAGGTCAGTACAAGCAGCACCTGCCTTTCATAAACCCATGCTGGCTGGGCCTGATCACCCAGCTGTCCTCTGCATGCCGTGCCATGGCACTCACAAGGATCTGCTCCATGACCTTCCCTGGCACTGAGGTCAGCCTGACTGTCCTCTAATGCCCCAGATCCTCCTCTGGCCCTTCCTGTACATGGGCAGCCCATTTTCCAGCCTCCATTTGATTGGGACCTCCCTGGTGAGCCAGGACTGCTGAGAAATGATTGAAAGTGGTTTGGCTCCCTCAGTACCCTTGGGTGTGTCTAAGTGGTGCAAGTGGTTGCTGACCATTTTCCCTTGGATTATGGGTTTTCATTTTTCTCCCTGTGCCTGTCTTGCAGCTCAGGTGTCTGGGTACCCTGAGAACAACTGGTCTTATTATTAACAACTGAGGCAAAGAAGGCCTTGAGAATCTCAGCATTTTCCTCATCCATTGTCACAATCTTCCTTCTTGCATTCAATAAAGGATGGAGATTTTCTTTAGCTTCTTTATGCTAAGATGTTTATAGAAACATTTTATTGTGTTTTACAGCAGTAGCCAGAATTCTTTGCCAAAGAATTCTTTGAAAGAGTTGATATGTCCACATATTATAATGGTTGATTGGCATATACTTCTGAAAACTTATAAAATTCCTCAGGGCAGGACCCAAAAACAACTGCGCACTACTAGGGAGGGACTACCTTTATAAGCAGTGAGTTCAGGAGTATGTTATTCAGAGAAGTCAGATATAATGGGAGACTAATAAACTGTGACATGACACATTTTGCTGGTGGTTTCACCTTGTTCATTGGGAAGGATCTCACAGTACTTGGTGGCTGACTTGAAGAATTGAGTGCGTGATCAAAACTTTCTTGTAAACAATTCTTCTCTTTCCAGTCAAACTTTTCTACTTTTTTCCTTGTCTTTAAAATATGTTCATAGTCCCTTATTTATATTATGTTGAGATAAAATAAATCTTTCCCTCCCAAGAGAAATTTCAGTACATTGAATTTTGTGACAAAATTTGTAACAAAATTTTTAAATTCACAGCAAAATGCCTAAAAATTGTTTTGAATTTTGTTTTCCATATTATTGTTAAACAGTAGAAAAAATGATCTTTTATAAGAGAATTCATAGTATCTTATAAAATAAAAATAAGCATTTTCATAATTTCTCTTTCAAAATATTGACAAAGCCAAATATTAATGAAAATATTAAGGTTTCTCTGACTATGCTTTCTTACATGGCAATTTCTCTCTCAGACAACTTCCAAGAAGTTTTTCTGAGAAAGGATTTTTGAATGGAACATTAAGGGCTACAGGAAGAATCTGGGTATTTGTGCAATCTAGGAAAGTTTCTCAGGGGCGGGAAAAATGTTGAGCATTGTGAAGTAGGTTGTAAGTAATAGAAAACTGAAGTTACAGCTTGGGTATAACCCTACTACTGTCAAAGATAAGCAGGGGCCTCCAGCTCAAAGGATTTAAGGACTTCTTAGCTTTGGTGGCCGCTGAATGCTTCTAGCGCAGTAGTAAAAATAGTTACTTCTACACTAAAACAGGAAAAGAATTATGTTTAGGACATGCTGGTAAAATATATCCCCCTTTGTAGACAGTGAATCCTCGTAGACATAGTCTTGGCTTCCAGGATTCTGTTTCTGGTGAGGAGACCTTACTCACTGTGCTTCAGAAATTACCTCAGGAAGGATCCCGATAGTTGGGAGATTTCCGGAGATCACGGAAGACTAAGTGCCATTTCTGCTCTAATATTTGGGTGTTGGGTTTGAAACTATAGTAATTATGTGTGTGGAGGCGAATTAGAAAAACAAACGTGTTTGTTAAGAGATTAATTCAATCATCATTAGTAGGAGAGTCGGAGCATTCACAAAGGCCGAGACCGGTTCAAACTGGTTTTCAAAATCCCCACCCACCTAAGTTCTACCAAAGGCATTAATTTAAAAACATTGCATCATCAAGAAAAAAAATACTCTCACTGGCTGATCAATGAACCTAAGAACAGGACATCATCACCTAGAAGCTCTTGTGACCTGATTAACCTTTTTGCTCTCTACGGCTGAGCCCCATTCTTGCTGCCCCCAGCCCTAGGAGTGCCATTATGCTGTGCTGCTCTGTGTAAGAAGACACCTGGCTATTCTGGGAAAATCAGTCTGGGCTTTCCCTCATCCCCAGAGGTTACATTTCAGAGAAGGGTCTTGCTGTGACTCCTTTGAGAATGCTTCCTCTGAAATTCTTCAACAGGCTTTATTTGCCATTGCTCTCCAAACTAAAGGAGGAAGTAGGGGTAGAGAACTGGTGTGCCAAGATAAAAGTGGTCTGCAGGTAACTGTGTGATGTGAGGAAAGGCAGGAAAAGAATGCCAGAGGAGATTCTGGTATGTGGGAGACAACACTAGACAGGGTATTTTCAAGTTTGGATTGCATAAATTTTATCACAGTTCCAACAGTTTTTCTGTAAAAAGTAACAGATTTGAGATACTTAGGTAATGGTTGATTTCATAGAAAAATTGCTTTGTTTAACTTGTCTGTATATTGATCTACAGTAGAATTTTTAAAAGCTCTGTGGTGTTTGTCTAACTCTTCTCCCAACACGGTTAAAAGCAGTGGCCACAGAAAAAATTTAATCTACTCAATATCCATTCTGCACTTGTACCCTGATGGATTCCTGTGTTTGCACCCTCATTTTCAACAGAACTGCTCTGTATGAGTAGGGAGACTGACAAGGTGTAATAAACAAGGTAAATTGACTTTCTAACTTGCAAGGCCACTTTGTGTGTCCTTTTTTTGAGCATTTGCCATATGATATGCTTGGACAGCTGAGCTGAATCACAGAATAATGTCATTCCTGTTTACTTCAATCCACTTTGATCAACCTTACTTGATCAGCTGTGTGATTAAAGGTAGACCTTTGATTTAGGATCACTCAGAAGGTAAAGAAAGCAATTCAGATGAGATGGTCCCAGATAGCAGGGTCAGTGGACCAAATGGGAAGGTGAAGAAGAACTTTTTAATGAAGGCTTTCAGAATAATGTTAGTTGCTTAAGTCTTGAATTACTCATTGGGATGGTTCTTGTTAACTATATTTTCATGTTGTATAGACACACATTTATTAAATTTTTAAATACTATATTGCTGTTGGAAACCCATAATTAATTGATTAATTCCTTTCTTTCTTTAACGCAAGAACATTATTAGGAAAGAAGGACAGATCAGTAGTTACAAAGCATTGGGTTGGGACTTGGGAGTTTCTGCTTCCCTTCCCAGCTCAGTCACAGGTTCACATTGCAGAAACTCAGCTTCTTGGCTGCTTATTGCTACCCACTAAGAATAACCATCCTTCCTGTCTTAGCTTACACAGTCAGAACAGGAGTTAGGTGCCTTACCATAGGTGAATAATATGATTTTAAAAGCACAGTACTGGGTGGGCAATAGATGAAGAGGTTCAAGTGAAACAATCCCTGCTGGCATAATGCTTTGGTGAAACTGAAAGACAATAAAAAAATTACAGTGAGCACTATATTCCTATCCTTCTTTATTTGCCTGTACAAGATTCTTATGCTGTGGATGCTCGTGACAGATATCTGGATTTTCTAGACATGAAAGAAAAATTTCTGATAAAAGGATTGACTTGTGCAGTGTCATGTGGTGCATACAAGTTATTTATACTTGCAAAACTTGGGTGTGCTTAATCACCTGTCCCCATGCTGTAATGTACCTCAGTAACTACCACCCCTTGAATACAAGAGCTAATAACTCCAGGAAAGAAGACACTTTCTGCAAAGTCCAGAGAACTTTTTATGGAGGCTTGCAGTTGAGGAAACTTTCAGATTTCACTTTGAAGTTGCATGAAGCTGCATCCTGCAGACCATGGATTTTCAAATTGTGTATCATTGTTTCCAAGGGAGGTGCCATGGAATAAAACTGATAAATTATCCTATCTTCATTAAACTCAATAAAGAAATAAATAAAGCAATACTCAAGACCTATGAAAGTAATTTTTTTTTATTTTCACACCATCTTATCTCACTGAGGAAGTTAGATGCATCATTTTTATCTCACAGATGAGAAAACTGAAGCCTATTGGTGTTAGTGATGTTCCCAAGGTCAAAATTGAGCTGCTCAAAAGAGATGGCCATCTATCCTGAATTTTCAGTCTCTCATCAGGTGGTCCATCCCAACTTGAAATTATTCCAGTATCCTGAACAGAACATGGCCAATGAAAGATATTATTGGAGATCTTTATGGTCAATAAGATTATTTTGTCATCTATTCCAACAGTTAGAAGGAAAAGTAAGCAGACTACATGCTATTCTTTCACGGTATCACAGATGGAAAATATCTAGATATTAAAATCTCAGTAGCTCTTTCATTAGTAATACTGGTGTTACAGAAATATTCAGGTCTGAAAAGGAAATCAATGGTAAAGCTGTTATATGTAGAAATAATGAAAAATCAGCCTTCTTCTGAAAGGTTCTGGGGCCTAAATAAAGATTTCTAATGTTAGAGCAACCTGCCTATTCTCCTGCCCCTTTTACAGGGGACTGTGGTTCCTTTGTCATACCTGCCAACCTGCACACACTGAAGCAGCAATAGGGGGTTCAGTTGTTCAGTTGTTATTGGTGCACCATACATGTAACTCACCTGCTAAATTTAGTGTATAATTTGCAACTGGAATTGGTTTTTCAAGTGAAAAATTATGAGCATTCACTACTGGTGATTGCCATGGGTAATTTTTTTTTTTAAACTCTCATCCCTGTTCTCTACTTAGTTCGTATGAATGATGCTAATTCAAATGAACAAAAAGTTCTGTGAGCAGAACTTGTGCATGTTTTCTTCCCTATATATAGACTATATTTCACCCTAATTTCACAGTCCCTTCCTAAACTACTGAGTTTTGTCTTTCTGGCAGGACAGTAGAGGAGATTCTCCGAGATGTATTGAAAGCACGTCATGATCATTCTGTGTAGATTATGCCTTTATTCTTCATTGTATACCTCATCCAGACTAGTAAAAATATAGTTCACCAGACATGAGTACATCTCCAATCTTAGCAATTTTCCCTGCACTCTGAATGCCTGATCCTCCCCAAAGACTATTATATAACTCCATACTATCAGCAAAGAAATGGAGGGGAAGGCAATGTCCATTTTCTTCATATTACTGCTCTGTCAATAAGCTTGTGATCTATGTTCTTTCCACTAAAAAAATTTTTGTGTAAGTTATGACATAACAGATTTATAGGTATAATTTTTTTTATATTTGAAGTAACTTATGTGTCTGTCTCTGAGCCATAATCCCAGGAGAGTTTTATAGTTGCTATTGACACAAAAATTCTTATTTCCTTACTTAATGTGTAGAAGCATAACAAGAACACAGGACAAGTTGACTGGTTCTCTTGCCACTGAATATACCAGTCATTGGTTAATTAAGAACTCTTTAAATATGCTTTGGAATATTCTATTCAATATTCAAAGCAAACAGTCAGCATGATGTTTGCAATATGCTTGCAATTGCATGAAATGAATACATGGCTCTATTTCTTCTAAAGATGTCAAAATGTGAGGTGGGGTGTGGTATAGAAACTGACCTACATGAACTATACAGCAGTAACATGGACTCAGGCAATGCAGACTTTGCCATGGTTTTAATTATCAGAAGGCATAAAACAAATCTGTTTTGTTACTTCCGTGTTCTGTGCTTTTATTCCTATAAAAACAAATAGTAGAGCAAAAGATCTAGTTCATTAGATAAATGACCAGTATGAAGCTGGTTAACATGGTTTCATGACCTAGAGTTGAAACTGTGGTCAGCAGGGAGGTGGGACTGTATTGGCTCATGGCACTGCGTGGTACCCCTGGCATGCGTGCGTCTGTCTGCTCATCATTTTCATTTCAAGCTGCTGTAGCACCCTATTTCTGCTGCTATAATGAAATGGCAAGGAAATGCCTTGTTAAAGTTTAGCTTAACATTATTAAAAACAAAACAGTAATTACTAGGCATCACAAATGAAAGAGAAAACAAGAGGCTTATAACCATTTTGTAACACAGTTCGTCCTTGACCACCATGACCTGTTATTTACCTAGGCTTTGATGAGTAAAATAATCTCTGTGTTTGTGACCTTTACAGCCAGAGTTAGAAGGAACAAGTAAAAAGGGAAGGGGGGAGGGGAGAGATGGGAAGAAATATAGAGGAAAACAAAGAAGGGGAGTGCTCAGACAACATTTATCTATGTTCTGTCTCCAAGTTTATCTATGTTTGTAACAACAAAATTATACATGTGAGTAAACAAGTACAAAGAAAAGAGTCATCACGAATGGGGAAATGTGTTCTATGTCACCACTCAATCATGGTCTTTAATGTTAACTGGAAAAATTCAGTCATCCTGATCCATCAGCAGTTCATTTCTATTGGGAAAAGTTAATAGAAACAAACAGCCCTTGTTTTCATTTTAACAATTCAAAAGTGTGTGAGAGGGCAAGGAGAATGAGAAGTGGGTGCACACATGCAGTATGCCAATGTGTGGGAGGAAACAGCCTGCTACTTGTGTTCCCACCACCTGCCCCAGGCAGTAACTGAGATGCACACCGAAGGGAGATGGATGAAGGGACCACATCAGCCAGGGTGGGAAACCCATCATGGAAACGTGTCTGTCACATACCCCCTCAGTGGTACTAAGCCACAGAGTGAGAGTAAAGGCAATTACTTTGTCATCCATATACAGGCTGAGGATCATGCAGAAGATTTGTCTCTGGATAGATTTTGGAAGAGCACCAAGCTGATGTGGTACGTGGCTGTCAGCTCCATGTGTGCTTCATCACAACACAGAAAGTCTGACTTCTGGCACTGAGAGTTAGCACCTGCTTCCAGTGATTCCAGGCACAGCCTCCTGGTTTCCTGCAGGGTCCTAATCACACAACATTTGCACTCAAGCTCCTCCGCATGGTCAGAGGCAACAGAGAGGATGTCACAGCTACTACTGAAATGGCTGAAGATTGTCAGATTCTTTGGCTGGATAACAGAGATGATCCCTGTGAACCCTGTTTCATCAGTATTTGCTTTGCTGCCTCCTTTTTTCTGGTTGGCTCCAATTTTTATCTGGTCAGTGTAATGTTTAACATCTTTAATTAAGCAGAAGATGATGAATCAGTATAAGTAACAGTGTGGGGAACAGCACACATGGTCAGCTGAATGCAACGGGGCTTCTGATTTTGTAAGTATTTTGCATGCTTTGTTTTTTTTAGAGAGTTGAAATTATGCTTTCTGCAGTCAGTAGAATTTAAATATTAGGTTAATTTCATTTGTTTGCTTGTGATTTGGTTCTGTGTGGATGTTGCAATGAAATATTAACCAAGCAGATGTGCAAAGGACCAGTGGGACCTGCTGTTCTGGGGGAATATGCTTAGACTGAAATCTGACTAAAAAGCCCTTTGAAGTCATGGGGATATATTAAGTACTGGTTAAAAGAGACTACTGATGTAATCACCTTTCAGGTTAGAAACAGCCTTCACAGTAACTCAAAATTAGTATAATCCCACTAGTGACTGAACAACCAGGTCCAATTTTAAAACCCTTCTGGTGACTTAATTTATAAAGCAACAATTGAATTGCTAAGGCCAGGCTCTCTAATTAGGATGGGTGAATGTAGGGGGTGGGTGGAAGGCCACAATTTAAATTTAATTGCCCCATAGACAAACTAATATGTGGTCTGGAAGATAATTATTTTCTGAATTTCCAATTTGCAAACAAAGTACTCCTAGATTTAACAAAACCTTTCCAATATCTTCAACTTTGAAATTTTATCAAAAATATTGGGGTCAGAAATTTTTAAATCCCAAAATGTTGAAATTAACATTATTTTCATCTCTAAAGGGAAAAGTATGTGAGGAAAACTTGATGAAAATGTTCAGTGTTTTCCAGCTTTTGATAGAAGTACTTATTTCAGATTTCTGTAGAGAGATAACAGGAGAAGTTTTTTAACTGATCTGTTACAGCAGAAATTAAAAACAGAGCCACGCTTAATATAAGTTTGCTGCAGAAAAAAAAACTATACCATACTGTTCGCTTCAGAAATTCTTTAAAATTTAGGATGAGCTCTGTACGGACACAGGAAGTAAAATTATTTTTCTCTTTCTCACTTAAGTGTGCAATATCTCAAATAACTAGAGAAAAACAGACTATGACATGTTAAACATCAAATACTTTTGAAACACCTTTCGCACTACATTATTTCTTCTTTTTTTCCACAGTACATAACAGTTGTTTGGGGTTTTGCTTTTTTTTTTTTTTTTGTGAAGAGGAGGCAGAGTTCTGCTTAAAAGAGATGCAAATAATTGAATCATATTCCTGTCTAGGGCCACACTCCATCTTTTGTTTTAAGGAAATTCAAATTTAGCGTTACCAATTGTTACCATGGATCTCTGCAGTGGGCCTGGCTGATTTCAGGCAGACTCAGTGCACTCAGATCCCAGCAAATATGAAAACACACAGCAACGTATATGTTTGCTACAAAAACAAAACCACCGACACAAAAATAAAATGACTGGTTAATCACCAGAATCCTTGAACTTGGGCTGCCCTCAGAAACTCTAAATCTTTAGGCAGTATATACAGTCATCTTCCACTTCTAGGAATGAATGTAGGAACTTTATCGTGGGCATTCCTGAAAGAAAAGGATACAAACTGGCTGTATTGGCTGGAAACCAAAAGACCCATAACAGTAGAAAAGTGCTAGAAATGTCTTCACACAGAAGATGTGAGGGCAAAAAGCTTATTTTCATCCATAACTTGTTATAGTTCTGAAGATGCCTCCCCAGAACTGCAGGGAACTGAGTTCAGTAAACTAGAAACTCAGAAACTTGGTCCAGCTCCTGTGGAGAGCAGAGGGCTCATGTGAAGTATATAATGTCAGTTTTAGGAGAACAAGTATAATGAAGAAACTTGTAATCTCCAAGGGAATTAATCTGTGTCCTTTGATGTCCAAATGGGAGGAGTACTCCTCTTCCTCTTTGACCCAGGTCCTTCCCACATGCCCTGCTGGTTAACTCATGGTGAGGGACAAACCCCAACTTAAGAAGTTACAAACACTTGTTGCAGCTCCCCAAAAGGAGGATTCTTTCAATCCAAACATGCAACTCATTATCTGATGCAAACCTCCTGCTTGCCGCATGTCATTGTGCCCACCTCTGTGAGCACTGCTGTCATGGCATAGGACGCTCCAGGCTTTGGCCTTGAATTTTGCCTTGAAGTCCATGTAGATGATCTTCTTCCATCATTTATCTTCTGTGGCCAGTAACTGGCCATGTGAGAAAGCAACCATGAAGTAAAAAGGGGTGTGAATTTAACAAGCACCAGATAGTCCATGACAGCACCCTGTCCATGTGCTGCTGCCCTGAGGAAAGTGAGGGAATTTGCTCAGTCTCAGTGTGTAGTGAGCTGCTCACATTTCCTTACATTTATCAAATTGCTTTTGGGCAGATGCTGTGGAGTACTTGATGTCTTTGAAACCCACACTCAGTTTTACCTTGTGATGACTTGTTTGTTTAAATGTACCCTACAGGAGACAGTGAAGATAATGTCTTTCTTGGCAAAGATTATTATGGACTGTAGCTGTATATCTTCACTCCAATGGCAAAAGTATTACCTTTTCAGAGCATTTACTATGGAATATTATGGTTTTGTTATGCCTGACGTTTTAATCTATAACCTGGCTGAATTTGTTACATAAATTTGACATTATGCTCATGAGAACTTTAAACATCTTATGTACATTAGATATTTGCAGTTGAACTATGTGACATTTTTGCTAACAAACTATTCATTATTTCTTACTACCAAGCACATCATTACCATCTGCTCATTTAATGACTGTTTATTTTGTGACAGAATAATTTGAAAAGAAGATGAAGTGTCTTCTGTACCTGAGTTTACTCCTTGCGGCTCTTTGTGCTGTAACCCATTGCTGCCCTGACGACATTTGCCGTGAAGTCAACAGTACTAATCTGCGTGATGGAAGAGAGAATTTATTAACATATAGCTGTGACAAGAAAGGCTCTAACTATGCAGATTTTGTATTTAGATTTTACAAGCAGGCTACATCAAAAGAAGCTGAGGAAAATGTTTTCTTTTCTCCCATGAGCATCTCTACTGCCTTTGCCATGCTGGCTGTTGGTGCTAAGTCAACCACTCTGTCTCAGATTTTTGAAGGACTGGGCTTTGACAACCTGACTGAGACCCACATACATGATATACATGAAAGTTTTCACAAAGTTTTGTCAGTACTGAACTGTGCTGATGTTAATATCACATTAAATATAGGGAATGTCCTTTTTACAGCTATTGGGTATGAAGCAAAGGAGTCATTTTTACAAAATACCAAAGAATTTTATGATGCTGATTTTTTTTCTAGTGATTTTCATAAACCAGAAGAAGCTACAAAACAAATCAATAAATATGTAGAGGAGAAAACCAAGGGGAAAATTCCTGATTTAGTTAGTTTTCTTGATCCAAATACTGTATTGGTTCTTGTTAACTACATTTACTTTAAAGGTAAGATATTTAACGTAATATTTCAATAGCTGCTTTTGTAATAAAATCAAAATTTTAGGGAAATTCTGATGATTTATTATCAGAGTGATTATTTAGGAAAGAGTTAAACTGTGCAGGACCTTTGAAGTAAAGATTAGATCTGGCCAGAGTAGAATATCTGATTGTTGAGAAATTCTGATTTCTTGGTTTTGACCCAATTTGCTTGAAAGCTGTGGACAGAGAAGTTCCACTCTAGTGGATGCCTCACAGACAAGGATCCACATAGTCTCACGGGTTGAGGCCATAATGACTATGCTGACTGTACATGCCAGTCAGACCTGGTGGACTGACATCCTTGCACAGGGACCTCAGTTTTATGGTAGATCTACTTCGTGCTCTGCATGAAAACCTGGGATATAGCACCTTGAGGGCCTGTGCTTCTGCAGCCTTGCTCAAATGTTAGGAGTCTTTAATTGCTGATGAATTCCACACCAGGCTGAGTGCAGTCAGCTTGGGGTACGGCCTACCAGAAAAGGTATAAGAAGGTCCTGTGACTGAATGTTTAAGTGATCATGTTTAAAAGGCATAAAAGACATTACATAGGGTTAGAGTAGAAGAAGGACTCTCAACTGGTCATCAGCCTTTTGTTGTTCTTCAGCAAGACATGATGTGCTCACACTAGCTATGATGAGATTACTGCACAGCTAGAATGCTTTATTGTATGTTATGGAGGAGGTTGAAGTGATTTAGTGAGCCTCTCCTCCCATCAATATACCTCCAGTGTTCTACATTAAAGCTGCTCTAATTTAGATGGGCCATTCCTTATGATCTTCACATTTGAGTGCAACATCTCTTTTTCCCCATTAGCTGCCTGGAAGCAGTCTTTTGATCCTTTGCTTACTTACGAGGATGATTTTTTTGTGAATGCAAATGCAACTGTCAGAGTCAACATGATGCAGCTTGATGGTGTCTCAAAGCATTACTACGACCGGGATCTCTCCTGTGAGGTGGTAGAGCTGCCTTACCAGGGCACTGCACGAGCATTGCTTATTCTGCCTGATGATGGAAAGATGAAGCAAGTGGAAGATGCTCTCTCCAAGGAAACTGTTTGTAAATGGGACAGCAAACTTGCGACCAGGTAACTCTAGGTATATGGATTGCTATATTTGAGGTGACATCACTGTTTTTAAGAGAAAATGCCAATTTCAAATCAACTCCTAATGTCCTGATTTAATAAAGGGTGATTTTAAGCAATTCCCCAAATGAGTCAGAGCAGAGCATAGTCAGTAAGAAACTGCAGGCTCTGCAACCTGACATAAGGGGTCACAGCATTGTAACAGCTGCCTCAAAACTTGCTTGGCTACTTTTTGACTCCTTACCTCTTCTTTCATGGTGTCAACATGACTCATTTCCTTCACCATGTCTTAGATTTTATCCTCCTTTTCCCTTCCTTTAGGCTTTCCACTAGTGGTCTGCTTACTCTCTGTAACCCTCTGGCCAAAAACCAGAGCAGGGGGATGAAAGAGCAGCAATGTAGATATTTGTTTCTTTCCCCAGTATCAAATAGAGAATGTAGATACAAGAAGATGGTGCGTCTCTCAGGATGCCAAAATTGCTCAAGGAATACAAAGGCTACCATCAAACAAATTTGCAATCAGAAGAATGCTTTCAAGTGTTGCTGAGTTGCGTACTTTCCATCCTGCTGGCTGAAATGAGGGCTCACTGCTCTTTTGTTTTCTTTGATCAACAGGAGATTAAATCTGCAGTTACCAAAGTTTCGTATTAGTGGGTCTTACGATATTAAAACCCTGTTTGAGCAAATGGGCATTACTGAAGTGTTCTCAGGTCATGCTGATCTGTCTGGAATTAGTGGCAATCATGATGTCCACGTTTCACAAGTAAGTAGACAGAGCTGGTGATGGGATGGTGGTTGGATGTTATCATCAGTCGTGTCTGGGATTTTTAAAGACTATTTCCCTCTTCATATTACTGAAGTTATAAGTAAAACTCCCAATAACATGTAGGGGCTTGTTCAGTAATTTTGCTTTTTTGCAGAAAGAATCTGCCAGCTCACTCTTGTATTACTCTAATGCTGTTATTAAAAAGTTGGATATTAAATACATAGAAAAATTGGACAAAATTTTTAATGAGTTCTTGGCACTGGAATGTAATAGTTTACATGAAATTGCGTCAAGTAAACTACAAATGAGGAGTTCATTGTGACATTTGTGTTGATTAATATCTAATTTTTTAGAATTCTCAAAGTTTTCAGGAAATTTCCAGTTTGCAGTAGCAGAATTTGACCATGTCAGTTTGAGCTATGATTTAATGCTAAAGATACCAAATACTGCCCCATATTAGCATTTAAATAGCAGTATTTAATTAACCTTGAAATAAGAGAAAGTGTTGCTAGTAGAAGTCTAAGCCATCAAAGAAAATAAACTAGCTCATACTTGGGCAATTTTTATCCCCCTCTACTCAGCACTGGTGAGAATGCATTTCAGCCCATGTTAAATTTTGGCCCTCCTTGCTCAGTCCTGGTATAGAAAATACTCCTGTTTCAAACGGTTGGAGATTTATCATAAAATAAAGTTTTATCCACTGGATTTATTACTCCTTTCTTCTCCTAAATATTCCACAAGAAGATAATTTATTTTACTCCTGCTTCCATCCCATATATAAACCACAATGTTTTCTCCTATTCTGTGCAGGCAATTCACAAGGCCTTGCTGGAGGTTGACGAGGCTGGAACCGAAGCTGCAGGAGCAACTGCCATCATCGTTAACAGAGTTTCCTTTTTCTCTCATACTGTCAAATTCAACAGGCCCTTCCTTATTATGATCTCTGACAAACAAACTGGCACCACACTTTTCATGGGGAAAATTGTTGATCCTACTAAGGAATAATCACTGACTTATTTGGCATACTGATATTGGGTATGAGTTATAATGGCTACAGTGTTAGCAGTTTGGGGCTAGGGAGTGCTACTAACTAGTCTCTCATTGAGGGATATTCAGAAGTAAATGAGTAATTTCCTTATCAAATTAATCAGCAAAAAACATTGTAAAAAATCACCATCAATTTACACTTTTTAAATGTAACATTTTCCCCAGCTGAATAATTCTATTGGGCTTGCATGGTAAAGCGGGGGCCTGTGGGAGGCGTATCGAGGTGGCTTCACTGAGAAGCTGCCAGAACCTTCCCCAGTATCTGACAGAGCCACTCCCAGCCATGTCCAAGATGGATCTGTTTCTGCTGAAGGCTGAGTCAATCAGGAATGACAGTAACACCTCTGTGGTAACGTATTTGGAAAGGGAATAAAGTTATTCTGCAGAAAAAATTGAGGCCAGAGGAGTGCAGAGTGAGAATCTGTGAGAGAAACCTCTCTGCAGACACCCACGTCAGCAAAGAAGCAAGGGAGGAGCTGCAAAGATCCACCTGCAGCCCGTGGTACAGTCCGTGGGGAGCAGGCTGTCAGCATGCAGCCCAGGGAGGTCCAGGGGAAAGCTGAGATCCACCTACAGCCCGTGGAGGAGACCCACTCAGGAGCAGGTGGATACTCAAAAGAAGGTTGTGACCTTTGGGAAGTCCACACTAGGGCAGGCTCCTGGCAGGATCTGTAGACCCATGAAGAGAGGAGCCCACTCTAGAGCAGGTTTGCTGGCTTACCAAAAGTTAAAAAGTCCTGTAATTCTACTGTGTCTTCTCCAGTATACACCTGAGCTGGTCCCTACAGTGTTCTTTTGTCCTTACATTATTCTTTGCTGCCTAGGCTGCTGCTTATCCTCAACCAACCTGTTCTTTCTCACATGTTCCAACTCTTTGTCTAGGATGTCTTAAGAAACCATCGACAAAAAAAAATAAATATAATAATCCCTGAAACAATAGACTTATTCTGATGTAGCTCTTACTCTAAGTGCCTCTTTGCACTCCACAAAAAACTTTAAGAGACAGTGACATTAGGCATAGCATAAACTGTCAAAGAATTGTCTGTAAAAAATGCCATTCATGAATAATTGATCAGCTGTGGATGGATGATCAAAAAAATATACAATGTAATTTAACTATATCACTTAAGGAATTACTCTAGTCTCTTATATCACTCTATATATCTCTTAAAAACAACTCACAGGTTCAGTCACTCTTACTAACATAGCAGATATCAATAAAATATGTCTTAAAGCTGTTAAAGGAGTGCAACTTTTCTCATATGGAAATTGCGATTCTTCACATTCTCTCTTTAGGTGCCTATTTGGGTAAAATCTGTTTTCAAGATGTACCTGAACAATTTCTTGCTATTGTGGGTCTGTAGATCACCCACTCTTCTTGCAGTGGAGCACTGAGGCTAGACTCTATAGGAAATAATTTATTTCACAGCAGCTGCCTCAAGAAGAGGCTAACTTTGGCAGCTTCTATCTGACTGCACTGCTTTCATGCCATTGCATATTGATCCTGGATACATTTTTTGCAAGTGCAGTTGAGTCCCCATCCCTAGGAAGATGAGGCTTCTGAATGTACACTGCTTATTCTAAAGTGATCCTGGCAGTGTGTCTTGTGCACTGCAAAAGTAATGTAAGCCCCAAATCAACAAATGAGATCACCACTCCTGACATCTCTCTGGCCTTCTGGCCTGTTCTCCCAAACTTGGCCCACCTTACACAGAGGTGCTTTACAGGAACCCATTGATGTTTGTAGGATGGGTTGGTGTATGGGGAGCTGTGCTGGCTCAGGGGGACTTGGAAATTGCTGCCTTGTATGAGTCCCTTGGCTCCAAGTGGTAAGAACTCGGTGGAAGCCCTGAGCTATTGCTCCTCAGGAGGCAAGATGCCATCACTCAGGGGACTGGGAGACACCACAACTCTGTGCAAAGCAGTGGCTTTTACAGAGCTGAGATCAATGATAACTTGCTGTGGTGTGAGGCAGCCTGCTCTGTGGTGCCTGTACAAACTCAACAGCAGCTGGGAGCAGTTCCTGTGAGATCCCATCCTGATAAATCTGTGCACCACGACTGATTAAAAGGTAGGATGGCGAGATTTTTATCAGAGTTTGGTGGCAGAAAAACAGGTTCTTGGCCTGTTGCTAAAGGGAAAGAAGTTAGGAAAAATCCCATGGTTGCTAGGACAGAGCAAAAGCTTTGGAAAATCACACACAGAGCAGCTTCCTTCCCCATCTACCTTTCAAGCCTTTGGGTTTGAGATGGCAGGATGACAGAGCATTGGGAGTTTACATACTGGACTGTGACTTTTCCTACTAGCAAAAGTATAAATGGGATACCTCTGGTTTGGGAGTTACCTACCAAACTAGGGGGCATCTCTACAATTTTCTTCCAGCTGAGAAACTTCATGCTCCAGGTTGACCTGAGTTGTGGCAGGGACCACGGGTAGGAAGAGGGATGATCCTAAATGCCTCTATCAGGGGAGGATGTGTAGGGGACAGGAAACAAATCTTGTGCCAATCATACACCAAAGCACACAGTATGAAAATTTCACAATATGAAGATCTATAGAGCCTGGGCACTGAATATACCTCGCTTATATTACTCTTAGCACAGTTCTGATAATATTCTTTAGGAACTAGATAATTCTGCAAAGCTTTTGTAGGGAGATAGAGTATTTTTTCCTAATTCTAAGAAAATCTGTCTTGGTCTACTTTGCATTTGTCCTTGCAGCTTTTTTTTATTTTTTTTCTTAATATGTGATAGGGAGCCCTCTTCATTCTATTAGTTTTCTTAAAGGTAGAGAAAAAAGGAAGTATTCTGATAGACATAACTAACTAAAATTTTCATTTAGGGACTGAGTTTATAATCTGTGGTAAACAGATGTATATATGGTGTCTCTCATTCACCTTGAGATTTTTTTAACTCCCTTCAGTATTCCTCTACAATTCCCACTCATGCATTTTCTCAACCTATGGGGCAGCTGGATCCAAACTAAGCCCTGAAGGAAAACTAGACCTCCTTTATTAGCCTTTATAACCTAATCCACCAGACTTCCTGCAGTGACAGTCAGCAGAAGGGGATTATACAGTTTACAGTGAAGTATGTGACCACCTATCGTAAACATCAAATATAAATGGCCTCTGGGGGTCTATGAGCCATGATCTGACACGCTTACAGGAAGTTAAGAGGAAAAGGACTTACCTAGAGAGAGTGTAACTCAGCTGAGAACCCCTTTGTAGGAAAACATACCCACAGGGCTGGGTCCCTGGAAGGCAGCCTAGAAATGCCCAGCAGACCCGAGTGCCAAACTTCTCCTGGCAGCCATGCAGGAGACTGTGTTTGCTCTGTCTGACCTTGTTTATGGTCCAGTTGGACTCTGCTTGCTGAGTCTTGCTATCTTCTCTCAGTAACTCTCTCTTTGCTTTTCTCCATGGCAGAGTACATGGAGAACACGGTAACAAAACAGGAAGCAGCGGGGCTACTGTAGTGTGTGCTCCTTTCAGCAGTAAGGAGGGGTGCTGACAATGCCAAAAGGCACAGAGCATTTGGATAGTTACAGAAGCACCAGTTGCTCACATAAACTCTGCTATTCTGATGCTACCAGTACTTCGGATTTTCTTGTTCCCAGCTGTGCAATTTGAGCCTCAGCCTTGGTATCTGAAGGCACATCCACTCCCTCCTCACAGCCATGTTGTCTGCACAGCCCTTGATCACTGCTATTATTACAAGGAATGGGAATTTGAACAGATTGTAAGCCAACCCTATTCTAAATGCTTCAGTAAATTCAGTGCAAAAAAAGCTGCAGGCATTTTTCTTGTACTCACACTAATTTCAAGAAGAGAATCACTAAGCTCTTAAAAACCAGATGATTGTGATAGTTCCCAGACAGGGTAAGCTTTGAATGGGGATTTTGAGAACCCAACTGCTCATCTTTGACATGAGTTTTGGTAGTTTTGGAGGTATGAAAAAACCTCAAACACTGTTAATCCCTAATCCAGCATTCAAGTCAAGTCTCCAAAGCAAGAGGCACTAGGATTTCCAATCACAGAAAAAGTGCAAGAGAAACACGAACATTCTTAAATGCAAGTTGCACTTGGAAACACTAAACATTCACTGCAATAGGAGTTAGAACGAGTGCAAATTATCAGGACCAAAAAAACATGAAGACTACAATGGGCTATGTATGTCGGAGTAATTGTACTTCCTCAGACTAACAATTTTAAAGAAAACTATAATTCATCCATTTCTTGTAAATGCCCTTGACATGATTAATGCCCTGGCTACACAAACTCAGCTGATGTTGCTGCAAATTAGTTTGGTGGTTTCTTGAATAAGAATTTCAATGAAGAAAGTACCTTTCCAGTTCAGTCATAGTGCTGGAGATGAATTTATTACAAGTGAATGAACTTTATTTATAGAAATGAGTCTTTATTTATTTTATTTTTTATTGCATTCAGTTTCTTTTCCATAAGCCATCTGGAAAAAAATTCTTATGATTTATTACTTTACTAAACAGGAATGTACTCTTTATCATTGGAAAGCTGTTAACAGCAATGGGATTCTCATGTGGAAGGCCTGAAGAAGACTTTGGCTGACTCGGGCAAATATCTTATTAAGAAAAAGTTACTATATTGTTTACTATGTTTCATGTAGGAAAAACAGACAATATGGAAGATGCGCTGATGAAGAAAAAAGTTTGAAAGGAAAAAACAGCATAAAACAAGACCACAGAATTATAGAATAATTAAGGCTGGAAAAGACCTCCAAGATTATCGAGTCCAACCTAAGTATTATATATATATATATATCTTAAGATGGTTGCAGCCAGGAAAGAATCTCAGAGCTGAAGAAAACATCTGTGCACAGAGGAAATGAAAGACATAAAAGGTCCTAAAATGTGTATGAATGCTGTTAGGTTTGCTGCTCTCACAGATGCAGATTCTCTAGCCACCAAAAAAGCCATACCATAACTTACATATTCAGGGAGGGTTACTAGAATTTATTTTCTGTCTTTCAAGTGTGAGCTGTGTCTCTTGGTAAATCTCATAGGTGAAATTTGGAGACATTTTGAGTCTCAGCGGCCCAGCCAAAGATTACCATGTCATGCCCATGCCTGTGACTGAGCTGTGTGTCATAGCCCTGACATATTCAAAGTTGTACCAAAAGTGACTGAGAAGAGGCATCAAACAAAAGCAAATATGCTCCAGCACTTCTGTCCACTCTTAGAATGGCAGGTTGGGAAAGATGGTGCAGCAACCATGACAGAAAGCCTGTGTAGGTACATCCTAGACCCCATGTCCTCCATAATGTATGATGTATGATGTATGATAATGTAAATCATGGATGGAAATGGAATTGTGCTGACCTGCCAAGCTGTGGTCTGCAGAGGCTAAGGGCAACCACATAGTCTTGCATTTCACCTCCACTAAAACTGGGAAGAGAGTTACTGCATTAAATCATCTCAGCGATCTGTCAGAATCCTCAAAATCCTCAAATCTTAGAGTCTCAAAGACTTGTTTAAGAAAAGGGATATGAACAATAAAATCATACAATAAATTTAATTTAATTAAATATATTCATTCAGCTAGTTGATCTTTCTTCTGCTTCTTCATTGAGGGCAACAATATTAATCTGTTGTACAATAACGAATGATAATACTTTGCAAAGTTTAGCCCTAATAATTTCTATCTGGCTTTGGAAGCAATAAACGTAAAGTGTAATTCCAAAATATCTACATAAGGGATTTTCTTAGTGCTTGATTAAGGCCATGTTTGTATCACAAAAATATAGAACGCAGGACATTATTAAATTTAATTTCATACAAAGACATTTCTCTGAGTAGACATCCTTGTTTCAAAATACAAACTTTTATTGTTGGTGAATTTGTTATTCTAAAAGTTGTTTGCATAAGAATGGCCCTTTTACACCAAGAGAAAAAGGTCCATACAGCAAATTCTACTAGTAAAATGTAGTTATTTCAGTATAGCAGCTAGGAGTGAGATCTCTGCAAGAAGCAAATCTTTCAGTGTGATTCTTCTATGTGATTCTTCTGCACTGATTTCTGCAAGTAGAACTGTTATGCATAGAGACTTGAGTTCTGGGGATTATAGGAAAAGGAGCCCTGTGCCACCATCTCCTGGTAAAATAAAGGAATGGGCATGACAAATTCTGACTCATTTTCAAACCAGAAAGAACAGTGTCTTTCTGGCTTGTTATTGCGTTGATAGGGACTTCGATTTTCTTGCTAAGTTTTAGCTGCAGATTTGGTAAAATGCTGCACTTGGACTGACTGCTATCACACAGGATTGATGGTTTGGTATTCTGGTAGGTAGTGCATATACAGATCAACTCAGTAGTAGAGGGGGGAGGTACATTTAATATTAGAGATTACTGGGAAAGAAAGAAGGAGCAAATCACATAGCAAATCCTCTAACTCTCTGGGCCATCCACACATGGTCCTATAATAACAGAAGGATAAATGAGAACTATTAAATCTTCAGAAAAAAGTACTAAGGTTAATCAAAGGTCTGGAACAGCTCCTGGTGGTGATGAAAGATTTTCAGCCTTGGAGAGGGACAAATTAGAGGGAATAAAGAAGGCAAAACTTATTTGTGTCAGAGACTGGGCAAAGGGAGACTGAGTTCCATTACCACATCTGATGCCAGAGCTACAGACCACCACAAGAAGCACATAGGAGTCAAATTCTATGCCAGTAAAAAGAGATGGTTCTGCACACACAGGCAATCTATGTGGAGAGGCACATTGCAGGGTGATGCTGCAATTCCAAAGGTGTACCGGCCCACTACTTGTTCCTCAAGTGTTCCTGACACGAATTCCAGATGATCAGTATGACTTTTTTTTAAAGATGTATCTTTATTCACAATGCAGCCTATAAAATATGTAGATATTGCATACATTGTTTTTCATTTCATGTTGAGTCTGATATATTTCACAAGAGTAATCCCTGCTAAGCAACCCCTTTTTCGGGGAGCCCAGATCCTTGGTGGACTAATGAAAGGCAGGACCAAGGTGCAAATGTAGGACACTTAGTTGGAGGCAGATGGGGAATGGGGAAGAGTTGGGAATGGGAACTTACAGTAGGTTCATCTTCCATTGTAAATGCTGTAAATCCTGTCTGCCAGATTTGTTCATGTATTATTACATTAACACATCACACTTACTAGATGATCGTTTTCCACTACTATAAATACTTAGAGGTGTGTGTCATTCACATACATGTCTCTCACAGATAAGTGAAAACTTGTACAATTATTTATACACAATTTACTACACCTCTCACATCAGTAGCTTGATATTTTATTTGCTCTTTAAGCAGAAGATGCTCAGAAGGAAAGCTCTGAAATGCCTTTCCCCTCACTTTCTCTTGCAGCCAAGTGGATGACTTGGGTCTGATTGTCTCAGGTAGAAAGGTTTGAGGGTCTTGTAACCAGATCAAGTGATCAGGTGTTTGAGCCCCTAGGTTAGTATGCAAAAAGATTAACACTGCTGGATTCAAAATGGAAAGGTAATGCCATGTCCTGTTTTGCTGCTCGACTATGCAGCCATATAAAACAACCACAGGACAAGAGCCTTGATTTGAGATTGAGGAGAAGAAAGCCCAGTACCCTTTCCAGCCTTCAGCTTCCTAAGCACAGCTCCCCACCAGTGTGCTTTCATTCAGAGATGCTGAACACCTCATGTGGCACACTTCAATATCTGATACAGTCTGGGTCTCAACCTCAGAAACCAAATGCTTGGGAGTTTGCAGAGAGGAACATGTTGCAACCAGATCTGTTTTAAAAAGTTCATTTTCTTCCCTAGTTTCTCCTTCAGTCATTATATTCTACCCTGAATATTATCCAGTGATGCCAGTATGTCTTCTTTAGTACTGGATGAAAGGTGAATTGGCAGCTTGTTCTGTGTCCTCCTCATGTCCATTTCAGTTGCATATGACAATTAACCCGAGGAAACAAGGTATCTGTTTCTGGCCACTTGTTTCTCTTTGCAGTCAGAGCTGCTTCTTAGCAGTCCTGTATTTGTTGACTCTTTTCTACAAAGCCAGATCAAAACTCTTCCTCAGGTCCCCAAA
Organism: Petroica traversi; assembly: GCA_025920805.1. Lineage (NCBI taxonomy): Eukaryota > Metazoa > Chordata > Aves > Passeriformes > Petroicidae > Petroica > Petroica traversi. The sequence goes on from JAHLSL010000007.1 coordinate 12,258,716, forward strand.
CGCTCAGTTACAGGTGATGACAAACAGCCATGAGTAAACAGCTGTATTGATTGTAAATGTCTCACTAGAGTGATAATGTCAAGTGTTATTCTCCTAAGAAACTTAGAGACTGTTCACCAGTCACACACAGTCTGCTCTGCATAATCCCCAAAATCATTAAACTTGGTGTCAAAGGTTGTGACTGAGGTATACAATAAGGCAGAAGGACTCTCTAAATCCAAACCCTGTTTTGAAATACTGCCAGAGAGGTTATGGCCCCAGCAGTTCCCCCCGGCTGGATTAAAAAGGGCATTCTGGCAGGGACACTGAGGTTTGTCATGAGTGCTGCTGGCTCAGACAGACTCAGGCAAGAGGTGGCACTCACACCAAGTCACAGCTTTCAGGTCCAGCCACAAAGGCTGTGTCTCTCTTGCCAAATACCCACTGCATCAGGTTTGTCCTGTCAATCCACAAGCATGGAAGCAACAGAGATACAGTCTCTGCTCTGCAGCCCCATCACCCAGTGCTGTTAGCGTTCGTCTGGGTAGACAAATTGTCCAAAATATCCAATGTCATTACTGCTTGTTGTGCATCCTCACTGGCAACTTTTATTTGAAATAATTAATGATTAACGGGGAGTTCTGATTAGCTCTGTTAATGGTACTGAGGAGAAGGAGAGGAAAAGACCAGACTGTAGCACTGTAAGTACCCTTTTTGTTTTCCCTTGGATATCTTTGACACTTCATTTTGGGGGGTTGTTGCCTGGGAGTGGTGCCTTAGTACATGTAAATAGGGAATATACCTCTTATTAAAAAAAAAAATCAATACATTTCAAAAGCCAGAAAGAACCAATACTAAAGAAGATACTCCACATAATAAAGCAAAAAATTTGGTTTGGAAACAAAAAGTCCCTATAGACTTTGATACCACAAAGACTAGTGATGTAGTCTTTTATCTTTGAAGAAACTGTTATTTTGTAATTTTGGTTCTAGATGGTATGATCTATGGTTATATCACATTTTTGTTTAATATACATTTTTTTTTTAATTTTTCTTGATTATTTGATGAATTGAGAAAGGCTAACAGAGCTGCAATAGCTATCCTGCAGAACTGAGTACAAAGCCAATTCATATCAGTTACTCTGGGGAAAAGGTCATAAGCTTCCAATTAGTAACAAATTTCAAAAGAATACTCTATTATTAAAGTTAATAAACTTTCAATTTAAAAGTATGAAATTACCTCTTTTGACAGAGAACAAAACTACGTATGTATAAATAGTGAACCAGGAGGCATATACTTTCCAGGCAACACTGGCATGCATCAGAAATGTGAATTATAAGTGTGTGCAACTTTGGAGAACAGATTTGTTCTGAGAACATCATTTTACTTTACTGGAGGACCCAGTATGAGCACATTAGTTTCCGTGACATGTTTTGTATGTCTGTATCTTTTCCAGAAACAGCTGAAAGGAAAATGAAGCCCACTTTCTCCTTGTGTTTATTGCTGGTTGGTTTGTACAGTGTTGCCCTGTGTCATCAGCATCCTCGCTACCGTAATAAGCAGGATGATGCTAAAGGGACATATTATCCAGGACATAGTTCTCAGTGGGAAGGAGCTTCTCCATTTAAGAACAAAACCTTTGTCAAACTAATTTTCAGCAATGCTGACTTTGCATTTTCCTTTTACAAGTTGGTTGTGTCTGAAGCAACGGACAAAAATATTTTCTTTTCACCCATAAGCATCTCTACTTCCTTTGCAATGGTGGCACTTGGTGCCAAGGCTGTGACACTGACACAGATTCTGGAAGGGCTTGCCTTTAACCTGAAAAAGACTCAGGCGCAGGAAATACATGAAGGTTTTTGCCAGCTCCTCCACATACTGAACCGTTCAGACAGTGAGTTCCAGCTGAGCCTGGGCAATGCCCTTTTTATAGAAGAGACACTAAAACCACTACAGAAGTTCTTGGATGATGTCAAGAGCTTTTATGAATCTGAAGTCTTTTCTATTGACTTTAACAACTCTGTTGGAGCTGAGAATCAGATCAACAGTTATATTGAGGAAAAGACAAATGGGAAAATTGTTAAGCTAGTAGAAAATCTTGACCCTCTGACTGCAATGGTTCTCGCAAACTATGTTTTCTTTAAAGGTAAGATTTATCAAAGGGTGCAAAGCTAATGATTATTACAGAGAATGAAAAGAGAGAAAATGTGTTTTAAATATTATAAAGGGAGGAAATCATGTACAGTATCTGGAAGGTATTGTTATAAACCCATGTATGTTTGTTGCCAGTAAAAATCTGTCCTCACCTGGTTTAATGAAATTTTAAAACAAATATCTTTGTTGAGTTTGGTACATTCTTTCATGTGATTGTAGACTTATGCTGTAGTGAAAGATAGTGTTCCAGTATTATCTCTCCGTAACTGTCTTTAAGCACATAAAAAAATACAATGCTGTAACCACCTGAGGACGCAGTAACGTGAAAAAGATATTTGCTCTAATAAAAGGAAGGTTGTGGGATTAGGTCATGTTTTATTCACTGTGACCATTCCTCTTTGCATTACACTGAATAAATTTTCCTTTTGTCATAAGCTCATTGGGAGAAACCCTTCAGTACAGCACAGACAAAACAGGAGGATTTTTTTGTGGATCAGAATACAACTGTAAAAGTTGACATGATGTATCGCAAGGGTTACTACAGAAACTACTTTGATGAAGAGCTGTCCTGTTGGCTGGTTCAGATACCTTACAATGGAGATGCTGCAGCATTATTTGTTTTGCCTGATGAAGGGAAGATGAAGCAGGTGGAAGAAGCTCTCCTGAAAAGGACTGTAACTAAGTGGGAAAAATCCCTCCAAGACAGGTAAGCTTTTTTTGCTAAGGTGAGAGGTGACCATGTTACAGATTAGTAGTGTTTATCTCACCAAGACAAAATATTAAAGGACAGGTTATTTGTCTGAATTCTATATATTTAATGGCTCCTCTGTGATAGATTTCCCTTTTCTTAGTTGAAACATGAAAATGAAAAAGAGCTATGGCTAGTGAACAAATAAGTCACTGAACTGGGATTCATCTTGGATTAATTTCCTGGTTCAACCAAAAATTACTTAGCACCATGATGAAGTCAACAGACCCTTGTTTCACTGGGAAACTACAGTGGAGTTGTTGGGTGTTAGGGTGTGTAGGGCATTCTGTGTAAAAGTGGATCAGTTCACCATTACTGCAGCTGTTTCTGTGGTGGCCTAGGCCCTGTTGTGTATTTGAACAGCCTTAGGTCACTAGCTACAGTCTTTAGAAAAAGCCCTCCTACCTGGCAGGAGTAGCTCCATTTGCCACTGAGTTGATATAGCTGTCTTCCATCCTGCTCCTTGAGCCCCACTGCAGAGGCAGGAGCTAACACAGACTGATTCTGTTCCAATTCTCCACATTAAGGAGCTAACGTGATCAGAAGTGCTATCTGAACCCTGAGAGAAGACTGTAAACATTTTAAAAAAACCATGTGAAGTGTCAATATACTGAAGCCATTGAGGAGTGTTGCCTAGATGATTATTTGTCCCTATTTGTGTTGTTTGTTACAGAAAAATTCATCTGCACCTTCCAAAATTTTCTATTTCTGGTACCTATGATGTGAAAAAGGTAGTCAAACAAATGGGTATGGTGGATCTGTTTAATGAACAAGCTGATCTGTCGGGGATTACTGAGGAACCTGGACTGATGGTTTCAAAAGTAAGTCAGCATGTGAAAGCAACCACAGGATTTGCCTGTTCCCAGGAACCTGACATTAATATCCCATGAAAAGCTTATCCCAGTCTCTCTGAAGCATTGCTCAATCATCAATAGTTGCCAGTCTGGAGGCAAAGAAAGCCCTATCTTTCATAAACCTGAAGCCAAACATGCTTACAAGGGGTTAGAAAGGCATGGCTGGAGGACAAGGACAAACACATACATATAATTAAATGTTCTTTTGGCTACTAAACAAAATTATCTAAATGTAGTGCATTAGCTTCGGTAAAATTTCCTCTAATTCCTCCTACAGAGGGGAAAAGGCTGTTATTCCTGCCCTTCTAGTGTTCTCAAAAAGTTATTTTTTTTTCAGCTAGATGACAGGGTAAATTCACAATAATACATGAAGCTGCCAAAGACAAAATTGAGTCTAGGCTAAATTACCAGGTTTCTTTGCTCACAGAGTTTCTTGTCATCAGTCATCTTGAGTGCTCTTTGGCTGCCTGCAGTTTGAGGGTTACTCTCTGCACAAGCAGTGAAGGAGGATGGCTCGAGTGGTGTGACGGCTGCTGGTGCTGCGGTGGGGACACGAGCGACTGGTGATGACCTTCCCAAGGGCTCTGCTGCTCAGTCTTGCTCCAGGCAGGGCTCCTTTGGCTGGCCAAAGTCAAGAGGGTGGCAGGCTGCTCTCTTCTTCCTGGATTGTCAGCTGGAAGCTGTTTTGCTTTGTTCCCTGCAGGTGATCCACAGAGCCATTCTGAATGTTCATGAGAATGGCACTGAGGCGGCCGGGGCCACTGTCAAGGAGCTCACTTGGAGATCTGGGGATTTTCCTCGCCCACCTCGAGTCAGATTCAACAGACCCTTTCTGCTGGTGATTCTGGATAAATTCACCCACACCGTCCTCTTCATTGGGAAAATTGTAAACCCTCAGAAAAGTGATTGACAAGACTTATGCACATCACTGGCTACATTTCTGTGATCCAGTGTATGCATACCACTCTGTGCTAGTGCTCATCTTTCAACCATTATCCTTAGAAATGTTATTAATCCCTTAAAACACAAAAACTACTTTTCCCTGTCCAAAAGACACTAGGATTTCCCACAGCCTACACCTGAATATAGCATGTGGTGTTAATGAAATACAAGTCATTTTTCACCAGTATTGTAAGAAGTCCTTTCTGATGTGCTCCTGGGGTGTATTCAGTTGGTTCAAAGTCTCCAGTTGATGTCGGTATTGCTGTACAGTCACAGGGTGTGCATGTGAAAGGAGAAATAGGAAAAAGGAGGTGTAAGTTTTAAGTCCTGTCTGTTTAATCCACTAACCCTTGATGACTACCCTTAGATGCAGGTTTCTTTAATACTGGAGTGAATTTTCATTAATTTCTTTAGGTTTTGTAACCAAGCATGGCATGAAACTGCAGGATCAGTGACTGATATGTTGGAGAACCCACCAGTGTAAAGGGCTGATGAGTGCAGCTGTTTTAGCTTACCTTCCTCTGTCTCCTCCTCAGCAGAAGCCCTCATCATGGAGACAAGAAGGCTGCTTTTGTTTTACAGATAATGTTAACTCTACTAAGGAAGGAATACATAGCAGAAAAAATACTTCTATTTTATCCTACTAATGTAAAAATTGTTGTTAATGCCTTGAGATAAAAGCCTGGTGCAGTAGTCCATGACATAGCACCAGTTCCCTTTTCATAGATTTGTTGTCACTATCATTTCTTGTTTCTACTAATGCCACCTTCAGTATTCACTTTCGAGCTAGGCTTGACAGATTGTGGTAGAAAAAAAAGGAGGAATGAAAATTATAACTCCAGAAAGTTTGTACTTTCTCAGTAGGAAGAGTAGAGCTTTCCTAGGACTGTTAACTTGGATTAAGCTACCATAAACACACATAAAAAATGCAGAAAATATTTCAGAAGCCCCTTTTCTAAATGTTAGCAGTGGATTACTGTCATAGAGTAAAAACAGATTGGGAATTGATATTTGTACCTTTTCTTAACTTAAGGTTCCTTGAATCCAGCTACACTAGATAGTTGTGTGGTTATGAAAGAAACATAACTTTATTTACAAAGCAATGAATATTTAAATTATTTTATTTTTTGCTTTAGTTTTTAAATCAACATTCTTAGTGCATTTTATTAAAGTCTAGAAAGCCAAAGAAAGCATGTAAATTATAGATTGATTAACTCTTTTGTTACAGAATATCTCAAACTGGTAGAAAAAAACATAAAATGCAACATTTTAGACCTTAGTTTCTTAAGATATCTGTGAAAAATATAATATAAAAAGTGTGGTGAATATTTCTAAAACAGAATTCTTTTTTTGATTTGGGGATCTTCTTTCACATTAAATCAGTGTAATCAATATGAGTAAATTGTAGCACAAGAATACCAATAAGGGATAGAACAAGTATTCCATGTCTATCTGCAGACAGGTAACATTTGATATTCATTTTCAAAGTCCATCTCAAAATTACATAAACCAATGACAAAAGTTTTTTACTCATAACTGTATTTAGTATGTTCTGTATGCAGTAAAAAGCAGTTGGCTCCAGGTCTCCAAGCACAAAAAGACTTGGTCTTGGTGTAATACAGACAATTTTATTCTACAGAAGATCATGTAAAAGTTCTTGCCAAATCTCAGGGCTAACTCGGGATGAATTGTCAAAGTCCAGCTTTGAAATGCCAAATAACTCTGTAGGCAAATATCAAGAGACTATGTTTGTTGTTCCTCATGGACCTCAGATCAATAGTCTCTTGTTGTTAGTAGGAAAAAAATATCTAAATGCCATTTTGTCAACCACATCTCACTTTGAGAAGTAACCATGCCTCTTAAATCTTTTGAAAGTGGATAGCCAAAAATAAAGCTGATTTAAGAACAGGATGACCAGAAAATATCATGGAAAGGAAACATCTTCAGAGGGGCACAGGAACCATACACATCTTGCCTTGGTTTTCTTTCTACTTTGGCAAAAAACAGGGAATGCCCCTCACTGCAAATGTGCAGAAAATTTGTGTAGTAAATAACAAGCAGAGAAGGATTGCACATACACAGACACACACCCCCTACCAAACCTGTCAGCATTAACTGTTGTCACAAATTCATTACAGTCATGGTTTGCTCAGGACTGTGTTTCTTCTTTCAGTCTGCTTCTTTTTTGCTGCTCCTTTCATGAATTTTTGTTTCTTGGTTGGCTCTCTGACTGTGAGTTTTGTGACCAAGAAATCTCCGTGTAACCAAGGAAGGACTTTCATCCTAGCTAGCTGAGAGGTGCTGCTGCTGGTGCATGGAAGCACTGGGATGGACCACCTCAGTGCGGGGACATTGCTGGAGGATGGATCTGCTGTGATGAGCCACCTGAGGGACAAAGTGCAAAGGAAACTTTCTAATGCAGCTTGCGCTGGTGTCTACACACAAATGTGATGTGGAGTGCATGCAACCATGAGCATGCACGAGCTGCAGCCTCAGTACTGCCTAAGCAGACCCTGAGGGAAATCTGAGATGGCTTGGATGAAAGGAGTCTCTGCAAAGGCTGAAAACAGCCTTCTGTTGTAAGTTAACAGCCATAGAAGAATTGCCAGCATGGCAGAAACTTTGGAACAGCACACACTGAGCAGCTCTCTGAAATAAGGAGAAAAGGAAAACAAGCAGTGTAGAAATGGCAGTAAACTGTATTTGGTGTTATATTTAGGAACTAGAAGTGAAACAAAGACTAAAAATATAAATGAGGAGCTCAGAAACCCAGGCTAACCCATGGTGGAGATAGATTTAAAAGTTATCAACAAATTTTGTGAAGTTCAACAGACACTGGAAGAAAACCACAGGCAATTTTGAATAAAGATCATAAAAGAAGGAACAAGCAAAAGCAGAAAAGTGTATATTGTTGTTGGCGCAGAGAGGGAAATAGTATGCTCGAGGTATAAAAAACAAATAGCAAATTTCCAACAGCCAGTGGTTAGTGCCAGTGCACAGGTCTGTCATTGTTCCCAATGTTGTACAGCACCTGCTAGGGAGAAACTAAAAGCAAACAACATAAGCAAAAGCCTTAAATGTCGTGGGCTGAAAAAAAAATTACATATTCTGCTGGAAAGACCTACTGATACTCTACTAATGCACATAATAAGGATGGAACACCTCTTCTATGAAGTAATGATGAGAGAATTGGAATTGTTCAGCCTGGAGAAAATAAGGCTTTGGGGTTACGTAATTGCATAAATAAGGCAGAAACTGATGCCAGTGCAAAGAGAAAAAAGGACATTATTGTAGGAGAGAAGATTTAACACTGTCAGATATTTAGTCACAGGGCACAGGCTCCGACCCATGCAAGTATAACTGCACTTCTGCTTTCCCTTGCATGGAGTTCAGTTTGGCTGGATGTCACATGCTGGCCACACAGGGCCTTTAAGGCTTTAAAACTTGGAAACACTCAGAATAAGCCTTCTGCCCTTGTGTTAACTTTCCACTCCTGTGTCATTTTCTGACACTTTCATTTGCTCAGTCTTTTATGGACTTCAGAGCATATATAAGGCTTTAAGCTTTTGACTCTTATGTGTCCTTGAGCTTTTGGCACTGGCTTCCTGAACTTTTTTCCCAAGGCAAACTCATTTATAGCAGCTGGCAGTTGATGCAACACAAACACTTCTTGCCCCTTCTTCCTTATTTTGGGAGTACAAGAGGCTGTGCCTGTACCAAGCCATGTAGCATTTGCAGAGCGCTGCAGCAGTTTCTTTCCTGAGACATTTACATCTGTTCTCTTTGCCAGCAATTTCCATACCTTTATCTGCTCAAAAACTGCTGCCTGCCCAGCTTAGTGAGGTGATGGTTCCCTCTCTGTCTTTTTGATTTTGTACATCTGGTATGGTAGGGTTAAACCCAGTATTTACTTCAGGCTCCAACCTATGCAATACAGTGCTATGAATCACAAATGAAACTCAGACCTGTTCCAACCTGAGATGACTCACTTTTGGCCCATTTTTCAGTAGTATAACATGAGGATTCCTTAAAGATATAATTCAGTTTCTTTACTAAGAAGAAATTAAGAGAAAGAAGAGACAAAACAGGGATAAACACAGGGGTTTAATTCTTATTTCTTTAAAAGACATATTTTTCTGTATTTGTATTGCTGTACAAACGAAGGCACCACAGATAAACATGTTAATTTATTTCAACACAGCAAAACTAAAAGAGCAAGCTCTGGTTCAGAGTTCAGAGGCATTAAGAAGTTAGATACTGTGGAGGCCAGTGGGCCTGCTGTCCAGGATTCTGAGAGGGCCTACTGGTAACACGGCCCCTAGGGCTGTGCTGTCCTCTGCAGTTAGAGTGATTCGCTATTCTTCCCCCCCCCAGACACCCCAAGGCCTTATGTATATTTATGTTAATTCCATTCTCCCAGCTGGCCCATTGGCCTTCCCGCCCCTTTTACCCTTATCTGTAATTCCTCTGGAATGTTCTCCCCAGTTCGACGCCCCATTGGCCCCTTCTCCTTGGTCCCTCCTCCTACCCCTCCTCATTGGTTCCCCAGCCCATCAATCAGCATTGTACCACCCCAGCCTATTGGTTGTTGTAAACCCTGCCCCTTTCATTATTCAAGAGCTGTGTTTCTCTTTGTCACTGGACCCTCCAGGCTATGGAATAAACCCAATCCCTGGAACCCGCACAGAGCCCCCTGTGTGCTCCTTGTGCTGCTGTGATTGCTTCTCCCCTGTGCTGTGTGTGTGCTGCTCACTGTGAGTGTGAGCTCCTGCATCTTCCTGCTGCCCCAGGCTGTGGAGATGCTCTCTGAAGGCCGTTGCTCTGCCTAGCCAGACACCACCAGAGCCACAACAAGATATATCTTCTATATTTAAAAGCAAAATCTATGTTTATCTAGGTTTTTTTTTTCTTCCTGACGTTGATTCTCAAAATGTTCTTCCTTTGATCCCATGTTCCATTTGCTTTCCATTGCACTCCAGTTAGATGTGACATGTGTGCTTTGGATGGAGGTGGAATTTGGGTGGGGGAAGATGATGAAAGGTCAAGAGAAATTCAAAGGGAAAACAGCCGCTCCAAACACTTCAGTATTCACGGAGCCTGGTAACACTGAACTGACCACTGAGATCTTAGTCTTTTAACTCATTTCTGTGGGCAAAAATGAGGAATCATTTCTGGCACTCTGTGGATTTTTTGGGTGTGCCAATCTTTAGAAACTACTTCAAAGGCATTAATTAAAACGCCTTTTATTTCTTCATTGTTTTCACTCTGGTCTTTGGATTCATAGATCTGAACTAGCATAAGACTGACCTCTGTAACAAATATTGATGGCTTTCAGTGCAGCAGTGGGAATTTCTCATTATGCTTTCTCACTTAGATGTCCCTTTCCTTCCTCAATATCTTGTAAATGACTGCCAGTAAATAAAAAATCCACTGTTCGATTGGGTTTCAATCCCATATCCTAACAGATCACTCTCAAGAGTTGTAAATTGCCTACATCTCCTGGAAAGCAGCAATGTAGTCAAAACCTGACTCTACTCAAGGTAGGCATCAGCAGTGCTTATTTTATATTTCAGCTTTACAAGTATCTACTAGTATGCCTAGTATCTAGGCAAACCATTGGACAACACAGCTGGACAGAAGTTGAACAAGATTTTATTACTGAGTGCATACACAAGTTTTTCTTGGAGAAGTACAGAACATCTCCCTTGCTTTTCCCCTTCAGCCTCTTTCTGGCATTTCCGGTTCCCTGTTCTCCAGTAGTAGGTGTGTTTCCATTCCCTGGGCTGGGTTTCCTCACATGAAATCACTCCAGGGAGCCACTGCATCAGCAACCTCCCTTTACACTTTTACTGTCCAACCTCTCTTCCTATGAAATTCGCCCACTTTCTTTGAAGGATGTTCACAAGAACCTGCTGAATTTTCCTGGGAAGAGCAAGGAGGCTGCACTAGCCAGGGCTGCTGATGTAGATTTAGTTCTTGTCTTCTCACTACTCAGTGGTTATCATTGATTACAGCTGTACATCTGTAGCAAAACTGTCTGTAGCAAAACCCACTGATGAAACCTTGGCTCAGAGTTTCGAGTTTGTAAATCCGTGAAAGGCATGATGAATATCAACACTGGGGAAAAAAAGCATAAATAATCTTTTTAAAATATAAAGGAAGATGCTCTAAACTTCAATCCATTATTGACTCTGTGCAGACCTTATGCTGCTTTAAACAGCCTGTGGCTGCACTCAGAGCTTTTGCACCTGAAACAATTTTACATGTTGGAGATATTAAGGATTAGGGGCTTGGTTTGGTTTCTTGTGTGATCCAAACTTTTGCCATGATTAAACAAGAATATGAAAGTTGTAACTTGAAAACAGCCTCTATCAAACTCAAACTGAAGAGCATGTCAATTTTCTTAACTAAGACCTGTTTTTAAATTGTACAGAGGGAAGCACAGTCTGTAGGAGAAGACAACTTGAAATTCAATTACACAATACTAGAAGCAAAGAAAAATTTCAAGGAGTGATCTTTATTTCATATGCAGACATGCATCACTAGCCAGCGGTACAAACAGATAGCATGCCAGTAGCACACTGTCAGATTAAGTTGGGCTAATTAAACCTTATTACTTTGTTAGGCATGGCTCATTGAACAGCCACTGTGTAACTGCTTACAGAAATTCAGCTATGCTAACAGTCCAAGCCAAGTGAAAACATGAGGGGAGAGTTTTCTTTAATATCAATGACAAAAATCAACATATCTGTCTCTCTTGAAAGGATAAACACAATACATCAGATCAGAACAACTTTGCACATGAATGGTATTTGTATTAGAACTAATAGCAAATGTATGTTTCTTTAGCAAGTGTGCTAACAAGAAAAATGAAGTAAATCACTGAGACATCTCAGTGCATCCAGAGCTTGTGTTTGCATGTCTTATGTTGTTTTTAAAGTCTCTTGTAAGACAATCATTACTACAAAAAAAAACCAAAAAACAAAGACCTACTTAGATCCAGTAACACTTTTGCATGAATAAACTTTCCACTAGGACAACTGGAGTTTTCAAAGTTGGAGTTTTAAAATTACACTCTTTTAGTAACAGCAGGGCTCTTGGATAAAAACATGACTTGCCCAGCAAATATCAAATACCTTAACATTTCTTTCAAACGTCTGCCAAATGTATTCATGAAGTACAGACTGATTATAAGGACATTTTTTGTTTGGTCCACAAACATCGATTTGAGAAATCTGTTTCCAGCCATTCTAGTTTAAGAAGTTCCCTTTCCACACAGAAAACCGTGTATTTGATACATAAATACTGGTTCTTCTCAGAATCAATAAATACAATACATAGAAAGGAAACTTTTGAGAGTTTAATAAATGAAACAAAATGGGATCATCTCCTTTCTTTCCTGAGGCTTTAAAGCTGAAATATTATTTTCAATGGTTTGAAATATGAGAATGGTAACACAACCATTTTGCTCATCTCTTTTTAACTGAGTTGTGTTTCTCACTGCAATTCTCTGAGACAGCTTTTCTCCCCTAAATCAGGACAACAGATCAAGATTTCCCCTAATTTTCTTTTAATATTTAACACATTTTAAAATTATTAAATACAAAATTTGTTATCCTGAAGTAATTATTTTAATGGCAGTCAAAAACAGAACTCCTGCTATATTATGACGTGTGAAGCATAGATCTATATTCCTCCCAGATAATGTGACAATTCCATTCATCTTGTGTAGCTTCTACTATCATTGTTTGAAATGGATATGTTTATCTCTCAAATTATTCATATTCTTAAAGACTCAATAAAGCTACAACTTCCTGACAATAATCTCCATCTACAGTGTAAATGAGCACATTGGTTATGTTAAATGGGATAACAGAGTTAAGAAATGTATCTGTGGAAAATAAATGCAGGAGAGACTCTTATATAAACTATGACAAAAAAACATGGATAGCCTTCCATGCATCCATCTTCCTTCCATGCTGACTGGAAGGCCAGGGGTGGACAGACCTTTCAGTCTTTTTACATGAATAGAAATGAATGGGAAAATCTGACTGCAACCATGTATGCCTTCAATACACACTTTAGATAAGTTCTTCTACCTAACTCTGACTACTGCCCCAGAGCCTCTACCCTCACGGTCACTGCATCCTCTCAGCTGGAGTCTGGTGCCAGGCTAAGCAATGGTGAATGTTCGTAATGCAAGTACCAAAATGGACAGGACACGAAGACAGCCTTGGACCAGGCAACAGAGAAGGTTTCATATATACCAGGTGTATATTCTATCATGTGATGTTACAGATCTGGAGTGGGGTGGGTGTGACTGCTCCACAAATATTTTGTCCAAGTCCTTCCACAGCCAAGGCTGGCATTGTGCTGCTTTGAGACAGGGTCATTCCTTTTCTTCCAGAGCACTCAGAATTACAGAGAGTTTTGTAACAGCCTGAGAAAATGTTTCTGTAGAGTGATAGTTTGCACTGCATTCAGCAGGGCATGGTTGGGGCTGCAGGCAAGGTAAGCTAAGTATTTGCTGAGGAAAGGAGCTAGGTGGCTTTTAAAAGAAGCATTTTGAATAAAATAGTAGGAATACAGGCATATTTTTAGGAAGTAACTAGGATGTAAAACAAAGTAGCAGTGTAGGCATGTTTTTCACATTACTGTCTCCAGAAGCAGGCCCTGGGGTGGAGCAGCTGCTGGCTTGGAGAACCTCTGTTGACCCTGGTAGGATGATGATGATCTTCAAGCCACCACCTCATGACAACAAGGGTAACTGAAGCAAAGAGAAGCAGATTTTGAAAGAGTTTAAAAAAAAAATCCATGCTGACTTTCAACAAGAGACTAATACAGATGAATTGTCTGAACAGCAAAACATTTGTGTTTATGTCACTGACAATTTTCTCACTGTACTGAAGCATGTTTGGTTCACCTCAGAGTCATGTAGGGAATCCAGAATTATGCTTGCATATAACTCTATAGCGCGGTCTCTCACCTGCTGTTTTCTGCTTCAGCTGGCCCTGCAGCTGCTTGGTGGAGTCTACTGCTCAGGGTTCCTCTTCTGTTATGATCAAAGCAAGGCTCAAAGAAAATCTCTAAATGTAGGACTGTTTCAGAACTGCTGCCAAGTTCATTTGCAGGGAAAAATACAAATTAGATGTTAATCACCTCTTCTGCTCTGCTTTTCTTGGTACTGTGTTGAAGCAGGTGCCCAAGCTGCATGATCAAAAAGCAAAGCCCCAGTGCAGGCCATAACACTCTTCAGGAGATGCCTTAGCACTTGTGTCACTAGCTAGCAATAAGCTGGAAGGTGCATCTGGTAGTACAGCTGGTCATGGCCATGGACCTCTCCTCTTCAGAGCGTGTTTGCAGGTGACCATTGCTTGGGGACAACAAACATTAAAGCCAGCTGGCCCTGCGAGCACTGACTTCTGCCTTCTCTGCATGGCTACCTCAGCATTTATCTGTGTCCTCAGACAGGTTTTTTTTTCTCATCCATGTAACGTTTAACAGCAGTGTAAATATTCAATGCTGCTCACCTCTATGACTAGAGAAGTGTCCAGAACCACCAACATCCTGACTGTCTTGGAGCACCATGACAACTTTTCTTGTTTTCTTTGAAACACTGCACTTGTACCATCTGGCTTATACATTTGTTCAATTTAAATGCAGAGTTTTTGTGGCTGGCAAAAAAAGAAAACAAGTTATTCACCTGACCTTCCCAAGTACTCCAAGCACAGCAGCAATTGATACTCTAGTAGGAAAAAATACAAATTCAAAATCCAAATACTGGCTATATCTAAGGCAAGCATGCAGAGTTAAGCTGTATTGTGAAATTTAAAAAATTATATATTTTAAAAAGTGTTGAGTCTGTAAATACAGTGCAGGGAACCTATGTGCATGACCAAGGCCATGGATCCCAGCAGATAAAGAATGACCTCTGAAAGCTGCACAGCTGGGGACTGGGAACAGCTGTGCTTACACAATTTTAGATACACGTCTCCTTGGTTCTACAGTGTCAAGGGGATTGTGTTGTCCCTTGCTAAGTAGACAGTAACAAGTCCTGCAAAGTGCAGAGAGGCATAGAGGGACTTAGCAGGCATTCTCCTGCCTGGCTGATTAAACCACACATCTGAACAGCTCATCCACTCATGAATAGTGGTAAATGTGCTTCACAGCAATATAAGAATGATGTGACTTACTTTTTGAGACTGCCTTGATTTAATACTGGTTAATATTTCTGGGTTACTCTCTTCCCTCATTTGCTATTGTTTGATGTATTTGAGACTGGGTTGTTGTTTGTATACATTGCAGCAGTTGCATTTGTTCAGTACTGTCTTTGGGCACTTGCAGTGATGGCACATATTTTATACACCTTTATAAAGTGCTGAAGTCTACATTAATTACTTTTCAGATCTTGATAGCCTAGGTAGTCGTGAAATACAGAAATACGAAAAGAATCACTTGGTTGTGAGGAGAGCATTCAATAAATTGCCACAGAGCTAAAATTCACCATTCCCACATGACTGAATGAGGTACCATCTTTATTTATGAAGCCAAGGGGACTCATTGGGTTCTGGGTAGTGATCAGTGAGGCTTCTACTGTGTAGAAATAAAAAACGAGACATTGCCACGTAAGTGGAGTCCAGTAAGCTGGGTAGCGTGACTGAGGACAAGTGGTGCTCCTTGTAGCTCCCTCACCCTTGTCTTCAGAGATATTGCTGGGCAAAATTGTGTCTCCAGATGAACAGCTACAGCCATCTCAGGTAGCATAGGGCAGAGTAGCTGCTCTTGACACCAGAATACCATTTCCAATAAATATTTGCTTAGCAGTTGCATTCCCTTTGGGATGTAACACTGCTCCACTGACCAGCTGGGCCCTGTGGTTTTTGTTCTGTTTGGAGTGAAGAGATGTGGACATATGCATACAAGGTCCAAGAACACTGGCTTCATCAGCATTCAGCCTTGTGCTTCCAGGTAATATGTATCTGAAGCTAGGCAATGTTTAACAGAGGAAAACAGCAGGACGAGAAAATTAGCAAGAAACAGCACAGCCCAACAGAGCAAGAGCCTTCTGAATGTAAAGTAAGTACCCAGTTGTCTTTACCTTAATGATTTTGACCCAGCTGTATGGTTTTTAGCTAAGTGAGTCATAAAGCACATTGCTTTCAGGGGTGAAACCTAGTTTTTCAAATTACAGCTGAACTAAATTTCAAGAAATATTAAATAGAAAATTCTAGGGATTTATTATAGCAGCTCTAAAGAGCATAACCCTGCTCTGAATATTTATCCCAAATAACTCAAAAACATCTAGAACAAAACTCCTTCAATAATGGAAGTATTCTGATTTCTCCACTATCAATTTTATTTATCATTACTAATTCCCCCTAAAGGTTACAATCAGATAACCAAAACTGAAGTGAATGAGTAAATGTCTTGCTTACACTAAGATGGTCCAGACAGAATTCACAAACTGATTTTGTTATGCCAGTGTCCTCTGTAAATTCCAATTTACCCAGCTCACAAAGCTGCAGAAAGACAAGCTGGCTCCTTTTCTCTCAAACCTTAGTAGTAAGAGTGCTGTTGTAGGTTGGAGAAAATCCCAGTAAACATCTCATCTGCTCTATTGAACCTGTGTTTTTGAGTGCCTTTACCATTGACTGGGGGATAAGCAGGTAGCTGTGACCGTCTGCCCAAAGCTGCTCTGTTTCAAGTAGGACATTAGGGGAATGCTATTTGGAGCTCTTCTAGTCACTGGTACCATATTTTAAAGGGGAATAGCTCTTACCTGTTTTCTGACAGGTTAAGCATCTTAGACACCACAAATCATCCCAGCACATTCTTGGTCTAATTGGTAAATGAGAAGGCAGTAAACAAATAAAGAAAAAAAAATGGTCACAGTCACTAAAAATATCCAAGATGTCCTGTTCCAGACTTGCTGCTGAGCACTACTCTGGCCTTAGGCATATTTACCTTACAAAATGATACCTTCCTGCTGATATGAAGTTTGGAAACACAGGAGACACCAAGTCCACATCAATGGTCTCACCTTTCCATAACCAGATGTCTGATACACATAAGAAGGAACCTAAATGAAGACAAGTGACATGAATGGTCATTTAAAATAAACAAGCATATTCTAATTTAATCAGGTATCGAAGCAGAAAAATTTTACTAGCCCTTATAATTAGTCACTTTGTATGTTAAAATGAGTCAGGAATAAGAGAAAATAGCACTTTTGAATTCTGTTATCTCATATTGTTTTCCTTTGATATAGCAGTGCAGTAAAGTCATATAAACCTCATTCAAACCCTAAAAGCACAATAATCCTAGGAATTCTTAAGAAACAATCACCAAAAAAATTAATCAAAATATTCTGATGCGTTGCTTTGCCATTAAAAAACCAATAAAAAAGGGCCTTTTCACTTCCTTTCTTCCTTGGACTCATAATTTTCTTTAATACTCACAAGTTTCTTTCCCTACTAACAAGGAACTTGTGTAGCTGGAGTAAAGTAGAACTGAAGTAGGCAGCAATGGATAGAATTACAGGCAAACTCAGAAGCACAAGGATTTAAAAAAACACTTGCATAGCAATGGAGGAGGTCAGGAGATAACACTGATTGCCACTTGAAGGCAGTAGCAGACAGAAATAAAAGATGAGATATCGATACAGCTGACCTCCAGCATCCAAGACCTTTTGTTCTTTGTCCACGCAATAGCTGAGGACAACGATGAAGGCCACACTCCCGCTGTGCTTGCTGGTGGCCATACTTCAACTCAGTGTCCACAGCCTGACCCAGACTGACCAGCACACCAACCAGCCAGAGGCAACTGACCCCCAGGAGCAGAATTCCCATGAGCGAGATCCTCTTGAATCCTGCCAAAGGATAGTCCCAAGCAACTCAGACTTTGCCTTTCAGTTTTACAGGCAAGCAACCACTCAAGAACCTGACAAGAACATTTTCTTTTCCCCAGTCAGCATCTCTGCTGCCTTTGCCCTTCTGGCCCTGGGCTCCCGAGGCACTAGCCAGGCTCAGCTGTTGGAAGGGCTGGCCTTTAACCTCACCAACATCCAGAAGGAGGAGATACATGATGGCTTTCGTCATCTGCTCCTCCTGCTGAACCGCCCTGGTAGCCAGGTGCAGCTGAGCATGGGGAGCACCCTGTTCATGGACAAACACCTGAAGCCAATGAAAACGTTCCTGAAGGACATAAAAAAACTGTACAGAGGAAAAGTTGTTTCTAGTAGCTTCCAGAATTCCACTGAAGCTAAAAAAGAGATCAATGATTACATAAAGAATAAAACCCGTGGGAATATAAACCAAATATTTGAGGACCTTGATCCAAACGCTCTGATGGTAATTGTTAACTACATTTATTTCAAAGGTAAGTTACACAGATGCTACTTACTGCATCTGTTTAGTGCTGAAGTAAAACAAGTTATTTCTAAATGGTTTTTAAATGAATGTGTTTACATGAGATAGTTATGAAAAAATTGAAAGTTTTCAACTCTGAAACATCTTCCACATCTAAATTTTTCTAGCATATATTTAGACTTCTAAGCATAGAAGTTCATTTACTTGCAATATTCAGGATCAGGGAATTTCCAGACCACAACAGATTCATGCATTTTTAAATTTTCCTTTCAGACTTCATCTACTTGCTATTTTAAGAATTAAAACATTTTCACATTGTATGTGTAAAGTAGAAAACTGAATTCTGAAGATGATTAACAAAAATTGCCAAAAATTTTAATTTTCTTACAGTCCATGACTATTGAATGGGTAGGTACCTCTGGAGTTGGAGTCCAAATGCTCTACACCTTGTCCTCATATTATGCATAGCCCAAGAGGTATTTGAATGTATTGCTTTGGAAATTATTAACTTGTTCTTAGGCGTTCATTTGTAGCAGTATGTAGGACATACATGGAATTCCCACCCAGAAAGGGATATTTGGAAATTATTTTGAAATTATGAACTTTCAGCAAATTTAAAAAAAAAAATTAATTAAATACTTTATAAAGTTGGGTGCCCTAATCTGAGGTTCCATAGTCTGAGTACCATACCAGAGTACATTTCTTTTCTGGAGGGCAAGGGAGAAGGCTTAAACATATAAAGTAACCAAAATACTGTGGAGTTTACATCCCATTATTTATTTTTCAAATTAGGCTATTTCTATTCAACATTAAAAAAAAGCCAAAAATCATACTTACAGAATGGCAAGCTGTAATCCTTGTCTATTCATTCAGTGAATGACCTGTTTTATTACAAAATAAAATATCATAGAAAATTCAATTGAATAAACATCAAGAGCAAAGCATTTTGAAGACTAAAGGGCTTGAGACCCTATTCCTTTTACCATACTGAAGTTCTGTGTAGGTCCAAAAATTTGTAAGCTCTTCCTTAATGCTAAAAGATGAAAAACATAAAAAACTATGTGAGGAGCATAACATGCTACCTTTTAAAAGTCAGACATCTGCTGTGAAACTTGCTTTACAAGCAATACTCTGAAAACTGATAGAAATTCTGGTCAGTTTGCATTTGCTTCAAATAAAACATAAGGTAATATGATGAAGTTACTTCATTTAATTTATGTGATTTAGAAAAATGTTATACAAGTCCATACAAAATCTAACCATATTTAATTGTTATGGAACACAGTACATCAAAGATGACAGCGAATAAGATACTTAATAAATTTGGAATACTTTTTACCCTCCCGCATAAGTGTAAATCTTCAGATACAGGTTTATTTAATGTACATTAGTCTGGACTATATTAATATATATTAAGTGAAATAAGTATTCAATTCCATTCTTTCTCTTTTTGTTTTAAGCCTACTGGGAAAATCCTTTCAATATTAAGGGGACTCACAAGGACTACTTCCATGTGAATGCAAAGACCTCAGTTGAAGTTGAGATGATGATTCGAGATGGATTTTATAAAGCATACTCTGACAGGAAGCTGTCTTGCGAGGTGGTGCAGATTCCTTACAAGGGAGATGTTGCAGCATTGTTTATCCTGCCCAATAAAGGAAAAATGAAACAGTTGGAACGTTCCCTGACAAAAAACATTGTTTCTAAATGGGAAAGATCTCTTCAAAGATGGTAAATATATAATTTTGATTTGATGATTCAAGATTGTCAGAATCCAAAGTCTGAATGCTATGGTCAGGTTTTAAACTTAGTGTCTTGTATTTTTTATGGGAGGTTTAAGCAATGGAATAAGTATAAAGGGTCAGACTAAATGATTGGCTACTTTCAACAAAAATTAGAATCAGCATTGCCTTGTGATGAGAGAAGGGATGTCTGAGGGAAACTATAGTTTCTTTTCCCCCATAAATTTTTTCCCCTATACTATCTCCATTCTCCTTTTCTAAAGCAAAATATTTTAAGAGTGGTAATACTGTGACATAGCAGTCAGATCCCTCAGATGGAATGGGGGGGTAAATTCCAAAAACAGAACCTTCAAGGTTAGAAAAAGAGTGCAAACTTTGTCCCAGAAAATGCTGGCAGAGCTACCACTTACTGTCTCATCAAGTGAATGTGTTGCAGAATCATACAAGAAATATGAAATGATGTATTTCTCCTTCCATACTTTCCTATCCTCCAGATTAGCATCTTTCCATCTTCTTTTCATTGCCATATTTTTTAGATTAAAGACTAGCATTTTAGCCCAGAAGAACCACCAGCAAGGTGGGAATCTTCAGTCCAAGGCATGCTCTTATTGCAATAACTACCATAATTTTCTTTTGAAATAATAGGAGGATGGAACTGCATCTTCCAAAACTATCAATTTCAGGCACCTATGACTTAAAGAAGATGTTAATGAATCTGGGTGTAACTGATGTGTTTTCTAATTGGGCTGATCTGTCTGGAATCACAGGAAACCCTGATGTGAAGGTTTCAAAAGTAAGTTTATCAGCAGAAACAACCATCTGTGGATTCTCTAACAGCCAATTGCCTTACCCTAAGATCCCGTCAAATTTTACTTATTGCTAAGACTGGCTGATACTCTGAAATAGAACATTTAGCTAACAAGGTCCCTTTAAACTCCCTCAGACCTCTTCAAGATCTGCAGATAAGGATATTTTCTTTTGTCTGACAAGCAAAGGTAGAGGGTGGAGGGAGAGTTTGGTTTAGTATTTGACCAGGAAACTAAACACAGCATATTTTCTGCATGTAAAAGAAGTGCCTATGGGTAATGTGTTATGGATGTCTTGCATCATCATATCCACCAAAGAAGTGGCCTTTTTCTAATATGCATTCTATAATTTTAAGGGATTTAAAAACTGCTGTTACCGTTGAAGGCTCTCTTGAGTGCTAACAATGTAAAATGGAAGAGACTTGAGGAAAACATCCCATTCACTGAAAATAATGTGAAGATAAAAACTAGCATTTTTACAGCTATTCTGAAAACAGAACTTACAATTTTCTAACATTGATACCCTATCCCACTGAACTTTCTGCCCACCCTAGTGCAACAATGCCATCTAATTAAGTACCCAAGGCAGTGGCAAGTTTGTTCAGGTACAGCTCCATCCTGTCCTAAAAGAAAAATATTTAAAGGTCCCAACAATAATTTAACAAAAAAAAATGGTATCAGGGTTGAATTTCTATGTGGCTAAGCTGCAAGCATGTGCTTTTAGGAACACAGAGCAGTTCTGGAACCCCATTTCCTTTCCCTTTGAAGCTGTCATTCCCTGCGAATTTGCTTGATTATTTCACTTTCAATTAATTCCAAAAGGTGTGCACTTGCTAAGGTTTGAGTTGATACACTTGAGGTGAGGAACACTGAATGTGAAAACATTTGCTTATTGAGACAACATTGCTAAAAACCCCCGATGGGCTGTAGCACCCTTCTTCCTGGTTCCTGCTTACCAGCAATTTTTGTGAAAGGCAGCAGGTGAATTACCTGTGTGTTAACTTGAATAATTTCACACCACATCTTCCACATACATTAATTCTTACTGTATTTTATTGTAGGCTACTCACAAGGCTCTGCTGAAGATTCATGAGAATGGCACAGAGGCTGCAGCAGTCAGCAGCATAGATCTTCTTCCTCATTCTGCTCCTCCCATCATTAAATTCAATCATCCATTCTTGATGTTGATCATTGATCAATATACTCAGAGCATCCTCTTCATGGGAAAAATTGTAAACCCAACTGAAAAATGACTGGTCAGTGGCTGGTCTTATTGATTTGAATTGCATTTTATGGAACTGTTGTCCACTGTGATTAAAATTATATCCCAAGAGTTACTAAATATTTTCTTTTTCCAAAGAAATCAGGAAAGAGTGGAGTCATTCTTAGAAACACTCCTTTTGCTTCGTCCGTTCATAGAAAATAACCACTGAGATATACCTATTAGTGAATTGTGAAGAATTGTATAAATCAGCCTTTTAGTTATCAGTGCCATCTCTGAAAAGCAAGGTAATAAAACTTGAGTGGATAAATCCAAATGAATTCTCTGCAATCCACAGGATGGCTTCTGACACTGGTAGGGTTTTCAGCAGAAGGAAGGCATAGCTGCAAATTACACACTGGGAGAGTCAGTCACTTTGGACCAGGCCTAGGCACTTCCTTTGAAGGTCAAGTCTTATTCCATGCTGTCCTTTATGACATTCACAGTGATGGCATCCACCCATATTGTGCTGGCTTCTTTGAATTGGCCATTACTGTAAAAAACTCTACACGAGCATCCTATGTGGAAGCAGTGCTGGGAAATGTTTTAGTTGGTAGACATCCAAAAGGTACTACTGGTATTGCATATAGATTTAATCTTGTATTTCTTGGAAATAGAAGTTCCTTTTAAGTGGGTGTTCAAAAGAGATAGGATATGAATACCTGGAAGGTGAAAAATAAACATTGAGACTAATTCTATCTCCAGAATTTACATCCATGCTGGTAAATAAAGTGCTCTAAGATCTGTTCTCTAACCATGAGAGGTCATCACAGGTCATATCCACATTGCTTAACTCTGACCCTGCAAGTCATCCCATCTACTTACTGGAAATGTCCCTTGGCCTGTGCTAACTCCAGAAACATGCTTAGCACTTGTTGGGAGGATCATATGGTGGCATGTGTCTGAAACTGTACTAAAAGTACAAGAATGTACAGGTCTATTCCCCAGAACTGCTCTGTGTTCTGGCACAAATGGAGCCCAGAGTGAACAGCAGAGGGGTGGGGAAGTGTCCCTCCCTCCACCCTGTAAGCTCCCCCTCTGCTGGAGATCTGCATTCCTTGAATTACACTCAGTTTCAGGTGATGCTAATAGACCTTCACAAATAATTCTCAGAAATGAGAGACATGGAGACCCTGATGTGGAATAAGATTAGGCAGTTCAAGAAACGCCTTTCAAAACTACTTGAAGGCACAGACTGCGAGACTCCCACATACTTAGCAAAGATGTGTTTGGTGGTCTCTCCAGATTAGTCTTGTGCATTTTCTGTAATTGTGTATGCTTATTTTCACAGTAATTGTGAGTGCTTATTTTCAAAAGGCTGCTCCTCATTAAGGATTTTTTCTGGTCCTTAGATGATTCAGCAATGCTTTGATGATGCAGATACCAGAAACACTTCAAAGCTGAGCGCAAAGAAACTATCATGAAGTATAAATATGAAAGACTAATTCTATTACATTGTAACATAAATTACTTCGAATGCAATTTAAAATGTGATACAACTTACTGTGGAAGCATAGTCATTGTCCATCATCTATATTCCCTTTCCTCTTTAAAAATATTGAAACCAAGATTTTTGTTATGATCCAGGAAGTCCATCACTAGTTCAAGTACCCAGCTGCTTGCTAGGTTTGGCCTGACACTGCAAACTGGACTGAGTTGGCAGAAAAAGGCCATTGGAGAGTCTCCCTTGGCAAGTGGATCCCTTGTTGAGAAAGGCTCAGCACCCAAGGCCAACATCACGCAGCTATCCTCCCAAAAACTGTACAAAGGCAGGCAGAGAGCAGGCAGAGATGGAGATGATAAGGAGCACAGCTCCCTACTCCTCAAATCTGACAGTGATGTTAAATAAAGCAGACCATGACTGCAGTAATACTACTGCCAAATTAGTGCTGAGTCAGAGATATAACCAAATCCCAGGTGATCAATTCATTCTCAAAGACAGTGCCAGACCAAAGGGAAACTCATATTTTTTGATTGCTAAAATTTTTGGAAGTTATTTTACTGACAAATCAGAATGATGAATGTGGCTATAACCTGATAAAATAATAACTATAGAAGTTCTCAAAGGGCCAGATGGATGAATTTAGGAGATGTTTTTGGCATGGTACCAGACACAAAATCTATTTGCAATTTTATTTGTTCTTTATCCATGACTGCATGCAATGCTCCTTTGCTGCATGTGAGGACAGGACTGGCCACAAGCAGAGTAAGAAAATTAAACTCCACAGGAACAGCAGGATCCTTTGGGTGCTGCCAATGGATAGTCCTCAGAAACATGCACTCCTCCCTACAGTTTTACAGGCAACTGACAGCCTGAGAACCTGTCAAGAATGTTTTCTTCTCCCTAGTCAGCTTCTCTACTGATTTTGCTCTGCTCTCCCTGGTCTCCAGAGCCACCAGCCAGGCTCAGGTGCTGGAAGGGATGGCTTTTAACCTCACTGGCACACAGAGGACGCAACAATTTTCATTTTCTGCCATTTATTTTAATTCTAGGACACATGCCATCTCTAAGTTCTTGAATCATTATAATTAATTAAGGGGTTTGGTCTGTAGTCTTAACTAATTGAGTTTGATGTATCTTTTGAAAAAAGAAATTCAAGCTAAGATGTATTTTGAGAGCAAAATTTTGATCTCGAAGTCTACCTCCTACTACTTACTTCCCCCCTGTTTTATTTGAGCTTTTTTTATAAAACTTCTAACAACTATTTATAAAAAGATTTGGTGGTGTCAAGCATGTCTAAAATTCTACTACCTTCAGCTGGGAACTTGATAGAATATATATCAGGAAAATCTGAGATGAGCTGTCAGTGACAGATTATCCATCTTGAACATTAAAATGCTGGCCAATTTACTCCAATGAAATTCACATCAGGCCTTAAATGTTTGTATGCCCTTGGAAACATTTGTTTCCACAAGCAAACACAAGTAATTCAATGCTAGGAGGTTAGGTACAGACAAAATATAAAATATTATTTTCTGAGCACTGATTAAATAATCATCTGAAGTAAAATATCTGTTATGAGAATAAAAAGACCTTATTTTCTTCTGAGATATAACACAGAAGGAAAAAAGTAGAGTATTTGGTTCTGCTTATGCAACTTTCTTTTAGAAGACTGAGTTTATATGAAAATTCGTTTCAAAGATTCCTACTGCATTGGTGACAGAAGCTGAAAACAAAGTAGAAAAGATCTAGCTTCTATTCCCAGGTCTGTTGCAGACTTTTGCTTAGCCTTCAACATTTTTCCTTTCTGTTAGTCATGCTGGTTTTTGAAATGGGAGCCTAAAGCACTTTCTTTATTTGAGTAGAAAAGGATTAAGTATTTGTAATACATGGAGAGCATATTTGGGATGCCCTTTACAGAAGTTAAAATTACCAAAAGGACTTGATTTTTATTCTACTTACACCAGTTTTGCAATTATACCAATCTCCTGATTTTAATGTAGTTACACATGTCAAAAAGTTTATTTAAATGAACTTTCGTAGAAATACCTTGAGTGATACATCTTTACTGGGAATCAAGAAGTAGCTGCATGAGGATTTATCATGCAATGTACATATTTATCTTGCTGAAGTTTTGTTTTTACAGTCAGAA
Source organism: Petroica traversi (assembly GCA_025920805.1). Lineage (NCBI taxonomy): Eukaryota > Metazoa > Chordata > Aves > Passeriformes > Petroicidae > Petroica > Petroica traversi. Next base: position 12,284,162 of record JAHLSL010000007.1, read on the forward strand.
ATCCTTTGCCCTGGAAAGCCCTCAAATATAACTTGCAAAGCCAGCATATAATAATCTGATGACCAAGCAGCAACAGAAACAAGTTAATGATATGGGATGAAACTGCTCTTGTAAGGAGGAACCAAGACTCATTGCATAACTGAGCAGAGTCACTGGCAGAGAGCATGGAGAGAGATAAAGAAATTATTCTGTAATTCCTTCCATATAGACCATTATCAGGTCAATGGGAAAAGCATGTCTGTCAGTCCTTTATTTGACTCCCCTGGTTCCTGGAGCAAGAGTCCCCCTGTCCCAGCCACCATGTATCTCAAAGCACCCAGGAACTCCACACTCTTTTCTGTGCAATTCTCCTGGATGGCTCTTCCTTTCACAAAACTACACAAAATTTCTAGTTTGGCCTAGCATTTCCCTGTTCTGGGGACACAGCCATTTCCAACAACATGAATGTGCAGTGGAGTAAAAAACTGCTTTCCTCCCCCTGTGTTCTCACAGACTTGCCACCTGGCTGGCATGCAGGTGATATCTGTGTGTGCTGATTCACCCTCATTTTCCATTGCTTTCCACAGAAGCAACGGTATATTATCCAAGTGTCTCTCTTTCTGGCACCTATGACCTAAGGGAGATTTTTCAAAGGCCTGGGTGTGACTGATGGATCCATTAACCATCCTGATCTGTCTGGAATTGCTGGGAAGCTGATCCTTTGAAAAGCATGGTTTATGGGTCTGCTGTAACTGCTGGTCTTAACCTTGTCTAGGAGAGACTTGAACCAGGGTCAGAGGCTCTGGTGCCTGGGAGCTGTGAGCAGGGACAGAAGCAACTTTCCACTCTCTCCCTGACATGCTGACTGCTGCTGCATTTCCTGGGAGAAAGGAGAGGAATCACTGCAGCAGCTTTGCTGTTCCCAGAAATTCCTCTCAAGGAATCCTTGCAATGGTTGGCCAAGCATTAGGACTGAGCTGAAAGATTAATGCTATCGACATAGGCAGGCCTAGGCTTGAGAAAAATATCTTGTCTTTGCTAGAGTTAAGCAACAGCATACTTGCTACTCCTGAGACTTGGTCATTTTACATAACAGTTGCAATCAGCTTTCTGGGTACTTGCACATATCATGAATAAAACCCTCTCTTTAGGACTATATTCTGAGTAACCCTGCCTCTGTCTTGAAGAGAGAGCAGTTGCATAGTGATAACAGTGGTGTTTGATTCCTATGTGTAGATAAATTGTAAGTTTACCTGGGGCGAAAGCATGTGCATTCAATGGAAATAATTAGTCATTGCTAATTAGGATAAGTGCCATGCACCTCACCCTTAAATAACCCTCTAAATAGCTAAATTGTGCCTGTTTTAGCTTTCTCTAAGAGGGATTCCAGTGTAAGATACGTATGGTGTGTATGTAATTAATGCTTATCCTAGGCATAAATAGCACAAGGGGTCAAGATCTTCTCTCTTCTCCCCAGTTAACATTTTTCTGTGGAAAAGTTTGCCTATTTCATTCTTCCATTTGTTTTCTTCTTTTGGTTATTTTTCAAGCCATGATATGCTTTGCTTTTAATTTTAGCAGTTTCTAAAATACTCACCAAATGTCCCTCAAAAAGCTAATCAGTGTTCTGAGCCCACTAAATAATGCCATTTAGGACAGGGTGGAGCTGTACCTGAACAAACTTGCCACTGCCTTGGGTACTCAATTAGATGGCATTGTTGCATTAGGGTATGCAGAAAGTTCAGTGGGGCAGGGTATCCATGGTTTTGGCCTTTCCTTAGCTTTCCAGTTCTTCTTACGTTCTGTTTTCAGGAACTCATTTACCACAGTTACTGGTAAATCTCTTGAACTTACAATTTAGTTCAAGCCAAGAGAAGTGAAGTCCCTGGTCTTTCCCTTTAGAGCACTAGGTTCTGGCATCATTCTGGCTGTGTGATGGGAAAAAGACTTTAAATGTTTGATATCCAGGAAAAAAAATAGTTTACTCAATCTTTGCTTTGCAAATAAGTCTTATTTGCCCTGTTTAATATTTACCAGTGTTCATTAACTTAATACTAGGAAGCAAATGAATAAGAGGGAAGAAGCACTGTGAAAGAAAAGCCCATCATATAAGGTAAGTACCACATTTCTTAGAAGTCTTTGAATTTATGCTGTGTGTGATCCCTGCTATTTACTGCTGAGATTAATTAATTCTGTACAGCAATTGGTATTTATTTTAGCTTCTGGAAGCGTGTTCTGAATGTTTGATGCGGAATTCATTCATTGATCCAGCTCCTAGCTATAGTGACAGAATGACAGGATATGAGGTCCAAAATGAATACTCAACAATGAACACCAAGACAAAGAACAAAACTTTGTCTCTGCTCCCAGAGGAGTACATTTAGTTGAAATCTCAATGTCCCAACTATTTCAGGTTGATGCAGGGCTAATGAGAGTAGCTTTATTTCTGTCTAGTATGCCTAAAGACCAGGCCACTTGCAGTCAAGTGTCCTGGAAGAGAAATCAGCCTGTCTCAAAAGTAGTTTTGGGGAATTATGAAATGAGTTGTTACCAGAAAAAAATTAATTATCAAGAGCTAGAATGTCAGTGTTTATACCCAGCATTTTAGACATGCTGAGAATAGCTCCCATACTCAGCACTACAACAGCTTATAACTCCAGTTTTTAATAATGGACATCCAGAAAAGGGGAAACCTGGAAAAAACAACTCCCCATAAAAATTCCGGTACAAGACCTGAACCTGGCATTAGACATACAGCCTAAGGCAGATTCTGGGCAGAATCTCATTCTCCAGAATAAGCATACATCTGCTATTAACAGTGTTTAGGTCATCCCTGTTTCCCTGAGGGCCACTGCTTGTTTTGTGGCATTGAGTCATTTGTGAGCATTTAGGCGAGGCAGTATATAGAGAGCATTCTTCTCCAGTATGTTGCATGATTCTTCTCCCAAAAGGACAGAAGAGAGACTGGGGGTTTATAAAGAATTTGTTTGTCACTTAAAGGAAAAAGAAAGGTCGTCAAAGTACATATACGTAGCAAGGCAGATTGCACTGAAGCTTTTCCTAAGCTCTTGAGTCTTGAGCTTTACAACTTTATGGATAGCTTATGTGCAATAGAGAGTGTCTACAAACTTTCTTGGTTTAGCCTCAATTTGCTGAAACACTTATGGTAAAATCTTGAAATAATACAAGACTTGTCTTGAGTCACAGCTGTTATATAAGAGGTAGAAATATATAAACAGTTTAAGAGCTGAGCATTGAGGTGGATTTTATACACTGCTATAACTATCGCTGCAGTGCTTGAAAACAAAAGTCATAACAAGACCATGGGTACCACAGAAAAATACCAGCAATACCAGATACATGAGTGCCAATATCTGAACTCAGCCATGTACCCCAAGGCACTTGGCAATGCACTGAGGTCATGCTGGGCAGAAGCAAGAAGTATCCCACACATAATACCTCAGGAAAGATGATTCTTTCCTGGCAATAGCACATAATTGTCTTATTTCCTTTGTTCCTGATTTCCAAACTAAGAGAACTGACTACATGTACTACTGATTGTCCAGAGGCCAAGTAGAAGAGTATTTCCAAAAAGAAGAGTAGTTCTAATGACTGACATCTGAAATTCAGTATCTAGAATACAAAATATTTTTATCCAGTAAAGCAAGACTTCTCTAGATCTAAAAGTTGCTCTGTTTTTTCTTAACAGAACTATTCAGAAGGACAATGAAGTCTGCATTGTATTTGTGTTTGTTGCTTCTTGGACTTCGAGTCCAGGGTCAACAGCAGGAACAAGACCAGTCCCAGACTGCTTGTGAAAACTTGCCTCATGTCAAGATAGCCTCCAGCAATGCTGACTTTGCATTTAAGCTTTACAAGCACATCAGAGATGAGCTGGGTGACAGGAACATTTTCTTCTCTCCTTTGAGCATCTCTACTGCCTTTACAATGCTCACCCTGGGGGCCAGATCAAACACACTCAGAGAGCTCTACAAAGGCCTTGCCTTCAACCTGACAGAGATTGAGGAGCGGGAGATTCATGAGGGATTTCAGTATGTCCTCAAGCTGCTGAATGACCCTCACCGAGAAGAACAGTTGAACATGGGCAACGCCCTGTTCATAGATAACCATGTGGAATTGCTTAAAAACTTTTTGGATAATGTCACAAATTTTTATTATAGTGAAGCTGTTTATAGCAACTTCAAGAATCCTTCAGAGGCTATAAGGGAAATCAATAAGTATGTGGAAACAAAAACAAATGGCAAAATTGTTGATTTAGTCAAGAGTCTTGAGCCGAGAACTGAGATGGTTCTCATTAACTACGTTTTCTTTAAAGGTGAGTGACAGACATGGGTAGCAGCTATACAAATAAGCCCTGGAAGTTCTAAGAAACAAAAATTTTTCACATTGTGAAAACATCTTATCATGTAATTTAAAACAAATCTTTCTATTTTTAAATTACACAGGAAAATATTTGAAAGACAAATATGAAGAATCATTTTCTATATGAGAAATTTTAAAAAGAATGAAAAAATAATAGAACCAGCAGAAGTACTGATCAATGGCATATAAATATTAAACCAGGTTCAGAGATGAGAATATTCAGAACTTATGTTCATTTGTTGAAAGGCACAGGTATTTGGCTGTGCAGAACATGGTCAAACACAGATGAAACTTGCATGAAAGGAATAAGCCTGAAGCTTGTATAGTTGGAGTCTGTGAAATATTTACCATTATCTGAACAGGCAAAGGCTCACTCTTTTCCACTGCAAGCCTCAACCTACACTTTTCTTCTGTGATTTGTTATTAAAACTATTGAAAAGAGGTAAAGCTGCTTTCCATGGCCAGGGAAAAAGCATCCTTAAACTAAGATAGGCTTGTTGCTGCCTCTGCATTTCAAGTATTTAATTTTAAGCATCAATTAATATGACATGCCTTTATTAGTCTCTTTTTTTCAATTTTATACTAATTCCTTTCTTCAAAGGCTCCTGGGAAAAACCTTTCAACAATTTCAACACGAAAGATGATGACTTCTTTTTGGATGCCAAGAATTCTGTTAAGGTCAAAATGATGCATCAAAAAAAACAATTTAATGTCCATAGGGATGAGAATTTGTCTTGCTGGGTAGTAGAAATCCCATACAAAGGAAACGTTACTTCATTGTTTGTTCTGCCTGATGAAGGGACAATGAAGCAGGTGGAAGATGCTCTGCTAAAAGAAACAGTGTATAACTGGTTGATATCACTCAAAAAAAGGTAATATTTTATTTGTGGTTTTGTTTAAATAGTGAACTGGCCAAAACTACTCATCCAGGAACGGTAAAGCATAGGATACCATGATGAGTTGCTATGTACAGCTCTGAGAAAAAAGCACTACTCAGCTTCTTGAATTCAAACAAGCTATGACATGATTTCATGCCAAAGGGGAGTCCTCTGAGCAGCCCCAGCCACAGCTCCCAGTTGTGAGGATCCTGCACACAAGTAGATTGCCCTCAGGAACCTGCCTTCAGTAGGAGGAATCCAGTTCAAAAGAAAATACATTTTTATTTTTCTCCAGTCTGGCTGATACTTTCCAGCCAGTCACTTTCATAAACTATCACTCTACCCCTGCACCATGGATCAGACAGTGGTTGGTGGGACAGGTATCCCAGTTTCTGCTTCTCTAACATGGGATTTGTCACTGTCTTAGAAAGCCAAGCCTTAGCTCCATGGGTACTTAGGATGGATATATACCTGCAACAGATATTGCTTCAAGGGATCTTGCAATAACAAATTCATATTTTTATTTGTATTTGAAAAGAGAAATCTACCTGGACCTTCCAAAATTCTCTGTCTCCGGCTCCTATGATATTAAGAACTTGTTTAAGAAAATGGGTGTCACAGAGGTGTTCGGTGATGAGGCAGATCTCTCTGGAGTGGCTAAAAATCTTTTTCTGAAGGTTTCCAAAGTAAGTATGCAAACAGGAATGGTAATCAAAAGGTTTTTCTGCCTTGTTTGTATGCAGGTTTAGTCCTACAAATAGGCTGATCCTACCTCTGGAGTGTAGTCATTGCTTATTGATGGTAATAAAGGAAGGAAAAGGTTAGGCATTAAATGGCTGCTGCTCCTACAGTTTAATATTGAATTGTTTACTGCACAGTGATCCTACAAACTTAGCTGAAAGTCTCTGAAGAAGAAAACCAATGGAAAGCATAGCAGGAATAATTTCACAAAAATCTGGTGTTAAAGAAGTAATGCATGACAAGAATCATAGTTACGACATAAGTTTGGGAATAGTCATTCTTATACTATGTATACACCTGTCATTATTGCATTGTCTGAACACTTCAGAATTTATATGGACAACAGACTGTGGGACAGGGATAGCCCCATTTCACAAACAAGAAATGAGTACACAGATAAACAAAATTATTTCTCTAGAGCCCCAAGGAGTCCATGCCTTTCCTTCTATCCTGCACTTGTGAGATTACCTCTGGAATTCAACACATCCAGTTTGGGGCTTCCTAGGGGGCAGAGAGAGTCCGTGGAGGGTGAGCAGGATGGATGTGTGATTGCAACACTGGGTGCATGAGAAGAGGCTGAGAGCCAGAGTGGGCAGTCAGGAGAAGGGAGGGTGAAGAGGGGTTTCTTAGCACTGGCTACAGATATCTATTAGAAGGGTACAGTCAAGATGGACACAGACTCTTCTTGCAGATGAACTGTGATACATCAAGGGGCAAGACACACAAGATAGGTATGGGTATCATGTAAAAAATTCACCATGAATGTGATCAAAAACTTGTATGGGTTACTTACGAAATTTCTGTCCTTGGAAATACACAAATCCAGACTGGATTAGATCCTGAGTAACCTCATCTGGTGTCAGAGGTGACACAGTGTGGGAGGGTTGGTGGCATTCAATGGCCTCTAGAGGTCCTTACATCATATATTATTTGCGATTCCTCTCATTCCTCCCTATGTCATTGGAAACACTTGAATTGTAGATATGAGACTGATGCCTGGGAAGCCAAGTAAATTGATGAAGGGTGAGCAGAGACTCATGAGAGGAAATTTTAGATGTGTTGCAGACAATGAAGGAAGAAAACAGTGGGCTGTCCAAAACCAATGAAATAGCTCATGTGAATTCTTAAATATGAATTTGCTATACCTACCACAGAAAGCCCTGCAAAATCTTATCAGTGGGCTGTGTTACAGAAAGACACTCTATAAAGTTTGTCACAGTTGTTTTTGCAGAGAATTACTTTGCAGACACACAGACATTGATGTAAAATTCTTTTGTGTTTAGTATTAAGGACACAATCTTACTCAGAGAAACAACGGAACAATAAATATCCTCTATGCTGCTTGGTTTCTGCAAGCAGTCATGTTTGACTCTGGCTGTTGAAGAAAACTCTCACAGAACTCAAAGCAAACTTCACTTGTCTTGGAAAGGCTGGCCAGTAGTATTTTTTTTCACCTGTTCTAAATTCATTCTGTGTTTTCTTTTTAAGAATCACCTTCTCACAATGTTAAAGCAAGCAAATTTCCCCCCCCCCCTCCCCCAGCTGCTTCTTTCTCTTCTGTGCCTAGTTTGTAATCTCTGTTTTCCTTGCAGGCAATTCACAAGGCCACAGTGGATGTTAGAGAGAATGGCACAGAGGCTGCTGCAGTGACCATGATGGAAATAGAACCATTACTTCTACCATTTCCTCTTCCTCCTCTAATCACCTTCAACAAGCCCTTCCTGATGATGGTTATTGACAAAAGCACTGATGGTCTGCTCTTCCTGGGGAAAATTGTGAACCCAACTGCTAAGGAAAACTAGACCAGAGCACATATACTCTGCAGAGTGCAGAGAGGAAAGGTTGTGCACTTCCCAGGAATTTATTTGTAAAGTAGGACTAGAATTGATCTGATGCATAATTAACAAATAAATAAATCTGTCATGTTCTTCTTTACTTCAAAACAGACAGTTGGGTACAAACATTATAGGCCATTTTTGCAAAATTACTCAGCCCAGGTAGGCAGCCATGGGATCTTCACAGATAGACATATTCTGTGTAGTTATCACGGTGTCAGGGGGTTTTGTATGCGGGTACAATTTCCTGCTGTTGGCTGAGAAACTTCCTGTGTCTATCATTTTCTGTCCTCACCTCACAAACCACAAGTCTATCCCTTTCAGCTGGGGAACGCTTCTTTCCCTCCCTCTCATTCCACTATGAATCCCAGGGGAAGTTTCCTTCATCTTTGAAGTCCTTCCAGGGGAAGAGAAACTGAGACATAGAGCTGTCTCCTCTCCAAAATGGTGGATGCTCTTTGGTAAAGAATAATCTTTTTCCTTCCAGCTGGACAACTGCCTTTTACCTGCTTCAAACCTTGCTCCCTTCTTCATTTCTCACTGTTTGCTCCAGAGTAAGGGGCCCAACGTTTCTGGGAAGGCAAGAACTTAGCTTTTGTGTCAGTGAAAGCTGCACATCATTGCACAAATTACCACCTTTAATGCTCTTGTACGTGCATATTAAAGCATGGATCCCTAGGAGAACCAGATGTGGCAAAACCCTTCCTCTGGTTCCAGAAACTGGTGACTGCAGCTGGAGGCCATGTCTCTATTGTCACTGTGCCACCTGGTCACACTGACCTCCATTTGCTTCCGCAGGCCCTGGCTGCTCAGTGCCTCCAAGAGGATTCTCTCCATTAAGCTGATGTTCAGGATGCAGAAAGGTGGCTTGGGCACCTTCCTGAATGCTGAGTGGGCAAAGCCAATGTTAACAACAGCACCATGTGAAGGGAAAGTCGTGCTGCAGCAGGTTAATTTCATTAACTGGCAATTAAAAATAGAGTAGGATAGCAACAAAAAAAGACATAGTTCAAAATGACCTTCCCCCCAACCCCTTCCTTCTTCCCAGGCTCAATTTCACTCCTAACTCCTCCACTCTCCTCTCTGGCTGGCGCAGGAAAGTGGACACAGGGGCAGGGGACTTGAGGTTAGTTCATAATGCTTCATCTCTACCACTCCTTCCTATTCTGAACTTCCTCTGCGCCAGCATGATCACAGTTGACAGTCCTTCAGCAACTGCTCTGGCATAGTCTGCAGGATCCAATCTATCAGTAACAGACTGCTCCAGCATGGCCTTCTCTCCATGGGGTTGGAGGTCCTGCCAGGACCCTGCTCGAGGGCAAGCTCTCCACAAGCTGCAACTCCTTCTAGGCCACATCCACCAACTCTGGCATGGAGTCCTCAAGCAGTGAGGGCTTCTGCTCCACCACAGTCCTCCACAGGCTGCACCTAGCGACACAGCTGCCTCACCAGGGGCTTCTCCAGGGCCTGCAGGGCAGTCTCTGCTCCAGCACCTGGAGCACCTCCTGCCCCTTCTTCTGCACTGATCTGAATGTCTGTGGGGCTGCCTCTCACTTGTTATTTTAGTCCTCCCTCTCACAGCTGTTACATGATGTGTTTTCTCAAATGCCTTCCCCAGAGCTGCCACCGTCTTGGCTGAGGGCTCAGCTGTGTTGTGTGGTGGGTCTGCTGGAGCCCTCTGGAATGGGCTAGAACTGGTCATGTTCAGCACAGGACAGCCCCAGCCTCTCCTCACAAGGCTGCCCTGCAGCCCCCTCTGCCAGCACCTCTGCACAAACACCAGATACACAGAACCCAGTCCTCAGCTGGGGTTCACAATGGGTAACACCATTTAATGGATGGGTAGGAAACTTCGATGGTGCTAATGATTTGTCAGGAGCTGTGGTGGGCTCCTTCACAGTGTCCTCTCAGCATCAACAGCTGGAGGACAGCTCAGGACATTGCTTCCTCCCTGGGTTTCCAGCCTCAGCTCTGCCCTCCTCCTTAGGAGGAGCTGCAATCAAAGAGTCCACTGAGGGGGCCTAGGGCACGCTGACACTGCTGGAGGGCTTTAGCTTCTGCTGGGTCAGAGCTGAAAAATGCTTCTGCAATGTGGTTTGGTTTGGGAGAGCCCTGGCAGGTCATCTGGTGGAGAGAAAACCATAGTGTGCATTTTTTCAGTGAGAGATAATAAAGCCTTTCATGTGAGCAAGCACAGACCTTTCCTACGGGGAAAAAAAAATCCCAACCTCTAGCCAACCTATTCACACAGACCTAGACTTGCTTAATGCGAAATATTTTCTCTATAATCATCCTCTTATATCCCCCATCTCCAGATTTTAAAGAAGACTAGCAATGCTCCATGGAAAATCTGAGTCAGCTATACCTGTCTAACGCATTTTCTCTCTCAGGAAAATAAAATTGTTTCAGCATTGCTTGAAGGGGCAAACGGCTGTTGATGGAGACAAGCCAAGTATTTCAGCTTTGCATGGGGCTGCCAAGCTACAAGCCTCTTCATCCACAGCTACTAATACAGCTTGCTAAGTCATTGCTCCCCTGTTTTGGGAGGGGTGAGGTTAAGGAGAGCAGTTAACTTCTACCTGAGAAATGTTAAAGTGAAGGCAAGAATGATAGTAAATAGGAAACTGTTCATATTGCCTCATTTCTTCCTTTCCCCTCTGCCCAATTCTGCAAAATGAAACCCAGGAACAATCACAGTTTAATGTTCGGTAGTAAATACTAGATAACTGAAATAGAACCCTTTGTTAAAATTCTTAATTATCCTCTTAACAGAACCGTGAGATTTTCTTATGGAAAACAGTGCAAGTTCACTTGGTGTCCAATGGGTTAAATGCAGTTTTTGAGGGTGGAAAAATTATTTCAGCTGAGAGGATAATTCCCAGCTATGCTTTTGTAACTTCCCTGTAACTGTAAATAAGAGCAATTAAAAAAAAAAAAAAAAGTCTTAAAAGGCAGACCAGTGATTTCTCAAATAAGCAAATAAGCAGTTAAGTTCAAAGACTTTGTTGGAAACACAGATGGATTTTGGAAAGGAGCTTAAAGAGTTGAAAGAGAACAGGAATGTAGAGCTGATTTGCTCAGTTATTTAAGCTCCATGGTGGAGCTAGGGGGAGTATAGCAAGAACAAGATGATTTAACAGAGAAAGGGAAAGCTTTACAGATGTTCAGAAAATCTGCCATAAAACCAAAGGCAACACATTGGCCCAGCTGTAGATACCCTGAATCAGCTCTGGCTGAAACTGAAATTCTACCAAGAGGAAAACAGATCATCCTGAGCCAAGATAACTCCAGCAGACTGCCAAGACTTCACGTTTTCAGGAGCAACATGGAAAGAAGAGGGGTGGTAGAGTAAAATCTCTCTGAACAGGACAAGGAACCCTTGTGCACACTTACACATACCAGTGCCCCTAACACTTCAGACATTCTGACCCAAGGGAGAGAAAACTTGAAGCCAGCACATGGAGTGGACTGCCCAGTGGCCCGGTGTTACCAGGGATAACAAGCCTCACCTCATCCTCCATCAGCACAGCACCTGTAGGTAACCAGTTAAAATCTCCAGGACATGCATTTTGATCCTTGATGGCTTCCCTTGTTAACTAAAAGGTAGCATCTAGTAGCATTTAGGGGTTAACTAAAATAGTAGCATCTACCCCTACCATACTGGAATATTGGGCATACAGGATGCACAATGAGGGATAGACTGCATTAACTTCACAATGTTTGACCTCCATTTTGCACACAATTTAACAGACAGGTCTCTCTGTGCCTTCACTAGTCATCTGTCTCTGCTGCTTTTGGTGTCAAGGCCCTACCTGAGAAAAAATGCATTTCTGAAGTGATAGAGACAGTGATGCTGTTGCTGAAGTCACAGGGAGCCTGACCTAAAACTACCAACAACCAGCCCTATGAGGGGATGGAGATTATTGTTTTGTATTTCCAAAGAGTATGATGTGACACCCAGCAAAATTAAGGCTTTTGAGAAGCAATAGGGAATGTTGTAGGCAGCAAACTGTCATATTTGGAAAGTAACATATTGCATTTTAAAGTTACTGTGAACTTTCTTGATTTCTCTGAAATTAATTTATTGAAATAAGAATCAGAAACAGCCGCCACATCAGAAAAAGTCTGAAAGAAAACCACCACGATTTGCCCTTGGCTAACATAAAATTATAAAATGTACATTAAATGTACTATAACGGCTTGTTATGTTGGATTCGTTTTCTGCTCTAGATCTCTTCAAGCCCCTCTCTTTCTTGTAGGGTTGAAGGACCTTCCAGTTTATTAAGGTATCACTTTTACAACTGTCTTGCAAGGAAGGAAATCTGGGGATCTCAGGTCCATGTGAATTAAAGAAATTCCGCCAGATTGTGGAGAAGGCAAATGCACTTGGCTTCCTTACTTGGGGAACCAAATACTGCTACCCCACTTGGCATGCATTATTTTCAGTGCTCCTTGGTGACTGAGAATTCAAGCAAAGAATTCCTCCTGAGCCCTTGGGAGAACTGCTGGCTTAGCCAATATGCACAATCACGTGGATATTCTTGCCAGCTATATGTCTTTGAAGATGTGCCAGTAGGGATTACAAGGGGCACATCAGGTTTTTAGTCTTTCAAGATTGTAACTCTTTCTAGCTCTGTTAATGTTTTGCATTAAACTTGTTAGTCCTCATTTGTAAATCTGTGAGTCATTAGGTAAGGACATCACATTTACATCAAAATTTTGCATACCTACATGCTGTGTGAATGTCACTGGGAGCTGTAGCCAGCTTTATTGATTGTGTGTACTGCAGGTAGGAGTGATTTTAGCATTGAAATATGGCACTGAAAAAGGAAATAGAAAACCAAAATTTCTGTCTAATTTAGGAATACAGTCATTCCTTCCAAATATCTGCAGGGTCTGTGGCACTCACTCACATACCACACACCACTCTTTGTTCAACTCTTATTCAAGAATCAAGTGCCCAAAACTGGGCACTGTCTTTTCTGCTCTGTGAGGGACACCCTGCAGCTCTGGAGATTCACCTTAAGACCTAAAATATCAATATCTGAAGTGTTGTAAAAGTGTTGTGGAAGTCCAGAAAGTGATCAAGTGAGCCCTGATAGAGGGAACCAGGTCCCTCCCCAAAAAAGCAGATGGCTTTAGGTCAAGATTGAGATGTAGATTTCCTTGCTGAGGCCCACATGTGCATATGGATGTGAAAGTGAGAAAGCAGTATCAGGATTCCTTCTCTCTGTGAGAATCCATTTTGAACAATTTAATTTCCCATCTTGTAGGCTGTTTGGTGTAAGAATATTTGGTAGCCTGTAAGGGTTGTAGCTGAGGAGTAGATTGTGTGAAAGTCCTCTCATAACTTCTGACTTAGTTGGGTGATATCAACAATTCCAAACAAAAACAAACAAAGAAACAAACAAACAAACAAACAAACAAACAAAAAAAACCCAACCAACTACCTTAAATAAAATCCTGAATGCCTGTCACTTTCCCATCTAAGTCCCCATCTCTTGCACTCCCTATGCTATTACAGAAGGCAAGTAAATTAGATAAAAGCTAAACACGAGCCAGCTCTCTGACTCAGCCATTGAACCACATGTTGTAAGGGCTCGGGGGAAGAATTCTCAGATGTAACAAGAAAAGAGAGAGTTATTAGTTTCTACAGGTTTCCAAAAATGAGACAGTTTGATCTAAAACTGATCTGAGATTCATGCAAGGGCCTTAGCAAAATTACAGAAACAACTTAGAAAAAGCATTTCGAAAACTTGCTTTCCTAAAATTGCAGACTTAAAGAAAATAATTTTCCATGCCTTTCACCAGAAATATTATTAGCTAGTAAAACTTTCAGAGCACCAGTAATTATGAGCACTGCTTGGTAAATCCAGCCATCTGGTTACAGGGTAAATATGCCATTGCAGAAATAAGATTTCTGTGGTCAAAAAAATCCCTAAAGCAAACCTAGCTAAACAGAGGTTCATTGAATATTTCCTAATGATTCCTCTTTTCCTTCTTTTAGTTTCATTTTCCATTGCTATTCAAAGGTCTCATGAACAAAGAATTTCATTATAAAATTACTCAGGATCATGGCAGAATATCAGTTAAAGCCCAAATTAAGAACAAACTAAGAAAATACTAGAGTGAGCGTCAGAAGCACTGAGTGGCTGCCTGCCTGGGTGGTGAAATCCCACAGACATAGTAAATCTCTTGTTGTTTATCTTACAGAAATGAAAATGAAGGAGGAATAGAAGGCCCTTTGGAATTACATGCTGTAAAACCCCAGAAAAAAAATCATTGGAATAAAGAATTTTATTGGTTGCTATGTTTACATACACTGGAGGCCAGAAGAGGACAAATGCCTTGGCAAAACAAATGTGGTCTGGTCTCTTGTTTTTCATACAATAGTACAAGGGCAACACATTACTCACTCTTCTTGGAAAAAGCCCTTTTGCCTCTAAAGGTCTATTCTGAAAGGGAGAAGTTCTTCCCTAGTTTTACTTGAAGCTGAATGGCACATACGGAATGGAAGCTTTTTCTCCCCAGTGAATTTCTCCCCTTGTGCTGTGACATCAAGGTTTAAAATTCCTTCAGAAGTGGTAACTTCAGCAGCTCACATAATTGGTGGGAAGGAGCAGGGTGAATCACTCTCTTAGCATTTTCCTCAGAGTGGTCATGTTTAAGGAGCCATTATACCCCAACTGAAATAAGACAATTTCCCTCTCTCTTGCCAGAACAGAGCCTGATAATTCCTACTTCACTATGGAAAACTATAAATCCCCCTACTTAACTCCTTCAACACTCTAAGGAGTAGTTTAATTGTGAAATACAGTGTTTGGGGCAGCTTGTGTTCAACAGAGATTTTGAAGGAGTAATTAGAGAGATTATCTTAAAATAGGTTTGGGAATCAGTGAATAAGGGGTGAAAAAAATGTAATTGCCTGGCAGTACAAACTGAAATTATTACAAAAGAGAGTAAAAAATGAGAGTTGACTTCTTCATACCAAATAGGAGACAATGGAAAAGGTCAGAGTTTGCAAAGAGTTTGGAAACAAAAGGAAGCAATCACCAGGACAGTAATCAGTAAGAAAAGCCAGTGAAATCTTCAAAGGGTAAAAAAAAAGCCTTGGATCTGAAGAGGTTAAAAGCCCAGGCAAAAAGGTGTGTGACTCACATTCTGTTAATTTACTCATTTTCACGACAACCTGACGTACTAAACATTTTCAGTTATCAATATACCACTTAGAGGCTTCCTATTTAGCCTTAACTGAAGAGCATCTCATCATGACACCTTTGATCTAAAGGCTTAATTAATCTCAAAACCACAAACAAGGAAGTTGTTCAACACTTAGAAAATAAAATAAGCGTAATCTGCTATTTGTGATCAGCTTAGTGTCTGCCAATAAGTTAATTCAGAGTACCACATAAAGTATAGTTGGCTTCAACTTTGTAATTATTATTTTAATTAATATTTTCCTATATTTGGAAATGTAACTGACTGTAATATTCTCTTTCTAGTAATCAGACATGGTAAAGAGAATAAACATAGCTTCAAGGGAGGGGTTGATTTTTCAAACATGAAATGCAATTTAGAAAAGATGTCTCAAGAAGAAATGTTGCATCTGTCACAGGCAAGTAGCACTATAACTTGTCAGGATTTATGAAGAAAACACCTTTATTTGATATGTCTCAATTTGGAGCCATGCTGCTGTTGGCTTTCCTCTGAAGGACTTTGAATCAGAAAAGCAGGGGAAGGAGAGGATTTGCTACATCCTACCAGCTTTTTGCAAGAGAAGCTCTGTGAAAATCCCATCGCCCTTCATTTCTGGCATGAACCTCAGGAGACAGCAGGAAACAGCAGAGCCACTGAGACCCTGGAGCTCTCAGTTATTTTTGCTCTCTTGTGCTGGCATGCAGCTGTGCCCAGAAGAGCAGTGTTGTCACTGCTTGCTCTACAGCTACCGTATAAACTTTATTTGCTCTGTTTAATGTATACCAATGTGCTCACTGTGTAAGCCTGTTCAAACAATATAAAGACAGTACAAAAAGCAGTAAAGGTCAGATGAGTGTGATGGGGTCCTTCTGAAAATGCTATGGATACCATTAGATTTTATTAGCTAGGGACATTAAACTCACATTAGCTATCCCTGTCATAGATTAACTCATTCAATTAATTAATTCATGCCTAGCATGATGAACCTCACTAGGGCAATGAGTCTACTCTCTACAAAGAAGCTCTTCTTTAGCCAGCTAAGAAGGCAGATGGCAAATTCACTACCATGAGGATGATTTTTAAATTAAACTTTTAAACTTGTAAAATTTGAAAAAAAAGAGCAATAGGGTAAACTTGGATCACTGCGCACAAATTGTAGAAAGATGTAGGATTTTTGGGAAGGACTAATTCCCATCATTAGATAACTAGGGTATCTAGTTCTTTGGTACATAGATGGCTTCCACAGACTTCAGCCAGTCAGCACAGAGGCATTCACGTAGCATGAAATAGATCCAGGAAGTCTCATGGCAGAAAACCTGAAGAGAGAATCAGGTAACTCAAAAGCAAATCTGCAGCTTCCAATGAATGGGCATCCTACCTCTGACTATTTTGGGGTCAGAGTGCCGGGGTCTGAGAGGCATGAAAGAATTGACGCCAATGTGGAAAATTATGATCAGGACCTTTTCTGAGAAGTGGGAGGGAACAGGAAGGGCAGAGGGAAGATGGAAATGTTTAAGGGATAAACATGCTTTGCCACCTCTGAGACACTTTAATCCTTCATCAGGAAGACACTGCAGGGGCAGCCCAGGTAATGGAGAAGAGTGTTTCTTCCCCTGGGACACCTTCCTAAGGTTTCTGCTGCAGCTAAAGACTCCTGCCACAGTGCAGCTTTCACCCACTGCCTGTC
Source organism: Petroica traversi (assembly GCA_025920805.1). Classification (NCBI taxonomy): domain Eukaryota; kingdom Metazoa; phylum Chordata; class Aves; order Passeriformes; family Petroicidae; genus Petroica; species Petroica traversi. Next base: position 12,300,862 of record JAHLSL010000007.1, read on the forward strand.
TGCCTAAAGCCACGTGCACAGATGTGCACATTGTTCTTCTTAATTCTTCCTCATTGGGTTCAGACCCACCAGCTAAATCAGTCTTCTTTCTGACCACATCTCACAGCCCCCTTCTTACGCCTAGCTCAGAAGTATCCATCCTAAAGCCCCATCTTCTTCAAGCTGAAAAAAGAAGAGCTGCTTAGCTATAACTGCTTTTTTTTTCCTGGAAAAATGATGCATATAAATATCCACTTTTAACTCACAATTTCTTTCATCACATATCACCTGAATTTAGGATCACTAGCTGAGAACAATTGAAAACATATGGCATTCCTGGCTGTATATCTTGGCAGTGCCAAGACAAAATGATTGTTGTATGGGGACAACACTGGCAGCTGCTTCCTTTACTGTTGCTATCTGATCATGTGTAAGTAGCTTCCCATTTTGTGCAACTCCACATTAACACTGGAATTTTTGTGCAACTCCACATTCTAACTGCAGGAATTTATCTGCATTTGGACCCAGAGTCCTTCACTCCACAATCACCTTTGCCTAAAGAAGCTCTTATTCCCAATACCTTTGCAATAGTGTGCTGGCTGGTCAAAACATGGAATATCTGCATAGCTGATCTGCAAATATGAAAGAACAGAGAGAAAATAGGAAAGAACAGAGGGAGTCCTCACTGGCGTCACAACATGTAGGAACAAACACATGGAAATTCCTGATGGAGTTCAAGGTGAAAAGGTTGACTTTGTGGTATCCTCAATACTTGTAAACAGTGCTAGGATGTTGCATTTTGCAATTATTCCTTACATCTTGAGTTTCTGGTGGGGAATAGAGTCTGGGTGAGCAACAGCATCTACAGGAGAAAGAGGGGTTTGTTGCTGACAGGTTAGAGAGTAAGAAGGTTCAAGGGGTCCAACATGCAAGGCTCAAGGGCAAGGCAGCACTGCTTGAATTACATTTCCACTGGTCCTTCCCTTTCTCTTTGCTCACAACTCACCATCTGCAGGAGCACTACTAGCTGGTTATTGTCAGGGATGAGATGGAACTGTAAAAAAGTGTTATGTTTCATGTCTAAGGGCAACAAAGGATATAAATTACATGCTTTAGACACCTACAGATTCCACATTGCAGTCCATTATCTTACAGGCTATCTCTGATTTCTTGTTGGTTTTCTCCCATTTCAGTTTTACTGGAAATTTCCCTTCTTGATCCTAACTAGAAACACAGCCTTCTTCCTGCAGTGTTTTTTTTCCAAATGTGAATTTAATTTATTGAGCAAACAGCTGCACATTTCACATTACTACACCTGCCTCTGCTCATACTGCCTGAGTCCAAAAGACATGGGGCCTCTTCTGACTGATTGAGGTGATTGATTTCCATCTCATAGCTGGAACCAGCTGCTCTCTCACACCCATCAATATTGTTCTCCTTAAACACACCTGAAGATAATAGGAAAAAACCCCCGAAACGCAAACAACACTGTTAAAAATATTCCATAGCAATTGATTATTACAATATAGCATGCATCAATTGTGTCAGCTATTCCTTGTACTTTTATGGCACTCAGGAGTTTCAGCCTCCAGAAGCAGGGCTCAGCTCTGCTGAAGTGAGTGTGCGTGGGATGGGAGCCTTTCCCATTGGAGGCAGGTTGGTGCCTGTACATAGTCCTCCACACCCTTCCCTAATTCCCACTGGTCTCATCCCCAGATCTGCTTCTGAGTGAATGAAACACCATGCCAGAGCAGTTCTAACAACTAGTTTCAGATTTGCTCTTTGGATGAAAAACATTGTCAGGAAACCACTTTTCATTTTCTCAGTAAATGAGCTGAAAATTTCTGCAAGAGATCAGCAGGTTTAGTCTGACCCCAGCTGAAAAGCAGCAAATATTGCAAGAGTGAGAAAACATTTTGAAGAAGCTTCTAAAATACTGTTCCAGTTCAGAAACTATCAAAAATAAATGCTTTAGTTTTTCATCTAAAAAGTCTTTGGGAAGAAACTATTCAGCAGATTCAGCAAAAGCTTCAGAAGTTGCTCTGGGCAGCCTGACACAACTTGTCTGGAGGAAGATGAGTTTTGACAGAGTATTTCACCCTGTCAGAGGCTGACCTTCCCCTAACTAAAAAGTCTCTCAGCTTTTGTGAAAAAAGAAACGCAGACAATATCTACATTATTTGCTGTTCCTCATGAATGATTATCTGTCCCTGATCTGGTTAATGTTTATGATAGAGTCTGGGTTTATAACATTGTTCAACAGCTGAAAGAATCCGAAGAACAGGACAGACTCTGAGCATTGGAGATAATTAACTAGAGCAGGAATAAATATCTCCAAAAAATGACCATATTTAGAAACAGCTACTGAGCATCAGATCTTTCAAAACTGACACCTTCAGAGCCCCAAAAACCTTGTTTTCTCTTTTAGCTTTCCATCTCCAGTCACCTCCAAGGCCACCATCTCCCAAAAACTGGGTGAGTTTCTGAGGACTAACAAAGACTTTAGAAAGTAAAAATAAAACCATACGACTCTTCTCATTATAAGCAAAACAAGAAAATGAAATTTTGCATGAAAATGAATTTTTACTGTATAAGAGATATTTCAAGCCATTTTTCTTCACCAAAAGACATAGGGTAATTCCTATCTGCTAATATTAGTGCACTGTTTGGCCAGACTGTGTTGGATGTATCTGTATATGCCCAGGTTACTTGTGGTGATGGTCAAGACCAGCTGGGTCTGTTTGCTACATGTCCATGATCACCATCATGTAAATAGTTGCAAAGTATACTCAATGTCAGCTATAAACAGAACTAAATCAATGCTGAATTTGCACAACTGTCTGTTTAAGTATTAGGAAATACAGAAATTCATGTGGCACTGACAAATACAACTGAAGACCCTCTGTGCAGATTTCTTTGTATTTTCCTTCAGGAAAGACACCTTGTTGAAAAAAATGCTGGATATTTCTTCTTTCAAGTATATGAATATCTGTGCTTGGAAATAAGACTGAGGCCTCAGAGTTTTGCCTCTGGAGTAATGTCAAATCGGTGTCAGCAGAGCAGGACTCCGCCAGTTGTCTTTCACCAGAAAGCACAGCACAGCCACCTTCACCCTGGCATTTCCTAACTGCAGGAGTTTGCAGTTAATGTATCCCACTGAGGCACCCAGCATGTGACAGCCCTTCCAAAAGTTCCAGGTTTTACCACCTGCAGTATCCCATTTCTGAGCTAAGTGCATACTAACCACTAGATATGGTGGATGAGACCAAAAATTGAGATTCTGGGTGAAGAGAAATCAGTACAAATGCTGGAGCAATCAGCCTAACACACAGGAGATGGTAGACTCATGGGGTTTAAAATCAAGCTAAATAATAAGCTAGTTTTCAGTCTGCTGGGTATTTTTATTACCAGTTTCTGTAAATCTCCAATTTCCTAGCCATTTCAGAGAAATCTAAAGGTATCTGAGCAGAGGTGATACGCTTTTTAAGGAGAGATTTGACAGCAGAAAGCGTTTCCACAGGGCATGTACAGAAGTTGATAACCTCTGAGCAGCTTCCAGGGTTTAAATCTCTTGTGGACCATGTCTCACAGCTCAGGGCAAGAGGTGTGCAGACATTTAAAACATGTAGAAACTTAGGACCTTCCTTTGGTGAAAAAAACAACCATTACCAAAACAAAGATCTAACACTGAGTATGTTCAGACAACATAGTTTGAGAGCATAGAAGCAACAGGTTCACTGAATCTTCATCTTTCCTATGGTTCTCCATAGGGAGCAATTGTAAAGAGACACTGAGAGGAAGGAGATTTGTCCACATAAAAGGTAGAGAACTGTCAATGTTTGTTCTCAGACCCACTCACATATATTGTGTCTTCATAGCTCAAGAAAGAAGAACGTTAATCTACTCAATAATAAATGTGCAAGAAAAATTAGTGTGTACTTGAACACTTTCCAAACCGTGTTCTTCTGTGCTAAAGGATTTTATCACTAATCAGCAAGAGCTCTCCCCATTGCAATCACACAATTTCATCTTGGGAGATGCTTTATCTTGTCCTGAGGGCAGAAAGCAGAGTCAGACCTATTGAGACACCTGCAGTCATGCTTCTTGCACACTTAGAAAGCAAATGGAGTTAAATCCCAACTTCCTGAGTCCCCCACACGGGAAAAACTTACCATCTTAATGGCCATATGTGAAAGAAAATGGACATCGCAAATATTTCTTTCCTAGCAACTTTTTAAATGGCCCATGTAAGTTCACCTGTTCCAAGGTACATCAGTTTCCTTCTCTCCTTCACAAAGGCTATTAGAAAGTTTATCATTAGCAGGCCTGAAATACAGGCATGTCTAGAGAAATCAGGCAGCTGCATGAATTCCTGCTGAGATTCAGTCACTACTGGAATTGTCAAAGTCTCTGAGGAGAAGAGCACAGTCCTGTGCAGCGCTGTAAGTGTGAGCACAGGCAGCACCATGGAGGGATGTGAGCTCCTGCCATGGCTGTAGCGTGCTGGGAGCATGGCAGATGGCCCTCCAGATTTGTTTGTTCTCAGTGTGCATTTCTGTGCTATGCTCGGGCAGCCAGGAGGGAGCCTGCCTGCTTCCCTTGTGCTGGCTCTGCTGGGGCATGCCTGAGGACCAGGGAGATGACACCTTTCCAGGAGCTGAGTGCCACAGGGAAAAGCCCCTGGACTCATGTGGTGAGAAGCAGAGGGGAGTTTCCCTGCAGGATGAAATGCAAACCTGCAGTGCAAGTGGAGACAGGGACTCCTGAGAGCATGGCTTCACAGCCATTTTTTGTTAGAAAAGTAGAATAATTTATGTTGGAAGACACCTCTGGAGGTCATCCAATCCTGCCACCTGCTCAGAGCAGCTCCAGCCTGGAATCTAGCTCAGGTTGCTCAGGGCCATGTTCAGGCAGGTTTTGGATGTCTTCAAGGGCAGCAGTCTCACAGCCTCACACAGAGATGTGCCCTTGTATTTCACCTCCCTGTGAAAATTCCTTTCCATAGATCTCACTGGCGTTTTTCTTGCTGCAGTTTGCATCCCGTGCCTTGCTCACTGGGCACCTCTGGCTCCATCTGCTCTCTAACATAGCCAATTATGTGGGAGAGGACAGCAAGGGCAGCCTTCTCTTCTCCAGGCTGAAAAAGACCTGTTCCCCCAGCCTCCCCCCCACTTGTCCTGGGCTCCAGCCCCCAGAGACATCAGCCATCCTGGAGAGATGGCATGGATGCAGGGGGATGAGACATCTCTGGCAGCAGCATCCTGCACTTTGGTCAGGTTAAAGCAACTGTGCAACCACAGCCTAAGAGAAAGAGCAGACTCCAAGCCAGACTTTGGAAGTGATAGAACACAACTCTCCATAGGACCCAGGAGGCCTTGACTGCATTGCAGAGAGAACTGATGCTAGACTGCAAATCAGGGAAGGGACTCACTACAGGGGCTCAGGGGACAGTATAGCATGTGCATTCCCTTACTGGAGCTGGAATTCGTGTCTGAGCAAGACGCTTGCCCTTGGAGCGAGCCCAGACCTACTGTGTAGGGCTGGCAGGGGGCAAGACCACTGCACTGCATGAAAGCAAAGAAGGAACTTCAAGGTGAAGGTCTGCAGTATTCTGTACTTGACAAAATTGTACTTGATCTGTGCTGGCACTTATTCCAGCAGGTCACTGCTGAACTGTTCCATGTAACCACGAGTGCCTCTCCTCTTGAAACACAGAGCTCCACAAATTAAATATAGCCTGGCAGGGGAGAGTGGGATGCAGCTTTCACTGGCTCCACGCTGACATTTACTCTCAGCACTAACATAGGAGGGACTCTGCTCTCTGTACTCCAGAGGGCATCATCAGAACAGCAACAACACATTGTGTTTTAAATAGCTTTTAAGGAAATTAAATATTTTAAAAAGAGGAAAGTGTTTCTCTGCTAGAGAAGCAAGCATAGAGTTCTTCTAATTTAAATAATTAATTATTTTTGGACTATAGTCAGCCTGATTTCAAAGGAATTCATACTGGATTACTCTTGTTAATGTTGTTAATTTACTAAAAAATGAAACAGTATTATTAAGATATAATAATAATAATACTTTAAAAACTCCAGAGTAACTTAGGGTTCAAGGTAATAAGACACCTAATACTGCAGACCAAGAGGACCAAATAGAAGGACTCCTGACTTTCAGCATACCAGAACAATGCCTACATAAGCCTACTGCCTGCATAAAGAGAGCTGTAAGTTCGTATGCAATAAATTCTGATATCAAATACTGAAACAGTCCCAGCAAATCTCAGGAGAGCTGACATGACTGGATAAAACTGCTATATAGATAAGGAGAAAGATAATGAGTATCACTGGATATAACATTGGACATAGTTATGAATCAGATCTTATTTACTTCATTATCAGCATGTGGCACCCAGTGGGCCTGCTGACTAGGATTCTGAAATGGCCTGCTGGTAACACAGCCGCCAGATCTGTGCTATCCTCTGCAGTCAGGGTGATCCAAAGTTCTTCCCCAAGACACCCCAAGGCCTTATGTATATTTATGTTAATTCCGCATTCCCAGTTGGCCCATTGGCCTTCCCGCCCCTTTTATCCTTATCTGTAATTCCTCCAGAATGTTCTCCCCAGTTCGACGCCCCATTGGCCCCTTCTCCTTGGTCCCTCCTCCTGCCCCTCCTCATTGGTTCCCCAGCCCATCCATCAGCATTGTACCGCCCCAGTCCTCTCCCTATTGGTTGTTGTAAACCACGCCTCTTTCATTATTCAAGAACTGGGTTTCTCTTTGTCACTGGACCCTCCAGGCTGCGGAATAAACCCAACCCCTGGAACCCGCACAGAGCCCCCTGTGTGCTCCTTGTGCTGCTGTGATTGCTTCTGCTCCGTGCCCGTGCGTGTGCTGGGCAGTGTGAGTGTGAGCTCCTGCTGCCCCGGGCTGTGTGTGCTGCTCACTGTGAGTGTGAGCTCCTGCTGCCCCAGGCTGTGTGTGCTGCTCACTGGGAGTGTGAGCTCCTGCATCTTCCTGCTGCCCCAGGCTGTGTGTGTGGGTCCTGCTGCCCCAGGCTGTGGAGACGCTCTCGGAAGGTCTCAGCTCTGCCAGCCAGACTCCACCAGGACCGCGACACCAGTGCATTTTCCGCTCAGTGCATGTGTTACTCATCTTGAGTCTGAATATGTTTCGCGTAAGCCTCTGTAACCTCAGAGGCTATTTTCATTTGTAGGTCTACAGAAAAACAGGCTGCATGTGTCCAGCTGCTTTTTTCAGTCTTTAAAAAATTCTTACACATTTGCTAGCAGTCTGGATCAGAACTTCTACTGAACCACTCTGCTCATCTTTGTGCAGGGAAAAGGCACCTACAGAAAAGAAAGAGGTAGAAGCCAGGAAGGAAAGTATTTGCAGAAGCTCCAACAGCTCGAAATGCATAGAACCCTCCAGGCTGTACCTACTGGTATTTTTACATGTGGAGGCTTAGAGGCCGGAAAAGAGAGGAGAAGAAATGCTTCCATTCATTGCTGACCCCAAGGAAAATCCTTCCAAAACATGTATTGTTACGCTTTTCTTCCTGAAAGATTCCTTCTTTAACATGCACTACAAGAAAAAGCATGTTCATTACAAGAAGGACATTGAGGTGCTTCAGAGTGTCCAGAGCAGGGCAACAGAGCTGGTGAAGGATCTGGAGCACAAGTTTTATGAGGAGCAGCTGAAGGAGCTGGGGTTGTTTATCCTGGGGTAAAAGAGGCTCAGGGAAGACCTGATCACTCTCCACAACTACCTGAAAGGAAGCTGCATCAAGGTGGGGTTGGTCTCTTCTCCCAGGTAACAAGCGATAGAAGATAGGCAGTGGCCTCAAGTTGTGCCAGGAAATGTTTAGATTGGATATTAGGAAAAATTTCTTCACCAACAGGATTATGAAGCACTGGAACAGGCTGCCCAGGGAAGAGGTGGCATTGTCAACCTTGGAGGTATTTAATAAACGTGTAGATCTGTCCCTTAACAACAAGGTTTAGAAGTGGAGTTCTCAGTGCTGGGTTAATGGTTGGACTTGATGATCCTGGATGTATTTACCAACCTAAATGATTCTATAATGTGTAGCATCTTTTCTCCTTGAATCCCCTATCTCCCAAGGAGATGCCCCTCTTGGGTGAAGAAGCACTGACCTGTGAGTTTTTCCAGTCCCTCATACCCACCTTAGCACAGTCTCTGTGGCTGCCCCTCCATGGGTGCTGCAGGAGCACACCCTCATATGGGGCCACATAAAACACAGGTGGCCTGACCACAGGGGTCCAGCTCTGTGTGAAAACAGGCTCTGGTGTCCTGGCCTGCCCTTCCCTGTCTGCCCTCGTGCCAGCCCACACTGGGAGTACAGGGCAACAGTTTGTCCTTCAGTCCATTGCTGCACGAGGCACTGGGTGACACCATTCTGGCTGAGGTGTCCTGGATGCACATCTCTGCCATCATTCTGCCATCCCTACTGCAACCTCAGCCACTACAAATGTCAGTACAGTGGCTCTGATTTTGAGTTTAAAAGGGATGTCCCCAGAAATTGGCCCTTATTAATGGCAATGTAGGTAATTAAGAAATGGGGTATAATTTCAAACAAATATGCCAAATAAAAATTCTTAAAAATCTGGTACAGAAGAAGCAGAATATCTTGTTGAAAAATACTAAATTGAGCTCGGGCTGCAGCATACATCTAGCTGTCTTTTCTTTAGTTTCATGTCTATGAAACATTATGTATATGTTTAATTTTACTCATTTCAGTACTTCTACTGTATGAACTCATGTAGTTTACAGAGGTTAATGATGAATATGAAGTATTTCCTAGAGTGAATAGCTAGATTCCCATCAGGAAGATAGGAAAGGCAGGGGACTCTTATGACTGTTTTAAGAAAAGGCCGGGTCTGGCCATGCATATACAGCAAAAATGAGGTGCCTGCCCAGAAAAATTGTCTTCACTGTTTACTCTGCACCGTTCCTAAAGTAATAGCACTCGTCTGTCCTGGTTAATGTTTTCTAGAGGACGTTTTGCTTTCATAATGCTATTTAACTGTATAAATAAGAGAGGGAGATGCAGGGTAGTGCTGGTGAGGACAGCAGGATCCTTGGAAGCTTCTGTAAGTAGTGATTTTTTTGCTTCCTATAGAGACTTTAAAAGTGTCTCCTCTTGTTGCAGGCAATCAATTTTAAATCTTTTCTAGGGTTGTATCTTTTACTGAAATCTGTCCAATATAAAGAGGTTTTTATTGTGTCAGCTGGACGTAAAGGACATAGACATTGCAGTTGAGGCAGTGAGTCGCCTACACATTGTCAGGTCCCTGGAAGAAAGATTAAGAATCTAAAAGCAGAATAGAGTATCTTGCCAGAAAACAAGGTGGTCTCTAGAGCCAAGAAATCCTAAAAGGGGACTTTTCCCTGATGTACCTCCTGCTAGAAATAGGCCCTGATTCATTAAAAGCCTGATCATGGGTGCTCAAAACATTTTTCTAACATATTGGTGCTTCTTTTTAAGTAATTCTCATTATTTTCATACTGAAGGTCTACAACAAATACCATTGCTTAGGGAGTGGTGTATCTAATGCCTACTTCCCTTTTAGATGAGAGATTATTGAGGTAATAATCATTAGATTACAAGCCATTGAGAGGGAAGGGAAGAAACGGGTGATTTTCACGTGTTCAGAAGATCTCAGTGAGGTCAATATTTTCAATAAGCCAGAATCCAGGCTGGAATATAGAGACAGAGAACCTGTCTGATCTGTTCTTGCAGAGAGAAGAAAATCCTCTCTGTCCTAAACACTGCACTCATTCTTTTTTGTCTACTTTTTTATTCTCTTTGGCCTCAGTGATGCTTCATCCCTGAGTGTGTGCAGTACCTCAGGTTCAACAGCAAATATTCATGGTGGCCTGGTAGAAGAGTGAGAGCTCATGTTCACCTTTTCCAGGTAAAAGGAGGCTTAGAGGTGAGTGATTCCAGATAGAAAAAACACAAAACAGCCCTCTGAACAGTCACATACATTTCTAAATAACATTGTAAACTAGACTTTAAACTAGGCTTCCACATCTCTGCTGCAAAAGGAATTACTTTTAATTAAATATTCATAGTGGTTGGATTCTCTGAACAGTCCAATGCCCTTAACTTGTGTTTGCAATCTCCTCAGAGGCTCTGGCACAGAGATATCAAAACTCTGAATCACAAGAAAAGTGAATGTCTAGATGATCAGTCTGGAACAGGCCATGAACCTTTCCAGGTACATATGATTAAATATGCAGAGCTTTCTGGCCAGCTAGGAAAGCACAAATGAGTTTGTGGAGCTCCTTTGGATAGGTGGTCCTGGACAGCAGGCTTCTGAGGTCATGTTCTCACACACAGATATGGCTACTCAAGTCCTTCTTTTGTGATTTTTTTGGTGGTTCTTTTGTGGTGGTTCTTTTTTACAAGTCTCTGAGTAGCTGATATTTCATTCTGCAGACACCACTGGTGGTGGTGGTGCTGTATCTTGATGTGCCTGGTGCCCCCATAGTGCTGCTTTCAGGAAACAAATTCTCAGATTTCCTTCTTCAGAAACAATCAGGAGGGAAGCAGCACCATCTGGTGAGCAAACAGCTTTTCTATTTATGCCTTCATATGTTTTTAAGTAGTGCATATTTTCATGTTGTCTGAAATGAGATTATCTGTGAGGACCCCTTATGGGAATAGTATGGGATGAATATTCATCTCCTGGAATATTATATGGGACCCTAAAGGCAGAAAGTTGTCTCTTTCTGTCTCAAAATCTCTTCAAATCACAGAGACAGAAATCAGCCCTAAAATGCACAAAATAGCTATATCCACAAAGAAGCAAGTTCTGTCAGTCATAAAACTCAGTCCAGCCCACTCTCAGGTTTTCTGGTGGAATTATTCTAAGGTGATTATCTAAGATAATCCCAGCATTCTCCATTTTCTTTCTGAGTTGCATGGTAGGGAACATTGTGTGCCAGGGAAGAAGAAATAAATTCAGCAAGTGTTACCAACAAGTCTGCAATAGATAAATTGCTGAAAACACTGCCCTCCAAGTGCTGGCATGCTCTTGTATCACTGTCAGGTTTGATTGAAAGCTCTTCTTTAAAGCAACATATTCTTAAACACCACAAATAAACTGGCATTGTGTAACACACACAAAGAAAAGAGGCAGAGGTAAACGTGTTTCCTTCCAGGCTATTCAACAAGTGAGACTAGATTTGGAACTAGAATTTAAGTGCTTTTCACTTCTACTGCCATGTTGGTGGATAAACTCTTCTTTTCTGGAAATTATGTAAGTAAAGGTCCTAAAGAGCTTTCTGCAAACTGAACTCTTTCAGGCTGGGAGTTTCCTAAAGGCTTTACAGCACAGGTTCTCAGCCCTCTGTTTTTTAATAAGTCAGTAGCAACTATGCTCCACAGGAAAATCCATCAGTCTTTAGGATCATATGAGAATATGCATCTTCTGTTTCCTGCTGAAAGGATGTCTATTGTCAATTTGTTAGTGGTTGATCACTTGCTAACCCAGAAGCCACAATAACATAAAATTAATTAGTAAATATCAAATATGAAAATAATAATCCCCAATCATATTCTGAAGGTTCCAAGGATGCAAATCTTGTTATAAAAGGACAAGAACCTTTAGGTTTCAAAACAGGGACTAATGAAGAGGCCACTTGTATCTTGAAGGCTTAAACAACAAAAAAAGACCTCTACAAATCACAGCTGCTAAGTCTTTTATAATCTTACGCCTTTAAAACTAACCATTATCAAGATTTTTGTGAGGTCTGACTCATGAGTCTTGACTGTTCGTGATTGGCCAGTTCTGAGTAACAGATGGATGATTCAGATTCAGATTGTATTTAATTATCTGTGAATTCAGAGCTGTAATAAAATGAAATTAATTCCATGAAAGTACATAAATTAACCACAAAATGCGAACATGTTGTAACTACATAGAGAAAAAATATCAGGGATGGGAAAATTGCCTTCATAAAAATGTAAGCAATGTTTTACAGAACCCTTACAGCAAAACCATTCTATATCCCTTCAACACAATTTTGAGGTCAAGTCAGTTAAAATCCCCTTCTGCTTTGCATTCTGAATAAATAGAATTGGCAGATTGAGGTGCACATAGAAAAGCCTAACTATCAGGTGCTATATTTTGTAATAAATATTAAATGTGATGAGATAGAGAACAGGTGGCAACTTATGTTTAAAATAAAATGTTTCTCTTTTTTGGTATTCATGTTATTCTTAATAAATTATGACTGCAGCTGAGTAAATAGTTCATAGTAAATAATTTATCCACAGGCAGCTTCTGAATCAGCCTGCTGGATATGTGGAAATAGATTAGGCTTAGCTCTGATGCTTTTGTTTGGGAATTGTTTTGGTTTTTTTTCAAAGTCTGACTAATACATTGGCTCACTGATAGCAGTTTTAAAATCCTGAACTGGAGCTCTTGTGTTGAGTTACAAGGATCTGGATACATCAAGAAGTATTTCAATGTCAAAATCGGAGGAGACCAAACTGTAATTTAAAACTACTGTGTACAGTAATTTAAGATACCAAGAACTCAACCCTTGCAGTTCTGACACTTGTCAGTAATGCTGTGATTGCAAATAGGCCTGCATTTTAAAATTACTTATAACAAATATGTACATGTTTGAATATTTGATTACAGCTTGAAAATGTTTTGTTGTTCTCATGAGTCTAACTGTAAGAGGATATTCAACTACTAATACAAATTGCTCCCTCTGATGTTATAGAGAAAGCAGGATCATAAGCATAGCACTTTCTGACGAGTCTCTCAAGTTGAGTCATGCCAGAGATGAAAGGTGCAATTGATGCAATATGACTCTCTGTGCACCATTTTAGCAAATCTGGATCATTATCTCCTCAAACCCTGTGCAACACTTGCACCATTTCTTTGCCCTAGATTCCTCCTCAGAAATGAGGCCTATTGGGACATTCATATCCCCATTTCCAAGGTCTCTTTTCAAGAGCTTATACAGTGCAGTGTCTGCTCGGCTACCTCAGCCCAGGGTGACACACTGAGAAAGGCTTTGCCCTTTGACCAGTGGAGCAGCTGATAAAAATAAGGCCTTGTTCTTTGTTAATGGCATTGACTGCTCCTGCTGTGCTGAAAATGAACCCACTCCAACGGTTTGGTTGAAGAGACAGCATGTTATTTCAGCTTATTATTTAAAACATTACATTATTTCTATGCAGAAAAAGACCCCCACCTATTCCATAGAGAGGTAGGGGTTTAGATCTGTTTGCTACTGAAGAACAGCCCCCATTATTTATCCTTTCTTTAAATAGGACACCTTATCAATCAATAGGTTGATCAATATCAATCAATAGGCCCAAAAGTTTATTTAAAGATCTTCTGCCTGTCTGTTTGCTCAAATTCTGTTTCTACGTAGCTGCTGTTGCTGCTCCCTTGCATGAATTGCCTCTTTCTCCCTTAACTCACAAAACACCCAGACCTGTTCTATGATGAACTTTTAAGGAGTTATTCAGACCATTAGTGTCAAAAGTAGAGTGGTACCACAGCCTTTCAGCAATTAGCCAAGAGGTGTTTTCTGATGGGATATGCTCCATTCTCCAGCCTACTGAGGGTGCTGTGTATTCAACTAATCCATGCTGAATTTTGTCTTTGCAGGTATTTAGGGTGCGGGTGGCAGAAAGAGTTGGCAGAGACTTGCCAGGAGGCCTGGGGAAAAAAAATCTGGCAAGAATGGGAGAACATGGAAACTGAGGACAAAAGAAAGAGATAAGACATTCTAATTCATGGTAATGACAGAATAACTGTTTCCTACTTAATTAATTTACTTACCTTAGTAATATCATCTCCTTCTTTTCTATAGGATTTTAATAGGAGAACATGAAGACCACATTCTACCTAAGTTTGCTGCTGGCTGGATTTCACACTGTTGCCCACAGTCAGCTCCCACCCAGTGACCACAGTAGACATGATCCAAGTGACCACATACATCATGGAGGTGAAGCGATAGCTTGCCTCAAACTTGTGCCAAACAATGCTGACTTTGCATTCCAGTTTTTCAGGGAGCTTACACAGGAGGCACCTAATAAGAACATTTTCTTCTCTCCTGTGAGCATCTCCACTGCATTTGGAATGCTGGCCCTTGGGGCTAAGTCAGCAACACAATCTCAGATCCTGGAAGGACTCGCCTTCAACCTTACTGAGATTCAGGAGAAAGAGATACATGAAGGCTTCCACAACCTAATCCACATGCTGAACCATCCTGAGGGTGGAGTCCAGCTCAACATGGGGAATGCCATCTTTGTAACAGAGAAGCTGAAACTCCTAAAAAAGTTTCTAGATGATGCCAAAGCTCTGTATCAGCTGGAGGCTTTCACCACCGACTTTAACAAACCCACAGAAGCTGAAAAGCAGATCAATGATTATATAGAGAGGAAAACACACGGGAAAATTACTAATTTGGTCAAGGACATGGACCCACAAACTGTAATGCTTCTGGCTAGCTTTGTTTTCTTTAAAGGTAAGTCTCTTCTAGGGTTCACATTTTCACTATTCATTCTTATCAACAAATTGAATGTTGGCTACTTCAGCAGTCTCGTTTTTCTTTGTGACAGCTCCAGGAGCTCTGTTCCAAGCCACAGCTGGTGCTCCTGGTTTTAACCATAACTCAAATTGTCGCATGTTCTTCTAATTTTCAGTGAAGGCACTGAGACTTATACACGACCTAATGCTTCTTTTTAAACTGTGTATGATTCCACAGCCTAAGTTACTACATGGTCCTTTTTTTCCCTCATCAGAATCCTTTTTACATGCACACTAACATTTATATATGGGAAAAGACAGTGGCACATAGCGGAGAACACAGTGGAAGCACTGTGCATTTCTGATGTGGGTTAGAAGATGTGCCCTTAAGCCTGACATAACACCACTCAGATATGAGATCCTACATTATTTTATCTACAAATTGAGGCTTATGGTTAAAGTCAGTAGAAATTAAGCACGTGCAATACATGAGTACACAGATGATGTTGCCAGAAAGGCCACTTAGATACCCTGAACAGAAAAGCAGTGGTAGATACAAAAAAAAACACCTTATTATTTCCTTATGGGCATCTGAAACATAAATTGAAAGGGGAATACAATGCACTCTTTTAAACAGGTAAAAGATCCTTGCATTATTGTTATACACATTCTAAAGTGCTATGTTTGAAAATTCTGTATTCAACGTATGGAGAAGTAGGTGAATATTATTCCTAGCTATAAAAAATTTAGTCTATGATGGGATATGCAGTTGAATTCTCCTTCTCTGTATCAGGCAGCTGGGAAAAGCCTTTTAAACCAGAGCATACTGAAGAAAGGGAGTTCTTTGTGGATGCTGAAACAACTGTGAAAGTCCCTATGATGCACCAGATGGGCAGATTTGACTTCTATTTTGATGAGGATCTGTCATGCACTGTGGTACGGCTGCATTATAATGGGAGTGCTACTGCATTTCTGGTTCTGCCAGCAAAAGGGAAAATGAAGCATTTAGAGCAAACTCTGGACAAGGAAACCGTCCAGAAATGGTCAGACCGTCTCTTCCAGAGGTAATCTTCTGCCAGTCAGCTGCAGCAGCACCTAATTTAAAGTATTTCTTCTTTTTGGGGAATGCAGACACTATGAATGTGGTGATTCTGGGAACTGAATGGGTTATTTTTGGCTTGTGTGGCTTAGCTGTAAAAATCTTGCAGCTGGTTGGTATTTAACTATTCTCTCATTGATGGCTGAGTGGCTTGCAGCTCTCCTGACCAGAGCAGAGACCATCCTGAATAGCAAGCCTAGACTGGTGTTTCTAAAATATGCCATGGACTAAATGGAATGGTCGCAATTTTAAGCCAAATCTTCTATACTGAGATTCCAGCCACTGTGTTTTACCTCTCATATGTCACTGATACACTGTGACTCAGGCATCAGTCTAAACCTTAAATAAAGCATAACTTACACAGTTTGTAGTAGTGCTTACAGACATGATATGTCCTACACAATTATCCTGCAGCATTCAGTTGTTGTTAGAACACGAAAGTGATTAATTGAGGATGTCCTGATTTTCTGGCATTTTGTTTTGAAACTATAAAAATCTAATGAGTTTCTGTTAGCTTCAACCATTGACACCAACATCAGCTAATGCATTTTACAACCTTGTTTGTCTGGGAGAGAAGAGACCTTAGCAACAGTAGATGAGTAATATCAAGTTAATATATGCTTAATTTACCAAGCTCTGTCCTAATTCACAACTAATAAGGCTGTGCAGTTCACACCCATATATCTCCGTGTATCATCACAGAAATACCAGCACAGTTAGTAAAAATATAATGGGTAGCAAACTGAATATGAGCTAATAATGTGATACCTCAAATATCAAAAATAAAAGTGTATCATTCTCAGCTGCAATATCGGGAAAACCCTTATCTAAATGAATTTTTGGTGCAAGGTCATTCAGGATCAATAGAGGAGTAAGTTCTTAATGGGAGAAACTGTGAGAACCAAATGGCAATTTCCAGCCTACTGTTTTGTTGATGCCAGTGCTGATACACGTGGTCCCATCCTCTCCCAGGGCACTGGGCAGTATCACATGGGGGCTACAGCACTGCAGTTTGGGCCCCATCAGTTTTGCCATTCAGTATTCAACCCAAGCTGTCTCCGGGCAAGGCAGCAAAAGACTTGAGCTACCTAAAGGGTAATCACTGCTGTGACTTGGATGCTCTGAGGATCCCTGGACAGGAGATGGAAAGAAATCCAAGAGAAAGCACACTAAGCAGGAGCTGCCTACAGACAGCTCACAGTCAAAGGTAAACTTGGTCATGGCCAGCACAGAAGAGGAAGACAATTAGAGGACATAGAATCCAAATATGCAGGCAGCTCCTGGGGCCAAGCCAAATGCCCCAGTTATGCCAAAAATACTTCATTGATTTGAAATGCTGGGATTTGCCACACTTCTCCCCAAGCAGACTTTGTCAGGACTTCACTTCAGCTCTCCACCTTCCTGAGCAAGATGGCCTGTCCCTTGTCTTTGCCTGTACAGTGGGGTTTTGTTACTGTCCTACTTAGCAGATTTCCTGAAACAAAACACCAGAAAAATACCATTAGGATTGCTATTGTTATGATTAAGAATGATAGTGCTTGTATCCCCATGAGAAGCATCAGGATTGACTTAATGCTCACTCTAATTCAGGGTCCAAACCCCTGGGATTTAACACTCGTGGGAATTAAACAAATTTCTCACCATCATTTATATTGATGGAAAGTCCTTCTCACCACCCTCCATGTTTCTCTTCTACCTAACAGATTTATGAACCTCTACTTCCCCAAATTTTCTATTTCTGGAAGCTATGAAATACATAACACCCTCAGCAAGATGGGAATTGTGGATGTGTTCACCAACCAGGCAGATCTCTCTGGCATCACTGGCACCCCAGAGCTGAAGGTTTCCAAAGTAAGTCTGTGGCTGTTTTCCCTTTCCTTTCTTCCACAAACATGCAGGAAAACCCATCAGTGGTAGCATCCAGAAACATCAGTAAATGCAGCTCCCAGCTTGCCTGCAGGTGGGACACCCAAGCCTCAGCCTGCAAGCTTACAAAAGGAGTTTGTCCCTCAGTGTCACTGGAGATCAGATCAGATTGCTGCATGTCAGATTCTTCCAAGACTGGTCTTGGCCAAGGTATTTTGCGCAGCATCTGAAACATGAGAGGAGCATCAACCCCTCACTCCTCAAGGAAAACCACTAATTCTCCCAGGCACCTGTCCTCAGCCTGGAGAATCAGTTTTGGAGGTGCAGACAAAGAATTACAGGTGGAGCCTCTATCCTTCATACAGTATTTTGGACTTTTTTTAGGAGATTTCCACAGCTCCATCCTAGCCCTCATTTAAGTAGCCATGACTATAACAATACAGCTCTTCTGCCTCTACTCACTTCTTAGTGGATCCCTCAAAGCATGGCTGCTTTAAAAAGACTGATTCATTTCTCAAGTGGCTTTCGACTTCCCAGAGTGACTCTAGTTTCTTTTTTTCCCAGGTTGTTCACAAGGCTTCTCTGGATGTTGATGAGAAAGGTACTGAGGCAGCAGCAGCAACTGCTACTGAAATAATGTTCATGTCTCTTCCTTCAACCATTGAATTCAGCCATCCCTTCCTCATGCTGATTTTTGATAGAGATACAAACAGTACACTCTTCATAGGAAAAATAGTTAACCCGACTATCACTAGCTGAAGTGACATATGAATTTTGTTTGCTACTTCTAATTAAAGATGTGAAAATGCATTACATGATTTATTTCCATTTGTACCAGCTCATATATGGTTCTATTTTAGTAACAGATTTATTTTATGTCATAATCAAAAACTACTGCTGTTGACCATGACACTTGCTGAAGAGGAAGGAATTGTTTTAAATTCAGCTAGAAAAGAATGCCTTTTTTACCTGACTGAAAGACAAAGAAAGACCCAAGCTTTGCCAGCATTTGCAGAGAAGTGTTTATATTACAATAGAAGACTCCTGCTTAATGCAAGGTAGTCAGCCAGAATAGCAGGTAAAATTATTAACATTCTTGCAAACAAATCAGAAGTGTTTGTAATTTACCATAAGTAAATATGAGATGGAAGAGTTGGATCAATATTGCAGGACCACAGAAACCTGAGGCTTCTACTGGAGACAGCACTGAGATTGTTAAAATCTGCTTTCAACAGCTTTCTGCACCAGAAGCCTTTTATCATTCTCAGTATCAATCTAGCAAAAAATCTTCCTGAGTTTCTTGTAGCTCAAAAGAGAGCAGGAGGATCAAATCTGCCTTGAATCTGAAGATTTTCTCCACGTCTTAGCAATCTGACAGATGTAGATGGAGTTTCTCACTTGTATCCATCAGGGGTGAGAAGGAGGATGTAGCTGGATAGGAAGGTGAGGTATTTGGATGGCAGTTACACAAGCATACTGTCAGTCGAGATTTGTGGAAAACTTTTAAGGAGGCTCTAGAGAACTAAAGGCCTTTCAAATGCTTTTGTCCTTTTACAGCCAAAATTGTAAGTAAGGAGCATGAAATAAGTGATCCTCTGAACCTGGTAGGGCTCACAGGCACCTAGGCTGAACTCAGGGCAGCTTAAAGGCTGCCTGAGAACCACCTTCAATGGACATGCCTTGGCAGCTGGTATCAGGGCAGCTGGCCCTGTTTTCCCTAAAATTGTGGGGTTTGGGAGGAGTCATGTTATTGGCAATGATGCTGGAAGCAGTCAAATGGCTTGGGAAGCAAACAGCCTCAGCAAGATCTTGTGTGCCCTCTGCAATATTAAGAGCAAGTGTGATTTTATCAGTCTGGTGCAAAGCATTGTCTCCCGTACTGCAGTCTAAAGGAAAGCCCCCTTTCTGCTCTGTGCTCCTAGTGAATACCCTCTGTTAACACGATGCTTGATGGTGTTTTTTGACTAAATATAGTCTCAGTATAGATGAACAGATCAACAACTCATAGCATTGAAGGCAGGATTCAGAGTGACAGAAATGCATGTACTTTCCTGGCACGTTCCTGCACACTCCTCCATCTCTTTGGGTGGTTTTGTGTCCCAGTGCCACCACAGGAGTAATTAATAAGGCCCTTTACCTGACTTCTTGCTTTTCATCTCCCTGAAATACAGTTGCAAGGTGTAGCCTCAGTGGGGTCAGTCTCAGCTCTTATCACTCCTACTGTTAACTGCTGTTAGCAATGGGCATCCAGCAAAGCAACAGGAAAACGTTAGGGGGTAGAGAGCTCAGAGGTGAGATCCTTAGTTATGGACTGAATTCCCTAGAGCTGCAGTTGAAAAATTGATATAATTGATTTTAGTAAGGTGATTCTCAGTTTACATCGTGTGGAAAAACAGAGGCCACAGATGCATTAAATATTGCTTTCTCCCTTGTAAACCACTTTGCAGCGGATGAAGACATAAATACAGAAATACAGCATAGTAGGAGGAAAGTTGTCCCCATGCGGTTCTGGGAGATATTTGAAGATGAAGAGATTTTTCGCACATAAGCTAAATCAGCTTTTGCAGGCTGTTAATCCTTATTTTTGGAAGGAGATTCCTTCCTTTCCTACCCTTAGTACCTCGGTGCCCTCATAGACATGTGCCCCCTTCAAAAGGAGGATGATGGAATTCTATTTTTCACACATATTCTAGGGAGAAGAGCCCAGAGGGCAGTAGGAGAGAGGCACAGGAGTAGCTATGCTGCTGCGAAGAACGAGCACTTCACACTTTGTGCCTGTCCTCTCCCTGCGTCTCTCATGAATCTCGGTGTGTGTAAAATGTGTCGGGGAGGTTGGGGACAGTGAGCGGTGCCAGCCACGGGAGGACAGAGCCGAGGGGTGTCTGCCGTTCCCACGGGGGAATTCCTGTCAATCAGCACCGTCCAGGATCCTTTGCTAGATAGCTCCACCAGGCAATAGCTCCTGCTGTACTGACATCACGCTGTGATTTTCCACTGCGGGATTTGCCAGAGACGGTGCTAAGAAGAGGCAGGCACCACACTTAGCACAAAAGAGCAGCAGACAGCTTGCGCCCTGCCTACATCCGTACTGCGCTATTTGCTACGGGCCCTGCACATCTCTCCCCCATCCACCAAGCCCTCCTCTCTTAATCCTGCTCTCCTCGCTGCAAGCAACAAAACAGCTTTTCCTGATGACACTCGCTCTTCTCATTTCCTCTCCGGACCAGCTCTTTTCACAGCCTCCCACTCTTCCTCCTGCAGACGAACATTCTGTCCGTCCCACTCGTTTCTTCGTGCGGGAGGGGAGCGCTGCCGGCTCGGCTCAGCTCCTCTTCCCTCCTTCCCGAAACACGGAGGGCAGGAACACACAGGGTTCCCTGCCTTCCACAAAGCATCTCCAGGGCACTCACGGCACAGCAAGGAAGGCTGGGCAGGAAGGCAGGGCTTCAGGTCAGCGGGCTGTGGCATTTGCTGTGATGGGCAGTGTGGGAATATAAATGAGCCAGAGACACATCCCTGGGAAAATCAGTGGCCAGGTTCATTAGCCATTGACACAGCTGACACAGCTATAGGGTGTAAGGACGGAACTCACAGCTGTGCTTGAGATGATCCCAGGTTTGGGTAACCTGCTGCTCTCTTGGCCAGATGCCAGTCCCGTTTCACTGCACCACGGTAGCGCTGTCACCTGTAGCCCAGCAGCCTCCAGGGGCTCGAGTACCACATCCCCAGACTGCAACGGCCTCCCGGGCTCACACACTGCTGGTTGGAGCAGCCAATCCCCTCACTTCCCACCCACACCCTTCAACTTCCCTGCAGAGAGGAGTCAAGGGGAAAACCCCCTATTTACTCCTCAGGCGGGTGTGATCCGATAGCTCTTGCTCAGCAGGAGAAAAGACACAGGTCAGTATAACCTCTAACTTTGCAAATACAGCAATGTTGTTGTGCCTTGCAATGCAGTGCCCTGCTTTGTATTTAACAGCCCAGGCCTCGGGTTTCTGCTCTTGCAGGCTTTGCCTGCTAGGGTTTCTTTGTAACAGCAACTATCCAGCAATCAGGTGCTAATGCCTAATTTGTTTAAATTTTCCCTAGCTTTGTATGATTGTATACGGATATTTCTGTAACCAGGAGGTACCAAGAACAAGGAGTTCTTCTGCATGGAATGAAGTGTCTGTGGCCCTAGTATGAAAAATTAAGGCATACAGACACGGTGGGATGATAGCAGTGGACTGGAGAGTACAAGCAGAGGATGATACTAGACACCTCAGAGCTACAATTATCTCACCAGTGCTCAGTCACTGTCATCAAAGCTTTACAGACCTGGGAGCTGGGTGACACCAGTTTGGGGTGTAACTAGGAGAACAGAGATTGAGTACACAGTGTATGTAAACCACAGCACAGGTAGTGTGCCCAAGTGTACCCTGGACCTGTGAAACAATGAAGAAAATCAAGGGGAAGAAAATTCAGCTCTTCCCTACAGCTAGGCAGTGAAACCATGGGGAAAGGGCAAGGGGCCACATCACAGAGGGCAAGGGGACAGCCCCAGGCAGGAGGCTGTGATGCACAGCCCAAGGACCTTCTGGGTGACAGCTCTGGGGCTAACAGGCACAGAGCTCTGCTGAGGAGATCTGTCCCACAGACAGAATTTGACACTGCTTTCTTTACTAGCCCAGAAATGGAAGAAAGCAATACAGCAGGCACCAGTAGGACTCCTTTTTCTGTGCCTCCTTATCTTATCTGTTAAACTGATACTCTGTTATTCAGTCACTAGATGTTTAACAACTTGACCAAAACCCCCTCTTGGGGCCCCCCCCCCCCCCCGGATCCCTATAAGAAATAAGATGTCATCATTATTTATTCTGCCTTATCTTCAGGAGCTGAGCCAATCAGCTGTAGATTAGTGGAACGCATCAGCATGCCTCTACTCACTGACAAAGGAGAGCAGCTCGCTGAGAAGAGATGAAATCACAGCTAAAAACTCTAGTAGGATGCTTTCTTCATGGTTACATGGAAAAACTATTTTCAAACAAAACTTCACAGCTGTAAATGACTGTCAGTCCTGTGGCAGCAACACAAAAGTTGCTATGGCAAAACCCCTGTGTGCTCATTCACATGTCAGAGTTCCCAGCCTCTGACCAGAGCTAACACTGAAGCATCCAGTGTTGTTGGTGTTAGGGCACTGAAAATAGCCAGCATTTTTAAGGACAGCATGTTGCAGGCCTCATGTGAATGTGGTTGTGCAGGTTATTGGTTGTAGAAGACAAGCATGACAATCTGGTTTTGTTTGTCATCGCTCCCTAGGCTATCTGGATATAATTTGAAGCACTTCTATTACAGCTTGATCTAGTTCTATCCATTATTTTCTATCCCTAGGTTGGCTGTGTTATTTACACAGAGAAGCTATTTGCCTGGTAAATGGTGCAGCTGAGAGATTATCAGACTACCTGCTGTGTTGAAATAGCTGGCTTCCAAGCACAGGAAATAACTGTTTAATCAATTTAACATGTTTGGCCACAGGTAAAAGTCTAGCATGACTTAATAATTGTACAACATTTAAAACTTTAACAAAAGCTTGGGGAATGTAATTTCTTGTTTTATTTTATTTTATTATTTTATTTTATTTTATTTCTTGGGGGATTTAATTTTCAATATTCTCAAAATATATCCTGAGTTCCTCATACAGTCATGGGGAAAAGACACACTTCTGGAGTGGCTCTGCAGTGGAAATGAGCTCAGCCTGTCATGCTGGCCAGGGAGGGTGATGCCATCCCCTGGAGCCCAGCAGCTTCAGCCAAGAAAACCTGTCTGACTCAGCAGCCTTCCCAAACAAGCGATTTTGTATGCATTTTTCTTTGTCAAGTTTGCATCCTTTGGTCACAGAAGAAAGACTTTCTAAGACTTTCCAGACTTTAGTAAAAATATAAATGCAAAGTTCAAAGGTGTGTTTAAGCTGGTGGCTGCAGAAAAGCTCAGCCTCTTTGGTTAGTACAGGAGGTCATCTCGCTCTGCTTTTGCCAATGGCCACCAGAACTGGCAGTGCTGGGGCTCAGCCTGGCCACGTGTGAGGCCCCTGGGCAGAGAAAATGGGGGTATCCCTACAGGGAGGGCTGATGATGAACAGGAGTTCAGATGCAAGGAGCCTTGGTGTTGCAGCTGTCAGCCTCAGCACCAGGCAGAGAGCCACAAAATCCCAGTGTCATCTGTTGGGTGTCCTTCCTTGGGTAGCACAGACAGGGACAGGAGGGAAAAGGAGAGTTTTCCATGAAGCTGGAAGTCTGGAGTCAGGAGTGTGGTTTTTCTGCCATATTTGTAGCCATGATCTCCCTTGCAGAAAAAAATACAGTTTCCAAATGTCTCCTTTAATGTGACACAATCAAGCCCTGCAATTTTTAGGATATAACAGCTGAAATAACCTTATCACTGCAGAATCAAGAATTACAATTGAAGACAGCCAGTGAATTTTGTTGAGCTGAGCTCTGCCTACCATGTATACCATTTTATAACCAATGCAGGTCAGATTTACCAACACAGGGCACGTTTTCATGGCTGCTGAAGTGCATCAAGAAGAGATGAGTCTCACACCTCATGCAGCTGGGGAAGTGAACAAAACCACACATCAAGATAGCACAAAATCTGGACATTTTTGAGATTACTGGGAGGCTGTGATGACAGCACTTTATAATACAGATTTCTCCCCAGCTCAAATGCACCACTGTTGAGATGACAAAAGGACTCCCTCCTGGCAGTTTCCCCCTCAGCACTGAGCAGTGCTGGTGCTGCTTGACATGCCAGCAGGGCTCCTTATGTGGGCTGTGCTCCACCAAGTCATGCTGTCTTCTCAGATTCCTTCCCAAGATCTGTTCTCAGGGTGGCTGCAGTTTGCCACCATTCCAAAGCAAACCCTGGCTAATGGACAAAGGGACACAGCCCAGGTCCTCCCAGCTCTGCATCTGTTTGCCTAAGTCCTGGCACTCAGGTTCAGTGTCCTATTTCTTTTCTGCACTTACACTGACACACACTGATCTTTACTGTATGGTTTGGGGACATCAAAGTGTTAACCCCTGTTCGCATAATTAAATGAAATTACAGGAGGTGGTGGCTAAGGCACTCTCAGTGCACAGAGTAGCTTCTATGAGAAAATGCTTTGCTAGCTTATACCTTTGTTTTCTGCTCTCTCGGGGCAAATTTAAGATAACGCTTATGTTTGCTTTGCAGTGAGCATGCTGACTTTGCATTGTTCTTCCACCCCAACTCCCTATTGCGGGATTTTAAACTAGGAGATAAAACTCTGGGCAAAGGCTCCATTGCACAGCTCATTTTTCTTTTCAGCAGAACTGAAAAAAAGATGAGGCATTTGCATTTCATGTGTGCCAAGGACAAAATTTCTAGCCTGGCTTCAACTTTTGCTTTTGCAGCCTCATCTGTTAGAGCTTGTTTTCTTGCAGGTTTTCAGTGTCATGCTGTGGACTGGCCTCAACACCTGCATCTATCACATCTACTTGAACCAGACCCATTGTTACCAACACAAACCACAGCATGTGCATAATTCATTACAAAAATTATCCTTGCCTGAGCAAGGGCAGTTAAACCCACAGCCTGCTCAGTGGAGTAATGGAGTTCTGTCATTATACCACTGTCTCATATGGAGACAGTTTATGTCACTTCCCCTGAGCAGCATGAGCTGATCTAAAGGAGTGGTGTGAAATAATATAGTTCTACACTGAAAATTTTTGGTACAGAAACCTTTTTTCTGACATAAAAAATATTTTTTTATTTGTCATCTGCTGACGAGTTTAAGATTTTAAGTTCACCCAAGAAGTTAGTCATGCTGGAATAAAAGTTCACACAAGGATTTAGGATAGTAACACTTTCCCATCAAAGTTACACTGCATTATTTCCTCAGGTAAACAGCCCTATGTCAGGTAAAATTTACTGATGTAATAATAAAACATCCACTCTGAAAGCACTGGTAGTTTTCCTCCCCTCATTATTGTAACTGTCTGTATCTTATATGTTTCTTTCTTCATATGAAGAACATGAGTTCACTATTTTTGATGTTCTGTTTTGTGCTCCTGATCTGCTGCAGCCATTGCGTTACACGTTACCTGGGAGGAGCAATTTGATCTGGTACACAACAGCAGGAGCCTGAGCATCTGAGCACTTTGTTGCTCATGATCCACATTACTCATATACAGGTCTGAGGAGGAGTTGAGACAGGATGTCTGCAGTAGGTTAAAAGCAAAGATTTCTGCCAGACCAACCTATTTGGAGTACAGGCAGGGTGGATTATCACTGGGTCTGACCTCCCACAGGTATCAGAGTGGGTGCAATAACTGTATTCTTTCTCTAAAAAGGTACCATCTTTGTGTCCAACATTAGATCTTCCAACTCCTGGTATGGCTACCTTGTGCCTAAGCTGTAAGATAACTATGATCAAGCTGAAGATATGGGTTTGGGTGGCAAGTGTATAAAACATGATGTTAAAAAGTAAAGTCTGTTCTCTTACAGTCTCTTGATAGAGAGTCCTCAATTCTTTGCTATTACTGCACTGTGTGTTCACAAGAGCATTTGTTTGCTTTTTGGCCAGAGAGAGCAAAGTCTTGTTAAATATAGCCACTTGCTCAATGAGATGTAGCTGAAATATCATATTCACCCTACGCTTATCTTCTACTGAACAGAAATGTTGGCTGACAAGAAGTCTGACCACAGGACTGGCTGTCCTTTAGCAGGACAGTGACTGGAACTTGAAGACACCACTGCTCACTGAAGAAGAATGGGTGGTGGCTTGTAATTTAAACCTCCAGTCAATGCAAATGCTTCCATGCTCATTACAATGCCAAAAAAGAAAAATGAATACCTCAATCAAAAGTAAATTATATGATGCAGAAATCTTGCATTCATTCTGTAATCACATGCTGACCAAGGTTGCTATCATTTACTATGGAGCGACTTCAGTGGGATCCAAAAATTGTTTCATTATATAGGGAGCAAAATAGGTGCTTTCAATCAAAAATGCCTAAGAAGGAACAAGTGGAGATGCTGGATGAGGCCTTCTGGGAGGTAAGAAGGATGTCTTGGATGTGTTGAGTCACTTATTCTGATCTGGCCACAGCCCCAGGAAGTGTCTGAAGTAAGACTGCTCCCACACTGGAGACACCACTCTCTTTAGAGGAATATATAATACAGTGTATTACAGGCTTTTAAATGCTTCAGTTTGGCACAAAATCCTGACTGTAGGAGGCTGGGAATCCTTCCAAG
Source organism: Petroica traversi (assembly GCA_025920805.1). Lineage (NCBI taxonomy): Eukaryota > Metazoa > Chordata > Aves > Passeriformes > Petroicidae > Petroica > Petroica traversi. The sequence goes on from JAHLSL010000007.1 coordinate 12,327,580, forward strand.
AAAAGGCGTAGAGAACAGTGCTGATAATGTAGATATGACTGTAGCACAGAAAAGCAAGATTAAGCCACAGCTGAATCTCCACCGGGGTCCTGACAGTGAAGATGCTTTGAGCTGACCCATGGTCCACATCCTGTGGAAACACAACTTTCTACTCAAGTGACCCAGAGAGTTCACTGAGAGACTGCATTGTCCATGCCATCCACGTGGGAACGTGCTGTTCCTAGCCAAGGACAGACCTGGAATGGCCAGTTATGTTTCATGGATTGATGGAATCTTGGGCCAGATCTTGAGTGCCTGCAATGTTACTTCTTCTCAGCTCTGTTTGGTCAAGTCTCAGCTTTCTGCAACCTTGATTGTCATCCTTTTATTCTCTCCTCCTTCCAGCTGTCCTATCACCCTATAGGAATGGATACTTATATAAAAAGTTAATCATTAACACATCTCACTACTCTTTGATATCCGGGAATAAATATTAAGATTTTTATCTACCTCTGATACATTGATGGGATTAATTTACCAGCGTAAAAATAAGTATCTGAGAGCAAACATATTTGCACTTTTTTGGTGCATACGAAGAGTTATCTGGCCTGCAGATTCAGTGAAACCTGGTTTCCATAACTTCTCTGGTGTGGATTATCTGATGTCTTATTTGAAGATGAGCTCATCACTTCCTCCCACAGTACAGGCTGTAAAAGTGTCTACCCTGGATCAGGTCATTCAGCTTCATGAGTTTGGTATGTTTCAGACCTTTATCATTTTGTCACAGTGGATGCAAAAAAAAAGAATACTCTCCAAATATATAAAATGCAATTGACAGAAGGCAAGAGAGCGAGAGAATGAGATAGAGAAAACATAACCTAAATCTCAAAAAATCCAAGCTGAAAATTTACTGACTCAAAATTCAGAGCTGGATGGAATATATCAGGAACTGAGAAGAGCAGTTCTGTAGTGGCCTAAATGAAACCTCTCAAAAGAGCTTTAAACTTAGCACCTGGTTTTCATGAGGACTGAAAGCAGTTCATCCATTTGCTCCATTTGCCAAATTGCTTTCCAATACAAATTATACTCTCACTAGCAATGTATGTGCATCCTTAAGAGTAAGGTTGCTAAGTGACATTAGTGCCTAAATCAAGGAAATGAAAAATTAACACCTCACATCTGGCACTGCCCACATATTACCTGCAATATTCTTATGAAACATAAAGAAAGCCATATTTGAGTCCCTATACAGCTCATAGACAGAGGTTGCAGTCCACTTAATTATTTCACTGTCTAAATATGGGAAAGAAATTATGGAAATGTAGATACTGTAGATACTGTCTTCAGAACATAGATGCATAGGTCACAACACTGGTACTGTCTTCAAAAACTTCAGGATGGGCCTGGTCACAGAGCACATAGAAATGAGTAGAACCAGAGAGGCAGGGACATGTCTCATAGAAGGAAAGGTAGCATAAAGTGCTGAAGCAGCTTAAACAAAGACAGAAAGTCCTGTCTGAAAACTAATTCTTGCTTTAATACTCCCTGAGACCACAGCCAGGTAGATACCAACTTTCTTGAGGAAGAAGTGTTGCTTTTGAATATCCAATCCATGCATCCTCCAACAGGAAGAGCATGCTCAGTGCCCGGCCTGCAGCAGGTCACTGTGAAATTTCTGTTCAATGGAAAAACTCCAAAGAAACACAAGTACCCAACCCCACAATGCAGAGCTCTTTGCCAGGCACTCTGGTCAATGCAGGTAGCACCAATTTGCACTCATTTGGTGCTTAGTAACCCTCAGCACATTTCACAAGTGCCAGAGGGCACCTTTTGCATGTCTGCTACAGAGGCCAAAGTGCAGAGATTTCTTCATTACATCAGGTAATTGCTTCTGGCCAGACAGTCAAACACTGCAAGTCCCAGGAACTCAGACTGATTATCACAGCAGTAAGGAGATGCATGTGCAGTGCATGTAAACATGGAATTCGGATAAGAAATAGATCATATTTCAAGGTCAGGTCATCAGAAGTAATTGATTGGAAAATTTTCTGCCATTCTGAAGGTGGAATAAAGAGGATTTTTCCTCTTAGATACTCCAATCTCTTACACACTTTGCAATTCCTGCCTTTCAAGTTGAATTTTTTCCAGGAATTTAAAATAGGAAAGGCACTTGCATTTCACATCTACTGGAGAAACTTTGAGATGTCCTCCCTGGAGAACAGAAATATCTACCAGTGCCATTTTTAAAAGTTTGTGACTCCTGCCTGCTTAAGTCCTATCTCATGTCACAAACTTAGTAAGGCAAAGAGAAGGGCAGCTGTCCAAACACACAAAATTATCCTTCTTCCCATCTGAGAACTAAAGGTTCTGATGACACCTGCTGGCTCCATGAGGACTCGGCGAACACCAGCCAACCCCACCAGAGTTCTCCAGTACTTGTGGGTAAAAATGGAGGATAGATAAATTATTGTGAATAATTTTTTTTTCATTGCTGTGAGTCAGAAAAGCACAGAAACAAGGCTAGGAACTTTAAAATGTCATTTACTTCACCCTCGGGAAAAAAACAGGGTTTGTGCTACTTCCATCGTACATCATGGATGATTGTTTTTCCTGAAAGCTGATAGTACTTCTCTGGATACACTGTTACAGTGTTTCATCATCTTTGCATTTCCTATAAAAGATTCCACAGTAAGACGTCTGTTAATAAGACAATTATACTTTTATTTGTATTTTCAAGGACAGTTAGCACTTGACTGTGAAGCTGAAAGCACAGTGGAGATATTTCAGCCCTATTTATGAGCTACTACAGCTTTACTGCTTTGTCCACCCTGTACAGTGATACACCCATCCCACCCTAGGTGAGATGCAGGACTAGGTACCTTCCAAAGAGGCTTTCACTGCAGGAATCCTGTCACCTGAACTATGGCACAATTGTACAAAAGGGGCCAGGCTTATAAGCAGTGCAGGTCTGGAGCCCCAGTTGCATCCCGATGATTTCAATCATATTGTGCATTCCTGGAGTGGGAGAAGCAGCAGTCACCTTGTGAATCAGCTCGTTGACAAACTAAGTATGCTCAGGAGACTGTCTATAGAGCTGTTTTATAACTGTTGGAGCATGTTAGTTTATGTGTTATGAGTAATTTCACAGAGAGACTTCAGAACAACTACACATCCCTGTAAATCATCCCCTGCACTATTCCTGGTATTTTGTTTAGTCTAAGAAACGTGGAAGAGGTTAGATCACATTCAGCCTAAATATTTTACTGATTTGACACTTTTACCTTTATCCCTCTCATCAGTCTCCAGTATGGACAGTGTTTCTAACTGATTGCAACTAGATCTACCAGGACAGGTGTAAATATCCTGTGTCTGCCCTTGAGAAACCAAATAGATAGCCTCTAGCTGGGGACAGAAATTAGCAGGGCCTTGAGTGAAATGTATCTGTTTAGTTACTACCTCGTTTGAGCAAGGCAAGAAACTCAGTTCCAAAAAGTCTCTCACTGGGAAGCTGGTACAGGTACAATTAATTAAACCACCCGTCTCCTTCCTGGAAGGTGCTCTCAGTAGTGCAATCATGCCCATCATATCTCATAGCCCACTTTGAATCTTGGCCGTGGTTGAGTTACAAACTGCAAAAATAGGTCATGGCATGTGGAACAGAGGCATTACTTACACAAGCACTATTGCTGTTCCAAGGAGATCATAACTGGGAGGAATCATAGTCAGCACAGGGAACCTAAGCCCCAAAACCCTAAATATTAGGAAGACTGGTTGCTTCATGGTCACAGAAGTTTTCCTAAAACTGCCTGAGGAAATCAAGTAAGAATTTCAGAAACAGAGGTGTTGCCAGCCCCTCAAGACCTGCAAAAGGAGGAATTATGTTTTATAACAGAAACTCTCTGACTATTTTGAACAAGCAGCTGAATCTGCCTCTGCAGTATCTGCCCCCAGGTACTCAAGAGTCACAGGGCTTTGTCAAGCAGATTGGTGAGAACCTGGACTACATCATCACTGCCAGGTTTTTCAGTGTTGCATATGCATCCAAAACCTTTGTTATCTATTAGAGAACAAAGGGTCTTTAGCTCAGGTGCTGCCCAGCCTCAGCACAAGCTCCCAGCAGAGACACAACTGGGCAGCAGTACTTGTGTATTGGCCTTGCTTGTTCTGATCTCAGTGGTGGTTTTGTCCTAAACTGTGGAAAAGTGCAATTCTTCCAGAGTCACACACTGGCAATCCTCTCCCAGTAAATCACTCTATGAACATGTATTGTTTGGCTGAGTGGTACCCATGTGCTGTGTGGAGTTTAACTGCTCAGAAAGTTCTGGGGAATCCAAAGGGCAACTGACAATATAAATAGGAGTTTGTGGGAGGAATACCTTTCTTCCAATAGTGCATTGTGGATACGCTCAGCAAGGTGTTACCTGTCATAAAAAACTAGCAAGTACTTTGTGAGTAACTAGAGAGGAAGACAATTCTCTCAGATCTCTGTACACAGCCAATACATCCCATAACAGCCTTCTTTTTCCTCTGGGTAAAACAGGATTGATCTGGGCTTTGTGATCCAGCAAAGATTTAGCCTAGAGATTCAAAGACTTTAAGATTTCTTCAAAACCTTCTTTTCAGTACCATCTATAAACAATCTTAAATCTTTTTAATATTAAACAACAATATTGAGTGTCTTAACTCAGCTTCCAGCAGTGACCATGTGTCAGCATCCTGGTGAGTGGAGGAAGAGGCTTCTTTGCTCCAGTCATTGCAAATAACTGCTCATTTTGCTGAGCACAAAAGCTGGGTTCTGTGTGCATCAGGTTTTCCTTATATTTTCTTTCAGGCCACAACCACAGTACCAGAGTCTCCAGAAGACATACATATTCAGAGGTAACCACAGTCATGCAGCTTTGTTCAACCATATCAGATGCAAATTTCTTCCATGACATTTGAATTCCAAATCCAAACAAATTAACCACAAATAATATAGACTCGGAAGTAGGGGGGGGCAAAAGTCCAGTCACATGGACAGAGAACAGAAGTTCTGAAGTCACTGGGGCATCCACAGTGGAGCTCTCATGTTTAGGGAATAGACTGCCTGATGTTAGAGCAGGGCCTTCAGTTCGTAACCCCATCTTATTTTCCCATATTCTTTAATACAATGCCTACACTGGGGGCCTGTTCTGACTGGGATTGCTTCTAAAAGGAAGCGTATTATAATTAATTTATACCAACAAGAATTTAAGAAGCTAAAGCCTCTGTTGAACTTCTTAAGAGTATAAACCACATAACTACCCTCCAGTATGATGTCCTTGCAACAAGGATTCAAATCTGGTTAGACAGTGGAGAGGCTGCATTCAGTTCTTAAGCCCTTCCTAATCAAATCTTGCATTTTGTAAGCAAACACTCTTATAGAAGCAATACTCATCAGCCACAAAAAAGCACCTTTTAAAAATTGAGTCCTAGATACCCTCATTCTTTCTGAGCTTTCTAAAATGTCCCATACATCCACTTCGACTGCATTTTTTTTTTTCAGTTCAGTGGAAAATTAGAGACTAGTACCCTTATCTCACATTTTAAAGCCAAATTAATTTTCTTTTACAATCCAAATCAAAATCAAGTGTTCTATTTCATTTGGGAGTACTTTTGAAAATAATTTAGGAGCATGAGGGGAAGATAGGTAATTCCATGTTTATATTTTATCTGGAATTAGGCCAGCAATCAAAATAGTGAAGAGTTCAGACCATCCCATGCTACAGAAATTGTTGAATAAATGTCTTAAAGAATGCGCCTTGCCCAACGAATAAGGCTCAAGACCCAAAGCCAGCCTTCAAATCTGTTCAAGCAAGACCAACAGAAAACTCAAAAAAGTTTTATTAATGTATCTCATAGCTCTGAATAACTTTCACAGGAACATCAGCTTGGCCCACTTTGTAATTTATGGGAGAAACATCCCTCAGTGGTTATCAGGCAGTTGATGTTGGCAGACTGATAGGACACCAAATACCTGGAATGCTCTTCAAAGAGGGAGTGGAGTCCTGGCCTCTCCTCTCAAAGTGTGGCCAAATTGCAGGGCAAGGCAACTGCAAACACCCCTACAAATGTTCTGTTCCTCCTCCCTCCCTCCCTCCCTCCCTCGTGCTCCCCCTGACTCAGTGAATATTGACCTATTCTTTTACGTAAGGGGATACTTTAAGCAGGACTGGATAACTCTTCCACCACTGAGTAGCTCAGAGCCTGCCTGAAAAATAATTCTCATGGGCTGTTGAATGGGGGGGGGGCCACATCCTGATAGGGTGCTGAAGAGCTAAATGCAAAGAAGTAACTGTTCTCTTGTTTTTCATGAAAGACAGAACATATTTACTGGAATATAACCCTTCCTTATTATGCCATTTATAGGAAACACATATTCAGTGTTTATAAAGCAGTTAATTTATAACAGACAAACACAGATTATCAGACTTTGGAAGAGCAAATATTTGTTCAAAAACTTCTAAATGAGACAGACATCTTCATCTCATTTTAAACATAACTGATTGAGAAAAGTAACAGAAGAGCTACTAATAGGTAAGATAAGATTTATTTGAAGCATTTAGATTGCAAAGGAAAGATTATAAAATATATATATAATTTTGTGTATTTATCAGTGATTCTCTAGATGTGATGTTTTAACTGGTTGTAGATCTTAATCAGCTTCTAATGGATCTTGTTCTAATGCCTTCAGAAGAAAAAGGCATTTGCACAAGAAACTTCTTTCTTTAATACTGATATTAATAGAAATAAATATTTCTTAAAATGGAAATAATGTTCACTTTGGTCTAACACATTTATTAATGAACTGCCTGCTTCACAAATAAAGTGAGTTGTCTAAAATTAGCAATAAGCTTCACTCGGATCTAAAAATACAAGTATATAATATACATAAATTCCACTTTATTATTCCCAGAACTGTTTTTCCTAGTTCTAGAGGACTTGTTCTATTTCTAACTAGTAAAGGTGAATGATACAGCTCCTGTAATGTTAAATGTCTGCAATCTCAGCTTTGCAGTGATTACTTAGTGCGACGTCAAGGTTCATATTCCCATGTTCATTACACCCAAATCAGCAGCATTTGTGTATGAGTTTGCCTGAGGATGCAGGAATCTTTTCTTGAGTGTTGGGTGGTTTGGGATAAACCTGTAAACAAGAGCTTCTGCATTTGTCCTGCCCTTTCAGTCCAAAACCTGTCATTGCTGGGATGGCAGCTCAGCACTTTGCCCAGTACTGTCCCAGACCTCCCAGAGAGATGCAGCAGTGACATCTGCCACATGCAGCTCTGCCAGATGTTGTGCAGGAATTGCACCGTGCCTAGAAGAGATGAGGAAGAGCTTGCACTCTGCAATGCCTAGTGAGCAGTTAGGCCTGATGCTCTTCCAGAGGGAGGGGCTGCAGCTGCAGGAAATCCTTTCCCTGTGATTGAATATGATCAAAAGCAAAATTTTTCAATCCCTGCCTCTTTGCTAGAGCTGACTTTGCAGTGTCCAAGGATGCTTCTTCAAAGCAGGGATGACTCCCAGAGGAAAGAACCTCCTTCTTTGCTGCCAGGGCAGGTGCAGCATTGTGGCAGGAACAGGACCCTGTGCCTGCATTACTTCCCAAGAAGTGGGTCACTCTGTAAGGAAGGAATGCTTAGCAGTTCCTGCAGTAGCTCTGAACTGCACTGCTTCAGCCTGCAAGGGGACAGTGAGTATCCCAGCACTCCAGAAGTCCCCTGCACCACTTGACCAGCAGGGCAGGAACTGAAGTCATCCCCTTACCTACTCCAGTCCCACAAAATCCAGACACTGGGAATCTCATTAAAAATCAATAAAGGGTTAATGGGAAAGAAAAATAAAGAAAAAAATATTCACAATGTATCTGCTGCATGTTTTGCTCTGTTCTTTATCTGCCATGCACTCCAGAGCAGGCATAACATTCAGCAATTTCACTGCCTCCCGATTAAGTCATGACAGCCCATCTGTGTTGCACCAAGTACAGAACGTGACCTATTATCTCAAAAGAAAATAGTACACCACCTGACTGCCAAAAGCACCTCGTGACTTGGCACCCAAATGTCTCAGTACTCACATCAACATACCTTTTCAGGACTAACTCCCACAGCCTGAATCAGCCAACTGTGAAATTCAGCTGAACTCTGAATAAATCGGATAAAACCAGCTTTCCCATATGCCAAATCACAAATTATACAATGACCGTAATTTGCTGTTACAGATCCTTAACTTAAAAGGAGTAGTTAACATTGCCATGTCATTCTAGACTGTTGAATCACTTACTGCTTTAATGATGGAGCATATAATCCATCTTTTATCTCATTTATCCCTTTGCCCACTGCTACACGAAAGTAGTCTGTGCAGGTTTGGTGGCCTTGAACATCCTGTTTAATTTACAATGGGAAAATGCATCTCTAAAGATTGTGGCCATTCAAAATTTTCCATAAGGTGCAATTCAACACTGCTGTATGGGAGAGAATTCTTGTATTTCTTTAATGGAAAGATGGATGATAATCATATTTGCACTTTATGCTTGAAAAGTGCATTTCATTTGCAAATTTACACAATGTCTGATGTCTGAGGTGTCCTGAAAGATGTGCCAAGTCTTCTCTGAACATTTTGTTTGCCAGGTTTAGAGTATACCCTAAAGATGCCGAATGACCACTTCACTACATCTACGACCTTTTGCATTGTGAATGGAAGAACAAACTAAAAAGTGATTTTGTTGCCTTTCTTTTTTTTTCTAGGGGGAAGAAAAACAAAACTCAAAAGAGCTCATTATTGGATGTCAAGATGAAAAGAGGAATCTGTATACTTCTCCTTAGTGAAATATGCTTTGAATTCATCAAGGCTGATATCAAAGCTAAATTTCCAAAGGAGGAAAAAGAGAGTAATTTTGTGGAAGGAAATAATGTCAGTATTTCCAAAGAGTGGTATCATTACAAAAATATTTCTAAGCCATTTGAAGACCAAGGTTTTGAAGATCAAGGTCTTAAAGACTTCACTCTTCACAACCTCACTGAAAAGACTGCAAATTTTGGATTTAACCTCTACAGAAAAATTGCAATGACACATGATAATAATGTAATCATCTCTCCCCTTTCTGTATCAACTCTCATGAGTGTCTATATGCTGGCAGCCAAAGGAGAGACACACAGACAAATTGTAAAAGGTCTAAACCTCCATGCTGTGAAGGACAGAGTGGATCACCAACATTTACCAGCTTTGTTTAAACAACTGATGGGTAACATCACAATGAATAAAGAATTTCTCCTCGTGCAAGGTATTCTTTCTTTTATTCAAAAGGACTTCAGATTCAAGGAGTCTTTCCTGAATTTATCTAAGCAGTACTTTGATATGGAATTCCTGAAAGTGGACTTTGAAAATTTTACACAGGCAAAACTTCTCATCAATCAAAACATTAACAAAACTACCAAAGGAAAAATCCCAGGGCTTTTTGAACAGCTGGACCGCCATAATAAACTAGTGCTTGTGGACTATATTGTCTTTAAAGGTAATTGCTGTTTTTATTTTGCAGAGTAATTATTTATTGGGAGATTCAAGACTCTAACTTAAGCTACATTAGGGGGTGTTTAAATGAATTTAGATGTCCTGTTTTCTCTATGTCTCTATCGAAGTTTACTTTTTTCTATTAAGCTTATTTAATAGGAAATTATTTTTTATTATAGGGAACCACAATTCTTCTATGCTTTCTTCCATACAGTAGAGTCTCAAAGAGAACAAAAAGCCCTGTATCAAATCTCAGTCCATCTCCAAATTATCCCTCTTTTTGACTGGAAACAATGTTTTAGTTTTATTCACCCATGAAAATGAGTAAGTCTTAATCACAGTCGTCTTAAATGATGGATACTGGGCATAAAATCATGGACTGATTTAACATAGACAAAATAATTGCAACAAAAATAATTTCTCTATTTCCATCAAGAATCATCTGCCCCAAAGGAACCCAAGTACCTCATTGCATTACCTTACAAGGGGAGAAAAATAAATACCAGTGATAGGCAGCAACCATTCCATGGAGAGGTCAGTGAATCCCCATCCAAAATATTGGTTAATTAAATTCAATGCAGGCTATTGAACAGCTGGTAGAGAATTTCAGATAAGGTTACATGTTAGGAAAGGTCAGATGCTCACCAGGCATTTAATAAACAAAGAGAACGTAAATTCTGGACTTGAGTGGCAACTCTCCAACCTCAGATTCTATTTCCCTTCTTTCTGTGCAAATGAAGAAGTTTATTTTGTGGATTACTTTGGGGATTTTTTCTGTAAAAAAATTATATTCAATAAGCATAAAATATACTGAAATTATCATCCACTTGTCCCAGACACAACTGACAGCCACTTCAACTAGATACAGAAAATATCCTATACTTTTTTAAACTTTTTAGAATGTTTTTCTGAACAAATCTAAACACACACAATTATTTAATTGCTTGCTTGCTTTCTTTTCTCAGGCAAGTGGGCCTGTCCATTTAATTCCAGATTCACGGAAATGGAGACTTTCCACATAAACAAATACAAGAGTGTACAGGTACCCATGATGTTCAGGTCAGATAAAATCAATTCAACTTATGATAAGAACTTAAGATGCACTGTGATAAAGATACCTTACAAAGGGAATGCATATATGCTGGTTGTTATCCCAGAAAAAGAGGGAGACTACATTTCAATTGAAGATCATTTGACTACAGACCTTGTGGAATCTTGGCTTGGAAACATGAAAATCAGGTATTGCTTTGACACCCATGGGGCCCTAATGTCTTTGATGTCTACAGCAGCAAAGCAACAAAGCCCAGCAAAGATTAGCTGGTCTTCCTAAGCCTTTTCCCAGGGAAGCAATAAATCTAGACATTTATTAAACACTTCTTACCAGGGGAAGACCACAGGAGTTGATAAATTTGAATATAAATATGCAACCCCAAATGATTCCTGTGAAATATAGTTCCTGAAGTGACAATTCTTTTCACCAATCAATAAATTAGTGTGTCACCCTGGTATCAGCACGCTGTAACTGCTGGAGGAAGTATTTTTACAGAGAAGGAAATTATTTCTAGCATCACTGGCAGTCAACAGGTTAGAAACTACTTTCTGCCAGCCTAAATGCCAGCAGAGACTCTTCAGGTTTGTCCCTTCTTTTTCTGTCTAAAACTTAATTCCTGTGTAGTGTGTATTTCTGCAGTCAAGTGACCTACTGTTTGCATTGAATTTTTTTTTTTTTTAACAGAGAAGTGGATATTTCATTTCCAAAGTTTAAACTAGAGCAAAAATACAAAATGAAGAAACTGCTTCAAGGTCTTGGAATTAAAAGCCTCTTTACACGTTCAGCAGATCTTAGTCATCTGACAGATCACGAAAATGTAGCAGTTTCACAGGTAAGCCTTCTAAAATTATTTGCTGTTTGGATTATAGTAGTATATAAATGGCCCAGCTAAGATGGTCATATAAATTTACAGGGACACTAATAATAGCAAAGTACCTCATCTGCCAGATATAGGCAATCTACACTTCTTAATCTGGATGGATCCCACTTCAAGTATGAGGTGTGTAGAGATAAAGGGCAGTGACATCTCACAGGTTCTCCATATCTCCTAAGGTTAACCCATCACAGGAGAAAAGCTCTGTCTCAAGAGGAATAAGGTTGGCAGGGAATGAGCACAATTTCACAAAAACTGTGAACATAAATACATTTTCAATTACAGTCAAATGGCAAAAGCCAGAGCAAGGAAGGAAATTCAAGGAGGGAACTCCTCATACACAGTCCACAGGCAGATATAATTCTCAAAAGATAAAGAACTTTAGAAAGTTTAATTAATAATATCTCAAAGAGGTAAGTGAGAAAGAGAAATCAAAGCACTCCTACTTTTCCTTCTGCATACCATGGAAGAGAAAAAACAGTCTCACAGCAAAGAATTGGCACAACAGAGTTGTAATACAACTCAAACACATGTTCCTCTTCGTATGCTGAAACTTTTAAAAAACTTTTAGGCAGGTAATGACAAGGGCAGTGTACGGCCAAGACAGGAACGCAGCCCCACGGAAACAGAGGGGCAGGAAGAGATATTTTGTACCGCTGTTTAAGGGGAGCATAGATGGATTTCAGAAGAGGGATTGAAAACAGAGGCAGAATGAGAAGCAGAAGAGAATGGGAGACAAAGGACTTGTCAATCACATCATTATCAAGAAGGAACAGGTCTATGTGACCAGGGATATCTTATGAAAAAGAAAACAGCTGATCTATAGAAAAGACAATTTGCTGATGATAGAAAATGAAATGGCACAGTCAAACAAAGGAGATGAAAGACATAGCACACAGAGATACTTGTGCCCACAAGAACAGTGTGTGGAACAAGATGAAAAGCAATTAGTTCTAAATACAAATTCATACATTACAAAAAAAAGTTAAAAAAAATTCTGAAATAAGATGATTATAAAGACGATCCAAAAAATTAGTCTGGAACAGGATTTAAAAACATAGCTTTATAAACTTACGTAAGGAAATTGTAGCATGCAACTTCTTGAGGTTGTGGAGGGTTGTATGGTACTGTCAATCCAGGACTGTAACTCCAGGAGAGGCTTCCCAGAATCACAGAATGGTTAAAGTTGGAAGGGACCCCTGGAGGTCACCTGGTCCAACTCCTCTGCTCAAGCAGGGTTATTACCTAGAGCAAGTTGCTGAGGTCCATGTCCAGACAGCTTTTGAATATTTCCAAAGAGAAAGCCACAGTATCTCTGGGCAACATGTGCCAGTGTTCAGTTACCCTCATATGAAAAAGCTTTTGCTGTGTTCAGAGGGAACTTTTTGACTTTCAGCTGGTGCCCACTGCCAGTGGTTCTGTCACTGGGCACCACTGGCGAGCCTGGTCCACCTTCTTCGCAGCTTCCCTTTGGGTATTTGTACCCTAGGAGAAGGAATCCTTCTGATGCTGCTCTTAGAGTCTCCCTACACCAAATCCTCACCAAAGCCTTTGTGATTAGCCAGTTAACACAGTGGTACAATACACACTTCTATGCCTGACCTACAGGTTTCCAAAATTGCAGTGACTCAAGAAAACAACCTTTTTGGGAAGATGTAACATTTAATGGATAAAATTGCAGTAATTTTCAGTTTGATATAAACTATTTCACTGTTGGGAAATATAATGACAATCTGTAGCACTTTTCCTCTTGATCATATAAGTTTCATGCTGATTCTCAGCAGTTAACTCTATTGTATTATGAGAAGATCACACTTTAACAGGAGCTGCTAACTGGTGTTAGAAGCAATATGTGCATCAGCTACAAATGCCAGAGGAGCATCCTGTCTCCCTGTGAATTGTGAAAGACAAATTTATTATTTAAGAATATGGAGCAGAAAGCTCAACACTGGTGAAGTCCTTCACAAAAGTAATTCCTACAATTAGGAGTTTAGGAGCTGGAAATCCACTAGATCACCAGGCAGACCCAAATACAGACCCTAACACAACAGAAGCACTCAGAGGCATATACTGGCTGAAAGAACAAAATGGAAGACAAAAAAAAATGAAAAATCAGATTCTACCAGGCTGCAATGTCAGTGGGAAAGAAAGGTCCTCAAACCAATCCAGGATTGTACCTCTACACATTTAGTCTGTGAATTCGCACCAAAGGTGCGAATTAGAAATATACAGGGGAAGAAGCCAAGATTGGTGCATTTCCCTAAGCTCTCACAGAATCGGCTGTAAATGACACATCCAGCCAGGCAGTGTTTGTGACTGGTGAAAATACCCTTCCCATGAGGGAACATGCAATGACTGCTGAACTGGCACCCACTCTGGGAGCACTGTGGGCACAGTGGCTGTGCTGACTCCTCTGCTGCTGAAGCAGACAGCACAGGGTTCAGCAGCCTCACAGAGATGGATTGCACTGACTGCTCCTCTCAATCCTTAGCAGAAGCCTACTTCCACTGAATGCCTTCACCTGGAAAAATACTCTTCATGTTAGTATTTACTTCTGTCACGTATTTATTTCTGCCTTGCACTTCAGATTGTCCAAAAGGCAGTTATTGAAGTGGATGAAGAAGGAACTGAGGCTGCAGCAGCAAGTGGGTCAGAACTAACTGCATACACGGTGCCTCCTGTCATCAAAGTGGACCGACCGTTCCTTTTCATGATTTTTGAAGAAACTTTTAAAACATTACTGTTCATTGGCAGGGTGGTTGACCCAACAGAAATGTGATTAAAGGTAATAGTTTCTATTCTTTGGTATGTAAAATGCTTTATTTTTATTAATTTATTTTAGAATAAAAATACACTGAAATATGAAATGTGTCTCTTTTGTCTCTGCAGCTAGCACTAGGTCATCCTAGCAATATTTCATTAATGCCATGTAACAAGCTAATTCCATTAAGGCTCAAAGTGAAAAAAATGTGACTTGTAAAATCTATCTTTGAAATTAAAAGAAAACTCAACAACCACAGAACTGAACTTTCAAAAATCTGTATTTTAGTGGTAAATCTGAACATTCATATGCCAAAATATTCAGGAAGCTCATTCCCAAACACTGTAGATTCGTCAATGTTATCCTCTGTTGCAAAGACTTAAAAGCCCAGTGACCTCAATGCTAGCAGAATTTAGCCAGTTATAAAAACAGAAGCAGTCTCAAGCTCTAAAAGAGAATTTATAACCTTTGTCTAGAGCTCTTTATTACTATAGAAAATAAGTCAATCATGAAGTCTTTATTGTGTGAGCAACCTCTTTCAAAGTATTTATGCAGACTATGAAATCACCTCATTTTCTCAGAGTATGTAATGTGCTTTAAAAATATTATTTGTATTAAAACCAAAAAAGTACTGAAAAATAACTTAGGTATTCTGATTTTGGAAAATCTGGCCTGTATTATTTCATAGCACAAAGCTAGCCCTCTCCTAAACCCAGAATTTCTACCTGTAATATCATCTAGACATCAGCATGAACTATGTAACAGGACTCTGTAACTCTAAAAGGCAGACTTTGGTAGAAAAACATACCTCCATTAAAGTAGAATAAATATATTTACAGAGTTGATCCTAACATCCAAAAGGTGTTGCCAAGATGTTTCATAAAAATATTTTCATAATCTAAACACAATTTCCTTTATTCAAGTAGAGCAGTGCTTCCAACAGAATGACAAGATCTTAACATTAATCAATTTTAATTAGCAGAGTCCTATGAACAAAGTACAAAACAACACAAAAAACTACTTCCAGGTTTATGCAACTTCTTAGCATTTTTCTGCTTGCTCATACAACCTTCACGAAATAATTGCCCAGAAAGGAGCAGAAGACTTTCCAAAATCATTTGGCAGGGAACTTCACAGATGTCTATGAGTAAACACACATAAACAGATCCATCTGGTAGAGAAGATACAAAAGATGCATTATAGAGCAAGGCTGGTGAATCTCTAAAAATCACCTCAGTTACCATTTGATGTCTGCCCACAACAGCCCAGACACTGATGTAAGCCACTCTCAAAAGGATTTAGGAGGCAGGCTCTGCTATCTGACTAGACTATGAAGGTTCATCTAACCTAACTCCAGACTGCATTACAAACATCACCAGAAAGGGAATCACTCCTTCCTGCCACTGGTCTATATGACAACCAACAAATTCCACTGCACAGTTGGCCTTCAGCTGTTATTCCAGAGCTACAGTTGACCAGCAGGTAAAAACAGTGCTCTGAAGGGTTCAAAAGCATTGGTGCTGTTTAGCAGAACTAACCCAGAAGTAAGTGGGTAAGTCTAAAAAGACTGTCTGGATGGAGGTCTGTAGTGCAAAGGACTGATGAAAGTATGCACAAGATACCAGAGGTATTAAACAAGGAAAATGTCCAGTCCAAAAAATGGCTAAACAGAGCATTGAAAGATTACATTGAAGGAATTTAATACACAATAGGGTTATTTAGAGCACGTGTCATCAGCATTAAATAAATTAATCAGTTTAAAATTACAGACAATGACAACCAAGAAGAAACAAAGGACAGGCTGTTTTACAGAACTCATTACATTAAGGGGATGAAAGAGCTTGGATTCAGATTTCTGAACTTACTGGTTGTTCTGCACTGCTCAAGTGAAGGCATGGAAAGCGCAAACCCAGTTTTGAGTCCTGTTCTACAGCTGAGTTTGGACCCTGGCAAAGGTCAGACTGAGAACACACTGAGCAGCCTCTGCAGCCCACGGGTGAGCAGCTGAAGCTGTCCCTGGGGAACTGGGAGTATCTGTTTGCATTAATGAATCAAAAGCACAACCCAGGAGGAGCCTGCCCAGGTCATCTGTACACCTATATCAATACTGAATGTTAAACATCATAAACTTGAAGAAGCTTTTTAATAAATTTGTGATTTACAAGATCTTGTGCCAGGCTGCAGAACAAACTGAAGAATTAAGTACTTCCACAGAATCCAAACAATGCCTGTGACTTAAGATAGAGAAGACAGCTAAATCCAACTGCAGTGTAGGAAGCTTAAGAATTCAGACAGTGCTAAATCCAAAGAAACATTTTGTACTTCACAAAAGACAGCAGATATCCAGCATTATTACTATTTTAAATAAATACCCTCCATAAATAAGTGCTTTTATTTATTTAAATTATAAAAGATGCCCTGAGATTTTTTTTTCAAGAACATGCATGTACAGCATTGTCCTAGGTTTTATTTTGAGTAAATAATTATTCATGTTTTTACATTATAAAAAGTAACCACACACGCATACGCATACACAGACCAGATCATCTTTATAATACACCAATAAATTTTAAAAACCATATATTTCTGATATCAATATATTTATGCTGACTCCATTTTGAAAGAGAAGCTGACAATAGCTTCATAATCTCTCTCTCAAGTATTGGCATAAATAGAACGTTTTAAAATATGATTGCATGTTTTTCCACATGAATTTTGATAGAAACATTAGCATTAATACAAACAAAGGCAGATGACATCACTGAACCATGACAGCTTGTAATAGTAGCTGATTAAAAACTAGATTCATTATTATAAATTATTAAAGTGAAAATACAATTTGAAATACTAAAAATTAAAACAAGTATTTATACAACAAAACTTATGAAATAAATCTTTTTTTTACATCATCTGGAGACATTTGCTTTTAGATTGCTTTGAAAATTATGTAGAATTTTTATGAACTTAGTACTTGTAAAAACATTAATTCCAAATTGACAGCACAATGCTTCAAAAGTCTATGTTTTTTTTATAGACTGATCAATGGTTCTGGATTTTGGTCTTAAATTAGGTTTGCAGATTCTTTAAAATGTGAGATTACTTTTTCATATTCATAACAATTCCTTCTATTTCTTGCTTAAAATATGGGAGCTAAGAGTTGCTAAGATTGTAAATAAGCCAATTAAATAATGGGTATGTGCATTCTAAATCCAAGTATTCAAACTACAAAGGCATAACTGAAGAAAACAAAATCTTCTCCTTAGCTGCAGCAGTTAAGAGCACATAGCTGAAGTAATATTTCATATCATTTCACTACAATGTTAGAATTCTGCAACCATTACATTGTTTATCAGAACATATTTTACAGCTTGGAAATTTATTTAAAAGATTTGTTTTAAATTTGCAACATTGCAGGATGCATTTTATTCAGTCCAGGCATCAGAGAGTCCCATCCGCTGCTCCCGCCTTATCTCACCAGAACATTGCTTCCTCCAGTCTCTGGTTCCCTCATTTTTCTGTCAGATTATCTAGGAGTTTGATTTTCTGTTTTTTCTTCATACAAAAGAAGAAACACACATAATATGTTGTTACTATATTATTCAATTACATAACATATTAAACTACTATTGTGCACAACATTTTAACATCACTGTTAGCTGCTGTACTTCAAAATTTACAAGCTGCTCTCTTGCATCGACTGAAAAAGCCAAATGGATACATTCTGTGGGCATTCTTCTCAAGAAGGGTGAAGTTCTCCATTAAATTGTCTACAGAAGGTCTTGTATAGATCTGTCTGAATGAGATGGTTAGGGTGGTACAAGCAGTCTACTCATGGCTACAAAAAGTGCCAGAAGTCTGGCACATTACACTGTGGTTTCTAGATCTTCTGTTGACCACAAGGTCATTTGGGTAATTTCTGCATTTTTCATGCCTAAGTTTTAAAAATTTAAATATACTGGTTTTCAGATTCAAAGAGTTGTAGCTGCATCAATTAACAAATATTTGTATCAGTCAGAAATAGTTCAAAGAATGGGGCATAACTTTTAGAACTCTGTGGAAATATTAATTTGCATCAATATTTTACAATATAATTTACAAATAACACAATATATTGTTCTGTTTCACTGTTTTAAAACTGCTGAATATTTAAAAAATGCATATATTATATGATTATCAGTGTCAGGATACCACTAGCTTCATCACAGAAATGCAAAACACATGCCAGACCCACTGGAACTCAGAACTCCCAGCATCTTAAATGTCATGATGAAAACATGATTAAAAGCTGTAAGTAACCAACTCAAAGTGTAGTAGATCAGTGGCAGAACTTTTTCATTTTGTGCTTAACTTTCTACAAAATTATATGACTGGATGAAAGACATTACTTCAAGATACTTAAAAAAATTAACTGGTACATCAAGGTCATGCACCAAATTGGATGTCTTAAAGGTCAGCTGTAGACATCTTATAAAATACTGGAATTTATTTAGATTTATTGTTGCATAAAAATTAACTTTCTAATAATAAATTAGAAAATTAATTTTTATGCAACAGTAAATCTACTCCCTCCTTTTACAAAATTGAAAACCTGTACCACACATCCTTGAAGAAAGTTTTAAAATAAAATCAGGGAACATCTGTATGCCCATAAGCAAGTGGCAAAATACTTAAATGCTATCTATAAAGTGGATATATTCACTGATGAATCTATAAAGTTTCTAATTAGTTTTAAACAACTACATGTTGAAATCAGCCATATTACAGCAACATAAACTCAAGAAAAGTAATTTATATCTAACAATCTCATAAAGCTGAAAACATTCAAAAGAATGTAATAAAGCTACATAGCATAACGATACAATATTGGACTGATTGACTAAACAGTGTTCATGCATTATGTCAATGTCTACACTAGGATCATTCATGATCCAACTGGCAACTCTTCAGCAGGAAGTAAAAAAATCTTCTCTACTCTGCAGATTAAGTAAGATCCCTTGTGGGACAAAGCACTCAACCTTACTCAATCTTACAGATTCTTTCCTATTCCATCAGGTACTTAAAGCAGGTAGTCATCTCTTTTGTGATTCCCTCGTTAACTCATACAGGTACTACTTTAGCATAATTCTGGCATTTTCTATGGCCTAAGTATTACCTCAGACCTAGCAACTGACACTTACACTTAAAACAATACTTTCTTATCACCTGCTTGTGAGCACTGAATCATCATTTACTAATTTTTTTCTTGCATCTATGTTATTTTCAAAAAGAGACAAAATTTTAGTTGGCCCACACTCCTGAATTGGTTCAAACTGAATGTTTGAATGCATGAGCGTGGTAAGAAAATACCTCAGTTCTCCACCAAAGTAACTCTGAGTTTTGAAAAAACCCTGGAGCCTGTCATATATGCAACCAGAAATTCTTCATCCCTGCAAACTGCACTGTATTGTCAAAAATGAACATCTGCCCATATTCTGTAGAGCAATTTTATGGAAAATATTAGGCTTAAGCAATTAAACAATATTCGCACTTCAAACTAAGAATCATTAGTTTTATTTGCTTATACTTTATTGTGTTACTGCCCACGTATTTACTTAGAAAAAGAAACGTATTAGAAGTTACCTTACTCAAGTTGCAGAGCCAGCAAACTGAAAGTTAGGTCTCACCAGAACAGAGACGGTCAGTGCAAATTTTAATCAGCCCATGGGTAAATCTGCATGATAATACAGTCTAAAAAAATACCCAATTGTCTTCTCACCATTTTTCTGCCTTGGTGAGTCCAACAAAGGTGATGCTCATTAACGACCATCTATTCAATTGCACCTCTCACTGTAAAATGTCCAAATTCCTCTCTCAGAGTGATTTTTGCCAGCTGTTTTTATATTTGGATATCATTTTTTTCCATCACTCCACTCAGAAAATAATGCTTCCTTGAAACTGACATTTTTGCTGTTTTGGTTTTTTTTTTAAATTTAAGTGTGCATATATCTAGCACCAGGCCTGACTTCCTGAGTAAAAGAAAGATAAAAAGTACAGCTAAATCTGTGATTTAATGCATTTACCACCAAACATTCCTGTATCTGTATCTCTTAATATCTCCTCATAAAGCTGCTTCATTTTCTTATGAAAACAGTTAAGTATTGGTTCAGTTTACAAAAGAGAAGTTCAATCTACAGCACAGCAGACATTAGACCAACTTGAGAAATGTGTTTTCCATAAGAACAAAGAACATTAAAACTCGTATTCAGAACTAAATGTAGGACATCCTAAGCACCCTCTTCTTTCCCAAAAAATGTTCCCCTGGTATATCCTGTTGGCATCTAACCCTAGGCAGCTCAGGGACTTTCTGAACCAGACAAAGCTTCCAGATCTTTGTGTTTATCAGACACCTACTTTCGAATACTCTGCTCCTAAAGTATTCGTTTGGGAATGGTACATAGAGGCATAAAGCTGTGTTTCTCACATTTCACTCTCATGCCTGAGGATAAAGGTGCAAACTGCTCTGTGTGATCCTTTTTCTGTCTCTCTGTATTTAAACAAAAGAAATCAGTTTTATTTTAAATGAAAGACAGAAAAACCTTTGAAATTTGGAAAAGTTTTATGTCATATAAAAAATGTCTAACTAACCTTTGCACCTCACTGCTTCATGAATATTAATCCATTCATTTTCCCCAAATCCTTATGGGGCTGCAAATAATTGGAATTTCTACAGATTGCTAAAAATATTTACAATATTTGAACTAATTTTCTGGTTTTAAAGCAAGGAAAAGAGGCATACAATGATTAGGGTGAAAAAAAAATGAGGTTTTGAGCACACCTAATTTTTGAAACTATGTAGCACTCCATGACATTTTATGTTCTCAAGATAAATGCCCCATTTACTTTCTAGATGGCTGAAAATGTCAGCATGTCTACTAATCTAAGTGCTGACTTTGAAATGGTGCACTTTGAAGAAAGTGACCCCCTAATGATCACCTATAAAAAGTCTGAAGTACTGTGGTCATTATTAAGAGAAGCCATTAGACACTGGCAAAGACAGGGACAGAGGGCAAAGTGATTTGGCACCTTCAAGTACCGTTCCTGTGAAACCACTTACTCAACACAAACAGTCCATCTGCATGCACAATTTACCTTCCAACCTTCTCTACAAAAAAAAAATGCAGTTTAAAAACAATCTGTCACTATGCAAGCTTGAGTTCATTCTAGAAAACAATTTATCTTGTACAGCGAGGATGGTAAAATTCCAGCAGAAAAAAAAATCCAGTATACAAGGAGTTAAATGAAGACTGTCCTGAGAATTTCTTTTTTTGTTTGTTGAACTTTTGAGTGCTTTATTTTACATTTTGGTAATTTTATTAACTTAAAATCCTGAGTAAAGCTGGGGAGACTTTGGTTTGTTTTTTAAAGGAAACTGAAAATACAGAAGTGGAAAAATACGTTCATACATATTTAATTCACCAAAACAGACCACCACTATTGTTTCTTCTTTATATCTGAGAAACCAGTATAAGATGTTCCCTCTTTCCTATCTTAGCTTCCAGTTGTAGCTTCTGTTACCCTGAAGTCTATTTTCCCAGACCCCCTTTCTTGCTATAGCTGCCTCCTCTCCTTTCTCCATTCTGCCTTGGCTAAGAATGCAAATCTCTGCTAACAAAGAAAAGTCTCAGTTTGAGACCACAAAATTACAGCTAGTCCAATGACAGTAATTTAGTTGTAGTGTAAAAGGAATCTGCAGGGACTTTGCTGCTAGAGTCTACAGAGATTTGGCTGAGTATTGTCACAGTGATTTTCTACGACTTACAGGTTTATCACAGGAGCAAAAAATACATCTTAGATTTTGTTCTTGCAAAATGCTGAACAGCAGAGGCTGATATTTAAAGGAAAGCAGCCTGAGGGAGATGCCTAGCATTGAATTTTTGGCTTTTTCTGTTTCTCCAACTAGAGACAGCTAAATCACTGTGACTGTAGTTATTACATATCAAAGGCACTAACCTTCACTTTGTCCCATTCCACCCTCCCAATTATCTACCAGCTGAATGCATATATGTGAAGGAGAAACAATGTGAAAGACTAATTAGAAGGTAATGCCATCTTGGAAACACTTATAATTGCACACATCACATTTCCACCATGCTATTTTAGTATTTCAAAATCCGTGTGCAGAAGTGCAATAAATATAGGCCTAATTTGAGGCTCTTTTGAGTTCCCTTTGAAAACGTTCCTAGGCTGGTAATAATTGTCAATAACTCACATGCTCATCTTTCGGGACTGACTCTCCTTATTTCCATTGTTCTTTTGGTCAGCTGAGTTAAATAAGTTGCGAGCAGAACTGGAAGGGAAGGCTGCATTCCCACTATTTCCAGCAGAATGAATCCGGAATGAATCATCTGAAACACAGAGCTGCAGCTCAGACAAAGAATTCGGGTTGAAAACAGTACACAGAGAGTAAACACAATGAGCTGTTTTTCCTGTGGCAATAGTGGCATATTTCCTATGGCACTGATCCAAAATTTTAATGGAATGGTTCATACTTTACATTTCTTCAAGTCTTTTTATGAAAAAGCCCCACTACCTAACTGGCATACACAGTTTCTAAGAAAATATAATACATTTTTTAATGTATGTAAAGAGTGTGAATTTCTTGAGCCTATCTTTAGCTGCTTAAAGTTTACCTGTTTAAAGTAGTTTAATTGTCTAGTGTCTATTGGTAATGAATGGAAAGACAGGTTTCTCTAAGAAGCAGTTAATCTCAATATTATCTTTAATCATGCAAACTCTTTCAAATTTAGTGGACAGAACTGCAAACAATAGTTTCTCTCTCTTAATTCAGTAGAAGTTATACATAATATTCATTCTCCCCATGTAGAATAGGTGGGGGAAAACTGCAACCCAATCTTTTTATGATATCTGAAATTCCAACCAGGACATGACAAACTTAGCTTATATTTACTACTTTAAAATGTAAATTAAAACAGGTGTAGAAGAAAAAAAAATCTGAAAAAAAACTTACTAGGCTAGCACTTTAACAACCAAATGTATTGGATATCTATTATTCTGCTTTCTTTAGGAGAATGGCATCTTAGAGTCTGTCTAATTTGGTCCATAAATTCAACACCCACACAAAAACACTAAAGTAAATAAAACAATAATCTACTTACCACTAAAGGATAACATACGACTCTTTCCCATTCCCGATATTGAAGATGTATATCCTGTAGCAGAACTTTTACTTAAAAAAAACAAAACAAAACAAAACTAAGTTGGTTATTTCCAAAAGTGTTCCTCTCAACTGTATCACCTTGCTGTTTAATAGTATTGGAGGTTATTTCTGAGTTTATATGAAAAAATTAAATGAGAAAGTTACGCTGAAATTTCTTTAAGAAATGTATGAAATTAGATTTAGTAATTTATACTGAAAATTATTTTTAATATATGATAGAAGATGACATATATTAACTTAAAAGGAATTCATAACCATTTCTAGGCTTCAGCATGTCTTAGATGGTATTTCATCCCTCAGTTAATCAATTAAACAGAAAGCTGAAAATATAAGTCACAATACAGTAAGGACATCACTACTTTCAGAGATCCATGAGCATTAACTTCCTAAGAGCTGTCCATTCGTAAACACTGGCCTATGAGATAAGCAAAAAAGATTATAAAAATACTTAGGACACTTGTCTATGTTGCTGTATTTTGGATGCAGTACTTGAGTACTGAAAGATTGGCTTCGAACCAGCTTGGATTTTTTTTCTTCTTTGCCTAAAATTATAAAAAAACATTTTTTAATATGAATATTGTATTTCCTCAATAATTAAGAAGACTTTTAAATATATTTTTCCGTCAACCTATGGTAGATGAAAGAACATTTAAATACTTTAATTATAAAAATAAACCTAGATCATTATTTAGAGAATAAAACAAAACTGAAAACCATAGAAAATACATTCAGTTCTAGGAGAAGAATCTTTTCCTCTGTGCAGTAGGTGAAACTTGGTCTACAGATATCAACAGCAGCTTTGCTGATGTTTAACCTGATGATGTGAGATCAAAGTGTTCCAGTTGAGTTTTTGAACACCTCTTACCTGCTGATGTACCAGAAGAGCTTCCAGAAACAGAGAGATTGATACTTTTTGTCAACATTGATGATGTTTTACTGTCTCTACCTACAAAAAAAAAAAAAAACAAAAAAAAAAAAGCCCAGTATAATCTCTTCCCTCTTGAATTTTTATATAAGAAAGGACAGAATATATCACAGTCCTGGAGAAAAAAGTAATCATATCTAATCCAGTGCTACTAGCTCTTCAGAAATACCACAGGCAAGTACTTAAATTAAAAATAACAGAGAACTAGAACTGTGATGTATTTTATTAATGAAGACAAAATAAAACATATATATATTATTATATATAATATCTATTATGAGCCAAGTTTTCATTAAAATCTTCAGAACTATATAGAAACCATTTTTATTTCCGATTCCTAAAACTCTATTTATTGTATAGTTTCTCTTTCCTCCTCCATTCTCCACTACCTTTGTAGAAGAGTAAAGCATACATAAATGCATACACAAATAAACATACTTACGCTTCTTTTCAAACATTTTATCATTAATATTTGCAGATCTTCCTTCATTTTTCTGCTTCTCTTTTTCTAATTGTTCCTAAAAGAATAAATAATTTTCTTAGATATTTCTTATATAACAGTAAATAAACTGTGTTTCCAAATAACAGTTCCTTTCTGCTCTCTCCTGCTAGTACTACAACCCCTGATGAATACCCTGAAAATCAATTAAGTAGTACAGAAAGGGTTCAGGGTACATAATTCATTTAAAACTCCAGTCTGAAGAAAGCTCAGTGTTGAAGTTCACATCTATAACTTTTAATTAAAATTATGCCTGGCTTTTGGGTTTTTTTTATATTCAGAAAGATACAGAAATTGGCAGCTGGCAATGTAAAAATTTTCTGTAAGACAGATACTCTGAAAATAGGACAGGCAATATTTTTATTTCATGCAATTAAATAAAAATGTTTTTCTTATATGTTAAGGTGTGTCACATAAACTTTATAAATACCTGAAATCAACATCTACAGTTGGTAAGTCTTTAAGTAAAACAAAATCTACTGTGTAAAATTGTTCTGGTTCATGGAATTTATTTGCCCTTAAGTACCCAGCCTAAAAGCATCTTCCATTTGGTGAATAGGTATCACTTCAGCTTCAAAAAACTGTACAGTATTATCTTATTTTCTGCACCATTTTCATAACAAGAAGTTTAAAGTGAACCATAATTGTTCTATCTATTCTTTCATATCGGTCTAATTACTAGCCAGACAAGAAAAGAAAGAGGTAATTAATTCAGGTCAGGGTTGCTGGAAAACAGTTTCTACAAAGTCAGCTACTAAAATTAAGGAAACTTATTAACATATTCAATATTAAAATCTTTAGCAGTCAGATACATTTAAATAGGTTGAATGGATCTTCATCAGTTTGGGACTGCAACATGTCACAATTTACTGTGCCCATCTCAGGTTCCCCAAATGCATGCCTCTCACAGACTGTGCTTCAGGAGGCCTTTGTGTTACAGCAGGGTTGCACATATCACTTGCCCATATCATAAAAATTCAGGTGCTCTTCTAAAGTACAGCCTTACAAACAGGGTAAAAATTGATGTCATCATACAATACACAGGAACACAGAGCACACTGGAAGCTGTTCTGCACCACTCAAATGCTTTCAGTATAAAAGCATTAACTGGATCTACCTGAAGACTGCCAGAGCTAAGTTCAAGACTTTGTGTTGGTGTATGCAGGTCCTGAGAACAAAGCTGAACTGCTGGCTCAAGGCACTGGGAAGTGGCAGGAAGTCATTAATATTTAGCTACAAACTATTTAAAAATACTGACAGTGTACTGATAAAATATACCATTTCCAAAAGGAGATGTACTTGTCTCTCTTTTTCTTGATCCAATAAATCATATTTGTAAAATCTTTTCTGAAACTTCAAAATAAAATCAATAAAAATAAAAAATCACTATGTGAAAATGGAAACTAAGAGTAGTTGATAAGTATTAAAGTTAGTAAGTACTTACAGCATCTACAGAGATCTCCATTCTGTCCAATTCTAACACTGTCTATAAAGAAAATGAAAATATTACTCGACGGTATGCCACACTTTGAAGTAAAAAATTGTCTTTTCTTCCTAAATATTTGAAGCCTTTGCTTTTATTTTTGTGGTACAAATGCATTTTAAAACTATCAGAGAGTATTCTCAAGAGTCCTGTTGAGACTCACAATGAATAGACTCACAGACTTATCTATATGGAACTCAAAATATACTCAGGGCAGCACCAAAGAATAGCTATAGCACAGCCTTGGGAACCAGGACTGAAAAAAGCAACTCAGAAATCTGTGTATAACTCAGAAGGTTCCACATGGGTGTTCACCCAGTCTCTCCTGCAGACTGGCCCTCTAAGGAAACCACCTGCTCAAGCTATTTCACCTCATGGTTTCCACATTTGAGACTAAGCAGAGACATTCCTTAAAGATGTACTTTGTTGAATATTCACATTACAAACACGTTTGTAACATTTTAAAATCCTGCAAATGCTTTGTCTGTGTATTGTAAAATATGTAGATTAACAAGGTATCTCTATCTCACAGATCTGATCAAGTTTACTAGAATCAACATTGCCTTTCTCTAGTCATTTGCTATTTTTTCATAAATGGTCATTGAGCCAAAATCCTGAATTTCAATCACTACAAAATAACTGCAATATAAGTAACCAAGGAAACATCAACACTCCTGAATTTCACAGAATGTACTACACTACATCATCGTTTAATTGTTCAAAAATACTTAGTAGACAATGGAATTTTTAATCTCTTGTTCTTACAATGAGAAAAATCAACAGAAAGCATAACTTCAATCATCTTAACTTTTAATGATAACCCCAAGATTATATGCTGCTGAAAAAGAAAATGCTTACTCTTTTTACAATAGTCAGGACATCTTTATCTTTCTCTTGACACAGAAGTTTCCTTATACATAATTCCAGCTGCTGAAGTAAATGTTTATCAGTGGGAATCTTCAGAGTAGATTTGACTTTTGGCAACAAACAGCACAGCTTCATTCTACAAAAAAAAAAAAAACCAAAGAAACCCAAACAAACAACTCTAATATTCACCTTTGATATTAATTCTCAATGTATTGCACGCTAGCATTTGACACAAAATAATTGTTAGGTGGTCTTATTTTTCAGAAGTGATTTTTGCTTATGTGTTGCTTCCAGACGTGCTGTTTTCAAAAATATCTCTACAGATCATGACTACAGTCCATGAATATTTTTGATTTTTTGGGGGGTTTTTCTCAATCTAGAAAAATAAGGAGACATCCATATTTTTCAAGTGATCTGCCCACTGAACTTTATCAGTTACCTAAATATCTAGGAAATCTGGTCTATTGGTATAAAGGAGCCCAAGTCTCACCAAAAATCACATTACTGCAATTCCATACAACTGCAAGGATGGAAGGCTAATGGTTGGACTGGATGATCTTAAATGTCTTTTCAAACCTAAATGATTTTGTGGTTCATTCCCTTGATTCTGAATCATTGTTTCTAAACTGTTTATGTAAAAAATGTGTTAATTGCTTTTTGTTTCATTAACACCAAAACACTCTGCAGATTAAATTTAAAATGTTCTATGCAACTGAGGAAATAAAAATTCTTTCATTTGATCAGACTGCAATAGCATGTATAGTGACTAGTTTTAATATATTAAATAGATGAAAAGAAACACCAAGAACAATACAATATTCTCTCACAGTCAACTGGCTTTGGATCAGAGACAATTCTTTGCCAGACACAGTAACTCAGATTATAAACATTCAAAAAAATTTTCTCATATGAATTCATCTTACCATTTTTATACTTTCAAAATATTTTAACCATCACAAGTTCCCATTACCAAGAGCTACACCACACTGTAGAAATCCAGAATAGTATGTCCCTAAGTCTGTTTTAAAACTATCAGCTAACAACAATGTTAACTTCACTCCACGGGAGACAGACTGCATTATCTTAATCCAGAAAAGGATTAAGATAAAATTAATTTCAATGTCAGCCAAGGAATTGCAAGGTATTTCAAGTTCCCATTAAATTTTATTTTTGTATCAACAGAGCTTTTAATTAACATATTTGTTAAAAGCAATAAGCAACTTCCGATTATATACAAATTTAGTTTATTGTTTTAATATAATCCTCTTGATTTAGTGACATGAGACACGAATGTCCATATGTACAAAATGGTTTAATTTTTAGGATCCTGCTGAGGTGAGATGTGGTAGTTATACCAAAGACAGTGTCTATTTAAACAGTTTCACTTGGTAATAAACAGTATGTGGTGAAGCTTCCTGAGTGCACACATGTGTATAATGCTTACATAAATCTCTGGGCAGCATTAATATTGGATTTTCAGGTATGTTAATGATGACAACATGAATCACACACATCAGAAACAAGATTAAAAGCGTAAAATCACACAAAATTTGTGACAAAAAAAAAATCTACTTTCCTAATGGTAATAACTGCAAAGAAAACAAAGAAAAAACAGTTACCACAAAAATAACCGAAAAAACACTGTATAAAAACGAATAACAGAACAAATTCCCTAATACTGTATTGTTTTTTAATTTTCCTTAACAATGAAGTAGATACCCTTTTCCATAAAGTAAAACCTGTTCTAACTTGTTTAGTTCAGACCACTGAAAGAATCAGTGTTTGCTTGAGTGTTTTACTTTACATATAGTGACAATGAAATGGATGGGAAGTAATGGAGATGGGAGTTGTGTTTCTCTCTCTATACCCATGAAAACAGCATATTACTTTCTTCCCATCAATTGCTGGCTCCTCTGCCTCACTGTTCCCTTCATTCCCAAGCCCCCTGATCTAATTCTGTGATTTTCTAGCATCATTTCCACACCATTATTCTGAAGGCTCTTCACAATTTAACTCAAGTCCCATCATTTAAGCAAAACATAAAACTTCTAACAGTATTTTTTAATATAATACACTGTACACTAGTACATATTCTTCATACCTGACATTTGCCACGGGGTCATGTGTAAGTTCAAGCACAGGTAAAAAGAAGTATTTACAGAAGAATGATTTTGAAAACAGTTCCATAATGAATTCACAAGTATCTAAAAAACGAAGTCTGTTCCAGTAACTTTTTCCTTGGCCCAGTTCTGAAAAATAAATATTTGCAGATATTATCTGTCAAGTTTTCAATGTCAGATAGAATACATTTCACAGGTTGACCTTTGACTTAAAGATAATAATCACAGGCATCAAAAGACCCAGCTTCTCAGCTTATCTCAATTCTTTCTTTTAGTGAAAACGAACATTCTGAATTCAATTAATTCTGTAAGTGAGCACTTGAAAAATCAAAAATAGCAGGTGAACTAGCTACCGTGTCAAACAAAGATCTGTTTGCCTTTTAAACCATGTCATAGCAGCACCAAAATTATTGTATACACATTAAGGAATGTTAATGGAAACTGTTAAAACTTCTAAATTACCTTTTAAACACATAGCATAGACCAAACCATCAACTTTAGGTGACTGATTAATAAACTAATTTCTGAGGTTTAATCACCACTTCTTATGCTGAAGCTCTAGAGAATTTTACTTCAACGGAGGAACTCTGAATATTGCTGCACCTACAGCTCAGTAATTTTGGGCACAAGTAGGGTTGGAGGGGTCTCAGCATCTTATCAGGTTCCAGCATTGCCTTTTCCCCAATCCCTTTATATAAGCTCCAGATATATTCCTCACATATGCACAGTACATTTTGCTGGTGATAATATGAGCAACTGAATGTCTTCCAAGTGTAATCCCTCCAATGATGGAAGGAAATTACACTGAATAAATATAACTATAAATAGATCTTCAGTCAAAACTAACTTTCATTTCTAAGTAATTGAAGAAAGCTCATCTTACGTTCAATCAGTTTCTGAATAACCTCATGTCTCTGTTCCTGTTTGCGATTGTAGCGCAAATAAATGCAGAGAGTCCGAGCAGCTGCTTTCTGCACTGGCAGGACATTCTTCAAAGAAATAAGGGGAACACTATTAAACATATCTGAAAGAGTATGACTAAAAACATATAACAATTCTAGAATTACAAATAGCTGAAAAGTAGCCTAGCTTTATAAGTTTTGAAATAATTGTCATAATGTAAGGAAGAATTAGGAAGTTGAGCCAATTCATGAGACAACTACTTCTGTATTATTTCTGCCCAACCTGTAGATTCAACTGTTTTATAAGCACCTTAAAATATTCATGTTTGCAAGGCCCCTTCTGTACTGCAGGTGTTATAAATAAAACATTCAACATCTTCTCTTACAACAGTTTTATTCTTGAATTAACTCAGTAACATTTCCGACTAGTAGCTCTGAATGATAATTTCTTTTAGAAATACAGTGTTCTTTCATAGAGAACAAATACAATGTAAGTATTTGGAATCAGGAAAAAGAAAGCATATGTCAGAGGAAAAAGTTCTGTTTTAACTAGAAACAAACTGATGGGAGCACAAGGAAAGGAAAGCAGTCTTCAGTAAGAGGAAAACTGTCAATCCAAATGTTGCTCCTCAAAGGGGGTAAGTTTTCAGCGAAAATTCTCATAGAAAAAATCCCACAGCGTGATATACCATATGAAAGGGATATTATTTTATAATTAATATAACACAGGAAATACTATACACAGCAAATATCCAGTGGTTATTGCTCTAACTTGTATTAACAAATAAAAACAAATGAGAAAGCTCACATTTGTCAAAATGATTGTCAACATCCTGTGAAGAAAACGGTAATAGATCTGATCACTTGATATGATATGAGGGAGACATGCATATTTTTGTAGTAACTTCTCATGCGTTCTCCATTTTAAAGAAGTTGCTGCTCTCTGTTCTGCTGTTGTTAATGCAGGAATCAAGTCAGGAATAGAGAGTAACTAGAAACAGAAAAATAAACGGTAATTTTACATTTTCAAGCTATGTGTCTTGTCACTATGCTTAAAAAGCATATCTCAATATAAGAAGAGAGGACTAATCCAAAAGCTATTTCAGTACCTAACTGGATTCACCTTCATCTCCAACCCCTTCTCCTGACAAAGGAAAACGAAACACTGTTCTTTTTGTAACACCCTTTTACAGATATTAAGACCATTACGCCAACTCTCCTTAGTATTCTCTTTCTCAAACCAAATGAATCCCATTTCTCTTTTATCCTCTTAATCTCAGCAGTTATTGTTCTCAATCCCCTAATTAGTTTTAGCAGGAATTAATTTTAGTATGAATTATACACCTTTTCTCAGTAGGAGGCAAAGAATTTATAGTAGCCAAGCTAAATTCCCTTTAGTACTAAGAAAAATGAAACAGACTGCCACACCTGATATTGCATTTGCTATGTCATATATATTTACAGCTGTAAACATCTGAAAAATTAAAATTTTTTAACTACACTGTCAACTTCTGTCTGTATAAGAAAATAATTTTTTCCATTTTTTTATACTGCTGCAACATCTCAATTTATCCATACATTTAGGAAGTATGATCAAAAAAGCATCCTTTCTGTTCCATCTTAGAGGTGAGGAGTCATGCTATAAGCCATCGTCCAGAACCACATACAATTAAATTAGAAAAGGTGGGAGCTGAGTACAGAACTCTTAATTCAGTGCCTTTACTCCAGGAAATAGATTTTCATCTATCAGAATACTGAAAATGGTACCCATGAGCAACTGATGACATCAATATGAAAAAGATTAAAAATAGGTATTAGCAATCATTCCCTTAATATGAAACCAAGTTTTGCTTTCATTTAACTGTGGTTAATTAGAAAAAGAACACGTATAAACTGTTCATTTTCATATTAACTCTAATTTTAAAAAACTTTTTTTTAATGTTAAAGTTTATAAAGTCAACAATCCAAAAAAATAGCCAAATAGAAATTTCATATCTGTCCAAAGAAGAAACTAATCATGAAAACTTTTTCCTAGCAAATTTGTCTGAAAGTTCCTACTATTGTCATTTAGAAAGAAAATTTTAAAAACCCCATGAGAATACCCACCTTGCTTTCTGGTCCATTGTTTTCTCCTCCATTAGTCATTAGTTCAAGGATTTCAGGAAGGTGACCTACTAGGGCATCTAACACCTATTTAAAGAAAGACTTCATGAAAGCAGTCTTTAAATGAATTCAGCTCCATTTTTGACTCTCACCAACATATCCCTGCTGACACCTTTTAAGTTACTGCTCTCTCATTATGAAAAAAAAAAAAAAAGGAGATTAGTTGCACTGATGAGCACTGGGATTTAAAACTGTATTTTAATGCAGTAAGTAATATAAGCATTACAGGTCTCAGTTTTATGTGATCAGATAAGTTTTCTAAACTGTCCACAGAATATAATATTTCAAAATGAACATTAAGAAAGATCTGTGTTTCATCAGGAGTTAAGAATCTCACCAAAAAAAATGCTCTTTTATATTAGTCAGCTGTATCTTAAAAGCAATTTTTCCTGTGTTAAAAAATCCACTTGAAAGACAAAATAAAATATATAGCCTATATTAATAGACTAAGCCTACTTTCAAATGTTGTGTGACTTTAAACTTGACTAGAAAAGTATATAAAAAGTATTTTTTGTACCAATTCAGACTGAGGTGGCATATAAGATAAAGCTCAATATATTTTTTCTTATTCATGCAAACATACAGACATCAAAACAAGGAATTTTTCAAAATCACCAGATGCTTCTAAGTCTCAACTTTCAGGTGTTCAACTTGAGCAATCTTCTAATATTGGTCACAACTTCAAAAACTCTATGTAGATATTCTAGGAATACTATTAATTTCCTTGAAAACATCTAACAAAAGGTACTGAATGAAAAAAGAGCATCTGAATACAGAACTCATTTTTCCATGCCACATCCAAACATCCTCACAGAGAACAAGAAATATCAACTACCAGAGTAACCGGTATCAGAGGAAGTGGAGATTTTGCCTCAAACATAAATATGTCTCTTTTTCCCATCCAGAAAAGTCTCACTATGTTGACTGCAATACAACTGATTCATGGTCTATGCAGGTCACCTTGGACCAAAACTCCTTCTGTAAATCTTGGTCTTTGAATCATACACAACTTCTTTATCTCCTCTTAATTGGACAATAAAAATAAAACAAAGCAAAAGACCTTGAATTCTATCAACTATTATTTTAATATAGTACCAAACCCAAAGCTTTTTAGAGTTTGTAAGGTAATAAATAATACAGCAATTGAAACTATTTAGAATTAGTATTTTTTAAAAGTTAATAAATTTAGTGTGGGTTTACTAAATTCAAACACCTTCCTATTTTCCTCCTTTTTATTCACAGAAGGTTGGCATCTTTATGCAGAGCCTGTGCAAGAGAAGTAAAAGCTATTAATCATTTCAAATTGTTACTCTACTGTGTTACTAAAGAGTTATTAAACAAGAAGATAATCTGCCTCGATGTAACAAGCAAAAAAAGTTCCAATAAAAGTGTGTTACCTCCAGTGACTCATCCTGTAATAGCGTAACCAGTTCTTTATGTATTGTATACACATCAGAGTTTAAAAGCTTAGCAACCTAAAAAATGACAGTAAGATAACAAGGTGAAACATTATTTAGTTCTATGGCACAACACCACTTACTTTCTTTACAGGAAGCATGAAGAGACACAGAAAAAAGTGTTTCATATCAGCCTCCAAAAGTTGTGTACTTTTCCCCCTGATCACATTAAAAATATGCTTATATAAAGAGCATTAGTCAAGAAACAGGTCTATTATCTGACTATGAAACGTGTTTTTAGAATTAATTCTATTTGACATTTACCAAAAATGTTTTAGACTGCATTGCAAGGCTAGAAATTTCCTTGTGGAATATTCAAATGTTGTAAATTAGGAGATTTAAGAGTCAGCCTACCATATAATTTAAAAAACATAACACATAAAATTTTCTTAGCCTGTGCTGGATTTTGAGTTTCCCCAACCCGCCATCTGAAGTTTTCACTCCTCACTTCTTTGGGTTTTGATTGTAATTTATGTGATTCGTAATTCTTAAGTCCCATGTAAATTTTTTTTAAAACATCAGCAGCCCATCTCCACACTATTAAAAAGGTTTCATAGCAATCATAACATAAACTTGAGGAATGAGATTTTTTTTTTTGCTAAAAGGAATATTTAGATGATGTTTTCTAATGTTTTTTATTAAGCCAAGTGAAAATTAGAGCTTACTTCCAATCAAGATGGAGCTTACTTCCAATCAAGATGAAGCTTTTAGGAAATGGCTACAAGGAATTTAAATTTTTGAAAAGTAATCCAGCTAGCAGGGAAGGCCATAAATTACTCATTTTTGTCTGTTACGTGGTTGCCTAGTTATGCCACTAAATCAACAAGAAGTAAATTGTACGTTTAGATCAAGGTATAATTTTACAGGTTTTTAAATATGAGCTAAAATACTTTCCTTATATTCAGGCAGTACCTTAATAGTGTTATATAGCTAAAATATTATGTAGCATTAGATGCTAATTTTACAATTTCAACAATTATGTTGGACTATCATTCATTAGAACAAGGCAGCAATAAGTAATGAGAACAGGAAATCCATGCATCTTTCTTACAGTGGTGGAAATAAAGCCATTTTCTCCGCTGCTAGTCATTTAAATATTTTCAGCAAACTACTTAATTTACCAATTTCCCCAGCAACAAAATGGGATCACAACTGAGCTCAAGAACTGAAACATAAGGATTCTTGGTGAGAGAATATGAAAACACTGAAGATTTCCCTATATTGGTTTCTATATTCAGGGGAGTGTAATTTAATTTCTGAAATTCACCCCATATAGCTAATATTACCTATGCATTTGTCCATTTTTTAGATTTATGAAAATAAGAGAGTAGAACTTAAATAAGCTGAATGGAAATATAAGAATACATATGCTGTTACATCTGCATAAATTCTAAGTAGTTTTATATTAAATTGAGCATTTCATTTAGATTTGTTCCACATAAATATTCCTCACATACACAAGCAAACTACAGTTCTAAAGGTTTTCAGGCACAAAAGGGGAAGTTCCTTTCTCATAGCTGTCTGTTTTCTAATACCATTGAAAAACTTCAAATATTATAGGTTACTACATTTGTTTATGTTTGTGGTACTAGATCATCGAAAGTTTCTTCTAGCTTTTGCTCCTTACAACTGACCAAGCAGTAACCTCTTGAAGCCAAATGTCACACAACTTAAATAAAAGAATGTGTATTTATGGGCTATATACAGAGGTTAGAAGGAACTGGACACCCTTGACAAATGAAATAATTTCAACATATTTTCCCAATTATTTTTATTTTAGTCAAACAGTCACAAATGTAAGCTTAAAGAAGAAAACAAAATAAAGTAACATGAGCAATAACAAAGAACCACTGTACACTTACTTCAAAGAAGCTTACGGCCATGGTATATCTGACAGGAACTTCGGGGTCATGACAAAGGCAGAAGAATATAGAATAAAGTTCTAAATGGAAGTTCTTTGGATCCACAAAAACAATCATGGCCTGTGGAACGACAGAAGTCCTTTTTTAACTACACAGCTAAAGGATCACATTATCAGAGATTATCAGATGAGCTGGAGAGCTAATGGGTTGTTATTTTAAGGAGAAATTGTGAAGGTTTTGTTGGTCTTGTTAAAACACTAAACTGAATTTATGCATCTTTCAAACATGCTGCAGGCTTTTTTTCCTAAAGATAAGGACTAAAACCATGAGATAGATAACTTCAGTTTTATAAATATTGTTAATGTTTCTGTACTCTAGTAAAAACTATGCAAATGCATACTTCAAAAACAAAGAACATTTTAGCAAGCAGCAAAGCAAGAATCTGAATTTCAACATGACTGTGTTTGTACATACCTTTGTTTTGCTCAAATAAATCAAACAGATGTCTACCTACGTACAGTGTGCTCGCCTTTAAAAGGCAGAAGAAAAAATAGTTGTCAACTGGCTCTTGGTGCAAACATGTTTTCATTGAATACAAATGCAGAATGTCAAAATACAAAGTAGATTTACAGAAATATGACTGGTGTATTTAAAGCCCTCACATAAAATTGAAAAGACTTTCTGTATTAAGGCAGGAACATGACTAAAACATCAACCTGAGTATTCAGTTTCAATCTTCAACTCCCTAGATGATGTGACATGCAGTGAATACAAAAGCGTAGATTCAAGTGGTTTGAAACTGGGGACTCTGTTTCACAGACATTTTCTCAAACCTTTGTGCTATGTGTTTGGTGAAAACATGTAGGAAAGAATAAGACCAGTAAACTCTTAGAGCACCACTTTCTCAGTCAAAATTTGCCAGTAATTTTCTGAGGCTCTGCAAAGAATAGTATTCCCTGCTAATAGTATTTCCTGCTAAC
The DNA here is from genome assembly GCA_025920805.1 of Petroica traversi. Classification (NCBI taxonomy): domain Eukaryota; kingdom Metazoa; phylum Chordata; class Aves; order Passeriformes; family Petroicidae; genus Petroica; species Petroica traversi. The sequence goes on from JAHLSL010000007.1 coordinate 12,364,247, forward strand.
TCTTTTGGACAACTTCACTAGCTGAAACTTTACAGGAAAGAGCTAAAACCCAACTAATAATGACCAATTTGGAAATAACTCCTCTATCAGTCATGTAGTCCTATTTAGTGAACTATATGCACAACACAAATTAATATTAAAACTTAAATTAATATTACTTACTGGAAAATTGTAAGCACAGTTCTTCCTCACTGAAATATACTTCTTTTCCTGTTCCAGAGTTTGCAGATGTAGTTGATTATCATTGTGTCCATTTTCCTGCTGTAAACCGAGTGTGGAAAGCTTCTTATAAAATTCCAAAAACCGCAAGTGCTGTTCAGGAGTAAAAATGCCTCAAAAAAAGAAAAAAAAAACCAAACAAACAAAAAAACAAACTTTCCTCATTACAAATGCTATTAATAATGTACCCAAACAAACCTTATTTTAAAATCTATCAAATATCTTGATTTTATCCATCCTCTCCCTCCCGCCTCCCTTGAACAGAGTACAGTCAGTACACACAAGTACTCAGAAACAAATTGGAATGTAACTAGGAAGAAGAATTCAGAAACTACAAGTTTTTGAATAATCAGGAAAAGGCTCCATTTTCTATTCCAGAGAGGGAGGAAAGCTACCAGTGATTGGTACCTAAAAGGCTGAAATGCTTGATAATTTTATTTTCTTTTTCAAATTTCACTAGTATCATCAGGCTGAGTACAATTAATAACTCTGACAAAGATTCCAGTTTTAAGTAGAGAATCAAAATATGAACTTGTCAGGTGGAGTTCAGAGGTGAAGAAAGATCAAGAATTAGTCATTCAAATTAGAGAAAAGAAGACTGGAAAAACATGATAAATACAGGATGGACTGTCCTAGCTCTCTGTTTCTGAAAAATAACAGTTTGACACTGTGAAACAGCCATTTCAAGTAATCTGTAGTGAAGCAAAGGTCACTTGGATAGTGTCTAACAAAATCACGAGGGCTCATTTTAAAGAGCTGTACGAAAGATCAAATGTTTTAAGAGTCTAGGGAGAAATTATAATGTAAAGCCATGATTCTGTGCTGTTTCTCCACAGGTAATATGCTGGGCAGAATTACCACAGAAAGACTTGATGTGCTCAAGTGAAAATTCAAGCACAAATTATGGGTATAAAAATTATGAGTACAGATGTGGCCTCAGCTGCAGCTAGGGAATCCACATGGCATTAGGTCTCCTCTCTCCTCTGAAGTTCCTTATGGGCCACACTCTGTACTGTGCCTTAAAAAGGAGATCAAGCACAGAAATTAACATACAAAGTTAATATCATAATGTTTTTAAAGGTTTCTAGTTTCAGAAATTCAGTCATCCATATCACAAGCTCCAGAATACCCAAATGTATCAGTCAAACCAATTAAGATAAAACACTATGTTCCATCTTTGACCCTGTCTAAACAAAATAAAAACAATAAACAAAACGCGATGGTCTCCTAAGAGCAAATTTCCAAAATCTAACTAACTCCTATTTAATTTGATAAACTTAAATCTGGATATTTTCAAAGAGGTTCAAATTCTCCAATCTTCCCTCATTTTTAAGATTTTTAAAAAGAAATTAAATCATACCATATAATCCATTACACAGTTTCCCTAAGTGGAAGGATAAAGAAACTAGGATAGATTCATCAGCTTTGAAGGATTTTTCACAGAATGATTTCACTAATGGGAGAACAGTTTGACTTCGATCATCTGAAAAGCAAAAGAAAATTTTAGTTAGCCATGTGTTAACATTTTAAAAAGAGCAAAGAGGCTGAATTTACATAATAAAGAGCAAAGTGTGGCACAAACTTGATAGCATCAATCCAAAGGCTCAAGAATTAGAAAGTTACATCAGAAATGTCTGAATAATGCACACAGAACAAAAAGCATTTGAATACAATTATAAGATGCACTAGAGCTCTAAGAACTGGGCTAGTAAGCCTAAATTAAATTCTTACCTGCATCAAACATATCAATCAGATTCACTAAAGTCTCAAAAGCTGCCAGGCGTACACTGCTGCCCTCATCTCTTGCCAGTTCCACTAACTCAGGAAGCACCACAGTTTTTGTTAGTTCTGTCCTGCAACGTGAAGCAAGCAGTCAAAAGAAAACTTGCAATGAAAAAATACTGCCACTGCAAAACAGAATTCTCCCCTGAAATACTTATTTGGATATTTCTGTGTAGTCAAGAAGACAAAACTGGCAAAGTTTTAAGGAAATTAAAATTAAAGAAAAACCTCCAGTCAATCTCAGGACACGTTTTCTTTTTCAACCAAAGAAACATGTAAATTTAAATTGCAAGACTTCACTGTTAAAAAAAACATTCGTATTAGCTCAAAATAAATTAGAGAAAATACAGTCTGAAAAAAATCAAAGGATTGGAGCTACTTCATTATGTCACCAAGAAAATTCTTATGATCAAATATGCTCAATATGATGGTCCAAAGCCAAAATTTATTAAGTATGAGCCATATTGGTTTGAAGTGTTCTGGAAATTTTATACATGAAAGATGAGCCTTCTTTACAGAGAGCATCTACTGCTCAGAGAAAATGAGATTTCCCAACTAGTCTAAACACTGGTTTTTAGCTTTGGTTTAAAATAGTAAAGAAAGTGTACTGCTTCTCCTTTTTTGCCTTAGTAGCTACTGACCTACTAATATACTGCTAATAGTTGGCTCCAGGATGCTGAAATAAAAATAAATGCAGTAAAAATAAATGCTGTTACAGTAAAAATAAATGCAAGTTCAAATTATTCAGTAATTCGGTTCAGCAAAATGCTTGTCAAATTTCCAGTTTTACAAATATCAACAGTACTGACAAATACTACCTCTTTTCTTTAATCACAAGTTCTTCGATATTGAAAGACATTCAATATGGCAAATGTTAGAATGATTTATCATGCTAGCCTACATTTTGATTTAAAAATGAACAAGTACCAAAAAAAAAAAAAAAAAGCAACTTTAATGAGATGACTATAATCTGGTTTCAACATTATTCACATCCTCTGAACTACTGCAAGACAAGCCCCTGGCAGCAAGATGTACCTAAAGCACATAGACAAGATTATTTTGTATGCAATAAAGAAAAGTTTTTCTAGGAATCTAGAAATTACTAACCAACATGACCTTACCAAAACAAAAACAACTGAAGTACATAAAAGCAACACTTAGCTCTTGCTGTGAATTCCCTATATCTCTGTATTCACTAAGCACATTGCTTCAGGAATTTCTGGTGGTTTTGTTTTGGGGGTTTTTCATGTTTTGTTTTGTTGAGTTTTTTTTATAACTCAGAAACTAAACCACAATATAATCCTCAATTTTAAAAAAAAATATCATTCTACAGCTATAGGAAAGCATTCTTTCCACAGACACCTGTACTAACAAACTCAAGTACATACTTAATGTATCTTTCCAATCACATTTCAGTTTCAGCCTCATCCTTGAATTTTCTCATAGATTTACAATTTTCAAAGCCAGAGAGACACTCAAAATCTAATCTACCTCTGCTGTCTAGCACTGGGCAAGGAACTGGGTAAGCATTTGATAAATTTTCAAGTCTGTAAAAGAAGTTACTGGGATTTTTTGTCCATGACAAATAACAAGTAGAGAGACCTCAAATTTTAAAATATTTGTTCACTCAGAGACAAATCCTGTGCACAATTAACATTTTCTTTTATTAAACTTCCAGACTTTTTCAATCCTATGCATGTAGGTAAAAGCTGATACTGAGCTGACATTTGCTTACAAAAGCCATTTAGCACCCTTTCTCAAAACACTGCACAGTAATTATTAAAACTGCTAATGCTTGTCAGAATTTTTAAACAACCTAAATACCACTAATGGATAACTGAGATAATTTCAAGAAGCTATAGATTAAGTCACTATTTACAAAAAATCTCTTGGGTTGATGGTTCAGCATTTTTACTATAAAAGAGAAATAAAAATCTAAAAGTGGAAAAGAGACAACTGCCAACAGTCAATTCCTAAGAACACATCTGTACACCCCAAAGTCATTATTAGGTATGCATGAATTCAGCAATTTTAAAAGGAGCTTTTAACATTTTAGAGAAATATTTTACATTTAAGATCAGGCAGGTGAATTGTACTCACCCTATTCCTCGAGCTACGTGTTCCAGTTGCCGACACATGCAAGTTCTAACCTCATATTCCACATCCTGGCACAGTGATTTTACCAATGGTAGAACCTCTCTTTTAATACTAAAAGAGTGAACATTTTTAATTAATATACAGAACAAGAATTATATAAAACCTATTGAGTAGTACTGAACTTTACGCAAATATTACTTTTTCATTCCATATATTACTAATTTCTCACACATTGTAAATTACTTTTCTGATGATCAGCAATTAGAAAAGAATACTGTACACTGGATGCAAAGATGTGCCACAAAGAAACAGGAAAAGGAATATTCACTGTCATTATCATTTGCTCATGTTTCATCTATTATTTCTTATAAACTACAAAATTGTAGGTAGGCTACTGTAGTAGAATGCTATCTTCAGTACTATCTTCAGTACAATTTCTGAACAGCCACTGAAAGAAAATGAAGAATTATATAAATGGAAATGCAAATTGCAAATAAATGTCTGTAACGCCTCATCTTTGATATGCAGGTATCACCCAAGACATAATTAGGAAGTAAGGAGAAAAAGAATTTAAGATTAAATGCCTGAATATTGTAATGCCTTCAGGCAAGCAGACCAAGTATTCATGTAAATCAATGGGAGATACAAAATAAAAATTTTGATTCCTATTTCAGTAAAAACACATACCAAAACTTGGCAGAATCAGCCATTCTTTCGCTGCCCAAGATTCTGTCATAAGTATTCATAAAATATCTTTATAAAAATCCTTATGTTATTGAAAACCTCAAATAATATGTAGACACAGATAAATTTTCAAGCCAGCTTGCACAGCCTCCATTCATTCCACTGAAAATTAATTTACTTCTTACAGAAAAATTTAGCCTCAAGTTTCAAAAATTGTACATTCTTGGAAGTTTGGCATTTTAGAACACTGTCAAGTAGGGGCTACACTGTAACTTGGAACACTGGAACAGAAGGTAGAAAAACTAATGTTCTATGACTGGAACAGGATATAAAATAACCAGGGAATAACATCAAATACAACATTTTTAATTATAGTATAAATTTTATGAGGAAAACCTGTGCCATTCTGTAGAAGAAAGTGAAAATATGCTTATATATTGCCCACTCCTGAGAATAGATATGTCTTCTAGGCCTGTACCATAAGCCCTTCTGAAAGGATAATGTGAGTGTGTCCTGGATTTTACTAAGTCTGCCACATCCTAAACCTGGGGACTTGGCTCTCTTTTCAGGTCTCTGAACTGCACTCAGAGCTCTCTACCAGAAGAACAAGATGTCCCAGAAAATCCTCATTTATCTTCTTAAAACATAGTGGCTGTACAGAAAATGTGCTATGATCTGTTTACCAAATAATGGGATTCCTACTTCTGAACAGCAAGGAATCATGTTGAAGAAACACCACAAATTATGTGATTATTATGGTTAATAATTAACACCACTATATTTTCAAGTAAGATTCCAAGTAATCTGTAAAGTCACCTATTTCCATGAGAATGTAACATCAAATAAACAAATGCAACTGCTATTCTGGACAGAGTCCTAGAGATTTGGAATATAAAGATTTGGTAACATTCTTAAAAAATACAATTCAACATTTTCATTAACTTTTGAATGTCCAGCAAGTATCGTCTAGACAGCAAATGGAGATTTAGATGGTTTCTTTTTGGCTGCTTCTAACTCTTTTTTATTGAAGAAAAAAACCCCCTAATCTAAAGCAACATATTCCTACATGTCTTGTCATACTCTCCTGCTGTTCTTTTCTGTTATGCTGAACTCTTGCATTCTGGGGCAGACCAAAATCATTATAAGAGTTCCTCAGCTACACAGTTTCTGTGCATTTAGCAGCCCACGGTGGATTTCAAAGTCATGTTGTGCCAACTGCCCAGACACCAAACACATTTGGTGAAGTAGCCACTATCACAAGCCTGGGTAAGCTGACCAAGGAATGTACCATACCAACTTCTTTGGACAGATGAGTGAGTCGGATTTACTTTCACCACTGCACCCTCTCCTGTCCAGACTGAGACACCAAATCTAAGGGCTGCATAATATCAGGGAACAGCAGTAGCTCCTGATATATCTAAATTTTAATTAGGGATAGAAAAAAACAGATCTATATGCTAAATTTGGTTACATAATAAAAAAATCAGGAATGGAATTCCTCTGTACATTACAAGAATGTCTAAGGAGATCAAGTTATGTTTTGTGCCTGTAAGTTGCCGAGAAATCCACTGTGTGGCTCATTTTCTAGTAGGAAAAACAATATGGAAGAATGGCATGAAAATTATATTCATTCAAATCTGTGAAAGAACATACAAAATCAAGTTATAAAATGATGAACATCAGCAAGTTTGAACACGCTAGTAAATTAATGAAAGGGATCTGTGAAAAAAAAAGTGTTTCATTTTTGCAATAAACTACTTTTCTTGTAGTAATTTTTGTCCACTAATAAAGAAATACTGGTTTACACTGTGGAATGAAAATATGTTGACAGTCTACTTACGTGTGAGCTTCAAATTTGTTAGCTACTTTTCCCATGATTTTACAACTGACTAAGCGGGACTGAAGTGTTTGAGAAAGCTGTGCTTTGGAAACAAGTGGATTCAGGATCTACATGGAAAAAATAAAGAAATACGAGCAGAAAAATTGTGAGCATTAAATAAAGTACTCCCCTTCTTAAAAAAAAAATCTTGAAAAACATATCCCAAATGTCAGTAACCTTTTCACTGAATTAATCAGTACTAACAATAATGGGGCCTATGCACATTAATAGTTGATTTTGTTTAAATGACATCTTTAAAATTACATTGCAATTAGATTTTGGAGGTGACTAGAATAATTTCTCTGAGTTTCTTCCAACCTTTTTTATACCCTTTAGAAGTTTATTTTTTAAATAGTTCTGGATTCTATTCTTATTTTAATGAGAATTTTTATACTACACAATCATATATTTAAATCTCCATATTGTTTTAAATTATTAACACAGTAAATATGTCTGTTTAAACTTAACAAAATATGAATACTTAAAACTGAAGAAACCAGCTGACTAAAGGGGACTGGCATTATGATTTAGTTACAAATTTTCTTCTTCTTTCTTGAGCTACAGTGTAAAATTAAGTGTTTGCAGTGCATTAGAGTTTTGGTTCACCAAGAACTACTGAAATACACTGAGGAATGGATCTCCAGCAATCCACTGCATTTTGCATATACTGGAATTAGTCCAATAGTAAACAAAATGCAGATTCTTCATGAAGACATAGAGTGAGATACTATCCTGTCAATTAAAACAGGATGCAGGAAAACATGTTGTTGCGAATACAAAGTGCAGTGAAAGTGGAGTGTAAGTAAGTATTAACTTTATGTGCTGAAGAACATCACTTTTTTTAAGGTGACCTTCCGGTCTCGCTTTCCACACACAGCATGTTCCACAACCATTACCATTTTCAGAGGTACAGAACTGCCACAAATCCCACTGAGGTGAATAAAACTTGCAGGGAAATACAATCTTACAATCTTAATTTTTTGTTAGCATGAGAGATTATTATTACCTCGTGTCTGACAGTTTCTTTTGGTAAAGCTTCTATTACAGCAAGGAGAGTTTCTAACCATGCATTGCTGACACCTGTTTAAAAGAAATGAGTACAACTGATACCTTATGCTGTACATACAACTAAACCAAAACATACACCAGTTTTACAATACTTGCTCTTTTTTCACACGACTTCAAGGAACTATGTATCTGAAAGCCACTTTATTAAAATTTGAGACTTCAAAGTAAGAAGTAGGCTAGGTAAGAAACATAGTCTGCCCCCATTTCTTTTCCCTTTCCAATTCCTATATAAAATTAATAATTACTCTGATTGCTTTATAAAGCTAATTCCCTCTTTTAGAAGCATATTCTTTTCTTATGCCCACTGAAACTTTCTAGTTTCACAATAGGTTTTTTTTAAATTTGTATTCTAAAATTAGCACCGAAGAAATTAAGAAATAATAATCAACACAGAAGAAATGTCAACCATCCTCCCTCCATCTTCTCAGCCACAAAATGTTGGTACTTCAGCAGAAGCTCAGACTCAGGAACAACTTCAGGATTTAATCCTTCAGACAAAGTGAGAGGATTTTTCTTGCTTCAATCAGAATTACATTTAAATATCAGTATGAAAGTGGTCATCATGCAAAAATCTTTTCATTCCTGCAAGTCTGGATGCAAAGTCACAGTGATTGCATTCACTGTTGACACAGTATTATAGGGTCACTAAGGAAACAAAACATGAGAGCTCATCAGTGATCAGAGTAGCTTTACAGCCCTGACCTGCATCTCTGTGTTCCAGGTTCTGGAGAATGATGTGTAGGAAGGAGTGGGAGTACGTATGAATGGACACAGACTCCTCTTGCAGAACAGTCAAAAAAGAAACTGCTGCTGTTAACTGCATTTCCACTCCTGCAACATGCAGAACCTCCTGCATAATTACAAATAATAACAATTTAGAGTGAGGCGAAAATGTCCTGAAAGAACATCCAAACTTTTACATTCACTTTTATAATTAATATGCAACAACCTGGGCAAACTATAAAATTTGCTGTAAAATTCTTTTCTCTTAACAGCAATTTATTGCAGATATTAAATTTTCTTATATCATTAATCTCCTAAGAAAAAAAATTAGTTATAATATTTCTTGTGACTTTGTTTCATCAATGTAATGTGTGGATTTTTCTATTTTACAAATGAGAGGAAGAAACAAACCAGCCAACAATTGCACTTCTGCTGTTTATGCACACAAATTAAAAGAAGTTTTTCATTCATTCATTCATTCAGAGATACCAAAATAGCAGAAGGCAATTTAAATTTCATCCCTTGACTAACATTGAATGCAAATGGAAAGTACATATATATAGTCTTAAAACAAAGCAAGATACACTAGAATATTTATCTAGCCAACTAAACATTTAGTACTTCTGAGCTCTGACACAGAGGAATGTCATTAATTAGGTTGTCTTCAAAATCATCCATTCAAAAGTTAAACAAAGTTAATATGCTGAAATGAAACCCTCCTAATCTTTTAATTTTTTTTAAAAAAAGGCAATTTAAATTTCGAATTTCACATTTATGTACAGATCTTGCAGGATGCAATTGTTGACACAGCATTCATTGAAAGTATTAGTAACTGTGAATATCTATCGACTAAGTGAATGTTCCATTTGTTTACTTTTCTAAACACATCTTTCTATTTAATGAGAAAATAAAATTTCATTATTATAATACTAAAGCATTACACTCATTTTAAAAGTGATTCCAAATTCAGTAAGAGTTTAAAGCCCATATTTCCTACTTAGCACTTTATATATGCAGTTTTGTTTCTTCTTTAATGTGCTTGATATGAACAGTGTTTTCTCAGATCACTCACCAAAAATAAAAAATAAGCTGGCCTTTTAATTGAAAATAAAAATAAGCTTGGATCAGATTAAAAAAAAAATAATTCACTTTGCACCTAAGTGCATTGTTGCTTACAGATTGGACTCTTCATTGGGTTACAAACTGGCTGCACAGGTGGGTCCCAAGTGTTGTTGAATGGAATTGGCAGCCAGTCACAAGTGGAGATCCCCAGGGCTCAGTTTTGGGGCCAGTCCTGTTTAATATTTTAATTAATATCAAGGCCAAGGCCAGTGGTCTGAGGTTCAACAAAGGTAAGCACCGTGTCCTACATTTGGGTCACACAAACCCCATGCAGTGCTACAGGCTGGGGCAGAGTAGCTGGAGAGTGAAAAGGTGGTCAGGCACTGGAACAGGCTGCCAGGACATGGTGGAACCACAATCCCTGGAAGTGTTCAAAAAGCATGAGGGTATGGAACTCAGGGATATGGTGAAAATGGAGGTGCTGGGTAAACAACTGGACTCCATGATCATGGGGCTTTTCCAAATTTAACGATTCTGTGACTCTAAGCATTGTATATTAGAGGAATTTTGCTGAGAAAATAGTCTATGGAGAACATCTGAGAAATTACTCTTTGACTTGGTAAAAACCAAAAAGTTTTCATTCTGCATATGTCAAACAACTTGAATGCACAAATGTACAATTATTAGTTTATCTTATTTCAAGGAGAACCATAAATTATCTTCAAGACCTGTCTCAGGTTACAGCCATGTTTCCTTCTAAAAGGATTCTCTGTGTCCTTGCTTCTCCAAATGAAAAAAAGAAACAGCCCTGTGCTGCTTTCCAACAAAATATATGCATTCGATACCCATGGAAACCACCTTCGTATTTCCACAGATTCTGCCCTTGTTCCTCCATTGCTCTTATAGCCCCACCCAAGAAAGAAAAAACACACCCACCAATTTTGTACTTTGAATATTTTTGGGATCAGAATACCTGTCCATACTGATCTGGGATTCTGGCTCACACTTGTCTAAAAAACCATCACCAAGAGAACCAAAAGCACTGTCTACACACTGTAGATGCTGACACAGCAGTGCAGACCAGAATTATGGAGCAGTGCCAGGTTAACAGTTGGACCTGATGAACTTAAAGGTCTTTTCCAACCTAAATAATTCTATGATTCTATGAATTCAGTTTTCTGTACATATTCACTTTGTACGCAATACAAACAGGGTTACTTACCAACAAACAAAGTTTCCAAATAGTCTCCTCCTCTGATCCACATAACTCTGGATAGTCATGTGTGAGAACACATTCTCTGGATGTGCCTCCTCATGGACCTCGGGAGACATTGAAATATAAATTTCTAGACTGCTTACACACCTGCCTGCACTGAAGTTTACACTCAGAACTGTACAGTTCTGCATTTAGAAATATATGGGTCTCCTCTTTCCATTTCCGCACAGCTCAAGTTGAGTAACTTAAATTTACTTAATTAAAATTTATTTCTTTAGAAAGTAATGTCTTTTTCTATACATAGATACTCCACAAATTTTCACTCCAGACTAAAAAAGCTCTCCCTGTCTATCTTATTTAGACAAGCAAATTTAATGGAATTTAAGGATATTAGCATGTTCTTAGCTATTCTAATGTCTACAAGTTAAACTCAGGCATCAAAACTTAAAATTTAGAAACCCTGGTTCATTCCTTCCATTGGAAAAATGACAATTCACCTCTAGTTTAAATGCAAATTTTGTCCTGCAACAACATAATTCTCTTGAAAGAATGCTGCAAGCAGAGACATAGTCAAATCATTTTAGTAATTGCATTGATATGATAGAAATTTTCATTTAAGATTTAAAGACACAGAAATAATGGAGATTACAGAAGCTCAAGGGTACAATGAGAATGGACCTTAAAATTAATGTTAGGAAGGATGAAAATCACCCCACCTTTTCTTAAACTATAAAAGCAGCTATGGAAAAGAAAAGCTTTCAAGAGCAGGCTGATAAATTAGGAAAATAAGTAACTATGAAAATGAGTTTGGAACTTATCAGACAAAACTGAATAAAGTTTGATGTATACACAACAGCAAGAATAAGGACAGTTTGCTGCAATCACAGCATTTGGAAAAATGTCTTATTAGTCAATCAGATAGACACCTGCAATCTCCCTCCATCACTTTCAGTTGCAGAGCCCAGAGATGGAAAGCAGGAAAAATCCTATTCACATCATTTGAAAAGAGCCATTTTGTGCACAAAGAGAAATGCTAGTAAGAATGTCTAAGCTTTCCCTAAATCTGTATTTCAATGACTTCCAAGGTTCATGAGGAGGTGCATGCAGAAATCCAGAGTGGATTTGCAGAAGAACACGTACAAGGATGCAACTTCATTTTCATGGCAGAATTAAAAAAAAATTCCTAATCTCATTCCAACATTAACATCTAAATTATATAGTACGTTTGTTTAAATAGCATAACTAAAATATTGACGCTTAATTCAATAATTACTTTCGAATGTCATCTTTATTGATGTGTTGATTTTACTCATCTCAGACCTAAAACACTTATGCTAAATATATATGTCTTTGATAAAATTTTAATTTAATTAGATTTCATAGAATGGTAAGCAATTTGCATACATCCATTTCTATATTTCCAGAAGTAACCAGGTTTATCAATTCCTCACAAATTAAATACAAATTTGCAATGTATCCAGACTGAATATAACTTGCATTTATTTCTTTCTTCATCTGCTTTCCCCTCAGCTCTAATAAAAACATTATTTATTTTTGCTTTGCGTTTCTGCATGTATGCTAAATAAGTACACTGTCTTCCTTCTACAATTATATGGTGACAATACTTTCAAATAAACAGCCCTCTGAAAGTGCTACACAATTCATTTTTCATGTGCCAATCTGATTTCACAAATGATTAATCCCAACCTAATGTAGAACCAAGCGCAGTAATTTAAATCAGTTTATTTCCCTGCAATGGCAGATTACATTTGCAAGACTCTAATCATCACTGAGTTCAGTTACGTCTTTAAAGCCTATGAAAGTTTCCATTTAATGATCAGGATGATTCCTCCAATAAAAACAAGGCTAAGAAAAAAAAAATAGGTCATTAATGATGCCCAATACTGTTTTGCAGTTAAAAGTGCAGTGCACATGGCTACAACAGCACTTTACTTCTATTACAGATAAATAATATTAGATAATAGATCACCATTGAAGAACTGGTTTTATAAGAGCATTGCCACAGAAAGGAACTTAAATCAAATGCCACAAAGCTTTAGTTTATGAAGTCTAAACATGAAAGGAATGCTTGGATTTAGACCGATCTCATTATATTTTAGTTTTTTACCTCTGTCTGGAGCCCATTAACTTAAATTTCATTTAATTTATCATCTAGGAAGGCATGCAGTTTGGGTTTAAATGACACTGTTAGATGAAAACCACACTACTTTTCTCAGTAATTTGCTCCAAATCGATTGTATTTATTATTAAAGTTGTCTGCTTCATTTAAAATATTTCTATCTTCAATTCCTAATGCTTCTTTTTTCATAGACTGTTTTGAGTTGAATGTCTTTAATATTATACAAGAAGATACTTTTATAAAGTAACTAAGTACAGCCTGATCAAAGATCCCACTGGGATCCAACTCCCACTGTATAAATACTTTCCAGGCTCTAGGCCCTATTCATGCAAATGATCATACTTTCAAATATTTTCTTCATCCCTATATAAAAAAAACTTAAAACTAGAATCAAAACCTGTATTCCCATACTAGACTTTTTACTGAAGACAGGCCAAGACCAGCACTTCTCTACAGCCTGAAAAATAAGGGTAGAAAATCCCCAGTGTTTCTTATTCCTCCTTAATTTCAGGAAGAATTCTGCTCTCAAAGTAGAAAACCAGAGGCAAAAAATGGATTCAGTACGGTAAGCATAAAAATACCAAACCAATTTTTCTTGAAGCCAGTAGGTTGGTTTAGAAAGACTGCATTACATCAGAATAACGTGGCAGTAACTGCAAATACTTGGTGAAGTTGAAGGGTTTCCAATTACTTTGCAACTTCAAGTCAATCTTCTGAACATTCTTTTACACTCATAAATATTTAAGCAAAATGCCTACAGGCCACATCTTAGAGCACAGAATGTAACCAGAAGCACTTTAATGTTTTCTAAACAGTGTCAGCCTATGTCGGCCCTTAATCCTGAGAAGACCTATTTCTTCACCAGACTGCTTTTGAATATCTCCAAGGAGGGAGAAAATAGCATCTCTGGGCAACTTGTGCCACTGCTCAGTCACCCTTCTCTGTGAAAGTGATTCCTGGTGTTCAGAAGAAACCTCCTGTGTTTCTGTTTGTGGGCACTGCAACAACTGCAGTTCGGTCACTAGGTTCCACTGCAAAGAGCCTGTCTCTGTCTTTGCTTTGTCAGGTATTTGTATATATTGGTAAGGCCCTCTCCAACCCTCTTCTTCTGCAGGGGTCCAAGGAGTCTTTATCATTATTCAGTTTTGCATTTGCTTTTGTGATTTAGTTTATTCTTATTTGGCCAATGCTGTTCCTTAAACCACACCTTAAATGAACTTGTACATTTCTTCTGGGCAAGGGTTTGTATCTTAGACTGAGTGGAAATACTGAGACATGTATATTCTCCACAGTCACAGAATCATAGAATAGTTTGGGTTGGAAGGGACCTTTAAAAGTCAGCTAGTCCACCCCCACCGCAATGAGCAGGGACACCTCCACTCGACCAGGCTGCTCAGAGTCCCATCCAGTCTGACTTGAACATTTCCAGGGATTGGGCATCCATAACTTCTCTGGGCAATCTGTTCCAGTGCTTTACCATCCTCATGTTAAAAAATTTCTTCCATATATCTAGTCTGAATCTAACCTTCCTTAGTTTAAGCCCATTGCCCCTTGTCATATTTTAAAAAGCCAAAAAAGCCAAAAATCTTGTCCTCATCTTTTTATAAGCCCCCTTTTAAGTACTGAAAAGACACAATATGATGCACCCAGAGCTTTCTCTTCTCCAGATTACCAACCCAAATATCCTTTATACAAACATATCTCTATGTAAAATTACTGTATAACATTACGTGGTCAGCGTGAATTTATCATAACCAGCAGTGACTTACTAAAAATGTGGAGGGCAGAATGTGAAATTTCACAGACAGCTAAAAGCAAACGATACTTTTCTGGACAGCACCATGAAAATCTTAATGTTTGGATGAAAGGAGATTGAGAACATCAGAATGAACCATTATGACTGGATGGCCCTCAAAAAGAATTCTCAAAAAGCTGTAAAAACAGTGGTAAATCTTTAGAACATTTAAGTAGTATTAATTCTGCTCTTTTTTTCCCCTGTTGTAACAATTTTTAAGAAAATATAATACCTGTAATACTTCGTAAATTCAGTGGGTTAATGCAGAAGACCTACTGAGTAGAGACTGAGTTTGTAATAAAAGTGGGATTTTTTTTCCTTTGTTAAAATACTTAAACTGGCAGAAAAAGATACATTCAAACCTCAGTACTAAAAACTTACTCTGATTTTTGGTAAAACCCGACGAAGTGTTTCTGCAGGATTCTGTCGCATCAGGACTGGAAGATTTGCCACCACACTTGTCCCTTGGATATCCTGACCAGAGCTTACAAAACATAAACATACAATACATTACTAACTATGAGGATTACAAGCTCACCACTTTCATTAAAGAAACAAAACAAAACCAAGAAGAAATAAATATACACTACTCAGGTTTTTCATGTAAGCAGAGAGGCATTTTTTCTATAATATTTGGTAGAAGACCACTTTTAAAAATATCAATCTATCAAGGTATTATATATAATTTCCTGCATTGAATGTTTTAAATTTTTAGTGTAGCTTTGCACAAAAATATGAAACTTTTGAAAGATCTTTTCAAACCAGATTATCAAGTAAATGGTTTCATGGAATCTTTTGTCTCATAGCAATACAAGGGATAAACCATATGAAGGGGACAAATAGAAGATACACATGAAAACAACAAGCAATGTATAACGTTTTAACAGAAATCTACCATTATTTTCTTTTGGAGGAAAAGAAGACAGATGTGTAGTCATATGCACACAAACATGATTAAGGAAGAATGTAAAAACTTGGTTATATTAGAGATCTTGTGCCTTTCTCCTCATTCTATCTCTCTCAATGGTATCCCACAACTGAAAAAGGAAATAAAAACAAAAAAAAAGCAAGATGGGAAGGAAATGATAGACAGCAATGAAAAACAGTATGAGGTGAAAAGAAAAATTACTCAAGTGGATCAACTCCTAGAATAGAATCAGAAAGAAAGAGGGTCTGGATGCCAAAATTAAAACTAAAAGTAAACATCAACACATCCTTTTCCTTTGGCAAGCTATGCGTATTTTCTGTTGACCAGTACTAATGCAAAAAGACAAGCTAACCTGGAGAAGCTATTTAAATTAAATCTTATTCATTTTGTACCAAGATGAAGAAGAAACCTTAAGTGCTATAAAAATGCAAACAAAATGCTACCTTTATCCATCAAAATGTAAAGAAAAGGGAAGCATTTCCCTTTAAACTAGAAATTCTTAGTATCTGGCTTACTGCCAATTAAGAATTTGAAGCAGGAGGCATTTCAACACCTACACAGTCTGTAATTTTCCGACTGCATAAGATTTTTCTTCTATTTCTACCAAAAGAGCTGCACTATAGATTTTCTTTAAATATTGAAGACTTCAGAATTAGAGTGAATTACTGCTAAATGCTTAGATGTACACATTTTTGTACTAATAAACAAAGTAAAATAAATGCTAAATCTTCTCTTCAGAGTCACAGGAAGCTCAGTGTTATGAAGGCACTATTCCTTTATGAACAGTGCTAACTATAGAAGAACACAACAGAGCCCTACACTTAGAAGCAATTTAGCTTAACCTCTTTTGTGCTAGCAAAATCCATATACCATTTAAATAGAAAACTTCAGGACTCATTTTCTGAGTTCATCCTACAGGAGAACCCAGTGACTTTACAATGCTGGGTATCCTCATGCAGGGGGGGAAGCTCTCATGCCCCAACACTCCTGTCCTAAGCTTTCCTTCCTCTGTGACAGCAGCTGCTTGCTGCTGGCCAGTGGTACCAGACCTGGTCTAACTGCAAGACCCATTACAAAGCACTTTTCAAACACTTCTCAAGCACAAACACAGCACTAAGCCTCTCCCTCTAGCCCCTGCATTTGGTTTTATTTGTTTCTTCTACCTTCATAAAATGAAGTCCACATAATATTTGGGATATCTTCAGACTGAAGCAAATCCTCCTAGAAACCGTATACGAATATATCAAGGACAAAAATGTGCAAGCAGTCAGCCTGGATTTGTGAAGGGGAAATCAATCCTGACCAGTCAACTTGACAACATGATGACTGGTTGAGATGGTGGAAGGTTGTTTAACTTATTTTAGCAAGGCTGTTGCCATTGTCTCCCATCATATCCCCATAGATAAACTGATGAAGTACAAGCTGGGCAAATGGAAAGTGATGTGGACTGAAAACTGAGTGAACTACTAAGCCTGAAGGGCTGTGATGAGTGGCAAAGAAGCCAGCCACAGGTGGTTTACCTTACTAGGGGCAATAATTTAAAGTTTTCATTAATGGTCTGCTTGATGGGACAGAGTGTAGCCTCAGTATGCAGATGACACAAAACCAGGAGGAGGGTTTGACAGACCAGAAGTCTCTGGTGTCTCAAGCAGCTTGAGAAACAAACCAATGGGGACCTTACAAAGTCCAACAGCAGGAAAAGTTCAGCAGCAGGAAATGCAAGTTCTGTAGCTGCGGCAGAACAGCCCCATGAAACCAGTAGAAGCTGGGGGCAGCCAACTGGGAAACAGCGTGGCAGGAAAGGACCTGGAGGTCCCAGTGGACACAAAGCTGACCCAGAGCCAACAATGCATTCTCGCCAGCAAAGCTAACTGCTGGCATCCTGCGCTACACTCAAGAGTATCACCAGCAGCTCAAGGAACATATCATTCCTCTCTATTCAACACAAGAATCTCACAGACAGGCGAGTTCCTCCCAGTATTTGCGCAGAAGCTTAAACAAGAGAGATTTTTAACCTTGCGAAGAGAAAGTTTGGGGGCCCTATTTGCCATGTATGTACTCTGATATGAGACAGTAAAGAAGATAGAGGCAGATTCTTCCCAATGGTGCCCAGTGAGAGGACGCAAAACAATGGGAACAAAGTCAATACACAGGAAATGCCACTTAAACTTAAAAAAACCACAAATTCTTCTGTGTCAGAGTGTTCAAATATTGGAATGAGTTGCCTACACAACTGGTGCAGACTCCACCCATAGGATTCAAAATCCTGAGTTCAGGACAAGACTCTGAATATACTGCTCTAATTGACAAGACTCTCAGCAGGGAAGTGGACTAGATATTCTCTAGAGATCCTTTCCCACAACTATATTATGATTATGTTCAGGGTAGGAATTGCCAGTTTTGCAAATTCAGGGAAGACAGTAAGATTTCTTATATTAATTTTTAAAGCATTTTTAAAATCAGATTCTACAAGATAAGAACAAAGAAAATTTTTGAAGTCCCTGGGTACTCAATTAGAAACATTTTTATCTGGAAATGGATGGAAGGACTACAACTCCTTCTACAGCACAAAGAATGAAGATTAGTCACTGAATGTAGTGCAAGACAATAATACCACAAAAGATTTTGAAAAAGAGAAGACAGATTTCCATTTCTCTCTCCTTCATTCACATTATCCTACAAAACACAATAACAGGAACAGAATACAGTATTGTAAAGAAGAGAGGGGTACAATGTTTACCCAAGCTCTAACTGAAGCTGTTTGTGAGGAGGCTTTTCTTTCACACTGTGGCTAACTGCACCAGTTCTGCAAAAATTATTTGTTAAATAGCCAGTGTTGAATCAAGCACCGAAGTCTGTGCTCTGTGCAAACAGAAGTTCTGATGAATGGCTGCAGGGAATTACAGTGTTAACTCAGCACCCCTTAGGTGACATTATTTTCAGTGCAAGACACTGTAATGTTCTATGTTGGTCCAAATCTGAATTTGTTGAAGACAGAAGTAAAAATTTAGCAACTTCAATAAGTGAGGGATTAGAAGAGCACGATTAAAAAAATTATTAAAGTATTCAGTAACTAAATGGGTATTAGAAAAACGAAATTCACAAACACTCAGACTTTATAAAGGCTGTCCATGGTTGTGAGAATCTTTGGAAACATTCATAACTCATCTAGAAAATGTCTTCTGCAACGTGATCTAACATCAAATGACATCAGACTTGGAAGTTAACTCTGCTTAAAGCAGGGCATTGGACCAAATGACTTCCAGGGGTCTCCAACCACCTAAAACTTCTGCGACTAGGATTCATAAATCTTACATTTAATTTCTTATTTGTATAAAACCTCAGTATCTGACAGGATTTAGCCTATTCAGAATTATTCAATTTCAATTCTCTCTCCAGGATTTATGTTCTCCTGTACAATCTACTGTTGCCAAGGCAAACTAGAAATCCAGATAAATATTTCTGTCAATAATATACAAATGTGTGGCCCGTAAGACTTCCTTTGAAAACCATCTTTAGTTTATTTTGAAGATTTTTACATAACAATCCTTCCTCTGTAGATGGGCAGACACAGACTTAAAATCTATTACACTGCTTTCTAGGTACTGCTCTTTCTAATGAAAACTAACATTTTTACAAGATTTTTGATTTGGGGTTGTTTATTTGGTTTTTTGGTTTATTGGTTTTTGGGTTTTTTAAAAGTTTTTTCTTTGAATAATTTCAGGTTTTTAGTAAAAAAGGGGGAAATCTAGAAAACTGGAAAATGTCTTGAAATCACAAATATTGATGTGACCTTTTATGACTAGTTTTCATTTCATTTTGAAGTGAATACTCCTTTGATAAAACAAAAACTAGTATTTCCTCTAAAACTACAACCCTTTCTTTACACTGGTGAAAAGCAGTAACTTTCCTTTTATTTCATGGGAGGTATGCTTACATTTCAATTATACTTCTTTAAACATAAATTATGTAACAGGAGGGTCTGAACATCTATTTGACATTTATTGTAGGAAATATATTATAAACAGACTCAGTCCCATGGAAAGATCTGTCATTTTGTTGAAGTAACTACTTTTAAGAGCCTCAGTTGAACAAAGAGAGAATTGTGAGCAACATAATTATTAGCCAGTCTTGACTCTATATATTACAAGAGTAAATCTGCAGTAAATCTAGACTAAATTAAGAGAAGAGACTTAAAAGATACTTCCTTAAGAGAAGAAACTTAATTTTACGCGTCTATAACTTTTTTGAAAATAAGAGAGAATAAAATTAATCTGAAAATTTAACTCCACAATAACATCAATTTTCCAGACGTCTGAAGTCCTAATAATATCACAGGCTGAATATCTCCTCGTAATTGACATTATAGTCCTTTCATAGTTAAATCTAATTTTCAACACCACTTTCTCATTTTGTTCTTCTACTTAAGATATATGTGCCCGTGATTATTTTAGAGCACATCCGAACAAAATCTATACGGTCTATATATTAAATAAGAGATTAATCTGATTTTAGTATATGACTGAACTTGTACCACTACCCGTGAAACTTTTACTGTAATTAAAGTAAGAACCCAAACCCCAGATTTAGCTGCACTAAATTAGCAAATTTAGTAGTTTTGTATTCATAGCAACCTTGTTTACCAGCATAGGTTTGGTCAACTGAAGTCTTTTTTCTGTTTCCTTGCTGAATATCTGTCAAAGAGAGAAAGGAGAACAGATACCCCTTCCTGTTCCTGAACCAAAACAAATACATTATAATGACACAATAATTTCTTTCTTCCTAATATCAATCAGTGTCCATGAGTTTATACATTAATTATTCTGAGTGAACATTGAGCTTTTCTCCCTTGAATTTTAAGAAAAGTTTCCAGAATGTAAGAAGTGCCTCAAAGGAACACATTTTTCCTCTCAAATATTACCCCAGTATCTACATTACAATCTCTAGAAAATAAATGTTTCTTCTTCCTTAGAGGGCTTATAAAACATATTGTATTTTGTATGGTTTCTGGGTAGAATTCATTTTGGCATTTTTATTTTGAGTCTGAATGTGAAAAGTAAAGCCAGTCTTTTCACTTCAATATCGAGATAATGCCATTTCCCATTCCTAGGTGATATAGCAAAGAGTAGCTAGGAGCTGGTATTATCTTTCATTCTGCCAGTCCTCACTCACTGACCCAGAATTTATAATTTTCACATTCACCAATATTTTTCATGTTCACAGCATGAATTATATGCTATAGGAAGTCTTCTGTAAAAGTACAAAGCCTGTAATTTTTCTACACTGAAAGTGAAAAAAGAAAATCACAGATGCTAACTGAATTCTAGAAAGATAAATTACTTCTGTTGACCTAAATTTCTCTTACAGTTTAATTCAGACACAGAATCTCTTTTCATTCTTCAGTCTTATTTTTTCTCTCAGGATATTTCATGCACACAGAGGAAAATGTTAAATGACCTAGTAAGTTCTAAAATCTGCTGAAGAGTCTTCTTCAGCTTGTGGATCTTACCCGTGTGGGGTATTACAAACAACAGATCTCAAAGCTCTCCCTTTATTACTGTGTGTGTATATCTAACATGCCTCCTTAGCCTTTCTGACAATAGAAGAGTCCATCTTGTATCAATTCCATAATTTTTTTTTCATAGCGACTCTAATAGTCATAGAGCTATGTGACAATTCCTAAAAAAAAATACAGCTGTAGCTGTACATTTCAACCTCTCCTTTCTTAAATTGACTCACAGGTCTAAAAAACTGTTTATTTTTTCAAGATTTATTGACAGCTCTAACAGAAGCTGCCACTTCACCTTAACCCTTCCTATGAGTCTCTTCAATCATTTAAAAACAAACTATGCTATGCTGAATCTATTAGCAATTCCTCTGCATGCTATTAAGAAAAGCACATTAAAGGTTAGGAAAGCAACGTTAACTGGTCTTTCTCCCTATATCTGCTTGGCTTCATAGGAAAGACCTTTCTGTATATGCTAGTGGAAGACCATGGCAAAAGCCTGAAGTAACCTTATTCTTTTAGGAATTAAAGTACAAGTAGACCTCCTTACCAACTTTTTAAAAATTCAAACTTTTCAGAATAGGCTCATAACCCCCGCAACAAAATGTTACTAACAGTAAACCACAGAAAATGGTAAACAAAACATACTTTGTACATGAGTTGACCAGCCCTTTTCAAAATCACAGAGATTGGATCAAAAGAACATGCAAATGTAGAAGATCCATAGAGACACTATAAATAATGCTGAGTACAGAATGAAAGTACAGGCTATGAGTACAGTGAATGAATAAAAAGTCACAAGGAAAATAAAAATAAAAAGGGTAAAGAGAGGGGTTGAAACTTTTGATCACTGCTTTTCCCCTCATATGCAAGAAAAACATATCTAGATATCTTAGATTTATTTTATACTGTAAGTAGATAGGTATCATATCTAATAATACAAGCTAAGCTTATGTTCTAAATTGAAAAATATAGGAGTAAAATTGTGAACACCAAAAATTATATCTGAAATTTTAGAAACAATTTGAAGTTTTAGCTGTAGAAGCAGCTTCTCAGCTAAGGAAATCTAACTGCGGGCTCAGAATTACTTTCAACAGTTCATATTAAATATCTATCAAATAACTGCTGTTATACTCAAAGGGCCCAATGACTCAAAAGAAAAAGAAATAATTAGAAAATGAACACAAAACAGTGAACTTACTCCTCATAAGAGCTAGGTTTTAGACAAGTCAGAAGTGGAAAGCTTTGCTGGTTCACATTCTATTCATTATTCAAGGAGTATTCATAGCAGTAATACTCATATTTTCAAGTATATTGGACAGCTCCTTCAGACAGATGCAGTTCCATGCAGCAGCAATACAACGTCAAACAGCTGACTCTAGTGCTGCTTTCTCATATATCAAAAGCAGCCATAGATCGAAGGCAGCTTTCTGAGGTATTCACAAATAACTAAAAACTGCTTCAATTTCAAGCTGTTCCTGATTATATTCTATCAAACAAAAAAGTGCTTTACTTGCTTTATGTTCACTTTGGAAAGAAAGAGAAAATTCAGCTACTTAATTAAATAGAAGAGTTGGAGTCATATCTCTCAAACATACATTAAATTTGTTTCATGTTGGAGTGGACAATCAAACCAGGTAATACAATCAACATAATAAAAAAATTGAAGTGGTGACACAAGTCTTTCAAATTTACAGCTCTCTAACAGAATAATTTCAAATTGTAGATAAAAACAATCATTACATATACAGATAATTAATCCCTAGCTGCATTCTTTTTAAAACCATGATCAGCACACCATCAGAATCCTCCTACCTACCTGTGCTGGTTTTGACTGGGGTAGAGTTAATTTTCTTTCCACTGCCTGGTATAGGGCTGTGTTTTGGATTTGTGCTGAAGACACGGTTAATAATACAGAGATGTGTTTGTTGTTGCTGAGCAGGGCTTACATAGAGCCAAAGCCTTTTCTGCTCCATGCTAGGGAGGAGACTGGGGGGAGACACAGCCAGGACAGGTGACCCAAACTGACAAAAGGGATATTCCAGACCTTATGGCATCATGCTCAGTGTATAAAGTGGGAGGAAAAGGAGGAAGGGGGAAACATTTGAAGTGATGGTGTTTCACTTTCCAAGTCACCATTGCATGTGATGGGGCCCTGCTCTCCTGGAGATGGCTGAACACCTGCCAGCCTGTGGGAAGCAGTGTATTTGCTTTGCTTTGCTTGTGTGCATGGCCTTGCTTTCCCTGATAAATTGTTTTTACATCAGCCCACAAGTTTTCCAGCTTTTACAGTTCTGATTCTCTCCCAGTGAGTGAGTGGCTGCATGGGGCTTGGCAGCTGACTGGGGTCAATCCACAATACTACTCAATTATATTTACATAGCTGTAGTCCTAGTAACATTCCCTATCTTCAAAATCACTACAGGAATCTTAAATAGCCTTTTCTTATACTATTTTTTCCTCACATAGTCATATTAACTTATTTCTAGTGGTACAGTTATCCCAGGAAGAGTCTGACGTTCTGCAACGTAAAGAACAAACAAAAGCATTTACCAGTAATTCCACCCACCTTTACTAAAATTAGTCCAGAATCATCTCTTAAGAAAAGAATATCTCTTTCCTTTGAATGCATGTCAAATATGCTCAATTGCATAGATCCTTCACACCATATATTCAGTGTTAACCACCAGAATTTCTGTCTTATCTATTTACTATGTTGATATCACTATCATTCCATGGAAGAAAAAGTAGCACAGAAAAAGAAAAATTATATAAAGAACACGCATTGATACAATACTGTTTGCATGCCATTCCCCTGCTCTCCTCCCATGGTTTGTTTGTTGCTGAAATAGAACTTTATTAACTGATTACTAATAGGTTTGTGACAATAGATTTTTAGTCTAAATTAATGGTGTAATATTAACACAATACATTATTTCCATGAAGAACACTTATATTAGATATCAGGAGAGGCATCCATGCAAATGGGTATCGACTGGCAGAATTTACCATAAACACAGCCCACGGTGCTTAAGCCATCAGCATTATTCTAATGCATGAAGAACTCCAATGTTCTCTACAACTTCCATCGGGCCAACACGGCCTTTACAGAAGCCACACAAACCATCTCAGCTGGTATTCAGGGTGCAGTCCCCTGAAAATAATGAGCATAAGGCAAACTCGCAGTCACAGCAATAAGGGCAAGGAAAACGAAAGGAATAAGGGGGAAGGAATAACATTTGGGGAAAAATACCCACATCTTTTATCAAAAAGCAGGTAAAGTGAGACATGAACATCTCAAATGATCTACCAAGTACTAAAGTCTAATTAGAATCTTTTCTAGCTCGATTGATCCAAAGCTGCCACGTTCCAACTGTTCATTTAAAAAGACCAAAACCAACTTCTTCATTTAATAAGGAAGTAAAATGGGACACTGAAGTTTTTATTTAATGCCCTCAGAATTTGCAATTTGTAAGATACAAAGATCTATCTAATAATTTTATTGATCTATCTACCCTCTAACACATAATTTTCAAATAGGCGAGACAGTTTAAGTGATCAAAGCACAACTGTATTTATCTGCAATTAGAGTTGATTTTTACATATCAGTATGCATCTAATGATTTATTACAAACTCATGGTACAAGTATTTTCTTGCAATACAACAAGCATGCAAGGTTCAAAAGAATTTATCAGTAACCCTTAAAATACACCTAAGTTGGCTTTACATGGTGACAAGAATAAGAAGAAATATACATACTCTTGGGTTAAAACCTGTAGTAAAGAAGCAGGTTAATTTGAAATTATAATTCTTTTCTCCATTGATTTAGTGACTATCAATTGCTGCAGTTGGGAAAAAAAAAAAAATCAAATCTTGCCCTGAATCTAACTATAATCTAAATAACTTCTAGCTCCCAAAAGGGGACAGAAATAGGTGCCCTAAACCTGAGCTTTGAAATGAAATTACATAAAAGAGATTAACTGCTTATAACAGAAGAATTTTGGTGCGAGCAGCAATCAGGCAATGACTCATGTTTTGCTATTTAATATGGACATAAATCCTCCCCCTCAAAAAGCTCAGTTACAATTTCAGCAGTGAAAATCACATATTTTCTGTTTCTCCCTTTAAAGACAGGATTTCTATCTCCAAGCCTGCCCAACAATGCAAGTAATATTATCATGTAAAAAAGTGTATTAAAGCAGATGCCTTTCACATTTCTCCTTTCCATATGTCTACTCTGCTAGAAACAATACAATCAACCCCTACTTACAACAAGAATATAATTAGCATGTTTAAAGCATTTTCTTTCTGTCCCCAGTTGAGCCTTCCCAATATACTCTTGGTAACAGAAGTTACCAAGCAATTTCCCTAAGGAGGAAGAAAAAGAAAACACAGTATATACTACTTTGGCAAATCTGGCCACAAGATGGTCAGCTGCACTTCGAATGCAGCACAAACACGATAAATCATCCTATTTTGTAAACATAAACTACTGCAAGCAAAATGTAATGGTATTATTGAATGAAACATCACCTGTGCTGTGCAACTTTGTTAATGTCAATGGTGTTATCAAATACTTTCATCCACCTTGAATGCAACTTTCCTGGTCTACTCCAACTGGTAAAGAGAAATGTTTTGGAACTAAACAAGCAGCTTTGAATTACTTTTATTTAATCATAGCCTAAACTGGTGGCTCCAGTACTTAATGTTGTGCTTTGTTGTTCAATAGCAAGGGGGAGGTGGCAGGGGTGGGAGAGGAAGAAGCTAACTGACACTTACCCAAATTAATTTACTGGCTTTACTTCAAGAAACGTGGAATTTTTACTAGAGGTTTAATTGACAATTTGGACACAAAGCATCCTTGATAAACAAAAAGATGCCAAGTCCCCCAAGATTTTCTGTTTATACTTTTTCTCTTGGACTGTCACATAAAACCCAGTGGAAACTTTTGTAATTTTATTTAAAGTTATAATCCTTTGCCTTTTAAAAAAGAAAAACAAATTATATCATTCTGGTTTAAGATAGACTGGAGAAAGAAAAAAAATTCTTTTTTTTCCCACAATCAAATAGGTGATTTAACTCTAAAAACTTATGAGAAAAATGCTCTAGGAAAAAAATGCTGTATTGGTATTTCCAATGTCTTATTTCCAAAGCCAGAAGTATTCTCTTAAACTGGATGATTCTTGAAAAACAGATAAGGACAAGAAGAATGGATTAATTTCTTTTTTCCCTATTAGAAAGAATGTAAGACTATGCTCTTTGAGGCTGCAGCCCTTCTTCACAATTGTGCACTGTCTTGACTTAGCAATCCCTGTTACTATACTCAGCTTAGACTAACACACACTTAAAATGATGCAATTCCATTCATGCCAGTTCATCTATCCCTGCTTACACAGTGCCTAAATCTAACCTTCTTATAGTAAATTCAAGAACAAGTGGAAGAATGTGAAAGAAGGCATTACATAGAAACACTAAGGCTAAATTCACACTGTAACATGTTTCTGTAAACAAAGGTACTGCAATTTTGGAATTATGCAATGGCTAAGAAGTACTGTCTATGTGTAGTCTCCTGGGAAAGGCAGTATGTAAGGGATAGATGGGCAAGACATTTCCAACAGCAGTTAATGAGTTCAGTAAAGCATAGCAATTACCCTTGGTCCTGCTCTGAATTGCTACGACTGACAAGCAATGACTCAGCTACTCTGTACATGAGAGTTGTACACATTTCAGAGCTCACAGTCACGTAACATGGAATAAACAAACTGCTGCTGGAACAACCGCTACCAAGATACAGGGACATATCCAGAGCCTGATATTTTTATTTCTTAACATTAACCCCTCATAGTGTAATGTTTTGGAAAGAGAAACATGCAGAAACTGTTCTTTGAATGTAAAAGAAAGTAAACAGAATAATTTATATAAGAATATCTACACCATCGAGAGACCATTCAAATAATAACACAGATGTGAAACATCTCGTACTTTCTTATGTAAAATTAATAGGCAGCAGCAAAAAAAGCCTCAGACAGATTTATCCAGGAGATCTAGCAGAAGTTTTCAAATGGTTCCTTGTCCTTTGCTTCATTCTGTTTAATTATGACTTTTAAACCAGAAAGACATTTTTCTTCCATACACAGGGGTGGAAAGGCCATAGGGAATTAGAATTCCAAGGGGAAGACTCCACCTTGTCAAACAGTGTCTCCATGATACAGCAAGGCTATTCAGGGAGAGAGGAGCAATTTCCAACTGCAGTCAATGGGATGGCCATTTACAACTGGTTTTAACAGACTAAGGCCTAGGAGTTAGGAGCCCTGGTTTTCAAAGCCTGCAAAGGCTACTGCTGCTGTTCAGACTGGAACACATCCATAACCTGATCTAAGAAGGGGAGATACATTTGGGGGAAGGAGAGGAGAATCAAGATATAAGAATGCCAGGGACACCTTAATTCTCAACGAGTGAATTTCAAGGATAACTCAATTATGAACAATTCCCAACAATGTGCTTTTGTATTACCAGTCTTTTTATAAAAATCTTTGCCCGAGGACATAACTGTCTTTGGCTAGAGATGCCACTTCTGGCCTCAGTTTGGGAATCTGAAGCGACCTTCTTATTCAGGTGCTGAGTCCTATAATTGTGCATAATTAAAACAGTTGGTTCTTTAGCTGTAATACGGGTTTTGCCAGACTATGTCAACAGAAACCCTTGCTATAGAAACCACTTCTATTTCCTTTTCTGCTTGTCCTCAAGAACTAAAGAGAACTTCTCTTATATAAAAAACTGCCCGTAAAAGATTAAATAAGGTGCTCCTACCGACACTGGAGAACTTCTCAATGAATAATGTAGACCTCTTTGAGTTGCTTAGTCTCAGGGACTGTCTGCATTCCCATTCTGTTTTCCCAGTAAAGAAAAATCTGTCTCAGTGATTAAATGATCCTGGTTTTTTATCCTGTGACACAGCTTTGGGCTCCAAAGCTTGACAAAATCCAGGGTAACTCAGTGTTGGCATTTAGAGTCCCAGCTGGTGGAACAAGGACAAAAACATTAATATTGCTAAAGTTAACTCTAAAAATAGCTAAATGAACTGTTATACAAGTTTACCCCAGAGAGCAGGATTAATTTTAAATCTCAAAAAAGCTATTTCTTGTCTCATTCCAAATTCTTCTGTCACCGCGTATCTGCTATGGCACAGATACAGGCCCAGACTGCAGTCCTAGTTCCTGAATCCCTATAATCAGAATTTCACTTCAGCAAAACAACTTCCCTTCACATAAAGTTTACAGAGTAGCAATATGAACCAATATTTAATGCACTTTTATCTACCTTGCTTTGTAGAGATTCAGAAAAGCTTTTAAACAACCCTGAATGCAAAAATACAGGGTGTATCAGCATATCAGCACTAAGAGTCACTCTTCTGAAGAGTCTCAGAGTACTCAGATTTTTTTGAGACAGGTAGTGGTGCATGCTACTAAACTGCTTGTAGGGAAGGAGTAGCTGAATCAGTACTGACTGCTGTTTCTTTGTGTCAGCAACATATGGAGTCAGAGTGCAGGGCCATGGAAACATCACATCATGGCATGTGAAGGGCTGCCTATGCCTACAACAAAGTGGTCCTCAAAACACCAGAAGGAATTTGCAAGAAAAGGATTTTTCAACTGTGTTCGATATTCAAAAATATATCTACACAACCACCTAGTTTCTCATTACGGCATGAGCAAAGATGCTCTAAAACACATATATAATGGACATCTCCAGAGAAGTCTCTGGCAAATTCATAAGGAAGAGCTACCTTGTCTCACACATCACAGCTCAGGCAGACTTCCAAACCTCAGGCAGACTTGATGTCCCTTTTATTGGAGGTGAACCACGCAGGGATGGTGGAGGGTGTGGCTATAGGCCATGTGGACTTTAGCAAAGCCTTTGACACTGTTTCCTACATTTTTCTCATGGAGAAGCTGACAGCTTATGGCTTGGATGGGTGTACGTTCGCTGGGTTAAAAACTGTCTGGAAGGCTGGATGCAGGGAGTGGTGGTGAACAGTGCTGCATTCAGTTGGCTGATGGTCACTAGTGGTGTTCCCCAGGGCTTAGTACTGAAGACAGCCCTGTTTGATATCTTTATCAATGATCTAGACAAGGAGATCGAGTTTGCAGGTAACACCAAGTTGGGTGGGAATGTCACTCTGCTGGAGGGGAGGAAGGTTCTGCAAGGAGATCTGGACAGGCTGGATCAATGGGCTGAGGCCAACAGCATAAGGTTCAACAAGTCCAAGTGTCAGGTTCTGCACTGGGGTCACAACAACTCCACAGAGCACTACAGACTGGGGGCAGAGTGGCTGGAAAGTTGCCTGGTGGGAAAGAACCTGGGAGTGCAGGTTGACCTGAACATGAGGCAGCTGTTCCCAGCTACCCAAGAAGGCAAATGGCATCCTGGCCTGTATCAGCAATAGGGTGGCCAGCAGGACCAAGGCAGTGATTGTCCCCCTTTACCTGGTACTGGTGAGGCCACACCTTGAATCCTGTGTTCAATTCTGGGCTCCTCATGACAAAAAAAGATGTTGAGGTGCTGGAGCCCAAGTCTTGTGGCTGAGGGAGCTGGGGATGTTTAGCCTGGAGTAAGCTCCGGGGTGACATTATTAATCTCCACAGCCACCTGAAAAGAGTTTGGGGATTAGCCTCATCTCTCAGGCAACAAGTGACAGGATTAGAGGAAATGGCCTCAAGGTGTGTCAGGGGAAGTTCAAGTTGAAGATCAGGAAATATTTCTTCACTGAAGGGGTGGTTAAGGCTGCCCAGAGCAGTGGTGGATTCTCCATCCCTAAAACTGTTCAAAAAATGACAGGGCATGGCACTTAGTCCTATAGTTTATTTGACACGATGGTGTTTAGTCAAAGATTGGACTCAATGACCTTGGAGGTCTTTTCCAACTTTAATAATTCTTTAAGTCCATTTTATGTCAAAGGCCTTGTTAAATAAACAACAGCTGATAATTCCTATTCTCTGTTACTCTGGTAGCTCTACTTTCTATTTCAACCAATACTTTACTTCCCAGATTCAAAGTATACATACAAAATGAGAGTAACAAGAACTAAATCTGGTTTGCTATTGACAGGAGAGCTGTCTACCAGCTGTGACTTCTTGTTTATGTTCCCATTTATAGTAGCATGAGCAGATGCATTTTGTTCCACGCTTTGTTGGAAGCAAGCATCTGAAAAATTTGTTAGAATTAGCATGCATTCCCTAATCTGAGATTGCGTGGCTGCAACAGCATTAGGGCTGGTAAACAAAACTTATCAGTAACACGCAGTCACATAATGAAAGGACAGGAGAGCTCCTCTCAGATAACAGGAAAGCTTCTTTCAGCTTGACTGTGAAACCAGACACCAGGAAATCATAATTTCATAAATACCACAAGCCAGCCAAAATCTCAGACATTTCACTCCCTCCTAAGCACTGTTCCCATGCTGCTATTCAATTCCTTTGTGCTGGCACAGGTATTTTTTAAAGCGTACAAAGTCCTGGATCACAGTCAATCAGTTTTAAAACTAACCATCATTTTCAGTTTTGCCTCAGATAAAGTCCCCAATGTGCGCAGCAGGCAAAAGGGCAAACATAGCACAAACACTAGAATAGGGAGAGGACTGGCACTGCCATCTTCCTGCACTGACTGCAGTCTGAGAAAGAAAACTGAAATGTAGATTCTTCTCTCTCCTTTTTTTTTAACACTTCTCAAAGCACTACATTAACTCTGCTCTGTATATTCACAGCTGGCTCCTCAACTGCAGTTTCAACTCAGCAAATATGATTAACAGACGTATTTGCACAAATCTAAATTTAAATAGAAGTATGTGACTTAGCAGCACTTTAGGAGTCTACAGGCACACCTTTTATGTTAAGGTGAAAAAAAAATCAATGTTATACTCACTAGTTTATTTGCATAACACATTTTAGGTCAAGCAAATAGTTTATCTGTCCAACTAAGTGAATCAGAATGAAACTTGCATAAAACTAAAGTTGCAATTTGAAAAATAAAAGATGGGGAAAATGAGGAAATACTTTTTACGTTGATATTTACAGCTTGGCAGGACAGACAGGAGAACTATTTTCCAGTATGCTGAGCATTACAGCTGGATCATTCAGTATACCATGTATGCATCAGGACCATAAACTGTATAATTGGAATAGTCAGTTTTCATGATTATGTAACACCAAAAAAAATTAATACAATGCAGAAAATCAGTTCTTAAAGTTACATGTAAAGGAAAGCTTTCACTTAAAATCAAAGGTGGTTTGCCTGCACCTACAGAAAAATTAAATTTTCCAAAATTAACACCATCACTAAAAACTAAACAAACTTAAATAGTAGAGGTTTTGACATTCACAATTAACAATATATAATGGATTAAAAGATGCTTAGAATTTGAGAATGCTCTAGCTCATCAAGGATAGCTACAATAAAGTACAACTCTTCTTGTTGCTGTGGTCTTCTAAAGTAATCATAAGTTTAGAGTCATTGAATTCTTTCCAGTCTAGATAGAGTATCTACTGCATCTTCAAAAACTGTGTTAAATGTTTTAGAAAGGGATTGTGCTGTTTTCTACACTGATAGATAGGATCCCTACAAAAACAAAGGTTTTATCCCCAAAAGGGTGAATAATTCAATCTTCCACCTTGATAACTCATTATTACTCTATTATTTTGAGTAAGACACAAATGTCGAGGTCTGGAAGCTTTAACACTAAGCTGGCACAAATGAAAAAAGAAAAATAACTGAATACAAAATCATACAGTACACACAACAATGTAAAAGCCCAATGGAAATCTACCCAAAAAGTCCTCAGAAAACACATCACTCTGCAGTGCACATGCCAGCAAGCATCCAGAACCAGATTCTCATCAGGCAAAGAATACCTACTTTTGGCTGCATACCATAAAAGAATGAGCTACAGTAAGACAAATTAATAAAAGTAATAGCATGAATCAAGCATCAGAAAACATGGAAACTAAGATTACAGGCAAAAGTTCACAACAGGAATAAAACTTATTGTCCCTGAGCTGCTTATTGCCACTGTCCTGGTAGTGGTCACGATGCCCTGAGGTGGAATGCAAACTATTCAGTTACTTCAGTGTGGTCTGGCAGCTTCTCATAATCTGCTGATGGTTTTATGATAAGCTATCAATCTTGACACTGACTTGGTTGAGATGCACAGCTATTTTGATGTCCTTGTTCTCCTGTTGGACCAGCAGTATGCAAAGCACAGATAGAATACAACTCTTCAGTAATTACTGTTAAGAGCCTCCAGAAACCACCAAACACACAGGCTGAAGCTCAAAACATAGATCTGAGGCACTCAGATGTCTCTCCCTCCTGAGGTCCCTAAACCTATTCGATTTCAATGAGAAGTTCGTAACATATCTGATAGTCTGGTCTAAGGAAGCCCAGTTCCTCTACCAGAATCAAGGTTAAATGAGATTAAAACAAATTACAGTCCACTTTGTTACCAAATTCTTATTAAATCAGAACTTGCTCAGTCTAATTGCAGAATGTTACCTAATTAAAACTGAGTACTCTGGGCATCAGTGATTTAAAGCAGAAGTTCACTTATGTCGTATAAAAGTAACCCTAGCCACCAGGAGAGCTACTACATCCTCTCCTTTTACTTGCAGAACTGTTTCTATACGCACATGATGGAGCAAATCAAAGAGTTGATTTATCTGAAAACTAATGCGACTAAAAATTATCAGCTTTAGCTAGATCTTCTTACCAATCTACCTCATTACATAGTTATCTGAAAAACAGTACTACTATTTAAAGGGAGACCAAAAGCAAAGAAATTCACTAGAAACAATAATGATAGCGAGATTAACTTTCCAGGTTTATCAAAATGACAATTACCACATTAGAATGTGAAATCAAATTATGATAGGTAACAACAAAAAATTACAATGAAATCATGTCCCTATGGAACTGAGATCTCACACATGATCAATGTGTCAATGTATTTACCATGTGCTAAAAACATTTGTAGGTATATAATTATGTCATACTTAAAGAGAACACAGTGAAAACAAATTTACTAGATCTGTGACCATACATCATGGCAAGACCCAGACAAGACATTGTAGAAATACAAAATAATACAAATACACACCAGATGAGCAAAACAATTAACTTTACAGTATCAAGAAGTAAAAGACCATGTCAGAAACTCTACAGTACTATGGCAAACGAGAAAATAAGAACACAAGAACTGAAAAGAGAAGAATAACGGATGAAACACTGATAGCTGGGAAATTAATACCTTCTCATATACACAGTACTCAAGAATCAGTCACTAGGAAAAAAAGAAAATCTATCCTCTCCAACTTGGATGTCAATGTATCCATTTTCAGACTACTATAATAAAAGACTTCAGGAACAGAAATTTCTTAAAAACAATTTCTTAGTAAACATATAACAACTCTGCATATAAACAATTCCAAGTTCAAGTGTGGGAAGGAGAGGTTGGGGGCAGGTTTTAGAATAAAAGGATGGGAAAAGAGAAGAAAGTGGTTGAGTTCTTTTGTTCAGAATGAAAACCTTTAAAATGTGAAAACTCTTTCTGAACTTTCCCAAAAAATTATTAGTAAACATTAGCTTTGCTGTAGCATACGAAGGCTTCACTCAGTATTAATAAGCTCCATTGCACTGTATGAGCAACACTGAAAATACCTCAGTAAATTTAAATTCTTCAACTTGCATATTAGGGTGCAGTAAGTAAACGACAATATAAAAGACATTGTGACAAAAGTAGCATTCTGATACTATCTGTAGATATTCAGGGTGAAATAATTTGCTTTCTGCTATTGCTCTTGTATAGGGAGATAACATCATCCTTTCCAAATTGGATACGAGAGGTATCATTAATAATTTCTTTCAATCTCAGCAAAGCTATTTCTATAGACAGAAAGAAAACCTTCAGAAAAGGCGCTGGTTTTTTGGGTAAGATCAAGGAGAGTCCCACATAAGGAACAACCTGAAGGACAGTGAATAATGCATCTGTGTGAGACAATGAGGCACAAAAAGACTGGACTGATATTACTGTAAAACAACAACAGGCAGGGATAATGTATTATAAGAGACAAAAAATTCCTGACAAGCCAAAAGTACATACTCTTGTACATTATATAAAAGGTACTTCTGGGTTACAGGCAGCTTTTCAACTCTGCTTTTACTCCCTTCAGTAGAAGGACAGCAATATGCTATTCCACAGCAAAAGCTTCCTTTGGATTTTTGTATTAACATACCTGCACAGTAAGATTACTTTACAAAAAGCCTGTCATGCAGAGCTGAAGGTATCTTTCAGCAATGAGAACAATGCAGAGGAAGAAATGAGGCTTCTTTAAAAGAAAAATAATGTTATGTCTCAAGAACAGCTGCTCTAGTAAAGCAAATCAAATAAAGATGTCAGGAGAAGGTCAAGGCCAGGTGGAAAAGCAATTGATAAGACATGAAAGACATGAAGAGGAACCTTTTGCCATTTAAAAAGGCAATGATCTCGTTAAGACATATATGCAGGAAATGTGATCTTTACCTGGAAAAAGAGCAAAGAAACTTGCTATCATAACAGGAAAGGAAAAAAAAAAAAACAAACCACCACCAATGCTGGTTGTTGTCAGGTAAAACCCAGAATGGATACGAATCCTTTTAGTGATATGTACCGCACACAAGCTGTTTTCTCTGACTTTCCCTACAGTCAATAGACTGCTTTGATTACAGGAACTAAGAGCAGAGCAAGTTTTTCAATCCTCTATTTAGTAAGTTTCAGCATTAAAAAAGAAAAACAAACCATAAACAGAAGTCAGTATCAAAAGCAGCATCAGTGGACAAAAATGATAACTTAAAAATAATGCCATGCACCCCAAAAAGAGAAAATTATATCACTAAGAATATCTATTCTAAATACTGAGCGCAGGCATAGATTAGAAAAGCACTTAAAATAGCAGAATAAGCAAACTGAGAGGGAGCTGCAGCTGGTTCTCCAATTACTAGGTATTGTTTAAAAATGCACATTCAAGTCAAAATCCCCCAGAACATTTGTACTCTCAAAGACGACTTACAGAGCAGTTGAAAAAACCATGTTTTCAACTACCAAATTTAAGTTATTCAAGTAGCTGCAAATAAATACTTTCAAAAAGGAGGAAAAATTAAGAAAACCAGAACATCGGGAAGTATTAATACAGTATCTTTTACAGTAATTTCTAAGGACTACAAAACTAATCTCTCAAGTTTTCTCTTCTGAAAGTCCAAACACACACAGGATGCTAGAACAGCTCTGTTACCAGCCTGTGGTAAATGCCCATGAGTGAGTATTTGCTTAGAGTGAGTATGAACTCCCTGAATGATTTGTGTTAATAACATTAACACTCCGGGAATCTTGCAAAATCAACTGTAGGGGAAAAGATGATTATGTACAGCTCTGTGCAGGTGAAGAACATATTAAAAGCTGAGAAATTTTTAGAGATGTACACAGACACCTCATTATAGAGTGATTTTTTTAATTACAGTACCTATTTTTATCTTGCCTATATGCTTAACACAGTTGAAGGTAAAAGAACTACAAATAGACAGAAAATTAAAAGAATGAAGAGTAAAACACTAAAAAAGCTGTATGCAAAAATGATGGTCGGCAATGTTTCACAAATACATTTTAGGAAATACCTGAGGAGATAAACAGCCCTTTCAATATCACTGAGTTCTTCATCAACTGTCAATCTTTCTATTTCTTCTGGCGTCTGTCAAGTGTGAAACAGAGATTATGAGTTTACAATGCCTTATTATTTCACTGTTTTAATCTTAAAACAACCCCTTTCTCCCCACACATAACAGCGACAGCTTCATGAGTAATTTGAACTTGTTCATTAAACCTCTAGCCAACATTTCAATTTCAATCAAAACAATCTTTCACCAGGAAAAAACCGAATGGCAGAGAAGTACAGTTTCAAATCAGACACTATCACTATTAAACAAGTGGCACGTCAATTAATCTAAAGACCCAAGTTAGTCTATTTGTTCCCATCTTAATATTCTTATACCAAAAATATTAAATCCCTGCTATATAAAATTCGAGATTTTTTTTCTAGAATGACTGGCAACAATGTGCATACTTAAAACAGACACAAATTAAAAGGGATTTTAACGCATCGTTCTTTTTCAATCGTATATACCTTCAGGCTTCTGCGTACTGGCCTCTCTATAATAGTAAGTTCCTGCAGGTCTTCTATGTATCCAAAAAGACTGCTATGACTAAAATCCATTTTGGAGAAGATTACAGGGCGCATGTAACAACTCAAGCCTTCGGCAGCCGACGCTGTCCCCGAGTCTCACATCGCACCGAGGGCGGCAGGACCGAAGCGGG
>JAHLSL010000007.1:12405740-12496193 GCA_025920805.1 Petroica traversi
CCTGTTTGTACCTGAGCCAGTGTTGCAGGCCTTGAGCTACCTGGGGTTTAGTGCTCCAACTCCTATTCAAGCCTTAGCCTTGCCCTCTGCCATTCGGGATAATATGGATGTTCTTGGTGCTGCAGAAACAGGTACAGATCTGCTAAACTGATCATGTGTGCTGGGAGCATCCCCTTTCTCCTTAAATGTAGCGCATACTTAAAAGTTTTTGTGTGGAAGCAGTGGCTTTTCTGCAAGAGTTTTTGTCTTTCGTCAATCCAACATATTAGTAAAGTTTTGAAACTTTGTAACTTACAAACATGTGAACGTCCCATCTTTACAAAGCAGGCAAAGCTCTGAAGTCTCAGTGAGTTTTTATGCTTTTGGCAGAAGTCTCTTTTCCTGTTTCTCAAACTGCTTCCTGTTTTGGGAGTGATAAGGTAATATTCTGCAAAAGGCAAAATTAATGGAACAAACAGGTTCATTTCTGCAGCAGCCAAACACATGCTCCTGGTGAGACAAAGCAAAGAACCAGGTTCCTGTGTATGGAGCAGTAAATAAACACTGGGCACAGTATTAAATGTGAATATGAACCAGGTCCTACACACAATAAAACAACAAAAACTGCCCTGTGCTCTGTCCCCCAGCTTTGTCTGTTGTCACCAGGCTTTCTCCCTGCTTGTGCTCATAGTGAGTTATTACATTAATGATTTGAGAGGTAGATCCACATCCATCTTGTGCTCAGCTCATGCTTTGGGCCTTCATGAAATTTGTTACAACTCCTTGTTGACTAAATGCTTTGAAGCCTCAGAACATCATGTTCCCTCAAATTTTGTTTGCGGTTCATACCTTTGAAGTTTTGTCTTTAGCACTGCAACATCTTTTTCCCTAAAACACCTAGAGATTAGAAGCACAATAGAAAGCTGCCTTGGTTTAAAGGCTTCCTTTACACTGTTTTAATCTGTTCCAATTGCTTTATCTCACTGCTTCTCTGTAAAGTCATTTACTGCTCTCGAGTAAGAAGGTGTAGTAACTAATAAGATACACAGTCATTTGCATTTTTATTTTAATTAGAGACTGCGTTGATGCTATTAGCTTTAATAAGATTAGAAAGCCCTGCAGGGAGTGTTTTTGAAAATGGAACTGAAAATTTAAATGGTGTTTCTGTACTTCAAAAAAGTGCCATTTTGGTAGTGCTGGTAAGCAAATTCTTCTTTAACTGCAGAATGGAAAGCACGATTGTTGGCAGGCTGTGTTGCTGCTTTGTAATTTTGTATAACCATGAAGTAGTAGGACTGTATTTTACTCATTAATTCTTTCATGAGTGAAATCCAGGTTCTCTCCAGAGAGTCCAGTGGATCATCGGTTCTTATGGAAACTTGGGAGATGTGGACAACTGCCTGTTAGGAGGTTCCAGCTGGGAGAGGTTGAACCTTTCTAGTTCTTTTTTTGCATCCTGTAGCACCTCGTAGCATTGGGCCTGAAGGAGGAGTGTGTGAAGCTAAAGAACTATTTATCTTTTTTGGTAGTAACATGGGAAGACTGTCAAGATTTTGATATGGCAGTAGAGCCATGTGCAGATCAGATGCAGGGAATGTCAAGGCTTGTTTTTTTTTAAGTGGGTCTGATTCTTTCTGTTCATTACTGTGTTGAACAAGTGAGCTTTCTGGTTAAGGAGCCAAATCTGTGTAAAATTATATAATATGAAATTCTTTTAAAGAGTGTAAATTGGCTTAAGCTGTAGTACCAAGATATACACACCTGTCTACAGTATGTGGTTTGTGTGTTATAAAGATAAGATGTCCTGTGAGGTGATAATTTGTTTAATTTGTGGGTGAATCAAGTGCCTGCAGAATAGTTCTGATTATCACAGCCATAATCTATCTGGGTGGAGTACTGACATTTGCAGCAGCAGATTAAATTACATTTAATTCAAGATCAGCAGTGTTCTTCACCTTAAAAATAGATGTTTTGGTAATACAGAATCTTACTGTATAAGTGCTCTGAGTACAGGTTATAAACATTTTCTGCTTCAAGTGCAGGCAGAATCTATAAAATATTTCCCAACATGCAGAAAGGTGGAGAAGTGGATATGAGGCTTTGCAGCAGCACTGGTCAGCATGATGGCACTGGGCTTACCTGTTTATAAACTCATATTAAGGTTCTCCCCTAAATAGGTTAAATTCTGTGTTGCCGAATTTGGCGAAGCTTTCTGATATGGACAGGAATTGAGATGAAATTTCCAGAGGATTGCTTTCCAGCAGTGACCTGTTACAGGAATGGTGTAATAGTGTCTTGTACTCTGGATGCTGCTTTCATGATTAGTGAACTGCTACATCTGAAAAACTGACCTGGAGTGGATGTGGTACCAGGCTTTTCCTAATTTCTTATTTCTGACAGATAGTTCAGATGGGAATATGAAGCAGAGATGGAGCTTGTCAAAAGCAAGTTTAATTGCAAAGGTTCCCTGTACCAATTGCAAGTTACATCTCTGCAAGGTGAATTCTCTCTTTTAAATTGGATGTACATGTTGTGATTATAAAAATGTGACTAGATTAGGCAATTAGATGGTGGAATGTTAAAAAATACAGTATCTTAGAAAGTTGTAAATACAAGACTATAAATTGAAGATGGAAGCTAATTCTTAAAGTGCATTCAAGTTTGTCCTTGGCCTCATTTGCTATTCCTTTATTTGGAGAATGTTGATTAGAACTTTTAATTAGGGCATGATATTATCCTTATGGGCATACATTCTTTAAAAATATCTTGACTGCAACTGCAACTTTTAAAAAACACTTTAAGAACAAATAAATATACCTGACCTGCTAGAGATCGGAAAAATACCTGTTCCCCAGGAACAGGGAAATGGAGACGTATAAAGGAAACAGGAGAAAAGATGCTATTGCTGCAAGTTTCTAGACTTCTAAAGATCATGAGTTTGCATCTGTTACAATGGTACATTTTAAGAACAATGTGTGATTGGCTGTTGCTTTTCTCTTTTCAAATAAATGACTTCTCAGTCTGTGTTATTATTCTTGTTTGTTTTTTTAGGAAGCGGCAAAACGCTTGCATTTGCAATTCCAATGATTCACTCTGTGCTGCAGTGGCAAAAATCAAATAACTCAACAACCAGAAATGACAGTGTTTCTAAAGAGTCCCATCAGCATCATGATGAAACAAGATGGGAAAACGAGGATGAAGCAGAAAAAGTAACCTATCAGCAGGTTGAAGATAGCGGAGATGAAGATGATGCATCTTTCACAACAGGCTGTGTGAAGGTGCTGGAAAATGTTGAATTTGATTTCGATGGCGAGACTCATGCTGTTGACTCACATAAAAAGAGACCTCTTTTAGGATTGGTCCTTACTCCTACTAGAGAACTAGCTGTACAAGTAAAGCACCACATTGATGCAGTTGCAAAGTTTACAGGTATGTAGATCCCACAAGCCATGTCTCAGATTACACTGTTTGGATCTTAGCATTGGTGTTGACCCAGAATGTGTGCTGCACTTTCTTCCATAAAATCATAAAATTGGTGTAGCTTTTGAAGGGTTAGAGTTTGTGGCCACTGATGTGTGAGAAATGCTTGGAGATTCTTAAGTGAAATGCATGTGGAAGTAGCAGTTAATCGGAGCTATTTTGTTTTAAAATGTGTCATCAAATAGGTACTGATTCATGCTCTCACTACACAGAATCAGTACTAGATACCTGGCCACATCCAACTTTGTTCCAGTTTTGGATAATATAGGCTATATATAAACAATTCCATCAGATATATAACATTTTGATTTTATGTGTAATAATTTCGGTTTTTTTCAGGTATATCCATCTTTGTATATACTGTATATGTATAACTTTGTTCTGTTAAAAAAAAAAGGAAGTTATGGCCATAAATATTTAGGGTAGATGGCATTGCTGGATTATCTGACTTACCTCCTGCAGCAGTCAAGCCACAGAGGTGTTACTGAGTATCATGCCTGACAAAAGCAATTCCCTCCTCTTCCTTTCCTTTCCTTTCCAAACCAGAAGTCAGTACATCTGTTAATGAGTGAGGACATGAAGTTGTTGAAAGTGGGAAGTGTTTCCTAATTCTTTCCACTTCTCCAGTACCAGTAATTGTTTATTTATTAAAGAGGATATGTAATGCAATGCACTACGTTTAAGCCTAAGCCTTTAGTGTCTGTATGTCCTGCTGTGCTCATCAGTCTGCATCTGATTACAAGGCTTATTTTAACTGCTAGGCTGAAATAATCAATTCATGTCATACAGTTCTGATGGGAGCAGTGCTATTTGTGTATAAAAGTCTGCTGCCCAAGAGATAATACAGTTGCTGCAGCAGGAGAGGAAATGTTTTGATGTGAATTTTCTTTATTGCCTCAAACTCAGTTTGGGAAAAAAATCTGCGCCTGCAAGCATGCTGTTTTACAAGTAGTTCAGAAGAGAGATCAGTGGTAGCTTGGATACTGGAAAGGTTGTTCACAGTAGCATTGAGTTTATCATGGGCCAGTGTATTCTTTGAAAAAGTAGGGTGAAATAAGCCATGTGTGGAGTCTGTTTCCAAAGATAAACTCCTTTTAGTACCTCAGCAGACTACTTAAAGTTAATGAGGTCTGTGCTACTGTGCAAGAATCATTAATCGGGTGGGAACATTCTTGGTAGGATTATTCCATAGCAAATGGAATATTTAGCAAGACAAGCATTTCTCAGTCTTACTCTTGAAAGGATCTTCTGGTTATTCTCATCAGGAATATGTTTGTTCATGCACATGTAACTGAGGAAACATGAGACTCTCAAATACATGTAAACAAAGCTAACAGTTATTGATGTGGTTCTTCATGCTGTTGTAAAACAGGTGCACTAATTCTTGACATCTTGCTATAATGAGGATTTTTCTGTAAAATTGAGTGCATTTCTGTATGCTGAGTGTTACATAAAACCCCTGAAGTTTCCTGGCCAAAATGTTTGTTGAAAGCTGCAGTGTGGACTGTTTAAAACAGTTAATGGAGTAGATATAGATAAAAACATTCACTGGTAAATTAGTGAAATAAAATCTGTTATTTATATGTTCTAGGCATTAAGACTGCAATCCTAGTAGGAGGCATGGCTCCACAGAAGCAAGAACGTGTACTGAATCGAAAGCCAGAAATTGTGATTGCAACCCCAGGCCGTCTGTGGGAGTTAGTTAAAGAGAGACACCCACATCTTTCAAATCTTCGTCAGCTCAGGTAAAGGTGCTTCTTTAGATAACTGCTGGATATTGAACTGGGCAGCCCTGCATGCTGATTAGGTTTACTAACAGAATAAATAATTTAGACTATTTAAGATCACCAATTTCTGTGTCAGTTTTACTGAAATGCACATTGGTTATTTTGATGGAGGGAAATGCCAGTTAAAGACAGTAGTAAAGACCTGATTTTTGAAAAAGAAATGCAGAAGGCTCCTGTAGCTGCACCAGCTGCCTGATGTTATTTTCAGTTTTATATGCATAACATCCTTTTTGTGTTTAGTCGGAAAAGTTGTTCTTAAATGTATCAGGTTTGTATTTAGCTGCACAAGTGTATTTTTACTGTGTGTTTTCTTCTTGACAGGTGCCTTGTGATTGATGAAGCAGACCGAATGGTTGAGAAAGGTCACTTCTTAGAGCTGTCTCAGCTGCTGGAAATCTTAAATGATTCACAGTATAACCCTCGACGACAGACTTTTGTTTTTTCTGCCACTTTGACTTTAGTCCATCAGACTCCCACAAGAGTTTTACAAAAAAAGAATGCTAAAAAGATGGACAAGAAGACCAAATTAGAATTGTTAATGGAAAAAGTAGGAATAAAGGGCAAACCCAAAGTAATAGATTTGACAAGAAAAGAGGCTACTGTTGAGACTCTGACAGAAACCAGAATCCACTGTAACACAAATGAGAAGGACTATTATCTCTATTACTTTCTTCTCCAGTATCCAGGAAGAACCATGGTCTTTGCAAACAGCATAGACTGTGTAAAACGCCTCAGTTCTCTCCTTACAATCTTAAATTGTGATCCTCTTCCTTTGCATGCCAACATGCACCAAAAGCAAAGGCTGAAAAACCTGGAAAGGTTTGCTGAGC
This sequence comes from Petroica traversi, assembly GCA_025920805.1. Classification (NCBI taxonomy): domain Eukaryota; kingdom Metazoa; phylum Chordata; class Aves; order Passeriformes; family Petroicidae; genus Petroica; species Petroica traversi. Next base: position 12,411,817 of record JAHLSL010000007.1, read on the forward strand.
GAGAGAGGTGAGTTACTTTTCAGTCTCCTAGTAGAGAAAAAAAAATTGCACAAAGGGTTGTGGGGTACTCCTACTCCGTTAGAGTAGGAGTAGGTTGGGGAAGTTTGCTGAGGATGTGAGTCCCCTGTTCATGAGCTCAAGATATTCATGATTAAGGATGAGGTTTCACAGTTAAGGTGATGAACTGGAGCAAGGTCAGTGGAAGGCTTCCAAGATGTTCAAGAAGCCCTGGCTCTGCAAGAGAAGAGGCTGAAAGGACTGGGTGTTGGAATTACCTGGGAAAAATATTTTGGGTAGAGCTAATGGCAGCTCCCTGACTCCGTAAAAGAAGGTTATCCAGAGGATGGAGCCAGGCTTTCCAGAGTGGTGCTTCATGGGAGAGTGAGGGATAATGGGTGCAAGTTGAATTAAGAGGTTCAGGCTGGATATGAGAAGGGGCTTTTCCTCTGTGAGGACAGTGGAGCATAGGAACAACCTGGTTTTGAGGCTCAGATGGATAAAAGCCCTGAGCAACCTGGTCCAGACTTGCAGCTCAACCTCCTTTGAAAAGGCGATTTTATTAGAGACCTCCTGAGGACCACTGAAATAGCTGTGGTCTGGGAGCTCATTGCTGCTGAAGGAGCTTTCACTTGCCCTGTTTTCAGACATGTTCTTAGAACTGCCCTGCCCAGCTCTGCCCATTTCCTCGCTCTGCAGTTCATTTGATCCTTTGTAAGTTACTGAATCTCCCTAAACCATCAGAGAACTAACCACTCATTACTCATTTGCAGGTTTAGTTACATAAATTAGCATCCCGAGTGTCAAAGGGTCTTTGAGTAATGCAAAAGTAAGGGAAGTTGTGCCATCAGCAGTAGTGGACAGCCAGGGCTTATCCAAGCAGACCTCTCCTGCCATTTTAGGGAACACTGTTTTGGGGTGGCTTTTGGGAGGAGATTTTTGGTCTCATTACTTCCATAGTCCAGAAGCCTCACAGTTTAGTCCTGCTGTGACCTGCTGTGCGCTGTGTGAGAATTTGTACCTTGTAAATAGATTGAGGCATGGGGAACAGAGGTTGAATTGCTGTGATGGATCTGCAGCATCCCTTGGCAAATGTATGGATAGCATTTGCATAGGTCAGGTGAGGTGTTTCCAGAGACTGCAGATTTTCAAGGCAGGAAAGAAATCAGAGACCATCTCTCACAGCCTTCTGCAGATTGAAAGCACTAGAATTCTATCTTGTTATTTCTGCTTTGAGCCTTGTAGCAATAGAGTATACAGTCAGATGCCATAAAATCTAATAAATTTCCATTACCTAAAAGTTACTCATTTCAGTTGCTGGGAGATGTTTTTAAAACAAACTGTTCCATATCCTAGGAAGGCTTTTGTTTCTGTAGAGACTGCTTATATAAAGAACTGGTTTTTTGAGTAGTTAATCTTGTCTGGGGATAAGGAGAAATAGTAATTGTTTGAACAGAACTCCCCCCTTATATTTCTAGGTTTTAATTTTATTTGAATGCAGGTTGGTAGAAGATACCTCACCCCCAAAAAACTGTTATTTATACAGAATGTTAATAACGTGATTTTTCTCAACTGGTAAAACTTTTAATAACATGTCTGTACTGCCGTAGGATCAACCATGTTGTTATGGTGTGGTCATGGCAAGCTAAAGAAATGCTTTAAAACCTGGACAGTGCACTGAAAAGTGTAGTGTAGGGGCACATACCCCCCTTCCTCCTTGAACAGCAATTTGTTCTAGAATTCTTGTGAACTGGGAGAGAAGAAAAACATAGGAAAACAGGATTCACCGAGGTAGTGCATTTATTTATTGGAAACAGAAAAGACTTGCTGAAGGCAACATTTGCATTTCTCAATTTTACTTCAAGAATTATTGTTTCAAGTCTGCCCTTGAGGTAAATTGGGTATCTTTTCTGTAAGGGCAAACAGAATGCATAAGTCCTACAGATAATACATTATAAATTTGTTTCTTAAACTGCTGTGGTAGAATTCTAGGATGCTGTATTTTATGTTCCTTGGCAGATGATTTGCTCTTCAGTTTTTAGTTCATTAAATTCTGTCACTTTCTCAGCTGTGTCCTCCTGACAACAGATGTTGCAGCTCGTGGTCTTGATATTCCTAATGTCCAGCATGTCATCCACTACCAGGTTAAGTATTTTTAATGTTTTTCCTTTTACTGTTTTGGTTTGACATAAGTTTTTGCTGATCAAAATCCTGAACACTGCAAAGCTGTAATTCTTGGACCCATATATAGTATAGTCCTGAGTATAGACATTAAATCATTTAAGTGTCCTTAGTGCTTTGTACTTAAAGGTCTCATTTCTGCAGTGACTGGCTGCAGTAGGTAAGATTGTGTGATTATGGATCAGAAATGACATAATAGATACGACCCTCAGTGCTTTTTGCTTACCTTTGATTTCCAAAAGGGTCAATGACTCAGCCTTATAACTCTTCTCTGAGGACACGTGAAATATTTTCCTGCTTTGCAAATGAAATAACAGAGGGTCAGAAGTTAGGAGAGACTCACAAAAGAGTACGCAAGGAAAAATTCTGAAACAGAGAGCACAAAGTATGTCAAGATATCATCGTTCACACTGCTTTCTTCTGTGTTACATGCAATGTACTGCGTGTATAAAACCCGATATGCTTTGGCAGCCTCTTGTCCAAAGCATGCCAGGCTGCTGGCAGCTGTGCATGGCCAGCTGCATGGCTGAATTCTGAGTTGTGCATTCTCTGAATTCCTGCAGGTGCCTCGCACTTCCGAGCTGTACGTGCACAGAAGTGGCCGAACAGCCCGAGCTACCAATGAAGGCCTCAGCCTGTTGCTGATCGGCCCTGAGGACTTGATCAATTTTCGGAAAATCTATAAAACACTGGAGAAGAGTGAAGAGCTGCCATTTTTCCCAGTTGATTCAAAGTGCATGACTTCTATTAAGGTAAAGAAATAACAGGTTTTTTGCAGCCTGAGTAGTTGTTTGTTTATATTACTGATATGATATTGCCTGTCCTGTTCTTTCTGGGTTTCAGATAAAATTTATTCTCGAGGATCTGGATTTGAAAATTAAGTTAATTACACTTTATATTTCTTTAATGTATATCTATGATTTCTCCTCAATAACTGGCCCAAGAAACATGTTCAAACATTAACATCACTTACATTTTTATCAGGAAGTATAGGGAAGCGACTGTGTTTTATGTTTGTGAGCTGAGATGGCTCTGTGAAGTCCATTATTTAAAGCCTCTTACATTAGGAACAGATTAGAGAGCATAAGCAGGTCCAGGGATGTTCAGTGGTGTTCACATGCCTCTTCCCATCTGAAGCAGTGAGTTGTCTGCTTTTCTAAAAGTTCCTGTACTGTGAGGCCACAGCTGCCATTGAGCCTTGCTAAAATGAGTGTGTTTCCCTTTCCTGGGTTATTGCCCATTTTAAAGAGGATTCAGTCATCACTAACTCACAAGATACACTATGGTTAGAATTTACAAAACAATGTGTTTTAGAAAGAATCTAGTCACTGCAGATTTTCTGCTTCCTAGGGTTGAAATGTGTAATATTGCACAGTGATTGAGAACAGGGAAGAATGCAAGCATTCAGACAATGCAGTGTGGAGGCCAGTGGGGCTGCTGACCAGGACTCTGAAAGGGCCTACTGGTAACACAGCCCCTAGGGCTGTGCTGTCCTCCTCAGTTAGGGTGATCCAAAGTTCTTCCCCAAGACACCTGAAGCCTTTATACATTTATTTTAATTCCTTTCTCCCAGTTGGCCTTCCCGCCTTTTTTACCCTTATCTGTAATTCCTCCAGAATGTTCTCCCCAGTTCGACGCCCCATTGGCCCCTTCTCCTTGGTCCCTCCTCCTGCCCCTCCTCATTGGTTCCCCAGCCCATCCATCAGCCTTGTACTGCCCCAGCCCTCTCCTTATTGGTTGTTGCAAACCCCACCCCCTTTGGTACTTAAGGGTTGGGTTCCCCTTTTTGGGGTCTTTGTCCCTGGACCCTCTGGGCAGTGGGATAAACCCAATCCCTGGAACCCACACAGAGCCCCCTGTGTGCTCCTTGTGCTGCTGTGATTGCTTCTCCCCCGTGCCCGTGCGTGTGCTGGGCAGTGTGAGTGTGAGCTCCTGCTGCCCCAGGCTGTGTGTGCTGCTCACTGTGAGTGTGAGCTCCCTGCATGGTCCTGCTGCCCCAGCCTGGGGAGATGCTCTCGGAAAGTTACAGCTCTGCCAGTCAGACACCACCAGGGCTGCAATAATACAGCAGGTGTCTTCCTCATGGTGGTCTGATTCAGCCTCACCTAATTGGCTGGGGCTGAGCCCAGGGTCTACACCAGTGGCAGCAACAGTATCCTCACCTTGGGAATAATGGCAGCAAGTTTCAAAACACACGCTTGCTGCAAATAGGGGATTTCTTTCAGGAGATGCAGCTTTCTGAAAGACAAAAGTAAATAAATGCGGCCAGGGTTTCATTTTTTTCTCCACTTAGTAGTAACGAAGAGAATCTGATTTCCACCCCTATCTCCCCCACTGCCCCCTTCCACCCACTAAATGTTTCAAGTTACTGAGAGAAATCTGTTTTCGAAAAGTGTTGCTTCAGAGGTTCCTTCAGTGTTTCTTGATGAGTAGTTCTTGGCTCTTACCATGCTCTGTCAGTTAATGGGCAAATAATACTGTTTCTACACTTTGCTTTTTCTCTCACCATCTCACAGTGATCTCTCTTATCTGTAATAGGGCTCCTCTCCCCAGAAGACATCTTTGTAATTGTAGTTGCAGGACTCCAGTCTCATAAGCCCTTGGAACAGTCAGGTCTTATTTATGCTTTGTCCTGAGTTTAATCACAAATTCATTGGAGTTGAGACTAATTGTACTGCTGGTTCTTTATGTTTGTCCCATTGGCACACTCCTTCCCTCTTTTTGCGTACCTTCATTCAAGTTCAGGAAAAGTCTGAAGGGGTTTCACACTTTGAGAGGGATAGAATTGTTGAACCAGGATAGACTTCAAGAGGACTTAATTTTACAGAGATGGAAAAACTTACTTGAAATTTCTTGAAATGATCTAAGTAAGATGTGACTGACTCAGTAGTCCACTGCACGAGTTACTTCTCTCTGTGTAGTAATTACCCTGGCAGTCCTGGCTGGTACTGTTACTGTGTAGCATCTGATTATTTAGATTCCTGCACAGGTTTGTTTTATGTAACTGCGGGCACATTTCAAAGAGCAGAACTTGCTTCTGATTGGTTCATATTTACTGCTAGTGCAGACTTTCTTACCACAGTAAATTAGTTCCTTGTTTGGCCCAGCTGGAAGCCTGCAGGTCAGGTTAAGTTTGCTGGACATCTTTGTTCCACCTGTGAGCAGCTGGGAAGAAGGACAGAGCATTCTGTCCTTTGCCTAAACAAGATCCGGGTGCATTCCTGAAAATATGATCTGTTCCTTCCATATGGAAGGAGTTTACTTTCTTCAGAGTGGGATGAAAGTAGTGGCTGCCTCTTACTGCTGAGATTAATAATGAGATCAAGCTGTCCTTATATAATTTTGTAACTTGGAAATGATTGATATCTGAATCATGGTTTGCTCTTGATGTCTCTCAAGTGTTTATAATGATTCATTCATAGAATGTTGAGTTAACATTCAGGTATGTTTAGTAGTTGAGATGTTTCAGAAGTCATATTCTATCATGGATCTAAGGAAGGAAAATGCTAGAGATTGATGAGGTGTTTATTATGTGGGGCATCTCCTGGGACATGGGGAGGGAACAAAAGTGTCTCTGCACCCCAATTGCATTGTAGTGCATGCCCTCAAACACTCATTCTGCTGAAGTACCCCTCATTTAAATCTGATCATAATGTCTAAATGTGCTTTCATTGCAGGAACGGATGAATTTGGCAAGGCAGATTGAGAAGGCAGAATTTTTCAATAGTCGGGCAAAGCAGCACAACTCCTGGCTCCAGCAAGCTGCAGAGGCTCTTGAGATTGATCTTGATGATAACATGTTGATGGGCAAGTAGAAAATGTTTTTTCATGGGTATGCTCAGTAGGGCCCATAGTGCTGGTGTCCAGAAGAAGCCTCACCATGGCAGAGAAGCTTCAAAAGCTGCAGGGCAGGGGTGGAGGGGAAGGAGTGTTGTTGATGGCTGGTGTTCGTGGTGCTTTCAGGATGATCGTGCAGCAGAGAGTGCTGGAGCTGGGGGAGTGAGGTGTGACAGTTCTGGCAAGTCACAGACAAGTCTACATGTTGTAGGACAAGAACTGTTGAGCTTCTGGCAAGCACTGCAGAGTAATCTAAGCAGCCCAGTATGTCCTGATTGAGTCTTGTCCCCTCTTGTCACAGAGAAGGCTGTTTCCACACTTCCGCTTCTCTCTCCCACTCTCTTGTAGTCAGGCATCAGGACAGGAGCCTGACAGCTCTGTGTGGGAACACCCAGGAAGTGCTAGGGAACACCAAATATTCTGTGAGCCTTAAGTAGGTTAAGCTGTGTGGGCTAAATGGCCGATACATTTATTGAAGTTGATGAGGTTTTTGGTGGTTTGTTAGAAGTAAATAATTTCTTATATTTTAAAAATTAAATATGGTGCATGCTGAGGCTGAGAGAATGTGTAGAGCTGTATAACTGCAAGTGGCTATTAGTTCAATGCCATGAAGTTTTGCAAAGCTTAGATGCACTGTGAAATGCCACATTGTGTTCATATTTTGGGAGCTGAAGGTATGATTTCCTATTAGTTCTTTGAAGGCAGACTGAATTGCTGCAGAGGTCACTTCAGATTAGTCTGCCTCTAACCTGTTAGCTGCTAAATATACCAATGCCTCAATTTTGAAACATGTTTAGATTAATGTCTTTCTTTATTCATGCCTGGACTAGCTGGTTCTCAACAGCTTTGCAAGCAAACACTAACCATTTCTGTCTAAATTGTTCAGGAGTGCTTTCAGATAATTAGCACTCTGCTGTCTTGTTTTGACATAATCTGAGTATGCTGTTCTTTGGAATGAGTTTCCAAACAGCACATCCAGTCCAAGTAAGTTGTGACTCTCAAGTGAAACACTTTGTAATTGCCACCCAGAAACTTGCCAGATTCATGTTTTAAAGTGTACTCAGTCTCTAATTCTTATGTAGTCTGTTGGAGACCAATTAAATTCTCAGCCATTCCTCCCATAAGTGAAGTGTCTCATACACAGTTATGAAAGATTTAGTAATGTGCTATCAATTTTACCTCACAGCAACCTTGATTTCATTTTTCTCCTCAGTTCAGGCCTTAATTATGGTTACTCAGTAGTCAGGATTCTTCTTGGTCTTGTTACCTTGTGAACAGCCTGGGTGATCTGAAAATGTCACAGATGACTGGAAGACTGGAAGTTAAGAGACCTTGTTAGAGAGAAAAAGCTGGGGTCAGCATCTGCCCCTATCACTACAAAGGCCTGCAATGCAAGTTTTTCTCGTATTGTAACATTCTGTATCTTTGATTTCTGCCCCAAGGAAGAAAAGCTAGTGAGCAAGAAGAAAGCCAGAAGCAAAAGATGCTGAAGGGGATGAAAAAACAACTGAAACATATGTTGTCCCAGCCACTGTTTAAAGTCCTTATGAAAACCAAGTACCCAACACAGTCTGGAAAACTACTCTTGCCTCAGACATCAGTGGGCATTTCAGCTCTAGGTGCTGTGTCCAAAAAGCAAGCCAAGAAGAAGAAATCAATAAAACAAAATTAGATAACAGCAAGATCATTCTGTGTGACAGAAGTAATAGACTATCTTCATCAAGGCTGTCAGTGCTAATGGAGGAACCCAGCTAGAAGACAGGTTGTATAAGGATGTTGCCTGTGTATTGGTTGTGCAGGCACAAAACAAAATGCTGATTCAAGGGGCTCAGTTAACATCTGGTTAGTTACTGTTGAATCTTGTCTTGGATCTTGGTTTTATATGTTCTTACTTTTTTCTTAAATCTCTATATTAATAGAACTTAATTAGTTTTCACATAGTTCTGATAATTACCCATTTTGTGAGATGGGTAAAAGTTACTGGGTGGAATTCACTGTGGGCTTACTCTAATGATAAAGGTTGATTTAGATTTTAATGTCTTTGAAGGACAGGGGAAGGTCAACTATATACAGTGCAAGTACAGTCTGAGCTGATGGTAGTGGGAGGTTTGGCTTTTACTGCCTCCAGCTCAGTGTGAAAGGCAGAAAATAGTGATAATGTTACCGGTAAGTCTACATTTCTGATTATGGAAATGTCCCAATTTTCTTTCTCTTCTTATAATATTTCTCTATTCTGTTCTCCACTAGGTTTAATCCCATAGTCCTGTGTTAATACATCTTGATTATGCAAAAAACAGTTAGAGTGGCAATGGGCCAGGACTGACCTTGGGAGCTGTGTAGATTTCTGAGGAACAAGTGTTGTCTCTTAGTGTTTTCTTGATTAATATTTGAAGTTAAGCCTGTATTTGAAAACATGTTAGAACCATAATCTTTGCTGTAATGGAAGAGATGATGTTTTGAAATGTCACTTTTGGAGACTGCTCCATGATAATTATGCTTTTAAATAATTTTAACATAATCTGGGAAAATAGTTTTTAAAACTATTTTTTAAAATGTGTCAGAAAAATATATTTTGCATTTTGTTAAATTATATGTGCCATAAACTCCAAAGCCTTTGTATGTTTTCAATTACTTGAGATTTCTAAATCCCTCATAGCTAGTGCTGTTTGCACTCTGCAGGCAAGGAGAGGGGAAAAGATCCCAAAAGATAAGACAGTGGAATCTGTATTGGTAGGGGGACAGGTAACCTTCACCTGCTGCCTCTGGATGAGGCTTAGTTTCTGTGTCTCATACAGTATGGAATGAACCAGTGTCACTGCCAAGACAGCAACCACCAATTTACTCAGCTACTCAGGGAAATTTGTCTATGGAGCTGAGTGCCTCCTCCAACCACTTGCTAGTTATGTGAGAATAACAAACTCTTTATTTTTTTTTTCTCTGTTTAAATAATTGAAACCCCCCATCTCTGGAGGGCTTTTCTCCTGTTTTCATGCATTACTAAAGAAGAGCTATGACAGTGTAATCATAAGCATACAGAGCTTATCAGTTATTTATGAGATTTTCCTTGCAATGCACTGTTTGTCTCATGCCCTTGGGAGCAGAGGGGGAAGTTTTGGGGGAGAAGAGATGATAAGATTCTGATTCCTCACTCGTGTGGGGAGACACATCTTTGGAGTTAGTGACATCTGAAAAATAAAAACAATTTCATGATGGTTCCTTGCAAAGAAGGCTGAAAAAAGGAACTGAACAAAGGTAAGTATGCCCTCATTTCTTTTCTGTGCCATTTTAATCAGACTCATACATTATGAAAAGGAAACTTGTATTTTGCATCCAGAAGGTTTGAAGACCAGGTAGGCCTTTTCTGCGTCTTGTGATGCATTTTTGTTTCCATTTCATTAACAAAATCAAGGCTGGATCCTGACAACAGAGCTCAGCATCTTCCTGTCTGAATCCATACGAGGTGAGAGTTTTGGCGATTTCTCATTCCACAAGGTCATGAGGAGAACTGAACTGGGGGACAGTTCAGTTGTCATTTCCATCATTGCTATGAAGTTTTTCAGCTGCTTTTGTTTCCCTGTTTTTAACAACCCTCTCACACTCCCAGCCCACTGTCTTGCCAAGTCTCCCCAGGATGGAGCATGGCACTTGTGCCCTCCTTGCTGCCTTCATACAATCATAAAACCCACTATGCCCATATAGCAGAGTGCCACATCCGCTCCTTATTTGACCACTCCAGAGTTGGTGACTCCACCACTTCCCCAGAGAGTCTGTTCCAATGCTTAATGGTTCATTTGTCTATGGGACATGCTCTGGGACTGGTTTTCTTCTGCAGCCTCTGATGTGCTCTGCATGAACTCTCAGTGCTTAAATCTACTGATGCTGCACCCCCACAGGAGCTCAAGCAGAGCTTGGACCTTAAAAATATCTGTGTCTTAAAAAGAGTACTTGTCTAGAGGTCTGAAAGTTCTCTTGTGGCTGCCTGTTTTGCCTTGTCATTATCTTACCAGGATACCCTGTCTTCTAGCCAGAGGAAAAGCCTTGTATTTGCTTCAGCTAGTTTTTGAAAAACGTTAAACCAATAACTGAAAGATACTACCATTTAGCTGCCCTACTCCTCTGTAAACAAAGTTACTGCAGAAAGAGAGGACAGTAAGGCAGAGTGTTCTCCCTATCTCTGATTTGCATGTGTACTACTAGTGCAAATTAGAGATGAAGAATTTTACATCAAGTCCATATGGGCAGCATAATCTTAGTATTTATCAAATATGTAATATCAAATGGTTTCTGTAATGCTCTGCTGGCACAGCAGAGGCCTCAAACAAGTAATCTTGTGTTTTGTGGCAGCTTATGTCTGCTAAAATACCCATTAATTAAAGGACTTACTGAGTCTATTTAAGCTGTCAAAGCAACTTCCAAGTAGTTTAATAAAAGCATGACTTCAGCAGAGTGGTGGTAGGGTACAAGCTGATACAGAACAACTAGTACTACCTAACAGAATATTGAAACAATAGCTTCTGAGCCTTCATTTTTATTCTCTGTGTGCATGGGGCCAGTTGACTTCATCCCTGCCACACAGTTCCTGCTCTGTCATACTCCATAAAGAGAAGGAAGAGTCCCTGCAGTTTAAGGCATCTGCTGAGGAGATAGTTTGGACAGGATCTCAGATATTAGACAAGAGAGTTTCCTGACATTCCCCATGCCTTTTCTTTCTCTCCTCCCCTGTATGTTAATAAAACAGCAAGTTAGCAGAGCAGAAGCTGGAGTGGTGCCTTGCCATATGCCAGCAGCCCAGGCATAGGGCTGGCCATGTGGCACAGGGGAGGTAATTCACACCTTGCTGAGGGAGGGCTGGGTACCCCACACAAACTGCAATTAGTCTGTAGCAGCTCCTTGGGGGAGAGGAGATACAAAACGGACACTTTGACAGCCTCACCTCACACAGCCTGACACAAGCAGGAAAATATGGTAAGAAATGCTGTGCTTTCCTGGGTGTTGAAACGCCCACTGCTTTGTCCTGTGCTGGCAGGATGTGTTTTTTGGGCGCTTGAGCTATTCCACACTGTTTGATGAATGGCTTGCTGAAGGAAGGAGCTCAGAAGACCATAAATTGAATGACAAGTAACAGACTGATAATAGAGCAAGCAACAATCTGTAAGTAATACCCAACAGTCATTGCAGAAAAGTAGGATGTTGTCAGTGGTCATAGGTTTGGGAAGTAGAAGGGAGGCACAAGACAGAAGGACTCTCTTTAGGAAAATGGTCCTGGTTCTGTAACCCACTATAGATCCCTCTATAGCTCCCTTCTGACACTCAGGAAGATGTCTGATATTCTTCGGGCCTGTGAGAGATTTTCTATTTCATCTTTTTGTGAAAGATACTGTAAGGCTTCAGTGTTTTCTCAATTCAATCATAAGGTCCTCCTGGGGTTGGCCTCCCAGAGTGAGTAAGAAAGAGGAAAATTATCTGTCACTCCTGTGGCAAGCTTATTGGCCTGCAGAAGCAAGTGAACAGAGCTGCTATGTTTCTTTGCCTTGGAGTTCAGCAGCTCTTGCTGTGAAATTGGAAGAAATTGTAGCCAGTTTCCAAAGCAACCAACTTTAGATGGTACAAATTGCCAAATTTCTGTAGGTGAGAGCTGCACTTACAGAACATAAACACAAAACCTGACTTGGAAAAGCAGAACAGGCACTACAAAGTACATGTGGGCTTTAGTACCACTGGGCTAATTAAAGGTCTTATTATATTACTGATGTAATTATATCAGTCTAATCACTAGTGTGGATGGTTTTTTAGAAGTAAAGTTCATTTTCCTTTTCTTGTGGCGATATCTATAACAGTATAAGCTGACAGGTGTTATGGATTTACATACACTGGCCATCATAACAGGGTCCAACCCTAGGATCCCACTGATAAATGTCAAGTCTAAGTGAAGGTTTCCAATTCCTTGTTTTTTAGTTCTCAGGTTACAGCTCTATGCCTCTGGAGAGGGACCCCTTCCCCAGGCCATGCCCGTCAGTTATGCCTGTACCATCCTTCCCCCAGTCAACACATCACTTAATTCTGGTCAGTGGTCTCTCAATTTCTTCTTGGTTTTCACTGTTGCTGGGCTGGCCTTCTTAAGTTACCTCATTCTCTTGGAATTGTCTCCTTTGTCCTTGCATTCTAGAAAACAAAAGGAACCAAAATATCTATACAAGGAAAAATTTAATACCTGAACTGGAGTAACCATTCTACTATCTTAAGGTTTAGAAGACAGCCTAATAATAAAGCTGGTTGAAACCATCTGTCTCAAGCCTTTTTTTCTTGTAGGTGTTTTTGTGTCCCTGGTATAAATTTGGTAACTCGTTCCTCTCCTCTAAGAGGTTGGTCATAGGAGGGACAGAGGTGGCAGACACAGCTAAATGCCTGCCAACACTATTTCTGCTGGTGGCACAAGCTATTTCTAATATCCCATAGCTCTATCCCTAAAGGCCATTTCAAACCTACCTGACTACAAATTCAAGTAATTTTGAGTCTTAACTCGTTCTTTCCCCCTTTTGGTGGGTGAGTGAGACTGAATGTGTAGTTGTCACTATGTTCCTAAACTTACATAGGTGTTTAGTATTCTTGCTGGAAAGTGAGACCCTCTAGCAGGTTCTGTGTTTTCAGGTATTCCATATCTGGTAAGGATGTTCTAATCACTCCCACAGTCACAGTTTTCCTGGTGGGAAAAGCTATCCATTCTGAGAGCTGATCCATGATTACCAGTGCTTATAAGAGGCATGTCAGCAAAACCACTGTGTAGTCTTTGAAAACAGGAAAAACTATTATGACCATACTTCAACTTCTTGTTTGTGTTTTCTGTTGGGCAACTTTCAACGTGTGGGACAAGAGTTCACAATCCTTTTTACTGTCCTATATAAACTGGGGACTGCCCACATTTTTTTAATCTGGTTAATAATTGCTATAATCCATGTATTTTTTCATTAAACCACTTAGCCAATCCCATTAAATACTTTCTTGGTGGAATAGGTCCCAAAAGTCCAAATTCCAGTTTCATCTTTCACAGCTTTCCAACTCTCCCATCAAGCCTGTTCTTCCTGAGTAACCTCTGCATGTATTTGGGCTGGATTATTGATCTCTAGTCAACCACCAGCAGAGGGAGTTATTATGGTGGCACACTCATTATAAGTTGTTGGACAGCAGTTTTAGTTGCTTTATCTGCCAGTTCATTATTTGTTCTGCTGCGCTGGACCCTTTGATTTGAGCTGGACAGTGCACTACAGCAGTTTCCCCTGGAAGCTGAATAACTTCCAAGAGCATTCAGATTTCAGATCCATTAGAAATAGGATTTCTTGCTGAGGTAAGGAGCCTTCATTCTTTCCATAGTATACCCATTGCATGACATACTCCAAAAACTTACTCAGAATAAGAAAAATCACTGCTGATGTCCCTACCAGGCTGCTCTTGCTAACATAGTTAATTCATCAAGGCTTGTAGAGGTTCTGCTCCAAGTACCTCTGGCTTTTTCACCACTGCATAGCCCACATATCATTTTCCATTCATGTAGCTTAAAGATCTGTCAGTGACAAGGGTTAGATTTTAGCTCTCCAGAGGCTGATCCAGCAGACCTTTCTGTGTGCAGTCAGAGTGAAACACAGCCTTAGCACAATCATGATGGGGCTCATCATCATAAGGAGCAGGCGGTAAAGTTGCTGCATTTAAAACACATCTTTTAAGAAAACGTTATTCTCATTTAAGATAATCAAATTAATTAAAATCATAGTGCTGTGTCGTTTGTGGGGACAATGCTTGAGTAGCATGTTGCCTCAGAATCAGTTTAACTTCTGTGGGGCGAGCCGGAGGTGATGCTGTGCCGCTCTCCGCTGCCGAGGCTGCGCTGCCGGGGGCTCTCCCCGCCCAGGACCCGGCTCCGCTCGCTGCTGAGCCGCGGGGCGGCGGTGTGGCCACGCTGTGCAGGAACGGCTGCTTTCACTCATCGTTCCAAGGGTTTGGAGTCATTCAGCAGCCCCAGTGCAGGAGCAGAAGCTCCTTTTGTACTTTGGAAGTCCTTTCCTCTCTCCATTCCCCACTGTATAGGTCCCGCTCCCTCTGCCTTTGTAGCTTCTCCCCCAATATCCAGGGTCTGCAGCTACCGTGCCTAAAAATCCACAGGATATCTTTCAAGTCATCTTTAAACAAACTGAAGAATATAGTAGGAGAGCCAGTGAACCCTTGGGGCAGGAGGGTCCATGTTAGTTGTTGATTTTTCCAACAACTAAATGCGAACAGAAGCTGTCAGCCTTCTGCTGCAGGAATGGTAAAACCCAGTAGTCCCTGGCGGAACCCCTACCCCAGATCATGCCCCTCAGTAACCCCTACCCCAGATCATGCCCCTCAGTAACCACCCATTACTCAATCCTTACATCCAGTCACTTAATTCTGGTCAGTGGTCTCTTGATTTCTTATTGTCTTCCCCTGTTGCTGGGCCAGCCTTCTTCTGAAGTTACCTCATTCTCTTGGAATTGTCTCCTTCCTCCTTGTCCTTATCTTCATTTCACTCACATCTGCTGGATTCCGCTACTTCTGTGTTAGCAGCATTTGTTTCCTCAAAAAAATTTGCTCTTGGTCAGCCCTTGCAGCCTAGAGCTTCAAGTGCTTTAGTTACTAGTGCTAAGCAATTAATGCAAAATAAGTCTATTCAGAAAGAACAGTTAAATGTCTTCCATAACACATGAAAAAGATGCATTCACTGCTCTTTCTTATTAAGTTACTTCTAAGCTGGCTCAAGTGAGGCCATTTTCATCATCTCAGTTCACAGTGTGGTTTTCTTGGCAAGTTACAAAAATTGTCAGAATTAATTTGCTGAAATATTTCTCGCTAATTTTCTTTCTTTTTCTAGGCTCTCTAAGTCTCCTAAGTTCCAGCTGGGAAAAAGTTTATTCTTGCACATATATACTTCTATAAATATGATTGGAAATAATGTCCTTTTCATCATAGAAGTTTTCAAATGTCTGTTTTCCAGTACATCATAGGTGTATATACACATGCACACAATGTGACTTTTTAGCTAATTAAACTACTATTTTTAAATAAGAAAAAGTAGTACCATTAGTTTTGATCCCCCAGGAGTTGTCTCATTCATTAAAAAAATAAGTATATGTTTACCAAATGATAAATTTAAGTGAGCTGGGAAAATTTTGCCATTACAGATTTCAAAGGAAACAAGAAAACTTCAGTGTTCTATCTCAACTAAATCCTATCAAAAAAAATGCAGCTTCCTTTAAGCCTTGAAAAAGAATTCCTGATATTGTCTTTCCTTTTTTCTTCCCCATACAAGGACAAGAAAAATTACATTGACTTATTGGCAAAAAAACCCCAAAAAAATCCTAGGATAGGTTCATCAAGTGGAAATTTCATGTTGCTTTCTTCTTTTTAAAACATGATCAATGTGAACACAAAAATAAACACTGACTAACACTTATCAGGGAATGTTTAATTAGAAAAAGGTACCTCCATTTCTGTACACAAAAGCACTTTTCCGTACACAAAAGTTTTGGTGTTACCCATAGTCAGGGACTACTTCCTCCTTGGAATAAAGAAAATGTTTGCAGTTTCCATTATATGACATGCACATTTTGCTGCAATGCCTTGTTATTTAAAAACAAAACCAAACTAAATAACAAGCCAAAACCCCAGACTGGAAAAGGTTTGTCTAGGGTATGTGATTGGAAGCTGTCATTGTTATTCCTGTATTTTAATTAAACTGTTCCTCAGTTCATGATGAATTATGACCTCCCAGAGCTGAGTTACAGTGCAAGAGTCAACACCCAGACACTGATTCCATTGCTGGGCAATCAGTGACATAAATTAACATTTCTGCTCCTCGGTATAATTATATTTATGACCATTTTTTATGCTCTGAAAAGCAAGTCAGGGACTTGTATATATGGCATTGTTTCCCCAGCAGAGGACTGATGGACAGGGCACAGGTACACACAGGACTGGTAAATGTGCCTTGCTCTACACAACAGCAAAAGCACAGGAGTTAGGGAGTTCAAGAAAAAAATTTCTGTGACCTTGCAATTAGTAGAACTTCATGTTCTTCTTCTCTGCTTTGTTTTTAAGCTATTAGCATAACTTTTCAGATGAGTTAATGTGAAAAGTAAACACTCATTTAGAAAAAAATATTAAATACTTTAGAGTGTGTAGAGGGAACTAGATTTGAGTGACAGCTTTATAAGTGGTGCTTGCTAATTCCTGACAGCTCTCATTAGTTACTGATCCAGTACTATTAATACAGCCAGAACCACCAGGTGCAGACCACATTCCTGTGAGCTTAACAGGCATCCATTTAAGGTTGTTCACATCCTTTCAGCTGGAACCTGTTTGGGTGTCAATCATTTGTCATTTTAAACCCCTGTTTGTTCAGCAGGCTGCAGGGTGTCTAGGGGATAGACAGGTACCTTCCTCTGTTAATGCCTGGTGAATATCAGGCATTGTTTCTGTGTGCCCTTTGCAGAAAAATTCCATGAACCTTCAAAAACTATTCACAGGTTTTGGAAGGAAACCATCAAATTCTACAGGCTGCTGCTGTCAGTAGTAAACAGATCTTCTCTCTGCTTTAGCCACTGTTTTTATCCATCCTGGCAAATCTGATAGCACATTTTTCCCCAGCTACATGGAATTTAAAGTAAAAAATTCCCTTTGGTGTTGGATTATAAAGTGCATAGCACATTGCACTTGAGAGGTACAGCTGGTACAGGGATTAATTCGTGTACTAGTTCCACACAGAGATCTTTTATGGACATACTGTTTTGTCCCATGTATAAAATTTAACCAGAGTGATGCTGCTGCACAAGCAGTGGTTATCCTCCTTGTGAAATCCTGCCTCATCCTTGCAAGAGGGAAATGAAATCCATTAGGATGAATGGAAGAGCCTTGCTCTCCTCTGAATTCTGCTTCAGCATCTTGTATGTCAAAGTCCCTCACCACTGCCTGTATTTACCACCCACCTCTCTGCCTTGCTTCCTTGGGTGTTATCACTATAAAATCCTTCTCTTTTCATCTTTTTAGCCTTCCTTATATTTATTACTTCGGTTATTGCACTAAACCCAAATCTTGCCAAGTGTTGTTGCATTGCAGTGATGGAGAGTACAAGGAGAGGTCCCGAAAGATGATAAATACTCATAGCAAAAACATCTGTTATCTCTTATTAATATAATATAAAACGAAAATCACAATAGGACAGTGCTGTTTAAATTTAAGCCACTACAGCTAGGGAATTCCTACTCTAGGTGATGTATTTTCCTTCAGTGTCTCCCTCTTTCAAGCAAAATGCTTGAGAGAGGGATTAAGCTTGGCCTTTCTCCTGTTAATCCAGCACTAAAGCAATAGCTATTTATACTGCCAGAACTCATACATTTTATCTCCTGGACAGCTGGCATACCTTGAATTGCTGGCTGCTGTTCCCCTTGTCCTCCCACTGACAATGGTTGTGTCTGTGCTGGTGGCTGCTGCTCTCTGCCAGCACCCACCTGTGCCTCCCACAGCAGAGAACCAAAATGGGACAGGACTTGGGACAGACCAAAGCAATGACAGGAAAAGAGAAAGGAGAGATTTTTCACAGGACAGTTGAGTTTGTTTCAGATCTACAACATGGCTCCACCAGCCACAGCTGTAGTACAAATAGGGGAGTTTCCTGGAGTCTTGCTGATTTCTTGAAGTATTACCTTGGCTCACATTCTGTCTCATTTTCTGCATCTCTTCTTTGCTCCTTGGCTTGTTTCTGGTCATGCAGGTGATCCTCTGGGTCGTGTGTAAGCCAGAGCTGCAGCCTGGTCTGGAGTGCAGCCACAGCAGTGGCTCAGGGTGTTCCTCACCCTGTAAGGATGAGATCAGCTGCTCTGCCCATAAACACTGCAGTCTGGCTGGGCCTTCTGGTGCTTTCTCCCAACATCCTGACAGCATCACCTGGCAATAAAGACATCTCAAGCTGCTGCAGGTAGCAGCTTTGATAGACTTTTTAGGTTCCCATCAAAACAATGGGATTTGCAGTTTTATTGGTCGGTGACTCTCTGGTTCTGCCTGTGTCAGGCAGAGCTCATGGACAGCGTCTCTGGCCCGCAGGCCTGCCTGGGCTACTCTCCTGGCTCCTACAGGAGGCAGCAGGCTCCATATTTCAGCGTTCTGATCCTCAGAGAAGGACTGATCTGTAATCCTTAAGCCTTTTGGTGTCTTCTGAAGCCATACAGATGTGATATCAGATAAAATGATGTATTCTATTGGAACGGGAAAAGAATTCAAACTCTGAAGATTTTTTTAAACTATAAATAGTAAAATTCGGGCTAAATGAAACTGATGGATTGGAGGGGGTTGTGGATTATTTGGGAATGTTTTCTAGGTTTTTTAGTTTTGTTTTTTTTTTTCTTACCTGTGTTGGGGGGTTAGATTATCTTGTAAAACATAAGAGAAAACAGAGTATCACAGAATTTCTTGGGTTGGAAGGGACCTTGAAGATCATCTAGTTCCTGCATTCCTGCCATTCCACTAGACCAGGCCTGTAAAATGGCCTTACAAGAAATTTTAGATTAGCTATTAGGAAGAAATTCTTTCCTATGGGGGTGGTGAGGCACTGGCACAGGTTACAAGAGAAGTTGTGGATTCCCCATCCCTGGAAGTGTTCAAGGCCAGATTGGACAGGGCTTTGAGCAACCTGCTCTAATGGGATGAGTCCTTGCCCATGGCAGGGGGGCTGGAACAAGATGATCTTTAGGGTCTCTTCTGACCCAAACTGTTCCATGAGTCTGTGAAACATCTAGCCAGCATTCATCTCTCCCTGGTGTTTGATGTTGCAGTGATGGTGAGCCTGTGGATGCCATAGCTTGTGCTACTTCTGTCTCAGATGTTCCTTCACCCATCTAAACTCACCAGCAAGCCCCAGCTCCTCCCGGGAGGAGGAGCCCTACAGGGACAGCTGGGCACCGATGCTGCGCTGGCGCTGGGTGGCACCGATGTGCCGGGAAAGCCGCAGGCAGCCCGGGCTGTGCATCCCGCATCCTCCCTCCCGGCAGCCCCGGAGGCGTCAGGGAGTGTGACCAGAGCCACTGAGAGCCACCAGCGCAATTCCCTCTGCTCCCTGTGTCCCTGGCCAGGTTCACGTATCTGTAAATCTCGCTCCTTTCTGTGCGGGTGAAATGAGAAGCATCGGGTGTTTGATCTGCCCCTTTTACTTGGCCCAAACCTGCCAGTTTTTGGCATCTCGTTTGTCTCAGCAACAAAGATGAAGCAGACTGGACTTTAACCTCGTGTAAATCCACAGAATCTTTCAGACATTTTGTTCTTGTGCCCTCGTGTTGGTCTGGGCATGTTTAGTCCCGGAGATGACAATGATCACAGTTGTCCCTTATGTCGTGGCCCCTGAGGCAGGCTGAAGAAACTGGAAAACTTCTGAGCCAAACAGAGGTGTGGAGAAAGCAGATGTGGGTCTAGACAGCAAAGACTGGCATTTTGTTATCAAATGGACAAACACAGTTACTGTCCCAAAGCTGTGGGGACACAGCAGTTCTGGATTGTTTTCCCCATTTGCCTCCTGCCTGAAACACGGAATGTTTAACTCTCCTCACTTCTGTTCATCAACAGTCTCAGCAGACACTTCTTGTGGTTTTCTCTTTTGGAAATCTCACTCAGGTGCTTCAGTCATTGGTACTCTGTAGACTCCTAATTGTGATGCTCCTGCAGTCTGAGACCAGCTCTCCATGTAAACTGGTGAGCTGTGTGCAGATCTCCGTGGGGCAGCAGCAGGGCCATGGCAATCTGGGTGCACTGGGGCAATCCACAGGCAGGACCCAGCGGTGACATTGCTACCCTCGGCTTGGCTTTCCCCAGGAGGCTGGAGCAGCTAGTCCCAATTTGCTCAAGTGGGTAATGACCTGGGCTAGATTAAATCTTGTCCCTGCAGCGGGCAACAGTGAGCAGCTGAGGGCAGGAATCTTGATGGGAGCTGGAAGAAGATGCTGGGGAACAGTAGGTGAGGAATAGGAGCACCTGGTTGCCACTGCCCAGCACCCAGAGCTGCTTGGGGCCAGTGCAATTCCACTGCATTTTACACTGCACATGTTAAACAAAGCTGCAAAGAGGAGGAATGAGACATTTCTGAGTTTTGTTCATTTAATTGTCAGAAGTCCTGATTTCCACCAGAGGAGCTATGTAATGGTGGAATGGTTCTGCCTTTGCAGGCCTGTCACAGAAAGGAAGACCACACCAGTTCCAAACATTTGGTTTTCTTATAGAAAAAGGATTTAGTGTGGCCTAAAGAAAAAAATAAGAAAATAAGCATTTTTATGTGTTAGTTTACACTTTTAACTGAAATCCTTCCAAGCATTTTGGTAGAAGAGGGAAAGCCAGGGAAAATGTTGCTGAAATAGAACATTTCATTCAGTGGAAAATTCTGATTTAATTTCTGAAAACATGAAAGACTGCAGTCAAAACAGGAGCTGTCATGCCGCTGAAAAGTCACATTTTACATTTGCAGCTGTCATTCTTCTCTTAGGGCTGAGATCCTGAGGGGAGCCCTCAGCTCCCTTTCCCTGGGAGGTGCTGGCCTTGCTACTTGCCAGAGAGAGGGTGATCCTGGCCTCTAGGAAAGCTGAAGGAAACAGGGAGCAAAGTGCAGCTCTAGTCTATAGACACTGTGCCTTTCATTTTCCAGGTATTTACATAACTGTTGTAGTATCTCAGGGGTCAGTTTCATTTTCAATCAGACTCCACAGTTTCAGAAGGTCTTGCTTACATGCAGAAGAAGCATTAGCAGTGCCTATTAACAGTTAAGGAGTTAATGAGATTCGCTCCACGACTGCTGCACACAGCCTTTTCCATGTGCCTGATGCTTTGTCCTCTCTTTTGCACACTGATGAAGTATGCACACCCATGAAGCTTTTTTGGGTGAGGACTCTCCACGTAAAGAGAGGGGGCCTGGAGACAGACAGAGGCAGACAGAAACACAGGAAACGTGCTCTCACTTTTAAATCTTGCTTTTTAAGTCCTAATTAAGCTGATCACATAAGATGTGGTGCTCTCCTTGGTAAATTAATTCTTGGAGAGCACTGTGGCACTGCTTGTCCCTTCCCAGCAAATCACGCTGTCCCTCAGCTGACTGAACTGGACAGAGTTACTGGGGTCATGTTTCACATGCACAAACTGTTCTTCAATCATTTGTCTTAACACATCAGCAACAGGAACACTTGTCTTCCTCAGGTTTTTAAACACGTTCTTATTTTCTTTTTTATTTTACTGTACAACTTAATTGTGGCTGGTTGATCTCCTGACTTGGTCCTGGTGAGTTGTACAGACATTTGTTATAAGGGGGCTGTATTTTAAAGGCTTCTATGCTGAGAACTAAACTTTGATAATTCCTACTTACCAAATAATATCAACTTCCAAATACTACTGAACTGGGCCTTTGACACCACAGGGCAATTCATGTCCTTCTCCAAATGAGCACAGGGGATATGGTTTCAGTGATTTTTTGGGGGCTTTATTTATATCTGTGCAAACCACAGGAGTACTGGTTCATTCAGGGTCTTTTGCCATACAGCAGCACAATATGTATTAACTATGGTATCATAAAATCATTTAAAAATCTGAAAAGTGAAACTTAAGAATCTGGGGTGACTGAGTTGGGTTGAGGGAGGTGACTCCCCCTCTCTATTCTGTTCTCTTGAGACCCTGGAGTGCTGCAACCAGCTCTGGGGCTCCCAGCATCAGAAGGATATGGACCTGTTGGAGTGAGTCCAGAGGAGGGACACAAGCTGATCAAGAGGGCTGGAGGAGGACAGGCTGAGGGACTTCAGGCTGAGCGTTGTTCAGGCTGGAGCAAGGATCCAGGATCCTTATAGCACCTTCCAGTACCTAAAGGAGCTCAACAAAGCTGGAGGGGAGGTTTTTACAAGGGCATGTAGGGAGAGGACAATGGCTTTAAACTGAAAGAGGTCAGGATTAGATTAGGTGTACAGAAGAAATTCATCCCTGTGAGGGTGGTGAGGCACTGGCACAGGTTGCCCAGAGAAGCTGTGGATGCCCCATCCCTGGAAGTGTTCAAGGCCAGGCTGGATGGGGCTTTGAACAAGCTGGTGAAGTGGAAGGTGTCCCTGCCTATGGCATGGGGGGCTGGAACTAGATGATATTTAAGGTCCATTCCAACTCATTCCATTTCATTCTAAGAACTGTTACATCACGATTCTTTGAAAGAAGCAATTGTTATTTATTTACCAGTGGACTGTCTGGGTGCAGGGCTACAACTGGAGAAAAGGTGTTACTTTCATCCTCTGTGTGTTCAGAAGGAATTTCATTCAATATCTCAGTGCAGTCCAGTGGACAGTTCCACCCAGCCCACTATCCCATGCTTTGGATGAAGAGCCATCTTTACCACACTCCCACTGGAGAGCATGGGGGGACCAGAGATAAACCTATCACCAAGGTGCCTACCCAGATCCCTGTCATCAGGCTGAGAGGACAAATGACATCTCAGGGCAGTGCCTGGGCAAGAGCAAGGTGGAGGCTACCACAAGCCCTGCTTCAGCAGCTACCAAGGGAGCAGCTCAGGGTTCCCAATGTGAGAGAGGAGCATGATCTGCAGCACAGTGATGGGACATTCTGGAGAGCATGTGTGGGTCTGCACTCTGCTCTGAACACAGCTCCACATCTGCCAGCTGAGGCACCAGTGCAAACTCTTACCACCACTCACCTTTCTGTCCTAAAAGTTGGCATCCTTGGCACCAGTATCGCTCTTTGTTGAGTTTGGCAATAAGCATGGAGCATTGCTGCTGTCCCACAGGGCTTTTACTAGCTAGGGATAATTTTTTGTGACTCAAGGAGGGCTGGTCTTGACAAGTGGTTTGCAGCTATTAAAGCTGATGCTACCTTTGGACTGAGACGAAAGACAATGAGTTTGATGCTAGATCTGAAAGAACTTTATGCTGCCTGCAATGACTGCCTCCACTTTCATCTGCTGGTGAGTCACTTAGGAGTGCCTAATTCCATGACTCTTAGGAAACAAAACTTCACCAACCAGCTCTTCTGTTTAGAATGGCATGAGGGAGAACTCAAGGGCTTGGTTCCCTGCAGTCTGGTGCAAAGCAGTGTCAGATGCTTCCTTTCCAACTTGGTAGGGTTTTCCAGCAAGCTTGCCCTAGTGTAGAGATTTGATAGCTTGCAGAAAACCTGAATGGAACATGCTGTTATGTCACTGGAAATCCTGGATAAGGTATTCACCAGGCATAAGTCAGTAGAGCCCCTGCATTTCATAGGCAGTGAACAATTTCTCAAACAGAATGATGGATGCTGTGATAACACAGTGTATGTTACTGGCCAGTACCAAAGTACCGTCCTGAAATCGGTGATTCTGGGACTGCATCTTTCCCTTTCTTTTTCCTCCACTGTAATTCATGTCTTCTGGCCCTGGAGAGCCTCTGCTCCTGCTGCCCTCCTCTCTAATTCCACCACTGAGCTGAGGAGCCCCCCCAGAGTGGGAGTGTTATCAAGGAGGGGGTGTAGGAAGAGGGATGGACAAAAGAGAATTGCACTCCACTCTCCTCTTTTGGCTTCTGGTGCTCTTGGAGCCACTGGCTTGTCTCAGCCTTTGAACAATGGACTGGGAAGGGCACTGTGTGCACTGGGGAGAGGGGTGAGGGCCGGTTTCAGCACAGCCTTGTTCAGCTCCAGGTTCAGGGGAAGTTTCAAGGGGCTGCTGTAAATCTGATGGGCAAAGTGAGCTAGTGAAGAGTTAGTGTGGGGAAACAAAGAGGCCAAAAACCTCTGAACCCCACTGGCCTCACCCTGAAAAGATTCTGAAGTACCATGATATGGTATTGGCACTGCAAGTGATTCCAGTGACACCTTTTTCCCAGAGAAGAAGGAACTAAAGTGAGGGGTCTTGCACTAATTTCAAAGTGGATGCCCTGAATCAGAGTGCACTGGAATGTACACTAGTCCCACTGATTCCCATAATGATCAGTGTAATGTTAATATTTTCTATAACCACTGTGTTTCCTTTATGCAGCAGTTAAATCTACTTCACCAAGTTAAGGAAACCAGCTAGCCTAATGCTAAGGTTCTCAATTTTAAAAGCAGCAGTACATTAATCTAAAATAGTGTCATGTGGATGCTTTCCACTTTTTCTCACCACATTGTATTATTCCATCACTACCCACTGGTTACTTGTTCTGTGGGTTCTTTGTAGCATCTTGCACAGAATCTGGGCTCCAACACCAAATGGCAACATTCCAGTTTCATCTATCTGTGTCACTAAGTGTATGATAATGAATTTTTTCAGAAGTAAATTCTTGTGATGAAAAGGAGAGAATTCCTCTGCAGGAAACCATTAATTGGTTTAATTACCCTCCTAATGTACAGGATCTGAGTTGCAGTTCTGGTCTCCTCAGCCTTCAGCATAGCATTGTCATGGGGCTGTGCTGTCCCTTGCAGGCACATGCTGTAGCCAGGAATGCAGGCAGAGTGAATCACACTAAGTGAAGGAATCTCTTTATGTACACTGTTAACTAGTCCTGGCCAGTACTGGGACTATTTATTGTTATTAGCATATCCAACCTTTGGGATTTCTTGCCCATGTTATGAAATGCATGTAGACATAGACTAGGTCCATAATCAGAGATTTGAGACCATAAAGCTGAATTTATTTCCTCCTTCCTCTTTTTGCAAGGCAAAATAATTTGCCTTGTCTCAGTAGGGCCAGAATTTCAACTGAAGATTGAGAGACCTGATGCAAGGTTCAAAGTTAGACTCAAAGGGGTAACATCTTGGGAACTATCTGAATGCTATTCTTTGCCCTTTCCTCTGACCAATGACTTCTCCATGTCTCTGTTATCTTTTAAGACAGGATTATTCTGCTAAACCCCTTTAATACAAGGCTTTGGAAAAGGCTGGAGAAAACTCTTGAAGTGCTCATGGAAAAACCATGGCACTTCTCAGTTTCTAGAAATGTCCATATATAGCTACACTTAGGCAGTCCCCAAGTGGATTTATTTATTTATTCTAGCAGATTGCATGCTCTATGGCTTTCTCCAACAACACACTGCTCCCCAGGTTTACATTCCCAGGGGCTGAATCCTGAAAAAGCAGTTCTGAAGAACATGTTGTGACATATCTCAGCCAAAAAGTACAAGTCTCCCTGTCCTGGCCTTATGGCCTGTCTGTTGTCAGATCACCTAAAAGGAGCTGAATCCATCAGCACTGTTAGATTTGCAGACTGGCAGCAAGATGAGACTGGTGATGTGCTTTGTGCAATGTGCACACCACACATGCACAGGTGTGTGTGCTGCTGGTGATATGTAGCCCCCAGTACTTCTGTTATTTAATGCATCTATTAATTTTCAGAGAAAGAGCGAGAGGTGGAGAAATACTGCTCTTTGTGAGGAAATTGAAGCATGGCATTATGTCACCTGTTCCCAGTCTCTTTGTGGCTTTGCTGATAGAGCTGAGAGACAGTTTGGAGCTGCTTGTTCCTGTCTGTTTGTACTTCTGCTGTCATCAGCAATGCTGCTAATCCAAGGGGTGCTGCAGTTGCCAGAGTGCTGTGGTGAGCAGGGCAATTCCCCAGGGACTTAGCTGACATGGAGGTGTGTGTAGTCCTCAAGAAGGAGTACCACAGACATGCCATACTCAAAGTTTGTTACTTATCTGCCTTATCTTCAGGCTTGATGAAAATCCCACCTCCTTGCCAGGGCTGCATATGGTGGGATGTCTGACAGCAGCCTGATTTTCTCCTAGCTCTGCCCTGGCACAAAAGCCCTGGGTGAACTTCTGCCCCCTGCACAAATTGAGGATTACCAAATTCCCAGAAAAGGCCCTTCTTTCCATGCCGATAGGGGAAGCAGGGCTT
The DNA here is from genome assembly GCA_025920805.1 of Petroica traversi. Classification (NCBI taxonomy): domain Eukaryota; kingdom Metazoa; phylum Chordata; class Aves; order Passeriformes; family Petroicidae; genus Petroica; species Petroica traversi. Next base: position 12,437,708 of record JAHLSL010000007.1, read on the forward strand.
CTTCCCATGAAGCAGGGCTTCAGCCCAGGACTGATCCCTTTGGGAGATCCTCTCTTGCCTCTGGCAGCTAGCCAGTGGCACTGATGCTTTTGTCCCTATACCCATTTCCTTCCTGTGATTCTAGCTGGCCTCCTGCAACCTGCTCACCTGCTGTCTGAAATGACCTTTCTCCTGGAATGGTGTGTAGCTCCAGCTCCTTGGTTTTTTCCACAAGACGCTGCCCTTCTTCTGGAGTGGGAAAGCTGACTCATCAGCATCTGGATGAAGGGAGCAGCAAGCTGACCCACTGTTGTGCCTTTCACTTGCAGAGCGACTGCTGGCTCCAGTTACCAAATGATTTTCTTAGTGACTCCAAGAATCTTTGCAAATTTGCCAATCCTGCCTGATTGGGCAGGAACAAGCACAGGCTGGGCTGCTCCACAAGCACCAAACTCTGCTGGGGCAGTGCAGCTCTGTCCTTGCTGGCAGGACCAGCTCCTTCTCTCATGTTAGTAAGGTAAAGCTGGAGCAGCTCTGGCATCAGCACTCAGCCATTGCTGAGCAGAAGGGTCAGCGATGAGATCAGTGCCACCCAGACACAGCCATGCCTAGTGGGCACCACTGGAGCCTCCCTGGGACCTGGAGTATTGATCAGACCCAGGGTGATAATAGGAGAAGACAGGCTTTTTGGGGCTGCTGTCTTTCCCAGGGAGTACATTGTTTCTCAATTATCCCAATTAAAATAATAAAAAAGGATGATTGATTGAACCGAAAATATTGTGAGTATTCTTTTAATCATAGAAAACAGCCTGAGTAGCAACATTTCGTAAACATGTGTCAAAAATAGGCTTCAGCCACCATGTTTGTGTATCACCATGGCCTGGATTGCACTTGGCCTCCTTCCAGGAACCCACTTGATATCCATGAGAGATTCCAACAGGGAGGGTATCCAGACTGTGCAGTGGCCACTGACACTGCTCATTTGATAAAAGGGGTTTTTTTTTCTTCCCTGTTCAAATGAGGGAGATATATTTTAAATTTACGGTCAGCAATAGCTGAAGATGTTCAGATGTTACATGTATGTCTAAAGAACTCTCACAAGAAGATGAAATTCAGCACCACAAAGCATTTGATTTTTAGGTGGTGTGACTTGACCTAAATACCACTTATAAACCATAAATAACCTGCTTAATAACATTACGATTTTCATGGTGTCATGTTCCCATGGCATGGCTTCAGGGTCATGCTGGTTTATTTTTGTGGTCATCTGACAGGATGACTAAATTCCAAATCAAGGTCTGTTTTGTAGGTGAATCTTGTGTTTCCTGATGATGGCTCATGCCCTAGGTTCCCAAATATGTTCCAAATATTCAGTAAAGGACAGAGGGAAATGAAACACAAAGTGGATAGAGGTGCCAGCTATCACATATACATTCTGGTCCTTTCACGGCATGGTAGGAGCCAAATTCTGCTGATGTACAGACTTTTTCCTGCAGGATTCTCACAGACCTCTCAGAAAGGGACTGCACTTTACAAAGTCCATGAAGGACCAGGACCTCTGCATAACAATCTGATCTCACTTCTGCGGAGCTCATCTAGTAGTGGGAAGTGATTCAAGGTGACTTATCAGGAGCATTGTGTCTCAGCTCTTGGTTTGCTCCCCTCTACCACATCTGAAGGTCACCTCAACAGTGAAGAATTCCAGAATTGGAAATTGGAAGTGATTTGTGCTTACCAGTTTTTAAATGTGGGAGTTTCACATTTTCAGGTGCAACTGCAGGTTTCCCTGCTACTTTGAAGAGGCTTGAAATAGATGCCTGAGGGGAAAAAACCACACTGTCTTCTTTCCCACTCCCACCTGAGCAAGGGGAATGCTGCTTAGCCTGCTGAGTCCAAAGCATAAACTAGATTGAGAGGTGACAAATTATGCAAATTGCCAGTGTTGGTGAAATTCTGACAAGAGAAAACGACCCTATTCTACTCGGAGAATGTGAAAAGTGAGAAAACCAGGTGAACTGATTTCATGTCAAAGTTTTGACAGAGGACTTCATACCTTTCTTACTGAGGGCTTTAAATTTCTAATCTCAGGGATTTTAATTTCTGCAAAACATAGTGATAAGGACAGAAAGAAGGAAAACTCTCCACCAAGTAAAGGGTTGCTCTACCAATAGAGAATTAATACAGTGGGGCTCAGTAGTGATCCCACAAGGAAATCAATCCAGTGTGAGACTTCACACCAGTGAGTGAAATGAGTTTTTAAGAAAAGCTGTTTGGTTTGGATTTTGGCTTGGTTTTTGTAGTTGGGGATTCTTTGTTGTTTTGGATTTTTTTAATGTCTGCATGGGTACTTCTGTGTCCTTTAGATAGGCCACTCCTTCAAACAGACTTGACCTGGCAGTCAAAGCAAGCCAGTGACTTTTCTTAGCTCAAAGTCTAACCGGTGCCAGGAGATAAACTATTTATAAGCTTAACACCTGACTAGGTGCTAAATAACCCTGGCTGATAAAGCTTTTGGTGCAAAATTGTCACTCCAGGTTAAGACTGGACTGGAAACCCAAAGACCTGGAATGCTAAAAAGGATTCAGGTAGGATTTAAGATGCATTTAAAAAGATGTATTTAATGTATCTTCCTTAAGGTTGTGTAATTCAGCAGGACTATGGAGTTTTATAATGATAGACAGATCTTCTACCTGTATGTAAACAACTCATTAGGGAATTAATTTAAAAGAAAATCACCTAAGTGTTTAAATATAGCATTAAAACACAAATGGGTTTATCTACACCCAACAAGCCTCCTGCAAGCTGGATCTGTGTTTAGCAGCCTCCACTGGATGGTGGCCACCTCATTCTAACATAACTAATCCCCTGACCCCAGTATATTTGTTATAAAAGCAAGATTAAAAAAATATCAAAGCTTATTGCTCTGATTTGCTTGTTTGGAGAAGCTGACAGAGCATAGCTGACCTTAGACATGGTGGGGAGGGGGTTAGGGAGCAGGACTGTTTTCATTTTATAGTGTAATAAAAGTTTCAGCATATCACAATCCTCTTGTGTGGGGCTACAAGGGTCACAACCAATTTGCTGAAAAACACTGAGCTATGAAACAGTCTGGAGCCTCTTCTACTGCAGCCCTAATCGTCTAATAAAGAAGTGGAGATAATCAGAGTGTGTCATTCACAAAAGGGCCAGAGTAGAATTTCAGGGCTGTCTCCCATCCACATTGCTCCCATTCAAGCATGTGCTGCAGAGCCATTTCAGGGCAAGATTCAGTCACCTGGAGTGAGGCACCCCAACCACAGTCAAAACCCAAGTCCTGGGGCCTGAGGATGTGCCTGTGTGATCTGAGAAAAGTGCTGAGCAAGGCCATATATAGGTTGCAATTTGTCCAGCCAGTTTTCTTCAGGTTGGCCTCACCTGAGTGTTTATGGTTGTGGGGAGCCAGGAGCAAAACAGAACTAACAGCCAGTGATGGAAATGGGAAACAAAGGGCTCAGGAGGCTCAGGATGCTTATGGTCACTCTGAGTCCAGCCTGTGCTTGCAGGGATAGCGTGGTGTAGCTGTCCAAGCCTTGCTGCCCATGTCTGCAGGCTCAGCAGCCCTGCTGCCTGTGGTAAATGGTTGGAGCTGCAGGTCTGAGAGCTCCCTGTGCAAGAGCCGTCCTTTAGACCCCACCTTCAAAAGCAAGCTCAGCAAGGCAGAAGTGAACCAGACACTTGGTGAATTCTTTCAACAACTTCATGTCTTCTTGGTCCAACCCACTTCCTGAGTGGAAATTGTCCATTAATTGTGGTCCTGCTGCTGAGCTGCACTGTGCAGTCCTGCCTTACTTTCTTCCCAAGCACAGTTGTACTAGGAAGCTGAAGAATTCTGCCCCTTGAGAGTCAGAATCAGCTCAGGAGCTTGTGCTGAGTTCCCAGCCATGAGATGCCGATCCCAGGGTCAGACTGGGCTGCTGCTGTTGTTGAAGGGCTCTGTCTCTGTCACCCTCTGCCTGCCCCCTGACAGTGCTGACCAGGCAGAGGCTCAGCCCATGAAATGGCTCTGACTGCTCCCTGCTGCTCCTGAGCTGCCAGGTGCACCCCAGCACAGCCCTGCACGGCTCATTGCTGGTAACCAGAGCCAGCTCAGGAGCAAACCGAGCAGGGCCAGCTGCTGTTATTACAGTAAATACAGCAGGTGCCTTAGAGTAACACTGTCAGGCAAGTTGTCACTTTTTTAGCAGGAAACCTTCATGTACTCGGTATTTAGCAATTTTCCTCTCTAGCTGTTGCAGTCTGCAAAGAAAGTGGAGAAAAAAAGAAGACAATTCTAGCAGAGTTAGTTCAAACAGTAAGAATGAAAGGTGTTGTCAAAGGAGCTTTTAATCGTGTTATGCCTCATAAAGAGAATTTGCTCGATGTTGAAGGAGTTTATAAAACATCTATGCTTTGAGGGGAAAATCCAGCAGTTCTGACAGTTCAGCCTCCCAGAGGTCTCCTGAAATAATAAGAATGTTAATAACCATAATACTTAATAATAGCAAGTATTAATGTCCTGTGGTACTAGATATTTATGAGATCTACTCCCAAATACTGCATGCAGTGAGCCCAAAAGGCCAACTCAGACCACACAGGTGCAGCAGGGAGATCTGAGCAGAACAGGGGAGCTGAGAGCCTGGCTGGAACAACGGGAACTTGGCTGGCTCACCACTGCTGAGAAAGTGTCCCAGAGTGGATAACAGTGCTTTCTATAAATAAAGCAAGGGCACAACATCAGGGAGAACAGAGAGCCAGCTGAACTACAGGACAGAGTTGGCAGCAAAAGAAATACAGGACCATGAGTCAATTTTAAAAAATCTTGTAATCAGTGGAAAGAGGTTATGAACAATATATTACTGGGTGTAACAGGAGCTGGGGCTAGAGCCATGTTGGACACCATCCCTTTGCATCCTTGCAAATTACAGCCTCTTGAAAGCCCTCTAATGCTGGGTGTGCCTAAATCACTTAGCACTCTCCCACAGGCATCAAGAGCCTCCGGGGAGCTGCAGGCCCTGTGTCACCACATGCTCAGCACTGCTCAGGATGAGCAGCTTCATTCACTGTTCATCCCTGAGCCACATCAGAGGTGGCTGATCACCAGCTGATGTCCTGGGGGTTTAAAACTGGAGGGCTTCTCATCATGGTCAAGAGCCACCATATTTAAATCATGAGTAGAAGAGGGGGAGAGAGTGCTCCATCACCCATATTTTTTAGACAGCTGCTTTATTCATTAATAGCCTAGATAACAGAGGTTAATCCTGCTGATTGCAGAAGGAACCTGAGCTTCCAAATTTCAAGTTCCTTTTGGATTTATATCAGCATTAGTCCTGTCCAGCCCAGCATTTCTTGCAGCCTTTTAATGTGTTTAGCCCTGATTCCCTTGCTCCTTTTTGATGCATATTATTATATTCTGAATAAGGATTGAGCATAATGTTTACTAACAGCAGGGGACAAGACTTAAAGATGCAATGAGTTCCTTTTAGTACCTTGCTCCTATTACCAATACAGCTCTATTGTGCTAATTTATTTCACTAAGTGAGTAGATGGAACAATGGATATGCAGGATTACTGCTGTACAAAATGTCTTGGGTGATCTTATGCATTCCATGCTCTTCCTAATCATGAAGTTTGGAAGTCTGGAGTGTTTTATTACTGGGGATGAGTATCTTTGAAGGCAAACTGCAAGGCAATGGTCTTGAAATGTGCAAAACTAATGGGCATGTCTGGTATGTTGCTGATTTTGGAGAGATACTCTACTGGAAAGAATTGCTGCCAACACACCTGGGAAGGACTCTTGAACCTTTTGCACCATTTTGAGAAGGCTGATGGACAAGTCAGCTCAATGTAGGCAGCCAGGAAGAAGGTTTGTGCAGCAACTTAGGGCACACCAATGCATGTATTTACCACAACCCTGTGCTGTGTATGTGGATATCACAGGGGTGGGCACATTGTAGCTAGGGATGGATTAGATGGACTCAAGGCATGAGCAGCAGCTGCACATACTCGGTTTCCCAGATCTGTCCTAAGCTTTTCTGGGGCTGAGTCAACCAGTTGTGCACATATGTGTCCTATTATGCATGGTGTTGTTCTCTCTTTTTATTTTTATTGACTTCATATTATTTGCCATAAAATCTGATTTTGCAATGATTATCACCTCACTGTCTTCTACAATCTCCCTTCCCCATGTTGAAAGCAGATTTAACTTCAGTCAGTGCCTACTGACATCATCCCAGTTTGCTTTTATGTTCTGGAATGCCACTCATAAATGTACAATGCTAGGTTTACAGACAGAGTGTGCAGACAGAGATCTTTATGTGTACAGGAAAATCACTACTCAGTCATTCTGCTGAGCAGAGAGGAGCTGCAGGGGCCCCATACCTGGATACAGCCACAGCCCCTGTTCCCCCAGCAGCTTTAGCCATGTCCAGGCAGAGATGGTGGCCAGGTGATCACAAACCTCAAGGCCTACCCTGGCAAATATTTCTTCTGCAGGCCACTAAGCAGAGACCTGCCAAGTCATGCCAACACCCTTACCTGGGAGAATGTCCCTTCCTTGCTCAGTGTAAAACCTTGGGGCAATTTTCAGCCTGAAAGCCTCTAAATCAACCGCAAAAAATTCAATATAATCAGTTCCGAGGATAGCTTCAAAATACAAATGCTACAAATAGAATTGGAGGCCTGGGTTGGATTTCTTTGATTTTTCAGAAGGCGTTTGGCTTTCTTGGTGCTGTCCTTTTTTTCACACAGTTTCTAATCCTCTCTTTGTATCTGTGGTTCAATTGTGCATGTTTCCTGCAGCATGTGCAGAGGTACACAAATTTTATCTTTTTTTTTTTTTTTCCTCCCAATGGAAATTGTATCAGCAGTATTTTGTTAAATTTGCACAGCAAAGTGTGGTTTTCCTGTATGAATCAAGCAAGAGGTGCAGAGCCCCATGCTTATATCTGCTTGATGCCATTTTATTTATATGGAATAGAAGCTTTATTTTGATGTAATTTAATTTGGTTCTCTGATAATATACATACTGTGCTGCTGCCCTTTCTGCTGATCTTTTCCTGAGGAGGCTTAGCCAGTACAGAATTCTGATCTGTGCACTCAAGGTGGCAGAGAAACAGAAACATGTACTCCCTCCAATAAACTCTTTTTCCTGCTTACTGCAATTCAGTCTAACCACCTGCATAATGCACACCTGGTTTTTTGTATTTCATTAATGCCTGACTCAGAGAGAATGGTGAACTTGGTGCATCAGGTCCTTTCCAGGTGTATTTGCAATTGTGGATGTCAGTAAATTACCCTGAACCATACGGGATCAGTAAAGACTTCTTTACTCACCTCCAAAGACCTTGGAGTCTTTTTGCTTGTTTCTCATCCAACATAGGATATTGATCTGGAGCTCAAAAAGGAAGTGCTAATGTGTCATGAGGACTTCATACTGCAAGTCAGTGTGCACCATTTGTGTGTCATGTTATTTCACAGATCTGAGGCACATGTTTTAAAAATCTCTTGATGGAACATCTGCCTCTCCCTGAAGTGATTGTTGTGCTCCTAGGCCTGAGCACACTTACTGTGGAAACAAATACACTAAACCCACTAAAATAATCAGGAAGGTACTGATTTATATTACCTAGGGGTCTGCTTGTTTTTTATAAAATAAATGCAAAAATCTGTGTTCTCTGCCCTTATTTGTCAGGTTTCCAGTAAGGATAGATGGAAATTGTCTGGAATTAGAGTTTTAACTAAGTGAGTGATTTCTTTATAGGGAGAAAGCTGGAGAAAGCCCATATCTTCCACATTATTTTTCCCAGCTATTCTCTTGCCACACTAATTTGTACCTGTAATGGATATATCAGGTAAAGGACTTCGGTCTTTACCCAAGTACAGCAGATTTCTAGTAAAATATCTGTTCATATGCACATATACATTCAAAGAGTCCTTATTCATGTGTCTCTTGCCAGAGGGTCAGAAGAGACAATAATAATTTTTCATAAATAACAAAATATAATTACCCTAGGGAAAGAAAAGTTGGTAATGCCTGGTTGATCTATTATTTCTCTGCATATTTATGTGTGTTATTTCTACTGTATTCTGAGACCTTCAGGGGGTTTGGCTGATGGCTTTGTCCTCACTCCAATGCGACTCCATCAGCTTCCCTGGTACTGAACCAATATACCTGAGCATAGCACTAAACAAATATTAGTTTCCATGTTTTGTTACACAGATGTGATGCAGAGCAGAAACAAACTGATCCTCAGGCCAAACATGTGGTATGGATTACAATTACAAACATCAGTAATGAGGGCAGCACCCATCACTTACCCCAATGGTTTCTGGAAAATCCTTTTTCCTGCACTTTAAGAAATAAAAATTCTATGAACCACTCCATTCCTCTTCATATCCTAAGCAGTGAACCAATAACCACAAATATTTTATAGAACTGGTGAAAATCTACACTACCAATCACTTTTTTTTTGAGAGAGGAAGGAGTGTTTTGGTTCTTGCCAGACACAAATGTGTTTGAAGCTCTGCTGCTGCCATGTGCTGCTCAGGCTGTCCCAGAGAGTCTCCTGGCACGTTCATTAAGAGCTGCAGCCTGAAAAAGTGAAGTCTTGGTGCATGTATGAGGTTTTGGACTTCCTTTTTCTCTTTGGCTGTGTTTAAAGCTAACCACAGTTTCCTCTGCAACCTGAACTCTGTGTTTCCAGCATGCCCGTGTCATTTCTGTGTGACTCAGAGCTGGTGTTTGCAGCCTGGCTTTCCCCTCAGGCCTGACCCACAGTGCCAGATGCATCAGGGAGTGAGCTCCCTGCTCCTGGTGTTCCAGCCACATGTGCACGTCAGTTGTACATAGCAAGAGGTTGTCAGAAGTTTAACAACAGCAGCACAGGAATGTGCTATTTGAGGCTCTGGGACTCATTGCTTCAAAATGTCACAGAGACAGATAATTTAGCAAGACTTGTATTTGGGTTCAGTGTTACATGAAAACAAGACTATTGAGAGGCTAATAAAAAAAATAAAATTTGAAACGGTCGCAAAGTGCCAAGTTTTGAAGATTTAAAGCAGTCATCATGAAGTGGCAGGCTGTCTCTCAAGGGGAAACTATTCATCCTGACCCAAGTTTCTAGCAAATGCTCCCAAACTCCCACTGTTAGGGTCAGCCTATAGGGTCCACTTATGCTGACCACTGGCCTGATTGATTTTAGGGTGCCAAGCCACAAAAAATAAGATTATATCAGAGGTTAATCCATGACACATAATAATGACCACAACTGATGTGACAGACATGACCAACAATTGCAGCAGAGAAAGCAAAACCATTTTCATGAAAAATAGAACATGCCAACCAAGAAATTACTCAGTCTTTGCAGCATTTCAGGGAAAATATCTTTGACATCCTGCATGCACCCTCTTCCCTTGTATATAGTGTGAATAGTTTAAGACACCTTATCTTGACTCACAATCTCAGGTCAAAAGGAAATCACTCATTAAAGGAAAAAATGATGAACATGATGATGAGCACTTTTGAAAGGTGCTGTGCTGGCATGCCTGTTCTTTGGTATCCAGAGAGCAAGCACAAAGTAGATGGATATCTTTCTCTACACTGACTCAGTTCCTTGCTCTGGTCTCAAGGCACTATCCCACCTGAGGGTGAGAGTTTTGGCTGAGCAGAGCAGGCAGTACCCACTGTAGCCCATGAGGTGACACTTCATCCTGTCCCCAGACTGAGCCTCAGGCCCCCACCAGCTCCTGGGCAGATGTCAGGTACCAGCCCCTCCATTTGGGCTGACCAGCTTTAGCCTGGTGACCCAGGGAACTGTCTGTGTCCCACTGGGAGCGCCTGGAAACAAAACCCTCTTCCTGCTGCTGCCTCAGGCGCTCCCCCAGTGCTGGCTCAGAGCCCTGCCTGCTGCTGGGAGCTTTCAGTGCACCCTGGTACCCTGATCTGCACACTGCTGGCCTCCTCATTTGATGGTCAGCAGCATTCAGCACTCTGTCCCATGCTGGTGGCCTGCCCTCTGCCAGGCTGTGTCTCCAGCCCTATAAGGATGATTCCTCAGCAAGGAACCACGGGGGCTGCCAGCTCCTGTCACCAGAGAACACAGCAGTGGTGGCCATCACCCACGCGTGGCTGAGGCACCTGCAGCCCCACCAAACAAGGTCTGGAGAAAACACCTTAACCTGCCTTATCAGCAGGGTGCATCGAGGTAAATGCCAAAGAACAGAGGCGTGGCTGCAGCTCAGGACAGGAAATATATTCTGCTTATTGTTACAGCTCTCAGTGACATCAAAGCAGCTTGGTTGAAGTTCAGCTCCTTACTCCAGCCCTCATCCGTGCTGTGGTGCTGTTCTCATCTTATCTAAAAAGGTGTTAAACAGATTTTCCATCTCACTTAGTGGTTTTGACACTTGTAAGACAGGTGTGGTTTTTCCTGGAGCTATGCTCTCCAAACACAAACAAGGAAGATAATGATGCTTAGTTTGCAGATCTGGTCTACCTGACTTGGCCACATTGATTGGTCTTGCATAGCCCTGTTGTAGCTTGTGTGTAGCAAGCTACCTTTTTTACTCTGAAAGAATCTGCCCTCCTGTCATTAGGGTGGGAGTTTTAACAGCCATTTAACTCTGCTCTTAAGGAATGAGTGATGTCTCACTACAGTGGGGAAAAAACTCTTCACAATTTCACTCTAATTTATTTATTCACATCAATTTTTAAGGTTATCTGGACTGGCATACTTAGATTACTATGAAACACTTACTACTATGAAGCACTTACTACTTGATAAAAAAAGCTAAGCAAGAACTTCTTGCTTTTAATAATATTGCTATCAACATATATATTTGTGACTCTTACTATTGCACTGTCTGCTTGCCAGCTCAGTAGACAGAGTACAGAAGTTTGCTGAGTTAGGTAAGTGTACAGCTATTTTTAACCGAGTTGAACATTACATGTTCATATGGCATGTTGTGCAACAGATATACACTGGTGTAATGACATTCTGTCCAGACACTTGTCCTAAATTTAGCTTTAAATTTAACCTGAGATGTAGTCTAAATAATTAAATGTCAGCCTTGTGAATCAAACCTATTGCTTTGTGATTTTAACTTAAAGGAGGCATAAACGTCTGCTCCTCTCTTGCTGCATGCTCAGTCAGTGCAGGACAAGGAAGTTTTCTCCATGGCAGTGTAAGGACATTTCATTTGACCTAGGCTTCAGGTTCTATTTATTTTTTTAATTTTATTTATTCCATTCAAATTTGACAGCACACAAAAACCAGCACTGGGTAAATAGAGAGGGTGCTGTAGTTTCCTTTAGCATAGCCTATTCTGGAGCCTCTGCTGCTCTGGTCTGCAGGCCAACCAATTATGTCCCAGGCCTGGCCACCTCACTGAGCCACCATGGCAGGATCAACGTGGAGGACAACCTGTCCCCTTGCTTTCAGTTTCTGAGCCCCATGGCAGAGTCACTTCCAGCTGGGTTGGTCAGAAGCACCTCCAGCATCCACCCCAAGCCAGGCTGGAGCCCTTCGTTCTAGAGCCCAACCTGTGCACCTCTCCCATGGGGCTGGGCACCGGAGGGTCCTGCTCTGCCTTGCTGCTCTCCTAGCACCTGCCTTGGCTTCACTCCAAGCACACGGGAGCCGTAATTCCTTGAACTTCATTGTGGTAAAAGTTATGGACAGTACTGCAAGCTGCTGAATTTAGTTTATGGACGTTTGTTGGTTTTTAGGGTCTGTTTATCTGTGGCAAGAATAAAGCAAAGACAGATCCATATGCAGAAAGCCTCTTATGTTGCAGGAAGGGAGCAGTGAAATAAGTCTTATTGCATACAGCAGGCACAATAGATAGAAACAAATCAGTCTGAAAGGAAGTAGAAGGTACCACAGAAAAGCTTCAAAAGAGACTTTGTTAATAAACTGTCCTGAGAAACTGAATGGAGAGGTAAACAGCCCTTGCAGATATCCAAGGACTAATTTTTAAAAACCTATGAAAATGTTGTTTTCCATGAAAATTGGTTTCATCTTTCTATCAATTTGGAGACACTGTTTTTCCCAGGACCTTTGCTATTCACAGCAGCTCTTGTCTCAGGTTTCCATTCCCATCATCCTGTTCCCCTGTAGGAGCCTCAGAGCCCTGGGATTGCAGCAATATCTCCGAATTTTGTAGATTTTGTAAATGTCAAGTTAAAGGCAAGTCTTTCATTAGAATTCTTACTATCTTACATTATAACATAAGATAAATGATATTTGCACAGCAAAGGGAACTAAATGATAAAGTTTGTGGTTTCCCTCTTCCTCTAAGGAACATGTATTTGTTTATACAGTATTTGGGTTGTGTTCACTTCATATTAGATTTTCATGTTCCCTCTGACTGATTCTTCTTTCAGGCTGAGTCAGTGGATGTGACCTTATGGTGACATTTGCAGAGCGGCATTGACTGCAGTAGCTGTACACTCTTACAAAGCTCACTGGCAGGGCTGAGTCATCTGATACCTGAAAGTGGTCCTAAGACCCTGGATAGTGGGTGTTCCCCCTTGTGCTTGCCATATTTGCAGAGGAATGAGGACTTCATTTTGATTAGGTTTGAAAGGGGAAAAAAATTCTGTGAGGAGCCACTGTGCAGAGGTGGCAGTCATACCTGAACCAAAGTCCACCCTTATTTGGGTTGTGTGGTAGCAGCCACTGAAGTGGGACAAATTCCTCCTGAAAGGAGATTATCATCTTGGTAGAGTGATCTCAAAACAGCTACGTCTTTCCAGGAAAGAAGTATTTAGGCAGCAAAGTTAGTAAGGAATAATGTATATCATATGCATTACCCCCTGGCATGTGTGCCATCCTGCACCTTTCCCCATAAAAGTGACTTTGTCTCCTCACCTTTCTCAGGGTATTGTGGCCAAAACAAACATTAGTTCTTGCAAAGGAAATTTAAACCATCTTTTCTTGTGGGAGTTTCTATATTCGAGTTATTTGAATGTGGGTTGTGTAGCAGAAGACACAGAAGAGGTGCTTGTGGTTCTGGTGTTCCCATTTCATCTCTGGGACTGTCTGATGGAAGCACACCATGGCAACACTGAGAGCAAAGCTCTGCTACTGGATATGATGGTAAGGGATGTGTACTCTAGCTCTATGTGCTCAGGGAAGTGTGCCACTCAAAATACCTTTCTTTCTGCAGTAAAAGTTCAGACCAGATCTAAGTAACAAGACAACAATTGCAGGTAACTGCTGCACAAAGAGATATGCTGTTCTGCAAAGTATTATAAGGATTTTCTGTCCAGGAGCTGTTACTGTCAGAACTGGTCAGTGTTTTCTTCCTTTCAGAACAGCCACACGTGTGCCAAGTGTTTGGATGCAGCAGTTAGTCACCACTGGAGGCACAGGCTATGGCACACAGTTTGTGCTACTGTCCATTCTCATCTGCACTCCATCACGTGAAGGCACATCCGTGGCAGCTCTGCAACAGAATGAGTCAGGAACAAGCTCACTGATTCCTGGGATGCACACACAAACTTTGTTTCTTCTCCAGCCTCTGCTGCCAGATTCAGCTGTGTAGCTTAGTAGACCTGAAAGGCCTAGCAGTGATGAAGGGCTACTTAATTCAACTAATGAAAGTAGAGACAAAGGAAAGAAATTTTAAATGTGCTTTCCTAACCTGGCTTCTGTTGGCTGTTTTGAGGAAATATGAAGAAGAAAACAATCCTGCTGATTATTTTGCCATTTGTTTTCACACAATCATCTGTATTTCTCCTCTCAGATTCAAATCTCTTTTAGTGTGCCTTTTTTGTAAGATCCTAGCTGACTCCACCCCATCAGCATGAGTTGGCCATTTTCATCACTTCTATTTAGAGAAAGCAAACGGATTTAATATGCAGTGTCAGAGTTTGAAATGTGTCTCAGAAAATAGTGTAAATTTACATATTTATTTTTGCAGGTGACATTTGTAATCTATTGAAATGTCTCAGGGTTAAGCTGAAAATGCAGATCTGCAACTTTGCATGCCCCAGGGGAAATATTAGCTAATCTGATGCAATGCTAATAAATCATGATTGTTATTATTACGCTTTGGATGTGTTGTAATAAAGCCACAATATTGTTTTATTGGAAAAAAAATAATCAACCCCCAAATGTATGATTTCATTTCTGTAGTTTATTTCTGTAATTAAAATTCAAACTTATATGAGGTCGTCCTCTGAGGATTTCACAGATACTAATTAAATAAGGTCTTATGCAGCACTCTCTATCCATATAAGTAGTCCCGTTGGCTTCCCATCTGCAAGGAATTTTGGACTGTTCTCTGAAGTTAATGCATTTGATTATTTCCACTTCACTAATGTAGAAAATGATACACAGAGGAGTTAAATGATTTACTCAAGACAAAAGGGAGAGTTAATGGTATCTGAAAATAGATCTTCTGAAGCAGAGTCCCGTGCTTTTATTGGAAAATGGTGCATCAGCATTAATAACAGCTTCAAATAAATCAAGGGTGCACAGAGCTCTGCAAGGAAGCCCAGGAAAGTGGAAGGGAAGGGAATTGCAGTGTGCTTGCTGTGAATGGCTTGGGGAGCCACCTGCAATGTTCAGAGCCCATGGGACCTTGAGCCCCAAGGTCTTTTATAATCAAAAGGCCATCCTGGAAGACTCAGAAACCTTTGCCTTTGCGAAGCATGAACCTGCATCACATTATCAGCAATTTTTCTTGAGTTCAGTGATCAAGTGTGAGAGATTGCCAGAAAGTAAGCAGAAGTGTTAAACATGGTAGATGCTCTTTTTTTTAAGCCAAGGCTAGTTGCAATTTTGAATTAGTATCAAGGAAAAAAGCATTGGGTGTTACTTAAAAGTCACAGAAGGCTGGCTGACATCTTGTCAAGGGCGTAAGAGTTTCTCACACTTTTGGTGATGACATCCATGGCTCCTTTGTCTATCACAGTAACTGCTGAATGACCTTAGCTCTGAACAAAGCAGTACTAGCGCTGATTATGAGGGGCAGATAGGTTTTCAGACAGCAGGGAAGGAAGATGTGCCAGGTACTCACCAGCACATTGTGCCGGAGCAAGACGGATTCAGGAGCAAGCATAGAGAGGGAATGATGCTGGTCCTGAAAGACTGAAACCAAAGCAGATGAGCTGAAACGAATCCCATGTTAGTGGATTTATGGTCTTGCTACATTTATTCCTTTCAAGACTGTTCTTGCTAAGCCTTAGATGGGGGTGTTCATGCATCGACAGGGTGCCTAAAGTGAACTTGAGCCTCCACAAGGTACTCAGAAAGGATTCCAGACCCACTTCCATCTAGGCTTTATTCTCCATATAGGCAATGTTTTGCTATGGGAATGAGTGAAACAGGAGCTCAAGGAAAAAGCATAGGCATAAGTTTGATATCCTATTATAGTTTTTCTTCATTCATTGTATTAGCTGGGCAAATATATGGAAAATTTCCCAAAGTGAGCACTGTTATCCCCATGACCCAGACAATCCATATGTCAGTTCTCTTATATGTGCCTGACTCTTCTAACTCATCCCTGGTCACCTTGCCCTCTTCCACCTGCGGGGAAAATGGGTACCACTTCACATTTATAGCCTTGAGGAGTCTGAGAGAGAGTCTATTGTTCCCCTTTAGGTGGTATGAGAGCAGCCCTTTTCCACTAGTAAAATCTTACAAATACTACTTGGAGCAGATTCACAAGTGCTGTTGTCATCTTTTGGAATCCTGAAGTCTCCAGCTTGCAGTCTTAAAAATGTATGAACAACTCCAAGACATCAGTAAATACCAATGTAATGTTTGGCTGCTTTGTTTAATAAGCATCGGCTAAAACAAAAGTAAATGGAGGTCACTTCTCCCCAAGCAAATAAAACCCTCCAGGACATCATATTTTACTTCAAAATTATATGGCAATTTTTTTTTTCTTCTTTAGGTTCCAGAAACATACCCATATATGGTCTGCTTGTCAGGGACAATAAATAATGATGTAATAGAAAGGTCAACTTTGTGTCATTTAGCTACAGGATGTTGATGAAGTGAAGTTCTTCAGATAATGCAACAAAGAAGAACTTAAGGATTGGTACAAGTTTCTGCTGTGCATCTTCAAACGGGAAATCTGAGATTGGGAACAACTTATATTTTGGCTTGTATTCGCTGATCATGGGGTGATCCAGAAATAAACTCCAGGCTTCAAAGCAAGCGTGTCTCAAAGCTGTCCTGCAGTTGATCGAAACATCCAGGCAAAGCAGGGAGACAAATACCAGCGAGGATTTTCTGAATTAAGACTTAACCAAGGAGATAACCCATTTCAACACTATTATTACCCTTTTATTTCAGAACAAAAAGGTAATGCAAATATGCATGTTTTGAACTTATTTAGTACTTTCAGTCTCTCAGTTCATTATGTCTATGCAAATATTTATTCCTACAGCAGTTTGTAACCTAACACCCTAACACAGTCTTGGGCGCTTTGTGATTTGCTTTTGTTTGTTTTGGGCTTTGGTTTTTTTCAAATATGCCATAAAATGCTGTCTGGTGTTACGCAGAACAGTAGCTCTGTCATTGCCTTATTTTTCTTTTACTTGCAGGTGGTGCTTGTATCTTTGTCCCTAGAATATCTTGCTCAGAAATCAATGCTGTAGCTACAACACATTAATATAGAATGTAGCATGCAAGGCACAGTGTGAAGGAGAAAAATTACATCAGGAAATAATTTCTTTAATTTCTAAATTTCTGATTAGTTCAACATATTGCACTGATTGCTGTAGGAATTAATATGTTCTGCAGAGAAATAAAAGCTGTGATAAATAAAAGTATGATTTCCAGTAAAGAATTCACACAGAACCATAATTTGGTGGCATCAGGGCATATGCCATGCTGAGAGGTGACCTGTTTTGACAGCTGGGCTGAACAAGGGAATTTGTTTGCTCAGATGATTCCTTTGGGAAGCTGGCTTTGCTCCTTCAGCACTGGGCTAGAACTTGAGTGGTTTGCATAAGCTGTCACTAGGAAGAATCCTTGCCTGTTGCCTCAGCAGGACAGCGTGAGGTGTCATCCTTCTGATGTCTCAGCAGATCTGATGGGCACTGAAATCTTTCTGGTTTTAAAAAAAATAATTTTCTTCCTTGTAACAGTTATCCAATATAATAACCTTGGAAAACTGCAAAGGTTTATCAGGAAACTGACCTAAAATGCAGCAAAAATGTGAACCCTTTCAGTGCTGCAGGTTGGTCTGGTTTCCACTGCCCACGGAGGATCTGTCCTGAAAGGTGCAGCACCAAGATCTAAGTAGAGGCTTGGTTTGCTGTGAAGTCACTCAGCCGTGTTTGCCTTCCCCCATGAGTGCTCCTGCTGCTTTCAGAAGTAAAGACAAATACGTGGAAAGGCAAACACGGATCTGCAGAAGCAGGAGCTCAACTGTTCCTTGCAAAAGGAGAAATGATGAAGCTGCTCCTCTGCTCTCTCTTTTGCAGACTCCAAAGATTTGGTTATGTTTTCACAAATGTGGTTTACTGCACCCTGAGCCATAAATAACAAGGTTCTGTATTCAGCTACAAGCTGACTGGACTAAACTCAGCGCAAAGGCAGGCAGAGTCTGGCTCTGTTCCCTTAATGACCTTGTCACTCACCTGCCATCCTTCTCTGACAGAAATAAGTAATTCTGCTAATTCTGCTGCCTGGGATCTCTTGGGGGGGGGGACAGCAGCCTCACTAAGCTTTTCTTTAAAGAAGTGCTATCAACGGGGACCAGTTGTTTCAGATGCTAATGGTATTGAATTGCACGGTTCTGCATGTTCAAAGCCGGCCTAATCCTTGTTTATTTATGTTGCATCAGGGATCAGAGGCCCATTCTCCTAAGAGCTGTATGTTGACAGAGCTTGTAGTCCGAACATAACAGCAACCTAATTGTGTTTGTCTCTGGCTTTTGCCATCATGTAGGTGATTACTAGTAGTCCCCCCTTGAGAGCAGTACCTTTGGTTTCAGAGATCTACCAGGTGCAGCTGCTCATCAGCACAGGTTAGAAGGTCACAGCATGATCCTTGCACAAGTATTTTATTTCCAACCTTACCTTCTGGGCTGGATGCAGCTAAGTTGCCTCTGCATGGCATAGGTCTGATTACTGCATCTGTATTAACAAATTCTCACTGTAATCAGGATGGCAAAATTAAAATCAGGATGGGACTTTATGTGGAAATGCTGGTAAGTTTAGATTCCAGAAGGTCTTGTCAGACTGACCTACTAAATGGCAGCACAGACAGCAGAATCTCAAGACATGTCTCTGCCAGGAGAGCTCACTAGTGAAGCCATCCAGACCTGAAACCAAAGCACTCTCTGAGGAATAATAAGGCCACTATACCCACACCTTTAAGGATCAGGTTCTGCTGTCCCAGTAGATGCTGTGTGCTACCTGTGTGTGAGGATGGGCTCTTGGGTGGCCAGAGAAATGCAGAGTACATCCGAAAGTTAAAACATCTCCCCAAAACCTGAAGTTAGGATGAAGAATAAACCCAGCATTTAACTTTTAAATCAAATTCCAATGCTTTAAACCTACAGTAAACTGGCTTAGAGCAAGGAAATAGATTCAAGCTGCATTTAGAAAGACCACTTTGGCCAGATCTTACTAATCCAAACTAATTTGAACATTTCCAGCAATAAAGATTGATTTCTTTTTTCACACCTTCATTACAGAAGGTGGAAAATATTTAGCTCATAGCTCATTAGCCTAGTGTACTTTCATTAGGCTGTAGCTGGCAGTTCACTGATGGCCTCAGATGGAGTAAACTTAGCCCTGCTGGGTCAGCTGAGCCAGGGCACTGCCAGGTGATGCCACTGAGCTTGGCCTCAGGGAAAGAAGGTTAAACTGAATCAGGCTGGGGTGCATTAGCCTCCAGCCAAGGGCATGTGCTCAGCCTGTTATTGCAGCTCAGCTGGCTCACTGCAGCTCCCTACAGACATAACTCAGACCAGTGCCCCGTCCTGCGGTTCTGCAGCTTCAAACAAAAGCATCCTCAGGTGGGAGTGCTGGCTCTGCTGTGCTCCTCTGTGCAGGGAGCTGTAGGGAAGTGCACTGCCTGCTGCCAAACCCAGTCACAGCACACAGGCACACTGCACACACACTTGTCTGAGCAAGTGGACATGGGAAGCTTCAAGCCCACCCAGAGCACTCCTGCAGGGAAGCCAAGGCTCTCATTAAGGACCCAAAAGCTCCTGCAGCCCCAGGATGTGAACCCCACACCTTCACTGTGCTTGTGCAGTGTGATGAGCAGAACTGAAAGCTTTCTCTATTTTGAGCCCTGTGAAGTTTCTCCCTGCAGGATGAGTCAGTGATGGAAGCTGCAGCCAACACTGTTGTTTCTGCACTCTATGGAACTCCTGTCAAAATATTTAGATTAGTGAGGCTCACCAACATGCAGGAGAGGTTCTCCCTTTTCTCTGCAAGTGGGTTGGACCCAGTTAACCCCTATAAAGGATAAGAGGATGAAATAGGAGTGATCCTCACAAAGCTTTAAAATCTTCCCTTTTGCTCCCTTTGCCTTAAGAATGTGTGAAACAAAAGGAGGGAGGGGAAGCAGGTCCAGAAGCAGCCTTTATACCTAGGTCCATTTGGGATGTGTTGAAGCAGCTGTATTAGTTAGCTCCTCTGTGCCAGGGTGAGGAATCATGCTGGCAGAGGTCTCCTGCACAGTCCTTCATGCCCAGGCTCCCACAGAAGGCACTGAACTTCCAGCTCAGAAGCAGAGCAGCAATGGATTCACTGCCATAAGGATGCTGGCAATAGGACTGGGGAGGATTCAGAGGAGGCATCTGTGTCCCAGCCTGCAGGTGGTGCAGGTTGCCCTCAGAGAGGAGCAGTTTCTTCTTGTCTTCTCCAAGGATTCATTGTGCATCACCTTCATTAGGAGCTTAAGATCAGATCCTGCCCTCTCTGCTGACGGCTTTGTTTGGGTTTCTGAGTCACCACTGGGGCCAGGTCCCTTCATTCAGTCATTGCAATGCTGGATGCTGCAGACGAGCCTTCCAGCTCCAGCCCGTGGATTCCACACATCTGCAGCTCTCCAGTCACTACGTGAGTTCCTAGGCTGAGCGACTATGTAAGTACTGCCCAGCGTGCCAGGGGCTCAGCAAGCCAAGCAGCAGCAGCAGCTGCCGGACAAAGGAAGCTGTGTCAGGGTTCCAGCAGCTGCTGGCTGGAGAGCAGCCAAAGGCAGGTACCGCAGCCGTGGAGGCACAGGGGCTGTCAGCAGTGATGCCAGGGCTTGGCTCTTTGGGATAGCGAGGGTCACAGCAGAGCTGAGGCACCCACTGGAGAAGGGAAGCAACAGCAGCAATGAGACATCTGGCTGAAAATAAAGAAGGGGGGGGGAAAGAGAGAGAGATAAAGAGAAAACCACCAAAATTAGATTGTGTTATTTACAGTAATTGAAAGTTTTATTTTGGCATTTTTCATGGCTGTAAAACACATCTTTTGTTGTTAAAAGTCATAATGTCAGTCTGAGATCTGCTGGGCTTCCCTTTACCCTGAAGTCTTCCCACTTCTTCTTGAGCGGGCTTAGAGCCTGATGTGGCTGTTGGTGTAGGAGACATCACCATGACTGATGTGAAAAGCCTAAATCCAAGATTTTAAATTACTTGATTGATCGATTCAAGCTCTTGCAATTTCTTCAAACTGTATTTGGGGACCTGGCATTTCCTCCAGGTCAGAACTGTCTCCTGGCTGTGCACACAGCAGCAAGGGCTGCTGCAGCAGGGCACTTTCCTGGTGTGAGGCTTGTGGCCTGCAGGACCCCTCTGCCACTGGTGTCAGTGTGAGTGGCCAGGAAAGCAGGCTGGCCCGGGTGCTTGGTGGAGAGAGCAGCTGCACAGGGAAAGGGAGCTGACAGCTCTCCTGAGGCTCTGGCTGAGGCAGCTCCTGAGCAGTGGGAAGCTGGGTGGTTCTGCTGTTTTCTGGCTCTGCTGGCTGGCCCAGATCAGTAGGACCTGATCCGGGGCAGAGCACGGCTGTGTGGAGCTGGAGACCAACGCTGCTGTGGCATTGATGGGACAGGCACTGGCAGCCACAGGTGGGGCAGGCAGCTTTCTCTGTAACTCCACTGGTACAGGCAGCCCCTCACCTCTCTGCACTGGGGGACATGTCCCCACAGTCCCCTCCTGCTGGGTCCCTGTCCTCCCCCGTCACATCCCTGCCCTCCTGAGCAGCTTGTTCCCATTGCTCCTCATCCCAGTGCTCCCTGTTATTTTACACAGTTCTTGCTCAGTGCTTACAAAATCAAACCTATTCCACACTGGCTGTTATCTTCCTAAGAGAGGCAAGCTTTTCCACCTGCTCCCATAAAATAAACCCATGACTCCTGAACCCCTGAACTCCAGAGAGCTCTCTGGCATCCAGATGAGATCCTGCTAAAGCATTGTACCATTCATGGCATTAGTAATTCCATATCTCTGCTGGAAATTCTGTGGTATTTTGAATTGTCTTTGCCTTTTAGGGTCCTGCAGTGGTGGTTCACAGTCATTCTGTGATTGCTGAATGTGCCCAATGTTTCCCCCTTCTCTCGTTTCCATCTCACTCATGACCTTGAACTTTGTTCCGTGAAAAAGCAAAAATTCAGAAGTGAAACAGAGCAGTGTGGTGTTGCTCTCCTCGCTGAGAGAAACAAAGTCACTTCAAAGCAAACTTTTCATGTTGCTTGAGAGATCTCCAGATAGGGTGGAAAAAAATACAAAGCCTCTTTGCACTTCATGGTGGAGAACTTGTCTTTACAGAAAACCAGCAAAGAGACAAACTTCTTCCCTTAATTTCCTGCAATTACAGCAGGAAATAAAACCAATAAAAAGAGACATGCATTGGTCTTCTCCTAAATAAAACTAAAAAAAAGTATCTCTTTAATCTTAAGGGGATTTTCTTTACCTATTTTTCTCTTGAGATGTGGTAACCTGAATAAGCAGATAAAACTTGCCTTGCTTGCAGCAACTCCCCTTTTTTTTAAACACCAGCTAAACCAGTTATTTCTGTACCATTGAAAGGACTTAGTTCATTAAGTTTATGCAGATTTTAGCTGATAATGTTCTCTCCCTGGTAAAGAAGTTCTGAATAGTTTTCTGGTCAGTCTAATTAAGAGGCAGAAGACAGCTGAATTTTTCTCCTCTTCCAGATTTTGAGCATCATAATTTCCTTTTACAGGAAAGCAGAAAATTATAAAAATGGCTACGACGGCAGCAAATACTCAAAGACAAACGATAGGCTGTGAGGAGTACAGTCTGTACAGCAGCCTGAGTGAAGATGAGCTTATAAAGATGGCCATCCAGCAGAGCCTGGAAGAGGAGGCAGCAGGTCAGCCAGCGGCCCAGAGTCCCCAGAAGTCGATGGTGGCCCGTGCTGGAGAGGCCACCCCAAGCCGTGCCAGCCCCCACAACCCTCCCTACCGCATCTACCCCTGGCAAAGGTAAGCGAGTGCTGCCCCAGCTGCTCCCAGAGAGCCCTGCTCGGGAGGGGAGAACAGAACAGGCTCCCTGGCAGGGCACGTGCTCTCTAATTAGCTCTGCCAGGCGGCTCCTCTGCGAGTCTGTCATTAGTGTGAAAGCCACAGTCTGCTGTAAATCCAATGAGGTCAACAATTTACGTGCTCGCAGCGAGAGGAGAATTTGCTTGATGTTGTCCATTTTAAGCAACAAATAAAATAAAAAGAGGGGCATGGCCACAAGCTTTCCTGAACAGCAGAAGCCCTTCCAAGGCCAGCTGCTCCTTTCCCCCACTGTACGCCAAGCTTAGGTTTTGCCAGAGAGCGAGCAAAGCATTTGTTATGGGAAAACATAAAGCAGGCACAAAAAATAGGTAAATAAAACAGTGGGAACTGACTATCTGTTAAATACTTCAGTTTTTAAAGGATGCGGTTATTTCAGATCAGTCTGATCAGATCTGCCACGCTAAACAAGAGCAGCTCCAGACACCACATTGTGGCAGCATCCCCCGCCCCCCCTGCAATGCTGAGTTCTGGTCACAGAGATCTGCTGACAGTTTCAAACAAAGATATTGTTCCCCTTTCATTTTATAAAAGGCAGATTTCTCAAGGGAGACCGGAATAGGTTCCAAAGTCACCTCCAAAACAAGGAAAAATATCCTTTTAATCTTTTAAGTTACTTTAATTTTCCAATTTTAATAAACTGAGAGCTACCAAAGTTCTGTTCCTCCTCCTTTTTCATAACTCCACCACCCTCTGATGTCTTGTTCATTACCATCTGTGGATGTTTGGTTTCTAAGGCTGGGAAATTTGGGACAATTTGATGAGCAGCAAGCATGTGCATAGCTGTGGAATCAGGATGCTGTGCAGCCAGCAGTCCTGCTCCCACCAAAGGCCAGTTTCTCAATGTGGTTACTGTGCACTTGTACTGTCAGCTCTCCTGTAGAGACGTGATGCAGGAGACAATTAGGGCTTTCTTGGCCATTTGGTCCTGTCCTCGTTTAAGGTCCTTTGACACCTGCTATTTTGGCAAAAAGCAGCATTACCAGTTCTGTGCATTAACCTGTTCTGCCTCAGCCCAGCAGTGTTCAACCTATCACTGGAGGGAAATTCTTTGGAGCTTGTAGCACCAAATCTGTAGCATTGCTGAACTCTTCCGGCACCTGGGAGAGCAGAGATGGAAATGGAGCTGGCATCCAGTGGCTCTGGGTCCTCCTCTGCCCCCACCTCTGACCCGCTTGCACGGCACCTCAGAGGTGATGAATGTCACCTCACCTCGCTTTGTGCCTGCTCCTCTTGTGGTTGTGGTAGGGTTAACCACTCTGTTGTCTTATATGGTCATTTGAATCCCCTGACGCTTCCTCAGAGGGCCAAAAATAAACTCGAGCCGAGTGAGCAGCTGAATCCAGTGCAGAGCAAGCCGTGGCCATCTGCTTTTATTCAGAGCCCTGACCGGCAGGCTCGCTCGCTGCGTCTCTGTGGATGTGTGTCTCTGTTTCTGCCTCAGCATGACCTGTTTCTCCTATTCGGAGTATTTCTCCTTATTCCACTCGTGTCATCGCCACTCCAGATTGGCCCAGCAGTCAGGCCGTGCTCAGCCGTCCAGCTCGGGGGCAGCCTGGGGGGGGCAGGCGAAGGTACGACAGCAGCCTGGTCAGCTCATCCCAGCCCGTGTAAGTGTCTGCCTCTCCCTCTCCCGCTTTCCCCTGCTGTCAAAACAAGCCTTGCTGCCTACTCTCTCCCTGAGACATGCCTTCTGGGTGGTGATGGTGCCTGCTGGGGGGAAATGGTGCTGTTCATCTGGAGGAGGTCTCACTGACACCTGCACCTCACCCTCGCTGCACTCCTGTTCTTCCTCCCAACCTCCCCAGTGCCCCAGACCATGCCCATGCTCTTGCAGGTGATCCACCCCAAATCTCCCTTGTTCTCTTCTCCCTCTTCACCTCTCTCCATCCCCTCATGTCCTTCTGGGTCAG
This sequence comes from Petroica traversi, assembly GCA_025920805.1. Classification (NCBI taxonomy): domain Eukaryota; kingdom Metazoa; phylum Chordata; class Aves; order Passeriformes; family Petroicidae; genus Petroica; species Petroica traversi. The sequence continues at coordinate 12,462,108 of JAHLSL010000007.1, forward strand.
TCAGGAGCTCTGAGGTGACAAGGACAACAGGGAAGGGATGACTGCACTGTGCTTAATTTATATAGGCTGGCACACTTATCAACAGGATAGATGAGGCAGGCAGGTGCTGATAGCAAATGCATTGGTATTAAGTTCAGGGTTCAGCAATGGGAAAAGTAGGGGGGGAAATATATCACAGTCTATAAACAAAGTGAGAAAGTCCAATCCTTCAAATAAATACTTTATAAATGCTCCCAAGATGCCATGCCTGTTCCCAGCCATACCTCTGCTGTCCAGCCACACAGAGGAGGGCTTACTTGTCCAAGGAGGAAACTGGCTTGACTGACTGATCCTCCTGACCATGTTTTGCTGCTGGCAGAGGCTGCAGATAAGTTTAGTTTAATACAGTCATGGATGAGAAAAGCAGAGAGTGGCCCAAGTTCTGTTCCAGTGCCTGTGTGTAGTGGAAATGTGTGGACAGTGACAGGTTTATTACAGCTCTTTGCAGTGCAGAATAGATACGTGCACCTGTCCTTAGTTATCAGATGACAAGAGGAAAGTGTTACAGACACCACTTCCCTGTGTCCTGCAAAAAAGAAATTCCTCACCTTTTCTATCTACCGAGTTCAAATCCATGTTTAATCCATGTTACAAGTCCCTCCCTGGATGCACAGGTGCAGTGACTACCCTTCCACCACTCTTTATCCTTTCAGCCCTCTCTACAATCTCCCACACCTCCCCCTACATCCTGGCTGATTCAGACTCCTGGCCCTCCCTGACATTGTGAAAACCTCTTCCTGCTACCACATGAAGCCTGCCACCTGTCAGGCAGCATCCCTGTCACCTGCCAGCTTCCCTTGGCCACACTGAAATCACACCCTCTCACTAGGTGTTCTGCACTCCTTGCATGCCTCTTTGATGCTCTGGGTGCAGCAGAGGACTTGAGGGCAGGTGTTCTTCTCCACCAGGTAGCTGCATAGAGTTCAATCTACAAGAAGGATGATAAACCAGCCCTCCTCTGCTGCCAGGTAGAGCGAAAATATAGCTGGGGAGTCCTAGGAGAGCATGATGACATGACTCTTTTATAGCCCCACTCTCAGAGCTAGGCAGGGATGATATTTGGCTTCACCTGGGGAAGTTGTTCCTTCATCCTGCCTGCGTCTCTCCAGGCTGTCAGGAAAAGAAGGAGCTTCTTGAACCTTTCCATTCTCCACTGAACCTATTCTTCAGCACTGAGAATTGGCCCCACCATACATCTCATCTGCAAGGGGTATTTATTATCTTGCCTTCCAGTCTTTGAAATGCAGTAATTTTTTTCAGTTGCCTATAAGGTTAAGATTTCATCGTATCTTCATGTTTCCTCTATAGTCTTAATATTTCTATTTTCTATACCTGATGAAATCCAAGAAGCAGAATGTGGTGGGTTTTCGTAACAACCAACTATAAGCCATGCAGAAAATAAGGATTTCACGGGGGGGAATCATTAAACTTTCTGTTCTGATCTGGAATTTTCTTGGCTAAAGCATCTACAGCTTGGTCCAGCAATCCCCCTCATCTTACTGAGGAATCATTTAAGGTCAAGGAACCCGACACAAGTTTGCTTCATTCAACATCTGAGGGCTTAAGCAGAATAGTAACTGATTCTTCACACATTTTTGGCCCTAGCACAGATCCGAGGTACCCTCCTGCTTTCCCTGAGGTCTCAGATAATGCGATTTACCTTGCATTAGCCCCATGTGCAGACTCCTGCCATGGCCCACCTGGTGTGCAGTAATTCATTAAGCACCAGTAATTACATCATGTGCCCAAATCCTGAGGTCACAGCCCTACATGTGTAACATGAGCCTTTGCACAGAACAACAGATGATTTCAGCAGCCTTCAGCCAACGGTGTTGAAAGATGAAGATCCCCCACCTCCGCCTCCTCTCCCAGCCAAAAATGCCAATAGTTGCTGTCTGCAGACTTCAACAAAATGCTTGTTTTTAAACACCTGTATAAAAATCTATTCTGTGTACACAATTAGGAATTTAGGTTTAGTCCCCAGGGTACTGTAAGCAGTATGGAGATACAGCAGTGTCCGTGGGACATCCGGCCAGCAGTTATCAGAAGGTCAGTCAGTTCCTCCTGGGAGGGCTGTGGCCAGGACAGCAGCTGCCTGTTCTAGCAGTTATCTTCTCAGGAAAAATGCCTGGCCTTGTGTCCCATATCTCTCCTCATTCCACTGCTGCTATTTTTGTGACCCTACTGTCTCGAAATCACTGCTTCCAGCTATAGAGAAGGAGCAAGTGGCACCAACTACGATTTCACCTGGGAAATAACGTCTATTTCCCATTCTCTGGCATGAGTGTTGAGATCACCTATTCTACTCCAGGTCCTGAATTTATCCTCAGAAAACCAGCTTGGTGACTTCCTTCAGTGTAAATATCAATGTTTATGGCATAGATTGTGTGCCTTTGAGCAAACTGAAATTAGTGAGGCCTGTGTGTTTCAGACTGTTGGTCTGTCCAGCCCCTACAAGGCAATGGAGTTCAATGCTGCTCCTGTAATTCCCACTAAGTGCAGAGGTTGCACCAGTATATTGCTTTGTGATGACTCCTGTGCTGACCTGCCCATATTTTTCTGTCTCTGATCTCACTCTGTTGTGGTATTTTAGACTTTCTTCCTGTCATAACTGGAGTTTCAGGTTGTTCCCATCATCACTAGCCTGTATGACCTCCATCATGTGCTGTATGCCTGCCCTGTCTGAGAGAAACACCTCTCTCCTACATCTGCAAGCTTTTCTCTGTAGAGCTAGCTCAAACCACAAATGCTCAGTGTTTTCTGAAACTTCGTGTTTTCTGTCTCTGATCCTATAGTCCACATTCATTTTTTGCAAGTCCCCATTAAAATGGGTAAAGTGTTTCTTCCTCTGGGGCGTTGGCTGTGCTGAATCTTAGTCATTTAGTGCATCACAATAACAAAGCTGTGGCTGCCTTATCCCAGCACAGATCAGCTGGAGCCCAAGCAGATGCCAACATAGCAAGGCACAGGCCACCAGCATGCACAGAGCTGCCACCCACCATGGGCAAGGGTCCTGCCTGCCTTGGCTGCAGGGCACGAGCTCCCCAGCTCCCTACCTCTGCCATGCTACCAGCAGCCTCAGAAGGGGTGGAAGGAGGATGGCAGATCCTGTTCAGGAACTGCTGACCTGGGGAAAAGTGGCTGTCAGGCAGTGTTGGCACTCCTGCTGTGTGGGGAGACTCACAGGAGTTGTCACTGTTGCTCTGCAGAAGGATTGGTGTGCCCAGGGCAGCCCTGCTCTGCAAACCCACAGAGAAATGGGTTTCTGCCCAGAGTGTGTGGAATGCATGCCTGGCAGAGGGATTTGGGTAGGTCGATTTTTTTCAATCCTCCCTGGATGAAGAAAGGAGAGCCAAGACCAACACCCCAGTGTTCACATGCTCTAACCAGAGCTCTCCATTCTTCATAAGTGGACTGGCTAAATTCTGAAAACAGGATTGTGTGAGGAAATATGAAGTATCTTCAAAATACAAGAGTAAGATGTATTTATAATTTCTGTTAAAGCCACCTGCAAATCAAATCTAAAAATTTCTTTGAGGACGAGCAGTGGTAATTCTCTTCAAAGTAGATCTTATTTAAAATATCTCATATGGAAGCACCCTGCCACATGGGACAGCAAGGTGATGTAATTATCACAGTCATGGGCACTCCACAGTGTATAGAGCATGTCAGAGTCGGTCTTCCACAACTCCTGACATCTAAACTATAACTGTTTATGTCAGACATTAGTTACACATACACTTTCCTTACACTCTGAGGAGAGAGATCAGTTCCTCCAGACAGTCATTCGTCTGATCTGCTGACAATGACAAAATTGGAGAACACAAATTTTACCTTTACAGGCACTATGGTGTCTCACTGTACAAACACTTGTTATATAGGCTGCAGGGGTTCACTATTTTGGGCAAATAAAACAATGATTTTGCTGCAGAAAGCTTCCCAGTAATGAAGGAAGCAATAACCAAGTTTTAATCTTGTTTTAAAGAGAAATTGACCCTGTAGTGGAAGCAATCAGGGATGGAGATGAAAAAGCAGTAAGCAACATGATGAAATCAGGAAAAAACCTTTCTGTACCTAATAAAGATGGCTGGATACCCCTCCACGAAGCTGCATACTATGGCCAAGTGGGCTGCCTGAGCCTGTTGCAAAAAGGTCAGTGAAGTTAAAACTAACTGATTACAAAAGGGAAAAGAAGAACATTAATAAACTAAAAGGCAAATTAGCAATATTTCAGTCCTAGCCTGGAGCTGTGTATGAATCTTCTTTCCAACCTCCCTGCCTGTATATTAATTTCACCTTCTCTTGGAAAGTAGGTTTCCAGAGTGAAGCCTCTAAAAGTTAGGATATTTGGGAGAAAGTGATATGGGATAGATTCTGCCAAGTCCTGGATTTCTCATGCTCAGGCCTTGAAGCTGAACTCTCTATTGTTATAAACTGCTTGGCTGCGGCAGCTGACAGGAATAACCCTGCTTTTCCCTGGGGAAAGATCCGATCCAGCATCTCTTTGCTGGTGCTTGAAGTTAATTACTGTAGTTTGTTTTCAAACTGCAGCTGAAGAGCAGTTGCTTAACGACTTTCTGCATCACTAGTGGGCAAAGCTGAACGTTTTAATCTAAAATGAAGATAGATGTAGATACTCAAGCTGAGTTACAGTAACATTAGAGTATATGCCTAACTTACACTGCTTATGGAAATGAATAAACAATAAAAACTTAAACCCTCAAGGAGTTAGAAGGGCGGTGGTGCTGCAGATCCCTGTGCACTGCATGCCCCAGTGACTCTGGGCTCGTTTCCTTCCCAGCGTACCCCGGCACCATCGACCAGCGCACCCTCAACGAGGAGACAGCTCTCTACCTGGCCACCAGCCGGGGCAACCTGGACTGCCTGCTCACCCTGCTGCAGGCTGGGGCTGAGCCCGACATCTCCAACAAGGCCAGAGAAACGCCGCTCTACAAAGGTGAGTAACTGTTTTACAGGGATGCTGAGCTCTTCTGGCACCGAGGCAGAACTGCAGCATCACTTGGGACCTGGGGCTGAAGCAGTGATCAGCTTCTGTTTTCTACTTTTCTGTGGTAGTCCTCTATCTCCTGTGTTTGACCTGCCATGGCATGGCCCTTTATCTCATCCTCAACAAGACAGGAATAGCAGCTGTCCTGCAGGGTGCAGGCTGTGATGGGGTGCTGAGGGTGAGGGGTGAGATATTCTGTGGGGCCCTAAGCACGGGCTGTCTGCAGCATGTCCTAAACTCACACAAAGCTGGGCAGTGAAGCACTACTGCTTTGCTGAACAGTAGTAGCTGTTAGATGGGCAAGTACAGTAACTGCAGACATGCCAGTGATTCATATACTGTGGGGGTCAGGCCAGGCTGTGTGCTATGGCAGAGTCATAAAATTATCAACAATTCAGTGAGTTAGATAAGGTATTTAACACAGATACATTACATTGCTGCTGGTTGGAAAGAAAACTTTCTTATTTTAGCAAATCAGCATTACATCCAAACATTCAGAGGAGATCTTCATGTCCACATCTTCATGTCCAACCCCTTTGCTGCTGCCATGACAGTTTTTAGCACTCTAAAACATTAAAAACACATATTACTAATTAAAACAGCAATCTTGCCTCCAACTTTGGATGCCTAGCATTAGAGCTGCTTTTAAAGTGCTTTTGTTTTAAAATTCTGCCTTTTAGTTGACATGAGGAAAGCTGTTCAACCATGCATTAAACACACAGTAGTGGTTGTAGTAGTAGCAGTAGTAGTGCTCATAGTAAAAATAATCACAACAGCAATGTTATGAAAATATCCTCTAGCCAGAGAAGAACTGTTAGTAAGAATGAGCTAGCCTTGATGCAGATCTTCTACACTGTTCTCCAACAACAAAAAAAAAGAGTTTTAAAAACTGTCACAACAAAATAGTCATCCCTCATATGTAAGCAAATTAAACTCAGCAGGGCTGTGGATAGGTAATTACAGAAATGTCTAATTAAATAGTTGCTTTCAGTATATATGTGTGACTCCTGTTTATGGGGGAGAACACCACGGAGATATCGCAAAGGAAGAATCAAAATTAAAAGGTGAAACCTCTGTGAGAAAAAGACACTATTGTTTCAAAGAAAAACAATAATTGCTGTGAAATGTGCCTCTCTTCTGTACATTGTACAACAAATGCTAATTTTGGTTTTTCGATGTAGCTACTCATCCTATGTACTTTTAGAGAACATACAGTCCCACCATTAAGGTATATGGGAAGCCTCATGATTTGGGATTCAGAAAGCTATGATACAAATTGATAGAATAAAAATCAACAAAATGCTATTAAATATAAAGAAACTATATTTAGCTCAGGATGATCTTGAACTATATATAAGTTTTTTCAGGCTGAGAAAGTGGTACTAACTGACACAGCTGTTGGTTTGAACTTTTTTTCATTTTCCTCTCCACATGGAGCTTTATCTGCAGTCCATGACAGTAAGATAAAGAGTCAGTTAAAACAGAATTTGGAAAGAAAGTGTTCAGGTCACATGATTTCTGTACATATTTGTTCTTCATAAGTTACTTCCTGCATCTTATCACCTCATTGTGTCCCTGTGTTTCCTTTTGGTACAAATATGCTGGGCCAGAGTACCCCCAGTATCAGATCTGGCACAACCCCTGCACAAGACACTTAGTCAGGTCCAGCTGAAGACTGGCTTCACTGCCACATCCTTGCTGAGTCTCAGATGGTGTCACCTGGCAGCAGCCTTTGCCCTCATACAGCCCTAAATGGATCTTTGGTCTTACTATGGCCTACTTGTATTATATTGCCTTGGGCTACATGAAACGGAGACGCAACACTCAAAATATTTTCAAAAGCCTGTCCTAGTCTCTTGCCTTTTTTCTTAAACAGCTTGTGAGCGCAAGAATGCAGAGGCTGCAAGGCTCCTGGTGCAGTACAATGCAGACACCAACCACCGCTGCAATCGAGGCTGGACTGCTCTCCATGAGGCTGTCTCCCGAAATGACCTGGAGATCATTGACATCCTTGTGAAAGGGGGGGGCCAAGATTGAGTCAGCAAATGCCTACGGGATCACTTCTTTATTTGTGGCAGCTGAGAGTGGGCAGCTGGAAGCTTTGAGATATCTTGCAAGATGTGGTGAGTATGGCTTACATGCATCTATTCATTAAATGCTTTATAATTCAGAGTTTCCCAGTAATTCTCCCTGGCTCAGTTTTTCTGTCTCTGGAGGCAAGGCCTGGCCTGCAGAGGCACTAAAACCCTGTTGCTCCATGCTGGAACTGGGTAAGGTCTTTCACAGAGCATGAAGTACATGGTCTAGACACATGCTTCTTCAGCATGCATTCATGGTCACCAACTTTGGGAAATAACGTGGTGCTGTCTGACTGCATTTCCTAACACTTTCTAAACCCATATTGCTGCACACATGCAGCCTAAAATCCAGTCAGCCATAAAAGACAGCTGTAGGTGGTAATAGATGGCAGAAGTTGAACTTCAGCCAGCCCTATCTGCTCATGAACATGTGCAGTGATGGGCAAGGTTAGCTGTCCTCCTCATAATGTATCCTGTGAAAATAGATGAAGTACTGCTGCAGAGTTTATGTATTTAAATCAAATAGAAGCAGATTCAATCTCTCTTTGTGTCAATGTTCAAACATACAAACAGAGTGAATTTGAGCCCCATTTACACAAAACCTATCTTTTTCTGCTCTACTCATGTAAAACAGTTTTACAATAAGCACAACACACTCCACTACTATTCTGAGGCACATTTTATTTTCAAAATGGACTAATATCTTCAAGGCAAGTAAGTCATGGGTCCTGCACTCGCAAAACAAGAGCTCACCAGTAATGAAGATAAGAAAAACTTGAAAAAATTAGTATGATTGAGAAAGATATGAGAGTTGGGAAACAAAAAATGTGTTCTGCTGCCCAGCTGGTCTTGTCAAGAGAGTTTTGTATGACCAGTTAGTCCATCATGTTCCTTATGAGTTAAGAAACTAACCAGGATGTGATTGGTATTTCAAATTAGATAGATACTAAGGTTTCCTTAAGTTCAATTTTGAGAAGAATACATACACAAAAAAAGTCCAATAAAACTGTCCAATGTTTCAAGCCCTGAAAAGCTCTCCTGAGATTCCCAGGAATGATATCATTCATTGTTTATGATGAGCAATTTTCATCATAAAAGGGTTTATTTCTCATTAGGAACATAGCCCTGTGTTATGTTTTGTCACAGTAATTCTCCTGATGTTTCCAGCTACAACATCTTCAAAGGGCCAAACACAACACAGATGTTTCAGCTTAGGGTGAGAGCCTAGGGAAATGTTCTCATTGGCAGGGAGTTTTCATGATCAAACTGAAGACTGATCGGTTTCTTTACTGGAGTTTAGAATCAAAACTCCAGTGAACTGTCATTCCCACTTAGCATACACATAGAGCAGCCTTCCTGTGAACACCATGGTACAGTACATGACAGTCAAAACCCAGGCTTAAGGGCTTTAAATATCTACAACAGAAAAACCTATATTACAAATTGTTTATGGCAAAAAAGTATTGTCTTGGTTTATACTTGCATGTTATTTATTAAGCCAAGTACATATTAGAGCTCCAGAAAAAAAAATCCCAAATAATTTAGTAGTTCATTGATAATATTTGCCTTTTCTCTAGAAAACTAACCATTTGAAGCCTAACTCAAATTCTCATGAGCACATATGACTTCAGGTGCTGAGTTTTGAAATGCAATATTCATTGATTAAGGCACTCCCAAATAAAACCTGCTTAGAATTGTTGATCAGCACCCTGCAGATGTCATTTTGTAGAGTATTATTTTAGTCTGGATACATACTAAAATTAAAAAGGAGTATAAATACTATAAATGTGTGTAATACTTACAGTTCGAACATACGGAGTATAAATATAAATATAAATATAAATATAAATATAAATATAAATATAAATATAAATATAAATAGAAATAGAAATAGAAATAGAAATAGAAATAGAAATAGAAATAGAAATAGAAATAGAAATAGAAATAGAAATAGAAATAGAAATAGAAATAGAAATAGAAATAAATTTATAGCATAAATAGATATCCATAGAATTTTGGAAAGCACCTATTGAGATAATATCAAACTCCTGCTCAGGAATAGTAGATATACATAGTGTAAACACATAAATATTAACGGAATTACTGTGTTTGAAGTAAAGGCCATGCCATACAAATTTAAAATTTAAAATTCTGTTTACCTTTGAGCTACAGCTGAACAGAGCCTGGATTAATGATTTGAACCCAATGGTTGCCACCCATGATAAACTGTCCCTCATAAAATTCGTGTCATATTATAAGCCAATGTAAATCTATGATATTAAGGTGTAAGACTAATATGATGGTGCCATCTCTGATATGACTCTGTTCTCACCCCCATCCAGCACATTTCGTAGCTCCAGTGTCATGGAAATATAAGTGTTGATTCAAAGTATGTTCCTCCCATCTAATTTTAACCTTTTGGTGCTAAATTATTTTCTTGCTTCCTAGGCGCTGATATAAATACACAAGCCAGTGACAATGCCTCTGCTCTTTATGAAGCCTGTAAAAATGGACATGTACCTATTGTGGAGTTCCTTTTGTCTCAGGGAGCAGATGCTAACAAAGCCAATAAGGATGGCCTGTTACCTCTTCACATAGCAGCCAAAAAAGGGATTTGCGAGTAAGTTTTAGTCATTTTCATGGTTTCATCTTTTAGACTCCAAAGTCCTTACAAAAAGGAGAATGTAATGACCCAGATCTAATTCTCAGCATTGTGAGCAAGGCAGATACCAGCTGAGAAGTGGGCTTTCTGCTTGCAGAGCTCAGCCTAGAAACTATGCACCAAAGAGTGGGTTTGGAGGATGGGATGGAATGGGATGGGCAGGACGGGACGGGACGGGACGGGACGGGATGGGATGGGATGGGATGGGATGGTGTGAGCAGGAATGAAAGATTCCTTTAATTTTACCAAGATATCATCTGTTACAGCTAAATAACATCGTGTATCTTGAAAGTGGATTAAACTGAAGTCCTCAAAACGTTCTTGAAATATAGAGTAGAAAAAGTACTGGTGGGGAGTGTTAGTCCGTAATAGCTTTTGCTGCATGGTTTGCAATGATTTTCCTACACAAGCCTGTTGTGATTCTTCTGCACAAGCAGAAGATGCTGGATTCAACTCTGGTGTGTTCAGATTTAATAACAATAATTCAGTTGCTGACAGCAGGAAGTGGTTAAGTGAATCTCTAGGGCATTAGAGAAATTGTTGCTAGACTATGGTGTCCAGTTCTGATATCCTTCCTTTCAGAAACCTTTCAGGAAATTGGAAAGGCTTCAGAAAAGAAGGACAAGAATTTCTCATGGTCTGGAATATATATTTTAGTAGTGAGTGATTAAATAATTCTTAATTGTAGCAGACTAATTAATAAAAAGACCCACTATTTTCTTTCTGAAATTAAGTATGCTTGCGATAAAGCTGAGCATTTTTAAAACAGGGAGAAAAGTAAGTAGTGGAAAAAATAAGCAGGAATCAGGTAGAATTACCAGTCCTCTGAAACAGAGGGTTTTTTCTGGGAAAGCAACAAACTATAGTCTATGATAAAGGATATCAGTTTAGAAGATGCTGGGGATGGGATGTTGCACTGTCATGTGAGTAGTTACCTGGGACTTTCCAGCATGCTTCTGAGCCTGAACTTCGTGGCATTTACTTCTGATCCTAGAGCAAGTTTTAGTTACTGCTTTTAATTCCTCACTGCTGGACGAGTGAGTAACCCGCAGCTAATTTTTCTTTGAGAAACAGGCCTTTGGTGAGTGTAGATGACTCTTCTGACTATCACAGTTTCTATCAAAATACTTCTACAACAGGCAAATGAGAGTGTCTGTCCAACTGCAGTGACAGTTTCTGGACAGTACAGCTATCTTTGCAGAGAACTGCGCAAGTGGATTCCTACATATTTCACAGTAGATGAGGAATAAAGCTTTAACATCACTACACCTTCCCACAATATTTTTCATTCTACATTTGCATTGGGAATACCAATTAAGTTTCTCAAATCACTTTGATAGACCTGAGGATATTGATTTTCTGTAGTTGGAGTAGGCCTGGTTCCTTGTGCAAGCTGTGTATTCTAGAGGGCAGCTCAGTGTTAACTTATCTAACAGCTTTATAGAGTTACATCATGTACATGAATACCCTGCACTGACTAACATAAGTATGATTGAAAATTTTCTCCAGGGCTTGAGTTATAAAGTAATTTTCTTGTGTGAGACACAAAACCCAGCTTCAGTTGACCACTTTCTAAAAAGTTTATTTGAAAGCACAGTAAGTTGATCTGAATCCAATTTGTATATAGAGAAAGGGCCAGCTCTCTAAATCTTTCCCTTCCCTCAACAGTCTCACATTCTGACCTGAAAAGAAATTTACATGGAAACTCTACAACCTGAGTTCACCCCTGAGTTATGAAAGCAAGGGCCTGATTCAGGGCTCATATCTATTATTCCCAACAACCAGGAGCACAAACGAGACCAGAATTTAGTTCAAACTCTGCATTCCTTCACTTGTAAAAGACTGAGCACAAATTTTTGTGCATTAACTGCTGCAAACTAAGTAGAAAGACAAAAGAAAAATATATTCTCTTATAAATATTTATTTAAATGACAAAACTTTAGCCCATTTGCCTGATCATTCTTAATTCCTCTGGTATTCAGTAAAATAACACCCTTCATGGTGACCTCTGTATTCCTGCAGATTTAGTACGTAATTCTGCAGGAATTCCACACTTCAGCTTTTTGCCAGAGCACGAAGGCTCCCTACCATCAAAAAGCCAAGAATGTGGTCCCAGGGCTCAACTGTCAACTCTTGTTGCTTTGTGTTTGTTTATTTTAAATGACACCTTGTCAATACTGACCTGAAATTCATAAGGGTCATCTCATAAGCTGTAGTACAATTGTGAGCAGTCATTTAACTCTTCCCCCTTAGAACTGAGACACTGAGAAGGGAAAACTTTGTGAAGCGTGGGCAGATTTTTTAAGTAAATACAAGTCAGTAATCTCTTGGCATGCTCACACTAAGGATGCTCTGCCTCCTCCTCCACATAACCTCTAAAAAATAGAAAACACAGAAGCAGGTGTCAGGGATAAAGGGAATCTTGGCACCACTTAAAAACTGTACATGATGCTCACCCCTGTGGCAGACATGGGATGTGTTCTGACTTCTCTGGCCTTGGCTGCCTTCACTGGAGTTGCAGTCTCCCTCTAGAGAAACAGGAAAGGCTCCAGAGGCACCATATAACTGAAATGACCCACTTTGGAGGGTGAGAAAGAGACACAGGTTCAAGCTACACAATTAAACTGATAAAAATCAGATGCTTCCTGCTTGTCATACCCAAATAAATGTAGGGTACAGGGACTGTGCTGAGCTCTAGGACACTGCAGCATTTAGGTGCAGAGCCTCAGCGTGGCACCCATGCAGCGAGGTTCAGGTTCCCCTTGCAGACAGAAATGAAGCAGTGCCTCTTTAACTCAGATGTGAAGAGCTGGCTGAAGCACATATGCTGGAGGGAAAGAACAAAACAGACCCTTAAATCTTCAAAACATTTGATCATGGGATGAGTAATGCTGGTACTTGGCGTAGTGTCCTCACAGTGCTCTGTGCCCTTTTTGTTATTAGGCTCTTACAGAACATTTGCTGAGGGTGGGAAGTTGCCAGCTCACCAGCACCCAAACCTCCTGCTCCCTGGCAAGTGTAACAGTGCTGGAAAATTAGTACAACTTCTTGGAGAAAAAAAAAAAGTGCTTACTTTCCTAAGATATTTACATAATTTTAAAAGCCGTTTTGTTTAAAAATGAGGCATAGAAGTAAGTAACTCGGAGACATCAGCAGCCCATTATGTAAATAGGAACATAATCCTGTAAAATGTTATGCATCTTCAACACTAATTTCAGCTCCTGGGAGTGTTGTAGGCTCAGTCTTTCACAGGATCACAAGATCATCACAGACAAAAGTTTTACTGGGTTAGCGTATTATGTAAATATATGTTTGAGGGCACAGTGTTGGGACCAGCCATTGCAGTCAAGCCGAAGATATGCAGCATTTTAAAAGAGACACACCACGTGGTAGGAAACTGAGCTTTGCATGGTTGTGTATCACCAGAGCTCTTGACTGCTAGGTAGAGTAGTGTGCATCGGAGGAAAAGAGGAGGAGAAGATGTGCTTGGCTTCCCTGCTCACAAGTTCCTGTATAAGATATCCCTCTCTCCACAGACATTACAAAGGGAGTGTGGGCAATTCCTGACACAGCAGGCAGACTCAGGTTGGATGATCCCTAGGCTCTTCTGAAAGTAGCTTAAGGTGACTTGTCTGTATCTACAGGATCAACCTAAGGCCTTGGCTAAATCATCCAACTTTGTGTGCAGGAAGTGAAGGTTTAACCCATGGGATTGGTCTTGGAGCTCAAATGACACCTATGCTGACATAAAAATGATCATGGAATTGCGACTGCAGGGCTCCTGTGCATCATATATTTGAAATTCATATTACACATTAGAGTTGTTGTGTTTAAGGCCACATCATGCTTTCCAATAGCAGTCCCTCATTACTGGGATTTAGGACTTGGTTGTATATTTTTTCCCTCAGCTGAGGCATGGAAACCAGCCTGGAAAATATTCTTACTTCTTTTTCTCCCTTTTACTAATTGTCTTTTTGGCTCCCCATGATCTGTGATGGATTTGCCACAGCCAAGAGTCACACAATGAAGGCTTACAGAATAGGGATCAATGCAGGGTAATAACTGAATTGTAAAATCTAATAGGGAAGGTTTGGGAACCAAATCTGTAATTTATCCTAGCTCAGTCCTATAGAGATGGGGTTTCACCCCCTCTCCAATCTCAAGCCTATTGCTGTGGCTGTGACCCACAAGACCTGCTAGCACCCTTCTCTGCTGAGCACTAAAGCAAACCCTGTGAAGGTGGGGAGATACATTCTCTCTGCTGGCACCTCAGGCTGGAGGTTGTGCGTTTTTTCCTCCAGTCCTACCGACAGCACGATGATGAAGGTGCAGAATATCTGGTAGTTCCTGGTGGGTCATCTGCCATTTGGGCTGAGGAACATAAAAGAAGCTACAACAGGGTGGGTGAGTGCCAGCATGTCATCTCTTCCATTGTAACTGCCCCTGTAGCTGCCATTACATCATAGAAACTGGTGATAATCTCAAAAATATGTGTTCCTCCATGAAAGGGGAAGCTCACACAACTCACATTTTTGGCAACGAAGGTGCACAGGGAGTTGCTTGAGGTTTGAAGTTTGCACTCTGGTTTCTCTGAGTTGTTTCTGTGCTTGAGTTAGCGGGCTCTGCCTTATGGGTACAATCATAAAGCCATGACTCGCTGTAGGGTTGTAGATCCCCTAGAGCTCACAGCTGCTCACCGAGTCTCCTCCTGGCAGGATTGTCTCCATGCTGATCCCTGTGACCAGCCGCACCCGCGTCAAGCGCAGTGGCATCAGCCCCCTGCACTTGGCGGCCGAACGCAACAACGACGATATCTTGGAAGAGCTGATAGATGCTGGCTACGAGGTCAACACCGCCCTCTCTGAAGAACGGTCCTGCCTCTACGAGGACAGGCGCACCACCCCACTCTATTTTGCTGTTTTTAACAACAATATCTACGCCACAGAGCTGCTGCTGCAAGCCGGAGCCAACCCCAACGTTGACCTCATTAACCCATTACTCATCTCCATCCGCCACGGCTGCCTGAAGACCATGAAACTGCTTCTTGACCACGGAGCAAACATTGATGCCTATATATCAAGCCATCCCACCACATTTCCAGCCACCATCATGTTTTCAATGAAGTACCTCTCCGTGCTGAAGTATCTCCTGGATCTGGGCTGTGACGCAGGTTCCTGTTTTGAGTGTCAGTATGGAAATGGCCCACACCCTGCATTAAATTACAGACGGGAAAGACTTAATGATCCTCAGGTGACCAGGGAGCCAACTGTAGTACAGGTAAGCCCTGCCTAGTCTACATACAGGACTTCAGAGGACATCTCCTACCAGTGGGTTTTGACAACTTCAGTGTATTTTTTTCTTCCAACTTTTTTTTTTAAGAGGAAATGTCACTACCCCTCCTTTATTTACAGAAAAAAGAAGGCTCAATATAAGTCTGCAAACGTTACAAGTTTGTGTCCAATGACTGCAGGGAGGTAGGCAACAGTTCTGTGGCCATAGCTTTAAATTACAGTGAATTGTAGCCATCTTGACAGTCTTATCAACAGTTCTACAATGCTCTTTTCCTCTGAACCTGAGGTGCTAGAAGTGTGGAATATTTTCCTGAAAAACATATGGATGATAGCATATGGGTGGTAAAAACCATCTTTTTTAACTTGCCCTGTAGTATTTGTTTTCTCTGATCAGAATATTAGCTACTGGTTACATGAAAAGAGTCTTGTGCTTCACTCTGTGAGGGTAAACTAGTGAATGTGAACAACTGCAGTTTCTGACTCTACTGGATAAGCAGTCATGGAGAGAGAACATAAATTATTACATTAGATATATGATTGAATTATATCTGAAGTTTTCACAAGAGATTAGGAGATTTAGGTCCATGATTTCATATTTTCAAAGATATTTATAGGCTTTAGATACCTACATTTTATAGATGTCTCTTTGTAATACTTTCTAAAATGTAGGTGGGCTCATCTTCAATTGGGCTGGAACGGGACTCTCAATCCCTTAAAGGCCTTCACAAAACCTCAGATTAGACTTCTTTTTCTGATTTCTGTATGTTCTCTCCTTCCAGTGTATCTCAAAACCTAATGCTCTGCTCAAAATTTGCTGTCTTTCAACATGTTACACAAAAATGAAATCTCAGCATGGCAGTTTTTCTATTTCCAAAGAATCGGGGAAGAAATAAATCAGCTTCTATCTAGTTTAAGTGTAGCTTTGAGTGATTCAGAAGAATCCTGAAGGTATGGACACCAATATATGTCCTTTGGTGCTGGAAAGAATAACGGAAAACATGAAAAGATCCTAGGAAATCTTGACCTTTTTATCAGTCCTGTTTTCCAAAAGACTTTACTCTCCAGTAACATATCTGGGGGAAAAAACCAAAAACAACAAACAACCAAAAAGAAAATCATAAAGAGAGAATTTTAAGAGTCCACCACAGTAATCTCTTATCCTAAACAGGGCTTTACCCTCAAGAGTCTTGGTCACAACAAAATTCCTCCAGGATACCATATTTTTTGTCAAATTTATAAAATATATCATCTCTAGTTCTTGATCTGTGATATGGTAGCACATTGAGTGAACAGAGAGATGGAATTCCAAGACAAGTAAAGAGGGTTTGTCTGTAGCCCTCTATGGTATCTTACCCACTCAAAACCAGTTCCTTCTGGATCTCACCTGAAACTATTCCTAAGAAACTATTGCCTAAGAAAACATTAGATCACTCACAAAGAGTCATTGCCTCAAAGGTCACATCACATGAGGCAGAGATAACAAAAACTGTATAAAATTTTATCTGTGCCCAGAGAGAAAGCAGTGAGGACAGATACACACAGAAAAAAAAAGTAATCCCTTCCTTCTAATATTGTTTTTAGTTTGCTTTTACTGCTAGGATTTTGGTTAATAAAAGTGGGGCTTGCGTGGTAGCTTCATGATATGTAGTTATGTTTTATATTCTGAAATACAGAGGATCTTATGAAACTACAGTCTTCTCCACACAAAATATGTTCTTTTTCTATTTTCTTGTATAAGATTACGAAAGATAATAAATCTGAATTATTAGCCTTTGTAAAGATTATGAACTACTGTAACTGAATTTGGAAAATGCACAAATATAAATCATCACTGATGCTACTAAATTAATGTGTCCTGGAGAAAGTGAACACAGAAAAATAGTTGCTGACTCCTTCCACATTTCCAGAACTGCTGTTGATCCCAGGAAGATGGGGACAGACAGCAGTACTGTACTGCCACGAGAGGGCATTCAGGTTTCTGCCAGAGCGCAGCCTCAGAGCCACCTTGTCCCTGAATCAATCCCTGGTGTTGCAGTTTTGCACTATTTTTCTTTATTTTGCTATGCCTTTTTTCCTGCAATGTGTTTTGAAATGTGTTTATTCCAGAAGATGTTTTTGTAAGCTGAGCTTGTGAATAGGGAAGAGAGAAAAAGGCAAGCAAGGTCTCTGGTGGAGACAAGAAGAGAGCCAGTGTTTTAGGGCCCTACACGTGTCTTCACGCATTTCAACTCTAATAAAGCAGTTACTGCAACGATGTGGTAGTGCAGGTGCCCAGTCTCTGCATCCCATGGGCAACTGCATGGCAGTGACACGCCCTGGACAGTGACAGCCAGATACACACAACTGCACTTCCTATAAGCAGCCCAGGTAGGAAACTGTGGGCTGCCCACCACGATCCTTCTGAAATTACTGTCTCTAGCTGTGCTGGGAAATATTACATGGTGATGTTCAGTGAAAAATAAGAGTCAGAAGAATAGTAAACACCTATGTGAATGTCCTCACCTTGGACAAAATAACCTTATTTTCTGTAGTTCTATTTGTTACTAGGTGAACTTACATAATGTTACTTCTGAGTAAGGGTATCCTCACAAGAGTTTAATGATTTTAGGACTTGTGCATGAACAATCAAATTTGATCTAGTTACAGAAACTTAATCTGAGAGAGCTTTAAGCTAGTGAATTTTCTTTCCTGTTTATTGTGGCTTGGAAGGCATTTGCAGACAGTATGAGTGACTAAGTTGATGGACGGTGCTTCAGCCACCATTATTCAATAGGGTTCAGCCACATGCCTAAATTCTTATTTAATTCATGCTAAACTTCCTGACTTGCATGCAGATTATGTCCACAGGTATATTCATCATATGCAGAACGCTAAGAGAGACAGATGAAACTGACTGGTATATAACACATATTTAGATTAAAGTAGGCAGATTTTTTTTCAAAGAGACTCCTTAAAGTCAAGTCCATAAGCCTATTCTTCAGTATCTCCAGAAGCAGCCCTCCATGCAATAGATCTGGGTACTCCGCAGCTTACTTTGGAGACAATAGAAAATTTGGATGATCCAGGACTGAGTAAGGAAGGTGCCCCTCTGTTAGACTCAGGATAGTTCTCACATAAGTGAGTATAATGGCCTGGGATTCATCTGTGCAGAGATTTCTCCAGGCTTGTTCCTAGTGAGATGTTAGGTCCCCCAAAGCTGCAGGTTCACAAGAAGCAGGAGGTGCTGCACTCTTCTGAATCTCCTTCCTTCCCTAAGATTCCTTTTTGCCCCACAGAGACCCTCCCAAGAAGGGAAAGGACCCAGCATGCCAGGTCACAGGGCCCTAGACTGCATGGACCTTTCAGCAGCCCCTGACTGGCTTGGGGCAAAGTTCCTCGGCCCTTGCATTTCTGAGGAAGCAGGATCTTAGGACTTTTAAACAAGTCAGCATCACTCCATGCTTCAGAACTAGGACTTCACTGACACAGGACTGTGTCATCCTGTGATTGCAAAGACGGGGTTCTACCCTCAGCTGGAAAAGAACAGGCTTTAGTTGAAGTTTTCTGAAGGGAGATTGTTCTGAAGATGATTGCTTTCACAGCTGGTAGAAGGGGGATACCATCAAAGCTGTCAGGGCTACGGCAATTGCTGTTTCCACAAGTGCATTTATGTCGCACTGATGGTAGTCAATCTGTTTTTCCTTGAAGTTTTGTGAAATGGTGTCTACTCCAGAGATAAGTCGCTGGGCTGGGCCGATCATCGATGTTCTTCTGGATTACGTGGGTAATGTGCAGCTCTGTTCCCGGCTCAAGGAGCACATTGACAGCTATGAGGACTGGGCTGTCATTAAAGAAAAAGCAGGTATGGCCTCCCAGCAGAGAGTCTGGCACAAATATTCCCACTTTTCAAAACCTCAGTCACCATCTCCTCTTAGTATTCATCCCATAAACTTGAAAGGATTTCCCTGCTGTGACTGACCAAGTATGTGGGTCAGAAATTTCTGGGGTGTCACTGGCTCTGCGGTGTGAAAAGCACACCAGCCATTGATCACACCACTGGGTGTGAGCCCATTTGGATGTAGCTGGGGTGCAGTCAGATCTGGACAGGTGGGCAGCGCAGCCATCTCCACAGCAGCCTACCAGGCACCAGTGGCCTTTAAAGCCTTTATTAATATCCCACTCTCCTAATATCCTTTCCCACAGGAAAAAGGCTTTCATAGATATTATCAGAATCAGTTTTCTGGCACCAGGCTTAATTTGGTACCTATTGCATTTATTTTCAGTGGGAAGGCTGAACACTTAGAAGTCGCTTGTTTAAATCCTCCTAGACAGCCCATTGCTATGGCTGAGATGGGTACAGCACCCCATCCTGCAGCCCCATGTCGTTCCCCATGTCAATGCCCCAGAATAGATGATCTGCCACCAATCCCAGACACATTATCCCTTCATTACAGAGGAAAAAACCTCCTTTTTTCATTCTTCCTCTCTCATTTCCTCATGACACTGTCCTGCTGGAGCTCAAGTCCCTCAGGTTAAAACCTGTTCTGCTCATGTTTCTGACCCACCTGTCTTTCAGAACCTCCACGACCTCTTTCCCACCTTTGCCGCATCAAGGTACGGAGCCTGGTTGGAAGAAACCGCATTAAACTCCTCGACACTCTGCCTCTCCCAGACAGACTGATCCGCTATTTACAGCACGATTACTCACAGTGACCCCGAGCACACTGGATATGCAGCAGCTTCCCGGCGTGGCGCCCGGCGTCACCACCGTGGCACAGGTGCACACCGGGGAGGAACTGCTGCTGGCTTGGTCAAGCACCCTCCTATGACTAATCTAAGAGAAATGTGGTTTTGAAGCATGAGTGAGAAGAAAATGGAGGAGACAGCTAAAATAGGAGACTGTTGTTAGGTTTTTCAAGAGAAAATACAGACCATTCACCTCAGACCTTAGTCTGCTAAGAAATGAAAGCCAACTCTGACAAATGAGAAGTACTGAAGCAAGTATCAGTGAGGAACTCAAAAGTATCCTGAAGCTCTGGTGGCATTTAAGATTCCTTGCTGTGGTCTCAATTCAGAACTTGTCAAGAATCAACATATTTGGGAAAACAATTACATTACCTTCACTGACTGAGATTTTTATTGTAGTTTCTATTCTATTGTTTGGATTTCTGCTAAGTGTGTTGGTTGCTCATTCTCTGATATTTTGACACCACCTTGCTGACACTTTTTTTTGTAACTTTCTTACTGCATACTTGATTTCTGATCCTTCAAATCTCAGAACTCTTTAATAGACTAAAATACAGAAATGCTGAATCCTTTAAAAGTCAAGGAAAGGTTTATTTAAGGAAGATAGAAGAATTATATTTGCACATAGTGAATACAGTTCATTCTGTATTATATTTGCAATAGGAAGTAAGTGAAATTCTGCTTGAGAGAATTTCCTAGACTGGGGATTTGAAAGCAACCCTGAGCTCTTTTTTTTTTTTTTTTTTTAAAATTAGAAGTAGCTGCACTGTAAAAAGTAGGTTTATTCTTTCATGAAGCTAGTGTCAGAACCGAACAAAGCCCTAGAGAAGCACGAAGAGAGAGTGATGTGAAGGAGAGAGGAAACACTGCTGAACCAACTTATTCTCTTCCTCCCCCAGAAGATCTTGTCTCTATAAAACCCAGCCTCTCTGACCTCCTTGGACTTTTGTGGCTGTAACAATACCATGACTGGAAGTAAGAGAAATTATTTTAAAATTATGGAAGTCAAACTTCAAAATTTATGAATACCCAGAATTAGGTTTCCAAATCCTTATTCGGGTGCCTAAACAATGCCAAGGTGCTCGCACCAGGTGTTGTTCCACTTAAACCAGAGGGATCATATTCAGTATCAGATATTACTGAGGCACAATAAAAATCTCAAAATTTAGCCCTGAATTTTCTGACTTTGGAAGTTTGAAGTGTCTGTTAGCTTCCTCTGACACTGATAAAAGTTATTATCTCAGCTTCTTTGAAAATTAGGTCACCTATTTAGAGCTCAGATCCACAACTGATTTATGGCAGCTTAACAAGTCACCATCTATCTGCTGAACCACTATAATTGTCCGTGAAATTCTTTTATTGAAGTTTTTAACAAGTCACATTCCCTCACAGCTGGGGAGGCCAAGGATCCCATGAACAGTTATTGGCAGTGACTACAGCTCACTTGACAGGTGTGACTTGCTGAACTGCTTTGATGAGTGCTCTATTGCTCGCTAGGCACCTAAGAAAGAATGGAAGAAACTAAATTTGGAACTACATCTTTGCAGGTCTTGTGCTAGAAGCACACTCCTTACCTTAGGTGACAGAGGAGCTGTGCACCATGGTCTGCTTGGAGTACCCACCATGAACCTTACAGATCTGGTTTTGTTTGTTGGTCTGCATACCATCCATGGAATATGATAGAAATCTAAGTAGGGAAAATATATTGCACTGAGTTTTATTTGCGTGGAGTTTTATACCTTAACACAGAACTGAAGTGTGTTGCACAAATACAAGCAATATAATCTGTCTGGGCACACAGACTTTGATGACTTTGTGTGAAATGTGTTCATCACTTGTGGGACAGGATGTGAGCAGAAATAGGATTGGTTACAAGATTGTTTACTTTGTTCATTGCTGTGCCCTTTATAAATGCAGAAATTGAAAACCCAACAGTTTCAATTCACACTGAACACTGATCTTCTTGTAAAGCTTTGGAAAGTCAGGTGAGATTCCTGCACCCGTGAAGTTTCATCCAGTAACTTCCTTTACTGCCAGTTTAGGTCTACTCCCTTGTCTCCTGCAGTGTGAACAGGAACTGGTTCAGGTTAGAAAAATATTGGGTGGAAAGAAAAGGATGGGGAACAAGAAATCACTGTATCAGCTCTGCCAGTAAAGGCCCTGTATTGATAAACAGTACCTGGAGAGATAGAAAATAACTGTGAAAATTCGTGCATCTCTCACTTTCTGGGGCTGAGCAACAAAGGTCTGGGTCTTACATTGATATAAATCAGAAGTCCTTGAAATCAAATAAGTGTAACAAAGCAGAGTTGTAGAGGGTGATGGATACAGACAGAGCTTGGTGTAGACCACTTCAGAGTTTGTTTGTTGTGCAGTGACAGCCCCGGAGACACTGGCAGGTAGAAGGGTTCACAATCACCAACTACATGTATTACTCCAGAAGTGGGATTTCATAAGCTATCCCAAAATGGGAATTTACCATGAGCCAACAATCTTGTGTCCACAAAAGTCTAGCATGTAGCAAATTCTTTTTATGTCCTTGGAGAAGGTGAAACTAGATTTGAATGGGACAAATATGGAAAGCCCGTTTCTTCTTTCGATCAAGACTTTTGTTTCTATTGGGACACCCATGTCCTAATTGCTGTCAATGATCTGTCCTGAGCAGGAGTCACTGAGCCAGAGAGCACTGGCCTGATGGGATTATAACATAACTGTGGGAAGGATAAGTGCTTGCTCTGCACAGAAAGGGAGGTGAGAAGGGTCTATCTGTTAGAGGGGGAGTCCCGTAATTACAATGTTTATTAAGTCCTTTCTGCTCGATCTTTAAAGCAAACCTTCACACACAGTTTACATTCATTTGCACTGAAATGGAGCCCACTACCTCTCCACTCCAGTCACTGACATACCCTTTTGTGCACAATACAGAATCTTCGTGCCTTTCAATTCAATGTGCCTTTAATGTATCTATCTGGAAGTTACTGTGAAAAGAAAAATACTCCAAAACCCAGGCAAGCCATGCTTTATAAGCAGATCAGTAATTCTAGTGCAAAGTAAAGTGGCTTGTTTTACTGAGTGTGATTGTTAGACTTCTTCAGAGATGATGAATTTATATGAAATGTTCTAGGAATATTTCATGACCAGGTTACTGTACTTTTTTTTTACTGTAACATGTGCAATTCACTTGATGTTCTTGTGCACTTTTTTGATATTTTTATTTCATTTTGTATGAAAGTTTTTTCATTTACCTCTCCCTTCCCATTATTTATAGAAGCTATTGTGTTTTTAGAAGTTTAAATCTGCACTGTTCTAGTAAATAGCAGCTCTCAAATGTTATGTTTCCATCTTTCAAACAAAGTATGAATAAACAAGTGGATTCTGAAGGACTACCAGCTGTCCTGAGTAGCAACATCAACCATTGACCAGCCAAACACAAAAATATCCAGGAAAATTCTGAATCAATCCAAGCTTGAACAATTAATAATTCTATTGTTAACCTCAGGGATGAGAGAACAGTATGTATTGCTAGAGAGGAGACAGAGTGCCATTATTTGCAGACCTTTTGGAAAGTCTCACACATCCCCATTCAGGGATTTTGAATGTACTTAACAATTGTCTTCTGTTCATTTGTGTTTTACTTCACTGCTGCTCCAGTTCAAAGCCCCAGCAAGGGCCACTGCCTGCCTTGGGCTGAGGGGGGGGGGAACTTCCATGTCACAAAGGATTTTGAAAAAGTAACATTAGTTTAAATCTGAGTGTAGAAACATAAGTATTTGAGTCAGAGGTCATTTAGAATGGTCTGTTTCAATCCTTCATCATAACTTTAAAACCCACTATTCTACTACATGGAAAATGTGCAGCAATATACATTCAAATAAGAAGGAGTTTAAAAGAAGGGGGGGAAAGAAAACAAGGAATTTAAAATTCAAAATATAGAAACTTGGTTTTAACTCTCTTCTTTCTCTGGATTTCTTCAGAAATAAAATTTATACAGAGGTTATCCACTTTGCCAAGTATTTTAATTTTTATAGAACTCCTTATTCTGGTGTGATCCACAACACTTTGATAATTTCCCTAATGAACTCAAGGAGGAACACAGCACAGCAACTACTGCAATACCAGTAGTTCATTCCATGACCTGGTCTGGCCATCCAGGTGGAAATCCAGACCAATAACAAGGAGACTGCACTGCATTGACAGTACTGAGACAGAGTGCAGCATCTGGATTACAGCAGCAACACAGAGCTACTGATGTGAGAAAAGCCCCCATTTCCATGTAAAAAATTCCTTGCCTACAGGTCTGTAAATTAAAAGCCTTTGTTCTCCTACCTTTGACTTCAATGGCTCTGGTTTCTGTTACTCTCCTGTAGAGGGACAGAGTTTCCTCATGATGTTTTCCAAAAATGGGAAAGATATCTAAGTATATTCCTATGTTCACTCCTGGATCAAGAGCTAGCCTGATGTTTTTAACCTCTAGATTAGCTCTTTAGCACCTCACACCTTGCATGTAGCTGCAGGTAAGTGCTACCAAAGACATTTCCTGCTCTCTCCTGGAGGTATAGTCTATACTGGCTTGATACATATAGCAAGTGCCATAGCAGGGAGAGAGCAATGGAAGACACCTCCACTTCTACTGTTCGCCTGCACTACAAACACGTTACAGACACTGTTTCCATAAAGTGAACATTGGTGGGATATGTGAGGTTTGGGTTAAGAGTAAACCACTTTTAGCCTGGGAGTAGAATCTAAGTTGGAAGGGACCCACAAGGATCATCAAGTCCAAGTGAATGGCCAGTACAGGGATCAAATCCACAACCTTGGCAACCAGGCTCTAACCAACTGAGCTAATCCCAGTGGTAGATCACATCCTAATAAAAGCTGCAACCTGGTTATATAAAACCAAGGCTATCAGAAGATACAAAATGATACTTTACAATTGATTCAGATGATAATTTTTTAATTACTGCAATGAACTCAAATGAAGTGTTTTCTGGTTTTCCCCTTGTAAAGATATCAGAAGTCATAGAGATCTATGCTAGTCAGAGACCAAACCAATCTAGGCCACTTCCTGGGAGAAGTTCCCATTAGCAACAGCAGGTTCAGATCCTGGGAAATCATAGGTGTCCATTCTTTGGCCCCTTTTCCTCCCAAAATATACTTTTCTTGACTTCAGTGATTTACTCCAGTATAACCAAACAGATACATTCACCTGCAATATTAAACCTCTCTTATCTTATGTTCTGTGTCTTAGTAGCTCTTTCTCCACTGGTTCAAGAGAAATCTAACTTAAAACCACTTCCTAATAAATTCTCTGATGCAAATTTGTTACAAAATTAGGAAAATACTAGGCAAAACATTTACAGCCAGGTCTTGTGATAACATCTTAAAAGCAGGCAAAATAAAGAATGTCTCTCAGCCAGAAATCAAGGCAGTCTATTCTTCAGTTTTTTCTTTCATCACACCTAATGGTTTTGTATTAAAACTAATACAAATCCTCATTTATTCTGCTGATGCAGAGCAATTCCTGATGTGGAAATTCACCCTGCTTGCATTTGCACCAGCTTAGCTCTAGCTAATATCCTAGCCCCAGATGAATTACTTCTGATTTATAAAAATCTGAACAGACAGAGATTTCAGCCCTCATATCTCACGGTGTTGCAAATCAAACCCGTGTCTACCCAGTGGGGCAAAACTAAACAGACGGCATTTGCAAAATCACCAATATAAATTTACCTTCTTTCCTCCCTTATTTTTTTCCTTTTAATTACCTCAGTATTTACATACAACAAGAGCTTAAATCAATCACAAGTGGTTTCTATATCAAATGCCATCCTTCCAGTCTCTTGCATGCAAAACGAAATGACCTGAATATCTTGACTTCTCTGGGATTACTTTAAAGTACGAAAACTCTTTGAATGCATTAATTCATTCCGTTTCACCGCCGCTGCCGCAGGGCAGCCCCAGAAAGGCGTTCCCATGTGGAGGAGGTCTCCTAGGTGTTAAAAGTGCGGCTATGAATGCCCGCAGCCCCGCTCGCCACGGCTCAGACAATGCCCAGCGATGAAAGAGACCTGGTGTGCTCATGCTCCATGCCACCGGCTTCGCAAGGTTTATTCCCGATTTAACCCCGTGCACTGAGAGGAGTTCGGCCCCAGTACCTCCCCAGCAGTTCCTAATTCCCTCCAGCCCGCCCACGAGGAGGAGGGTGCGATCTGCGGCCTGTTCTGCTGCCGCTCCGCGCTGCCGGCCGGGCCTTTCAAATTCCCCTCGGGAGCTGTCGTGTTCGGCCTGACTCCGACACCCGCCCCGCTAAAGATAGCCAAAAACATTGAAGATGGGCGGGGGGATGGCGGGCTTGGTGGGGATGGGTTTCAGAACCATGGGCCTGTAGAGTTTCTGCCCCGGGCCGTCGGCCTCCTTGCAGAAGTGCGGCACCTCCGCCGGCAGCGTGGCCGCACTCTTCCTCCACAGCCCCAGCCCCGGGAAGGGCGACGGGGGCAGCGCGCCCGGGGGCTGGAACACGCCTGGCCCGGGGCAGGGGAAGGGGCAGCAGGTCCAAGCACCCACCCGGCCTGAGAGGGCCCCAGCAGGGTCCTTCTCCCCGGCATGTGGCGCAGGGTCAGAGGGGCTCTCCGGGCCAGCAGCCTCTGGGCTCCTTTTGCATTTCTTCCCCTCATAGGGAGGAGGGTCTCTGGGGGCTTGGAGCCCGTCGGGGCTGGCAGGAAAGGCTCTGGCCGTCAGGCTCTGGGCCGGCCGTGGCTCTTCCCAGAAGGAGGCGGGGAGCTGTCGCTTCCTCATGGGCACCTGGTCCGGTCGGACAGCCTCGGGTTTTTGTTCCTGCATAACCCGTTCCCCGGGGAGGCTCTCCTCTGCCTCGGCTGTCTGCAGCACCTTGTCGGCGGCAGCCCCTCCGAGGGGACTGGGGTCAGATGCCTCGGGCTGGGGGCCGCGGGCCCGCTCCTCTGCCCCCCTGCGCCAGCCGCACTCAGGGGGTTTGCTGGGGTGACACCGTGGGATCCGTGAGTACTTCTGAGAAAAGCGCTTCAGCTGCTTCTGCAAGTATTTTCTGTGGTCAACTGACCGGCGACAAGGAGCCGATTTATCCAGAGCCGCTTTGATGTCGCTCGAAGCCAGGTTAACGAAGTTCAGAAGAGTTTTTACCTCGCTGTCCGATGCCATCTCACTGAATGCACCGTGCAGAGTTTCCCATGAAAAGTTTATAATCCTTCTTCAGACAGACCTTGGCAAACCTGCGGAACATGACGGGCAGAGTTTTGAGCAAGAAGCTTTGGTTCAAATAGCACCGAGCAAACGGAGGGAGGGTAGGGGGACATGTCAAACTTCTCAGCCACGCCAACAAGTTGTTGGCCAGCCCGCTTCCAGGCAGGGAGAGTCCCGCTGGAGCGGACGCGTGCCCGCAGCCCAGCGCCCCGCGCCGCTGCCCCCGCACACGGGGCACAAGTGCCAGCCAGCGCAGCGCCTAATCTTGTTAGAGAGCGCTTAGGTGGACAGAAGCCGGGGTGGCCGCCCTGAAAGCAAGCACGGACACTCACCCGGCGTGCGGCAGCTTTTCTCACCGGTGCTGGCGGCTGCGTCGCTGCAGAGGAGAGGGAGCCCCTTCCCCGCTAATCTCGTTAGGCAGGTTACACACCGCCAACCTCGGCGGAGGCGGCCGGGGCCCGCCAGTGTTTGGATGCAGTTTAGCAAGCACTTGAGCAAGCTGAATGAATATCGACTCCAGCGAGTTCGGGGCTCTCCCAGGCCAATCAGAAGCCACTTTGCCAAATACAAAGCATCCCAATCAGGCATCAGCCTCCCCTCCTTGCATTCTTTGCCATCACAAATTGTCTCCATGGGGACAGCCGCAGAAAGACAGCTAATAAATACAATAATTTCCCCATGATTTCTACCATTCTCCCTATCCTCTTCACCTCGATGGAAACCTTTCATTTTAAAATTACACGATCCAAAGCAAAAATGCTGAAGATGAGTTAGGAAAGTTAAGACACCCTTTTCTCTGCATTCTCCAAAGCTGTCTGAGGGCTGATACTAAACATGCTTCATTGGCACAGGACAATATAATATGGGGGACTGGACTAGCCTACTTTTAACCGTTCCCCATCAGAGCATTTTTTTTTTTAAGGGGAGGATGATGTCAGAAAAAGGTAGGAAAGGAACAAATCTCTAAAGAGATGTGCAGATATCCATGGAAAGGGAGCTTGAGCGCTCAAGAATCTTGTCTTTATGTTTGCCCCCTCAATTGAGTTACACAAAAGCTGAATTACCCATTCAAACTACCCGAACAAAAGGATGGAGTTGGATAGTACTCTTGCATCTGTAGTCAAACAGTTAGAGACTTAAATCGAGTCGTCATGATGGAGAAAGAGTTAGACAAAGCCCATAGAATTGCCATCAGCAAACATTTTCCTGTGTCATATTAGTGGGTCTCCATGACTCCCCCTGGCCTGGGGACAATAGCACAAGTTTGCACACTCGACTACTGTCACCCTGCCAACGCTGGCAAGGAGCAGAAACAGGACAATCCTTTAAGGGGAAAGCATGCCCGCTGCAGGGAAGGTAAGAAGAGAGGGAAGAAAAGGCGTGTGAAATGCTAATTGAGCTGCTTCCTTTACTGATCCAGAGCTATGTGAGCCCTCTGCCTTCTGAAGGCTTGTCCCTAAGGGATGACAATTACTTAAAAGCAGAGTAAAACCTAGAACTGGAGGAAAAGGAGAGCAGAAGAGCTGCCCTTGGTGTGCACCGATGACACAGAGCTGGCAGCAGCCTGTGTGCCAGCCAGCACCCGCTGTCTCCCACAGCTGAAGAAGCTTTGCTTTGCTCTCCAGTCCCCAGTAGCCTGGGCATGGGAAGACTGGATAGGGGCACAGGACCTGTGCACCCATCATCAGGGAGCTGCTGCCAGCTCTGAACCAAACACAGATGTGAGCTGAGGAAAGCAGGGACTGAAGTGCAAGACATTTTGCAAGTAAAATCTGCTTTACTGATGTGAGGCACCAAAGGCCTGAGCACTGAGGGATGAAAAGAGCCACATTTTACAAGTATGTTACTGGCTGTTATTTTAGTTTATTTCTATTTATCCAATTTTTATCAGAGGAAGCCAAGATCCAGATTGGGCCATTATAAGAAAGTCTGGGCAGAAGCCTCAGGGATGACCCTTCAGGATCCCTGTACTGGTGCACTCAAGTACTGTACTGGTGCACTCATCCATATTCACACCTTTTCTCTCAGTCTGGCCTGAGCCACATGAGGTGGGGCCCAGGCTGAGGTGTTTCAGGTCCAGGGAGACCCTGGGGTCAGGACGTTCTGCATCAGAATGTGCTGCAGAGCTGTTGGCATCATGGTGGGCTGTAAACGGTGGCTGATTTGCCACTTGCAGGTGTGCCTCTGTCCTCCCTGTCTGTGTGGCCTGCACAGACACTTCTGTGCAGCTGAGGCTACAGGGAGAGGTTTTGTCTAGCTCATTCAAAGAGGTGCACACCAAGGGGTGGTGTCTCTCTTTGCAAGAATAAACTGCCTTCCATGCTTGAGCTTTCAAACCCAGCCTGGGACACCACATCTCATGTTGCAGTCTCCCACTGGAGGTAGTTGGTTTCCCAGGGCAGAAAAAGGGAGCAATAGAGAGATATATGACAATGCATGGGAGTCAAAGATTCTCTCAGGATATTAATGGATTGTGTCTTCAGAGGCCTGGGAAACTCATGCCATGTAATAAGAGACCTACATCGAGCCATGAGGGCTCCAGAAGCCTGGGCTGTGCTCAGGGCCTGAGGGCTCGTGGGTCAATTGGACTGAGGAGGGTGGATGTGACTTGCCTACTTACTGGGGGATAACAGACCCACAAACTCACTGCAGAAGCCCTTCCCAAGCCCCTACACTACAGCCATGCCCTTCTTCTCCCAGAAGGACTCTCGTGCAAGATGTGGCTCCTTGGGCAGCACATGGCAGGGGTGGAGGAGCTCCCCACGCCTCACTACGCTCGCTGCTCCAGCATCCCATTCCCCTGCAGCTGGTAACAGTGGGGTGCCAGAGGAGAATGAACCAGCAAGCGGGATTTAAAAACCAGAGCAACCCACCCTTTCAAGGTCAGACTCAGGTTGAGCTGCACAGGGTTTTCTCTAAGAGGCCACCGGAGCCCTTTTGTTCCTCGCTGCTCTCACCATGTTCATCCCAATGTACATGTGAAAGGAACAATTAACAATAGGGCACTCCTCTATGAGGATCCAATGCACTTTGAAGTGTCCACCAAGCAAAGGCTCAAGAATGATACATCATTTTCCACTGTGAACATGTCAAACTAGTACAGCAATTGAAAAAATGTCTCCACATGCCTTCCCAGCATGCAGACAGGGACCAGCTGGAGAGCTATTTCATATCCGACATGTCACCTCCTGACAGCTGTCTTCTTGGGAATTTTTGGTATGTAAAGTTTTCTAACTCCTTTTTTACGTAAAGTACAAGAATAAATCCATTCACTTGAAAATTGCAGCCAGACCTCTCCCAAAATGAAGTATTTATTTTAAAACTAAATTAAGAAGAGAGGAAAGAAGATTTTCTTGTACAAAAATACCTGCAGGGGTTTTTTTAAGTGTCACTAATTGTAAGCAATGTCCACTTTTAGTCACTTCTACACCAAAATCTCAGAAGTTTGTTTCCTTTTTGCTGAGGGTACCGTTCAGCAAAGGTATTCCAGCATTAGGTTATCCTGGACCATGAGCACACTTACTAACCAAATGCACACCATTACCCGGGGCAGGGATCCCTCCCCCATAAGTGCCACGAGCATTTCAAATAGCAGAAACACCTAAGTCATGCTGGTAAAGCAAAAGAAAGCTTAGTGAACAACTGGGCAGTACAGAGATGATACACAAGTAACTAATGTTTTGACACTAGTTAACTCAAAACTCTTTTTCCTTCACTGAAAGAAAGATTTCTGTCCATCCTAATCTCAGCAACAGATGTTACCAGAGCATTCATCCCCCAATCAGGATAAGAACAGTGAAAAATCCCATAGTACTTTCTGGGAAGGCCTGGACTGAAATCAGCTCTTGGTGGCTGCATCTTCTTGTCTGAGGTACACATCTGAATGACAAGCACCATTATCCTTATCTCTTCCCCATGGGTGTCAAACCTAGGCAATCTGTTAATTACAAAGAGAAAACCACAAATCCTCTCAGAATTTTATTTGAAAAATACTTCTTCTTAACAGCCATCAAAATATTTTCTTTAGAAACTACACAGAGGGAGAGGAGAGTCACAGTCCTGTAACTCCTTGTTCAGCCTACTGGATGTGGACTTTGATGAAAAGGGAAAATGGGGCTCCAACTGTTTTGAAATTTTAGACAGCTGGAACATCTCAGATGGGCCACGTGGGAATTGTTCCTTTTTTTTTTGTCCAGTCCACTATGGGCAGTTAAAAGCAAAGATAATTTCATTGTGTGACCTGTTTTCACTCACCTGCTGCCTCCTAAGCCTCTGTTTTGCCTTCATACTTGAAAAGGAGAGCCAAGAACCTGAGGGGAGGTGATGATGATTCATGGTGAAAGCAGAAGTACTGGCCTGGAGAGGAGTAGTATTGGGATGGAGGAAGACCACTAAAGCTCTTCCTTGGGGATCCTGATTTTAGATTGCATGTTGACAGTGACTGAAGTGGAAAGACGTTAATGATGCACTTTCAGCATAAAAATGGAAGATGTTATTTAACATACTGCAAGAACTGGGTGACCTTAAAGGTGAATGCAATGGGAGAGGAAAGGATTGCAGTAACTCTGAGCCACACACCTCAGGAACTGATAGCAGGAATTTTTGTCATGAGGAAAAACGTCATTGTCTGGAAATGAGAAGGGAAATCAGGTCATAGGATAAAAATTAATCTCCCTCCATCTAGTCTGACCTTCAAAGTGTGTGAAGGGGAGAGGGATGGGGGAGAAAGATGGTGTGGTACTGATGGCACTCAGGATCCCAAACTGGCTTAGAGCCTGGCCCCAGCCTGGGATGGGAGTTTGTCCATTCCAGGACCTGCAGGTTCATTTGAAAGGGATGTCTGACAGTGGTCAGACATAGGAGAGCAGCCAAAGGCCTTGGCATCCCTTCCTGCACCCCAGCATGCAGGCACTGCAGACAGCAGCAGGGACATCTCTCCCTGGCACTGGTCCTCACACAGCCCAGTCCTGCCCCAGAGCTGAGTCCTCTAAGCTCAGGGAAGGAGAATATGGGATTTCTCCCCATCCTTATTCTATCCAGTTGTCCCCTTTCCTCACCCTCCACATCTTCTTGTTGAAACTAACACCTCTGCTCCCAGGAGAACAGCAACCTGGCACTCCAGCAGATGAGGCTTTGACTCTTTCCCCACCCTCCTTTTTTTTCTCCCTCTTGACAGTCTGCTTTGACCTGAGTGGCATCCTCTCTTTGCTTTCAGTCCCTGATTTTCTGCACTTGGGGACAGACTTTGAGCAGGCAGTAAGTGCTGAGGCCATGCAGAGACAGCACGGGGGGGCTGCTGCTACCCCACAGCCTGCCATTCAGGCAGATGGTGGAGGGGGCCGATGTGAATAGCTCCTGTCAGTCTCACAGAGAGAACTTTACAATTGTGCTACGTGTTGGACTGCACGTGACTAATGCCATTCTTCTGCAGGCTGCAGGCAGGACACAGCTGTTTCTTTAAGGAGAATTTTGTTTTTCTGGGCAGAAAAAAGCACCCGTGACAATACTGTATCCATGTAACCAATATTACACTCCATAATTAGGCATGATCAAAGCCCATCCTGCCTTTCTCTGCCTCTCATTCTGGTAAATAAGATAATGTTTTTTAAAAGAGCATGCCCTTGGTTTGGTCCTTCTGAAGGTTTAAATTCTACCTCCCCACATGGCAGGTATGCACTGAGAACAGGCAACTGGGCCAAATATAGGTTTTTTTACATAATTCTGGAGTAAATAAGAATTTCAAGAGTAGGATGAATTCCATGCCAAATGCTAGAGGGTGTGTCTGTTGATGAGAAACAGTGCTGCAAAAACAATTTAAAAATACAGACATTAATATGAACATATGAAAGGGTGATAACCTTCTCTTAAAAGCTGCAAAATAAGAAATACACAGAGGGCTCTGGACAGGGAAAGAGTCTGGATCTTGAGTACGGTAACGAAGAGCCATGCCAGACCAGAAGGGCAGTGTTCCTCTTGCCCACATTTTGGCCAGGCTCACAGCCCTGTTCCCTGCTCCACTCTCTTTGGCAAGGCTTCTCCACATGGGTGTTTCTGCACTGAAATCAGTGCTGGGCTCCTCAGCCACCTGACACTCCTGCACCTGCATTTCCTTATCCCTGACCCAGAGCCCGGCTGGGGCTGCACTTGCATTTGGCAGCCCTGCCTTGGCACCAGACAAGGTGCAGGCAGCCCCAGGCCTTGAGCTGGCCCCCATGTCAGGATGACAATGAGACTTCAGGCAGGCAGCAGGGCACAGTGTGTGGTTCTATCCCTAACATTTCCAAGGGCTGCCTCCCTTGTATCTCCAGACACAGTGTCTGACCCGCAGTGCTGGTGAAACACCCCATGGGGTGTGGAGCAGGGCAAGAGCCTTGGTTTGGCTGGTGTGTGAGCATCACCCACAGATGTGTGCAGGCACTGGCTCAGCACAGGGGGAGTTCAGAGAGCTTTGCTTAAAGCATCTTTGCCATCCCCTCTGAAGGGTGAGCCAGGAGGTATCTGAGCAAAAGGGTGTCTTTGATCTCTTTCTCCTCCTTCCGATAATGAGCCACTGAGGCAGTAACAAGCTGTGTTCTGTGGCATAGCAGTCCCAGCTCAGACTGTGTTCGTGCAGCACAAATTGAGCTTGGACCCAAATTTGTTTGAGGTATTTCATACATAGGATTGCTTGAGACAATAAAAGCTAACACTAACTAATATTTTAGTTTCTCTTTGTTGATAAACAGTTAGAAATAACAAGGGTTATTATTGTCAAACCAAAAAAAAAAATCCTTTCTTGAAGGATTACAAGGTTACAAAAAACCTATAATGACAGAAATAGCTGATGGACTACAATCCTCTTCTTGGATCAGATCTTCAAACTCTCTTGGTGGTCTGCAGTACAGAAGCTATGGGGGAGCTCTTGCAGTCCCAAATGTCCTACTGGAGGGATGCTAGGATGAAGACTCAGTATCCAGCCTAGTTGGGCTGAACTATCCATGCAGAAGAAAAACCTCTAAAGTTCTCTAAATCTTCTCTACATTACCTGTTGTCTTGATTTAGCACTTTAGCACCATTGATGGTTTG
>JAHLSL010000007.1:12496593-12531474 GCA_025920805.1 Petroica traversi
TCCTCCCTGCCTGCCTGCCTGCCTCCCTCATTCCCTTCTTTCCTGCCTGCCTCCTTCCTTTCTTCCCTGCCTCCTTCTCTTCCTCCATGCCTCCCTCCATCCCCATGCTGCTCTCGGCCCGGGCAGCAGCAGCCTTTACTCCGGCCAGAAAAGCCGATGTCGGGGTTAACTGTTATTTATAACAAATGCTCTCCCCTCTTCTCCTCCCCTTTCACACGGCGATGCGGGCTGTGGTGGGGAGGTGCCCTCCTCTCCCGCAGGGTGCTGCTGCTAAAAGGCACCAGGAGAGCAGGAGAAGCCATCACGGGCGAACAAACTGCTTTTATGTCCAGGAGTCCCTTGCCGGGCAAAAGGTTCAAAGACGCCTGAGCAAAGCCCTGGGCAGCCTAGAGCTCCATCAGTTCAGTGGTGCCTGAGCACGCTCTGCACTTTCCAGGTGCCTGAGTCCAGTTCTTCGGGACCAGCCCTCACAAATTATCAGGAAGACAGTCAGAGGCAAATGGGGTCTGCAGAACATACTGCACTGAAGAAATTGAACAGGTCAAAGCCAATATTAATCAAAGTATTTGTGATCAGAATCAGTCTCTGCTGTAGCTCAGTATTTGATCCAGGTGCTCTGGGCTCATTACTACCACTGAAGCCAAATTTTAAATGAGCATGGATTTTTACAGGTACCAGATTAGGTTCCATCATTAGTTTTCCATTAAAAATACAAGAGCTGGGTACTTGGAGCAGATTAGCACTCTGCTTTCCTGGGATATAACAGTGTTTACATCCACTGGGGTCCTATAGTGGGTGTTGATGGGAGGCAGCAGGGTTTGGTATGTGCTCCTGCAGAATGTAAAGGACTTAGAACACCAATATGCTGAAGTAAGAAAAACCCAAAACACCAAAAGAATTTTCTTTGTTGGCCTTAACACAATCTTTTCAACCATCTTTTTCAGAGAGAATGCAAATAAAGAAAAAAAGTATTTAATTGTTTATGACAAATAACGATAAGAATACACTGTCTAAAACCTAATTTTTTCAAGTCTGATATTAAGTCTGTTATTTTTCTTTTTTTCCTTCTGCCCTGGTACATAGGGAAGTCTGTCACTGTTGCACAAGCTAGATCTGTGCATGCCAGGCATGAGCAGAGCTTCGCATGAGAGACAGTGATACTAGGAGTCCTGGTCTAATTCATCACAGGGACCAGGGAAATTAATCCAGATGGATGGTGCTTTTAAGTAGAGCTTCACTCACAAAGTTCTATGATCGTGGTGAATGAGAAGATTTGTAGCTATTTCTATGAGTAGCTTAAATATCTGTTACTTGCGATGTGATTTGCACCTTGGCAATGTAATCTAATAGACTTTTGTATCTGATGAGACTTTCATATCTGAGGAGGCTTTTATACTTAAAATACTTACCAGAATTTGTATTTTTTTCTTCATGAAAGCATATTGTGGAGCTTCACTCAAGGACAGCAAAGAGTGATACAAGCAACACTTTGGCACAGCTTTGGCAATACTCAGCTTAGTGACTGCTGTTTGTACTAGCACAGAGGGATGACACAAAGTAAATGAGAAGAGACTCACCAGTTTGCCAGCCTGACTGAAGCCAAGCTCTGCACCTCCTGTCAGAGAAAGACCTGCAGACTATAGAACTGCCTGCGCTGAAAATAAATGGGAAAAGGAAGGGTGAAAATGCAACTTGCTGTCCTCATAGAAGTCTCTTCATTTACAGCAAGAGGTATAAGCATATAATGCGTGTTGCTCCAGATCCCAGTTCAGGGGAACACGTGGGCACAAATTTTGTGCACTATACAGATGTCAACACAGACTTATTCCCATGGACTTTAATAAATGAACCTTTATTAGCAGCAGTCAGTTCTCCCTAACCCACTTCTTTTGTACAATATAAAAGACTACTCCACTGCAATCCCATGCTCAATAGAATGCTAATTCTTGGATACTGAAGGAGTCCCCAGGCCTGAGCTGGTAGACAAATCACCCTCAGCCTAAGAGCTCAATCTTGGTGTACAGGACCCTTCTTTTAAGGATTTGCTGGGAAATGTTGATATTTCTCATAAATCAGTAATTACACCTGCATTGCTCCCAGAGCTGAAGCTTTGATGGCGAGGTGGAACAACTGTGGACAAAGACACACACTCAGTCTCTGGAAAGCAGACCCTCTTGGATAAATTGACTCAAGCCAAACAATAATGACAAAATAACATTCAGCTAAGTGTGCTAGAAGAGGTCAAATATGAAATTGCTGAGCTACCAAAGCAGAGCTAAAACCAAACACCATCTCAAGAAACAAATGTGAGTAACGTGATAGATAGTTGTATGAATGACAGAATAAATAAAACAGCATTTTCTCTGGACTGGTGGTAAATTTACAAAAGGAGTATCCAAGGGTTTATGTTGGGATCAGTGCTGTTCACCACCTCTGTATATGGCATGTCAAAGCATGTGAATACTGGCAAAGTTTGCAGATGATACAAAATTATTCATAATAATCAAAGCTAAAGCTGACTGTTGCAGAAGGAGTTTATAATCCCAACTGAGAGTGAAGTGCCAGATGAAATTCAATATTGACAAGTACAAAGTAAGGCACTTAGGGAAAAAATAATTCTACTTATACATGTGCAGTGACAGTCTGGATTGCAACACTTAAGAAAGATCTTGGGTAACTGAAGTTAAGGTATGAGGTTTCTGAAAACATCACTTAGTGCCCTGCAACAGTCAAAAGGCAAATTGGATAGTAGGAGTTGCTGAGGGAATGAGGGAATACAATAAAGTAGAACAGAAAATAATATTACAGCACTGATCTAATAACTTTTGAAAAGATATAGAACAGGTAGCAGGGATGGTCAGAGTTTTATAACACTGTATTTTTCAGGAAAGACTAAATTAGAGCTTTTCAGCTTGGAAAGAAGACTACCTGAGGGGACTTGATATAAGTGTATAAAATCACCAATGGCATGGAGAAGGTAAACAGGACAAGGTTAATTTGTGTTTCTCCAATGCAAGAATTAGGGGTAATAAATTGAATTATCCTACAATAGATCTAAACCATAAGGAAGGGATTTTCCACATGATGCATTAAACCATGGGACTTTTTGCCAAAACAGCAACCTTTTCTTGCACAAATATATTTTAAAAAGACTTTAAAAATCATGTCGTATAGGACCATTTTTAAGATGAAATATCCACCTTCAACCTGTAGCTCAGAGACTCCTGAAATTATAGTTTGTCAAAAGCCAGAACAGTACAGACCACTGCGTACTGCCCATGCCCTTGTGCACTTCCTTAAATATCCACATGGGCTGACATATGAGGTTAGGTTCTGGACTTTAGAGACCTTTAATCAGTATCATCAGAGCATTTTCATTTGAAGGAATTGGAAAACACATCCTGAATATATTATGCAGTGAGAGGCAAGGAAAGGACGTACTGGAATCATAAAAAAAACCCAAGGTCCCATTTTCCTCCACCTACTATTTACAAGTTTGTTCTGGACAGTTCTGTATTGATAATAATTTCATTTTGATCCCTCATAAAAGGACATCTGCAACTCAGAAAGGTTTTAGTTATGATTTCTTTAGAAGATTAGGTTGTTCTAAGGGGAGCTAACATAATTCAAAGTGTCACCCATCATGAAAAAAAAATCTTTATTTTTTTGAGAAGACTCTGTTTCAGTTGCTGTATTATGGTCTCAGTCAAAGAATCTTTCCTTACACCAGAATATACAGTACTAAGCCATCGAAATAAAAGTCCCAGACCAGTTCTGAAAGCAGCGACATCCTGCTTACCTCTGAAGCCTCTCTTCAGCCCAGTTGGAAGTCAGGGTGGCCATTCATTTCCATACACTTGAGTGTGTCTGCGCTTGCAGACTTGTGGCACGGGAGAAAACCCAAGCCAGAGAGAGAGAGAGAAAATTACATTCTTTCTTATTTGCTTGTTTGCAGGCCCCATGAGGGGTTCAGATGCTCTAGTTCAGTAGAACTGAACTAGAGCATCTATTCAGGTATCTGGATATGGGGTCTAAGACATAAAGTAGGCAGCTGTTGAGGGTACCACACAGCTGTCAGGAGCCAGATGCAGGCCTGACAGCAGGAGCAGAGAAGCTCCTGGGGCAGCACAAATTCAGTTTTGTTCAACTTGCTGCTGAGTCTCACGTTGCACCGCCTGGTCTGTGAGCACGGGAGGCATGTTCCCGATGGAGCTAAAACCACTGAGATGGAGCTGTTTCTGCTGTCCCACTTTATCACACAGATTTCATGACCACATTTGAAGATATATTTGACACCTAGACAAAAGCCAAAGACTTTAAGATTTCCCATGAGTGAGACAAATACCCATCCTCAGCCCCACAAGCCTTCAAA
Organism: Petroica traversi; assembly: GCA_025920805.1. NCBI lineage: Eukaryota > Metazoa > Chordata > Aves > Passeriformes > Petroicidae > Petroica > Petroica traversi. Next base: position 12,500,966 of record JAHLSL010000007.1, read on the forward strand.
TACTGCAATGAAGTGTTCGGCAGAAAAACTTTGGTTGCTTTCTGCTCCAAACAGCTCAGCTTTGATAAATGCAGCAGGATTGATCTGTGCTGTGCATCCCTTAACTGAGTTACATGTATAATCCTCCCTGGAACAGAACATTTACATTCCACTGACCTAGTTGAAAAAATGCATTAATTTTAATTTATGCAAAATTCTCTCAATAGAAGAATGAGAGGAGAGAGGCGATGTCTTATTTGCAGTCATTTGCCTGCTTGGAGCTAGAAGTGAGGCCAACTTTTTAATCAGGATTTTTTTAAAATGCTGAAGCATTTCAATGGGTGTCTTGTTCATATAAATCCAGACAGAGCTTTTTTATCTCCCATATATCTCACACGGTCACGAATACAAAATGTGTGATTAACCTGTCTCCTCTCCACTGAGTGGTGCCTCTCAGCCTCTGGAGACCCTGGGGCAGTGGGACACCAGGGACAGTTTAATGAAAAGCCAGACACCTCATTTCAGCTCCCCCTGTTGCACACCTCTCTGGAGGCTGATCACATATGGAGACAATAGTGAACTTTATTGTTGAAGAAGGAAGTTAATGGTGCATATTCCTATATCAACTGACCTGAAAAGCCCTGAGAGCAGTTAGCCCACAGCCCAAATCCAGTGCTGCAGCTCTCTCAAAGGAAAAATGACCAGTACTATTTGTGAGAACTGGTTGTGTAGCCCAAAGTTTGACTGTAGGGTCACTTCATCTGTCTCAGTAAGTCAAGCACAACAGGTACACGTACAAAAGGGACTGAGTGGAGAGTGGTTTTATATTGCTGCAGCATGGAAAAAAGAAGGATAGATGTCATCATGTTAGAATTCCCGTTAGTAAGGATTACTTTGGGGTCTTGACTCAGCAATGTTGCTGCTACTGCAGGCAGCCAGCCCTGTTTCCACATGGGAGGTTGTCAGAGCAAGGAATAGCTAGGAGCCATCATTATTTGCTCAGCAGGCTCTTTGGCAGCTACCAACATTGCTGTAGTCAGTATGAAGTAAACCAGTTAAGTAGCTTTTCATGCCAAAATGGCCCAGGAAAAGGAGAGCACCACAATGGCTAAGTAATCTTTTTCTTTATTTCTGCTTAAAGGGTAGATTTGGGGCAGGCGAGCATGAGGTCCCTTCTCTATCCCTGAAGGCTCAAACCCATCCTGCCTTGCTTATGCTGACAGCCCAGCTGTGGCTGAGGGGGCTCTTCTCTCTGTGCCCTCAGGAGCTCTGTGACCCTGAGCAATGCCACAGCTGTCCACAGGAGCCTGTATGTGACCTGAGGGAGCAGCGCAGAAAGCCACTGATTTGGGGAGATGTTCAGATCCAGCCTCTGCCATGAGCCCTCCCAGAAACATGACACGCAGCCCGTGCTCATGCAGTGTTGCTGCACACCTCCTTGTCTCATGTAGTCCTTGACAGCTACCATGTAAACACAACCTGAGCAAGTGAGAGGAAAAAAAGACATAGAGGTATCTGCAACTATGTAATTCTTCAATCTCCTTATCATGTAGTACCCCTGCCATTTATAGTCTTGCCCCTTTATTTGTTTCAAAATCACGTCTGTTGTAACTCTAAGAATGAGAAATACGTCCCCTGTTTTTCAGAAACATCTTCCAGAAAGCATCTGTTTATTGGAGTATCATAGGGATGAATTTTATTACTAATATGTAAGGGCAAGAGCCACCAGTCTTTCAGGAGATTAATGCCCATCTGACACGGTATTTTTCATTTATTGCTGGTATCTTTAGCTTACAGTAAAGCTCATTTCAGATGGGAAGTGCTGTAGATGTTTCACTCATTACCAAAGGAAATGCAATGATGTTTTCTCAGTAGAGCTCTGAATGTGCTTATCTCCAGCTGTTTAAGGGCAATCCCCACACTAGCCTGCAGCTGCTCAGAGAGATATAGTATCATAAAATGCAGACTGATTTGTGACAATTGAAAAATTTTTCTTTATTTCCCCAGCCAAAAGGCAGTAATTTTACACTCTACCTTATGCAGAATGAAAAAGCTTTTATGAAAAGTAATTTTCCTTGTTTTCTAATAAATGAATACTGATAACATCACGAGGGAAGTATCAGGCAGCAATAAAGAAAGAAAGGCAAGGAAAGCAGGAGGAACAGTGTCCAAAGAAAGTATCCCATCAGCTCCCAGAACATTTCCAAAGATTTATTTGGTAATTAAACCAGTAATACTAATTTCAGATATTAGAACCAAATTATCAACTTCTCAAGCCTAGATAACCCACAAGCTGTCAGATGTGCTTCCAAATATACATCCTCTCTCACAATTTTTTTTTTCTTTAGCTGGACTTTGGAACAGTCTTAGAATTGTTTCAAGACAGATAAATGGCTGTGCAATGATACAACTTTTGCTAAAAAGAGAGTAAATAGAAACAAGTAATATTTATGAAACAATGTGTATCTCTCTGTACAATTTAAAATTTGGAGACCTCTGGCAAGACAAAGGGAATTTTATTAACCATTTTTCCAGGCATGGAAGTGTTGAGAAGAGACCAGAGTTGTTAACTAGCATGAGTAGCCATGACTTAGGAAAAGCAGTCTGCAGGTCGAAATACTCTTTCAGAAGAATCTTTATTTTCCATGGAATTGCTCATGATCTTCAGGAATTGTATTAACTCATAGTTTATATGGATTTGCTATTATTAATCTTGTTTGTTTTAAGAATCAACATGTCATTCTGTAATGTCACTCTAGGGGCAAAGCTGACCAAAGGCTTTCTTGAGAAAGAAGATTGTTCCAAGGTGTTTTGTGCCATCACATCCAGACGTTAGCTACAAAAACCAGCACAAAATAATGAGTGTTCTCTGTCACCAGGTAGGATTGCTTCAAATAGGGGTATATACATACCCTGGACTAGACCCTAGTCTCTATGCAGGGTTTTTACCAGAACAAGCACTTGGTTTACCCAACTGGAGGTGCTGATAAATGTATTTTGAGGGAAGAAGTGATCTATCAAGAGATTTTATGTGAACTGAACAGGTCCAATGGGATCCCACAACATCTAGGAACAAAACTATGCCTGAATATGTGTTTTGTTTAACTTCTGATTGCCACCTTTAGGACAGGCTTGGTTGAATATCAGAAGGGTTTCTGGCATGGTGGCCTCACTGGCTTGATGCAGAAGCATTAGGCCCTTTCTTCTTTTCTTGCTATTACTTTAGTTCATATATATACAAGCACTCTGGTCAGAAACTCTTTGGGACTAAAATAAAGCTTTTTTTCTTTTTTTTTAAATAAGAATTAATCATTAATTATTTATTAATTATTTCCTAGATCATTTAGGTAACCCATGTTTCAACTTATGGGTGAATTAACTTTATGTCAGTTCAGCTGTGTCATATCTTGTCATATTTTTTGATTGGGTGAATGAAACCTTTGAAGTTGGATGTAACAAGTAAGGAATACCTTGTTCATACAGTAGAGTAATTATTGGGTTTGTGTGTGACTGACTGTTCAATTTATTACATCCAGGCCAGTGCAGTCAGCCACCACAGGGTGAATGCAGCACATCAGCTCCACAGAGAATGAGTGGAGTTTGAAAATGTCATGGCAGACCTGGTCTCACTTCTTTGAATGAAACATCCTCTTCCTACAAACCTTTTGTAAGGAAAAAAGAGTAACTGGCCCTGCAAAATGATCAGCACTATCATCTACTTGTTTGTTTTTGTTTAAGAGCAACTTTCTAAAGCCTTTTAAATGCCTGTTTTCACCACTGGATTGAGTCTGATTTTGTTAACAGAATGCACTTCCCAGGATAGCTGTTACCAAAAAAAAAAAAAGGAGCAAATATAAAGAAAACCACAGTAAAAAAAATAAATTGAACAAAGTGAAAAATTGAAAACTGAAATTAATCAGAATGATTTTTTCTAAACTTGTTTTTGTATTTTAATGCACAAGTGTGCCCATCAACCATTCAGCATTATTTTAGCAACTGTAGTACACAGAAACCTTAACATGCCAGGACTTTATTGTCCTTTGCTTTAGCCTTCTGTCCAGGCTGAGCTTCAGTTTCTCCTCTTTGTATTTTCCTCCATCATAGATTCGTATTATTTCTATCATCTTGCTAACAGCTCTTACTTAGAAGTAGAGAAAAGTAGGATCTCTCACCCCTATGTTTATCTTGCTACTGGGAATTATCTGAATAGAAAATGAGCACGAGCAACACTCATTTACCACAGAAAAGCAAGCTGGAAAGTGTCAGAGAGCTGCAATGAATGAACTCGTCTTGCTAATGACTAGCTGGCCTTGTTATTAATATAGTTATAATAAAGTTAAGCTTCTCTATTAAGTCAGCAGACAGGGACTATTGGTTACACTTCATTTCTAAGAAACAGGCCCATTTTTCAATTATATTGTAATTCACGGTGCCTTTAAATGCCTGGAAAATACAAGTTCAAGAAAATCTCATTGAGAACGCTGCAAAGTTTAACTGAAACAAAAATCTCTGTTTAGAAGGACCACATTTGATGGCTTGTGATTCCCTTCTTCCCTGTTTCCAGAGGAAGGGAAGAAATTGATTAGCCCTGAGCAGATTTGGAACCAAAATTCATAACAAATAAAACTGAAAGTAAGTGAAGATCATCCTGAGGACATGACTGAAGTGGTGTTCTTAAAACCCTCTACCAGAGCCCTCTAAATGCTGAGTTACTTGGTTATTCAGCAGTCACACACTGGTATGCAGCTGCAATTTTGGAGTGCTGTCAGCATAAGAGGTCAGGTGTTAGAGCATCTTTATGTCTTCCTCATGCCTCTGTGCTACTGGTGCAAGGGTCCGTTTTCAGTCCCTACCTATGCTGGGGCACAGGTATGGGGCTGTGGGCCACCCAGGGGAGCAGGGCAGCAGAATCCTCACATCTGTCAAGTTTCTGGGTGTGCAGGGAAATAGCATTACCTCAAGGATGCTCCTGGACAGTGATGAAAGCCCATGCTTTTTGCATCTGCATCACTGTATATACACACTGTATATATCTGAGCTCCCAGCCTTGCCCAGGTCCCAGCAGCATTGCTGCCCCTTCCTGCTGTGCAAACACTGTGGGGAACTGGTTCCAGGTACAGCCTGTGTCACCATGCCTGTTCAGGAGGGAAGCAGAATCTGCTTCTCTCTTGGTGTCATTGTCAGTCCGCTCTCTGTCTCTTTCTCACTTTCTTTGTATTGCTCTGATGAGACAGTTCAGCTCCTGCCAGCATGGCAGCAGTGATTTACTGTTCACATTGTGGGAAAAGGCAGGGCTTGGGGTATGTCCCTTATTTCCCCATCTCTTGATATTTCAACTCCGGTGACTTGCACTGGACATGAGCACACCTTTGTTTAAGGTCCAGTTCAGCAGGACTTATGGTAAGAGCCCTGGTCCCAGGCAGAGGGGGCTGTTGTTCAGCTAGTAATCCCCTTTCCTTTGGGGGTGCAGGGGTGTCTATGATAATAGTGAGCATTTCTGACACCCTTGGGACAAGGCACTGACTGCAGAGAACAGACAGTGACATTTCACCTCCCTGTTCAGAATGAAGCAGCCTTTTGAATTTGAGAGTGACTGATATTCATGACCTTTTCATCTCAGAAGTAAAGGACTGTCTTTAAAATATGCTCTGCCTGCATCTTGGGATGTGCAGTGAACTGACCTGCCCTTGGAAACAGGACTTGAAAGGACTTCACTTCCCAGGGCTTTGGTCCTGGTCCTATGAAGGGAAGGGAGTTGGGAGTTTGATCGTTCAGGCTGCTGATGGCAGTAGGGCTGGCTGGCTGGAGAAGACATGCTAGAGCCCAGGTGCAAGTCCCACCACAGGACACAGGCTCTGGCTCCAGTGCCAGTAATGTGTCACTTGTCCTCCCAGTGTGTCTTGTGATGGGAATTGTCTTACTCACTGACAGGGTTTAAGAGCTAGTGCTGCCAACAGCTTGTCCCACTAGTGGATTTGAAACCCCCTGAGTGGTCATGAGGTTTGGAAAACTGAAATCATATTTTGTAGATCCACCAAACTTTTGCAGTTAGCACAGCAAGAGGAGGAACCCCTGTGCAAGGTGCAGGGAAAATGCTTCCTTAACAGGGATGAAAAATCAATTTAAGATATGAACTATCTCACTGCACAGACTTATAAAGACAACATGTACAAACGAGCAAGAGGGTTGGGTGTTTTAATCACAGCTACAGGCTCTTTCTCAATTTCCTACATAGCTGAATACAAACAAATATCTGACTGATAAAATTGGAGGTCTGATTCTGGTTCCTTGCAGGAAATAGCAAGGCCAGGATAGTGCTTGCAGGCTTATCAAAATCACAGCAAGATACAATTCTCTATTAAATGATTGAAGAAAAAATAATAATAAAAAAAAAATAAATTGAACCAAGGAGTCAGAGAAGATGATCACGACAATCTTATGATCATAGTGAACCTTTTAAGCTTTAAAATTATGATACTGTAAAAAGGACATTATTTTCTGTGCAATACAGAAATGTCTGCTAAGTATTATTATTTTCATTATATCACTAGTAATGCCTAAACCAAGGCAAAGTTTGTTTCCTTGCTACATAGTGGAAGTCCTGAGAACTGCAGAGGTTCAACTGGGAATTAAATTAGGTTTTTAGCTGCAATATTTTTGCAGATTTTGGCTTCTTTTAGTGTACCTCCTTTTGCATGAATGCTCCTCTCAAGCTGGAACTCTGCAGCTGTATGGAGGCACAGGGAAAAAAAAAAACCAAAGAAAACTTTCTCAAGTATATGCATTAGCAACTAGTCCTGAGGCTCATCTGAAGCTGTTGTACCTACTTAGGCAGTGTTTGGAGAGCTTTCAGATCATAATGAATTCATGCACCCTATTTCATTTAAATACATGGAGACCACAAGGGTTTCTGGCATGGTAGCCTCACTGGCTTGATGCAGATGTTCCTTCTTTTCTTGCTATCACTTTAGTTCATATTTATACAAGTGCACTGGTCAGAAGCTCCTTGAGAATAAAATAAAGCTCTTTTTTTGTTCCATTGATTTCTTGAACCATTTAGGTAAGCCACATTTCAGCTAATGGGTTAATTCATTTTATGTCAGTTCAGCTTGGATATCACTAGCTCAAAAAGACAGTAATGGGGCACATGTACTTCAAGCAGGTTGCTGAGGGCAAAAGAGGAAGCTCTAGGCAACATGGCTTAAAGACTGTGTACAAAATGCTCCAAAACCTTCCAAAAGTCTTTCAATAGCCTTTTGCCCCTCATGAGGAAGAAGGATGGGAAGCAGGAAGTGCTATTTTTCTGTAAATTAAATTTAAAAAATCAAGTTAAAATTAAGTAAAAGTTAAGTTTAAAAGTACCAAAAGTAAAACGTGCATCTCAGACCTAGACAGACTAAAGTCATCATGTTCTTCAGGGGACAGATCCAGATGAAATCTCATCCGTACAGATGAGGCTGACTCCTTCCCTGTGATCTGAAGGGGAACAAGGCTAGATCTCCTGTGACAGTGACACCAGGAGCTGGCAAAGGAGCAGCAAATCTGGCTCGCACAGGAGTCCGCATGGTGGCAAGCTTGCCCAAGAGGTGGCTAGTTAAAGCCACCTCGGGTAGCCCTACACGACAGGGCTGGCAGGCCACGAAGCTTCAGATGCTTTTGAATCTGTAGTGGCATCAGCTTGCCCCTCAATCCTCTCTGGTTGCCCTCCTTCTAAAGGAGAAAATCCTTTCATAACCCCCCTGCTCCCCTCCCTGACACTGCCCCTTGCCAGTAATTAAATAATGGACTAATGGAACATGTCATGATGGTAAGTGCTTAAAAGATTTATCCTTCTGTCTTCATTTGAGACATTTTAGTATCAGCCAGCAACTTCCAGCCATCATGATAATTTATTTAAATGATTTATGTGGAAAAAACAAGACATTCCACAATACCTCTAAGACGGCTCCTGGAGCGTGGCTGTTGCTGGCTAACAGCCTCTGGGAGCTGAGGTACTCATTTACACCTTGTACTTCTCATCTCTGCAGGGAGGTGATTACCCCTGACAACAACACCCCTTGCCAAGGATTTTAAGCATTTCTGCTTGAACAAATATGAAGCTATATGGAATTTTAAAAACACAGTGCACAGGAACAACATGGGAAAGAATTATTTCAACCGTGCTCAATGCTGCAAAATGAAACAAAACAAAAAACCCCAAACAAACAAACTCAAGGAATAGATTTCCCCTAAGTAAGACCAAAAAGTATTTAAGGACTTCAGAACAAAAAAAAAATAAAAATGGAGGAGACAGAGACTGATTAATCTGTGGGAATAGTCAGACACTAGAGTCTACTCTGTTAAAGTTTTCAGAAGCATTGACAGAGCAGCTGCAGAAAGCACATTTTGGACCATAAAACAGTGGCAAGCCATTCTGCAAAAACATACGAGGAATTTAGAGGCTCACCATTGCCTCTAGAACTGCCTGGTCTACCCATTTGCAAAGAAATATTGCCAGTTAAAGAAGACTGCAGTGTACTAAAAGTTGACTTATCCAATTTCTGAAGCTCTTCAGTGAGCAGTGCCATCCATTCCTCTCTGGATCCAGTGATGTCCCTGCAAGTTACATTAATTTGCAGCCTGGGAGTCCAATCCCAGTCACCTCCAGCTTTACTGCAAATGCCTTCCCAAATGCAAACACCAAGGATGTGATATATGCAGATATATAACTTCCTTGCTTACGAGCACAGGGCTAAGGGGATTTTGAGACTCATTCTCCTGCCACTGTGAGTTGGCCAGCTGGAGTCAAAGCAGTGTTCAGCAGTTTCTGCCTTGCAGACACAGGGAGCAGGGACAGAGTGCAGTGGGCTGGCTCTTCTGCACCTGGGCAGGGAGGCGGGCTGAGTGGAGCAAGGGACAGAGCCCAGGATCAGGATGCTCAGCTCACACTAGGGCCAGAGGGAGCTCTCCCATGCACCCACAGATATGTGTATGTGTGTAAGCTGGCTTCCAATATGGTTGTAGTGACACTTCAAACACCACATCAGTGGGCTCTGGATGGACCTTACTCAGCTCCCCTCTATGTATATGTGTTTTCTAAAAGTCAGTGAGTAAATTGAGACCTTCAGCAGATGACTGTGACTTTATTAAGGCCTTGAGCCTGTGCTGCTATAGTAGGAAAGAGGCAGGCAAGACACACTCCTGCATGGGGAAGTGTGCACCCCACTGACCCTTTTTGCAGAGCACCAGCTGCCTGGCCGCTGGCACACAACTCATTGATCCAGGAGGCAGAAGGGGGCATTCCACCTCCAACTCGCTGTTTGCAGTCAGAGACAGCTATCAGGGCTGGGGGGAACATATTTCCACTTAATAAGCAGGAGTATTCCTAAGTCTAAAGAGAAAGTTATTTTCTCCCAGGGATTGGAAGGCCTGTTAAGTGTTACAGAGGGCACAGCCTGTCAAGTCAATTAGCAGATGCAATGCCTTGCCACAAACTCTGCCCAAGCAAGGAGTCTCCACACCAAGGATAGAGAGCACAAGCATGAGGGGAGCCTGTCCTTGTTCTCCCACTCTCTGCTGCTGTAACAACTACCAAAGCTTTACTGCTACAGCCTGAGCCAGCCCAGCTGCTGCTGCCTAGGTGGTAACAAACCCTGAAACTTCAGCAAACTTTTGCTCTGTGTCTCTCCCCAAGTCTCCCCACCCCCAACCCTATTTCTCAGTCTCTGATAAATTTCAGCAAAACCAGCAGCAGTAACCTTGCTAGGTAACACTTGTTTCCCAAGGCCACTGCCAGTGTGAACAAAGTTAAATAGCCTTCCAGCTTTGTCTCTGAAACACTCAAGGTTCAGGCATTTGTTCTCATTGCACTCTGAAAGGTGCGGGCTTTCTCAAAAACAATAGGTTTTTAATAGACTCCTTAGCTTTGATGGAGTGGTGCTTTTTGATAAATAATAAAATACCCAACTCAGAAATAGCTATTAATTATTCACTGAAATAGCAACTACAACCTCAGTTGCCTCATGTACCAAACTAATGCTCCATTGCAGTCTACAACCTTCTTGTGAGGGGAAGAGGGGGGCAGATGCTGATCTCTTCTCTGTGGTGACCATTGACAGGACTCAGGGAATGGCCTAAAGTTGTGTCCTGGGAGGTTTAGGCTGAATATTAGAAAAAGATGCTTCACCCAGAGGGTGACTGGACACTCGAACAGACTCCCCAGGGCAGTGGTCACAGCACCAGGCCTTATATAGTTCAAGAAAAGTTTGGAGAATGCTCCCAGGCACATGGTGTGACTCTTGGGAATGTTTCTGTGCAGGGACAGGAATTGGGCTCAATGATTCTTGTGAGTCCCTTCCAGTTCAATATATCCTTTGATTCTCTGAAGAGCTGGTCTCTCTATAAACAGACACTCCCAAGGTGACCGGATCAGGATCCTGTTGATTTAATGGGCTTTTCCCATTTAGTTCAACAAGAGCAGAAGGAGCCACTTTGTTTGTGTAAGTTACACTTGCAGACAGATCTACAGGTTCCATGGAAGTTTTGTGAGTCTCTGATGTCAGAAGATTGGGCATTTGATTTTGTGCATGCTGGCGTAACTCAGTAATAATCTGAATAAGTAGGTGAAGTTCAACTTATGTCCATTATTTGCAATGATAAATACCCACATTATTTGTCATCAAAACTCTGATTGCTGGTTTGTAGGCTCAAATGGACAAATCACTAGCAATAAAATATAATTATGCCTCTAGCTGAAAGTTTGATAACTGATAGGCAGTTTGGAATATTAACTGGTACAAACAAAAAGTAAAGAATACTCTGAGGAGATATCTTAAGGACAACTCCGGACAGACACCAAAATTAAGTCAAGAAATAAGTGTCAAATTGGTACTAAGCATGAAAAACAGTAGGCCTTGCTGTAAGAGTGTTTTGATTCAGATGCTGTAATAAAATGACATTGTTAAGAGGCTGGATAAAAACCTGAAGTTCTGGAAAAGGGTATCTGAGGTAACTAAAAGGCTTGTTGATTCCTATAAAAGTCACCTGTAAAATTGACCACCTTAACATTGTTTTTTTTTTTTTTTTTTAAGAAACACAAATGCTTTTTTACATTTTTATACAGAATTAATCTTTTATCTGTAAAGACTAATAGCTGGTGGAAAACTAAGTGACCTCTAGGAATATGGGCTGTAGGGAAGGTGCGGAAAGTAAACTAAGGCCACAATTTAGAGAGCTGAAAGTGCTAAGTATTGTCCTTCTGTTTGCATACATGGCCATAACTGGCTTTATCTTCCTTTAACACACTACAGCCTACAAGATATAGCACTTTCTTCTTACCATGCTGACTTCTGAGCATAGAAAACACTGGAAATGATGACTCCTAAAAACTATTGACATAGCCTAAATACTGTGGAATATTGTATTTGCTTTTTCCAAACCAGGCAGAAAGTCAGGATTGAAGCAAGCTGACATGTCTGGCTGAGATGGGGTGGTCCTGTACATGGAGTCTGGACAGACACAGCCACTGAAGGGAAGCCCAAGTAGGAAGTGATAAATTCATACCCACAAAACCATTATCAAATAACAGCAGCTCTGCTGTGTTCTCCAGTTTGGAAGGAAACCATATAACCACAGATTTGATTGAGCTTCTGCTGGGAAGTCAATGTAATCATCACCTTGAAAAACAGGTCTGTTGTCTGTCACATAGAGACAAATTGCTTATGAAACTTTGCACTGTTCAATTATTCTTAGTTATAACAAGATTGAAAAGACGTTTGTCAGGGTGGTTTTTATCCCTTTCCTTTCCTTTGCAGGACTAGTGAGGTGCTTGGCTTTAGCATGTCCTTTTGACTCTCTGAGTTGAGGAAGTTATCCTTTCCAAGCAGCTGGTCCTGAAGCTTTCTGCATCACATGTTGCTGCACAGAAACCTTTGGGAGCTGGCCACAGGCAGGTCAATATGAAAAAAGGTGGCAGAAATCTGCAAGATGTCATTGGCTTCAGCTCTTCTATCAACACATATTACACAAAGCAGAATTTGCCCTTAATATTCCTTTGTTGTTCTTACATCAAAGGGCTAAATTATGCCCACTAATATGTGTAAGAGGCTTTTCAGTTATCTTTCTGATGCAAATTATATAATTTTGCATTATCCACTGATTATCTGCAGTTTGAAAAGTACCGCAGATGTTGAGCAAAGCCTGTATGTCAGTTCTCTCCTCTGAGAACAGCATCCAAGTAAACAAAATTGAAACAGTCCTGTGGAAATTCCAGTTTAGCTGTAGCTCAAGAAGGAAACCAGTCTGGGCTTCAGAAAGTTTGTCAGGTATTTGATGAAACTGTGATTAAAGGACTGGGTTGCCCAGCTCAGCACCTGGATGTATACCAGGTCACCTCCAGCACATACATCCTCTCCCCTTGCTATATTATATTATATTTTATATGCCTATATTGAGCACAGTGCACTGTTACATTTAGCAGGTGCTTCAGGCCCATTAGAGAACAGCCCAGTGTGAGATCTGCCATCAGCTCTCATTGCACAACATGGAATCAGTTGTATTTGATTGTGGCAACATGCTGACAATGCCAGGGTTAATGAACTGACAAAGAATACTTAATGAAGTCAAATTATAAGTGAATGTTTTACTAGGTGACATTTAGGATTTAGAAAAATCATTACAAAGTAAAAACCTCTACCCACCTCTGACTGGGCTCTTGTAGAGGTGCACAACATTTCAAAAAGCAGTTGGGTTGAGAAAAAGCAAGTGTCCAAAAGGTCTGCAAAGCAACATCAAGCAAATGTGATATTACTGTTTTTAAGGAGCAGTGACAGGAAAGTATGGGGGCAAAGAAGGAACTATACAATGACTCTGCCTTGGGTTATTATGATAATGTGAGTAGACCACCTCTCTGGTTGTCCTGTGTTATATCTCAGTCATCTGGCCCATTTGCAAGTTCAAGCTTTTGTATGTCTGTAATATAAACTGGGACTGTAGTCTACAGTTATTAATTTAATGGTGGCTTCTGGACCATATCTTATTATCTAGTCAGATATATTAAATTATGACTGAAGACTTCTCCAGAAGTCCACTGAGGGCATTCAGAGAACACTGCCAGATGGTCAAACATCCAAGACAGGAAGGAGTAAGAGGAGCCTCTTCACCCAATCCCAGCTATCTTCAGACCCCTCTGAAGGTTCCAAGTTCTGTCAAACTCACCCATTCATCAGCTTGTGGAAGTTAGGGAAGATGTGGCTTTGTAGGACTCTCCTTCATCCTGTGCAGTAGACCATACAAGGTTGCAGTGGGGCCACAGACAGGCCTTGATCACACATCAGAGGGCACAGTATGAAAGGCATCTGCCAGAGTTGGAAGAATCAATGTCAGCTCTTTGCCAAAAAGACTATTGATTCTCTATACTCCTGTAACTTGGCTGACAGGTTCATAGGACAGCAAGAATCTCAGCTAACAACTGTGCTGCTTCAGCCAGTTGTTCTTAATAACCCTGCCAAGGAAAGAAGATTTATAGACAGGAGCTGAACAAGGCAAGACAATAGTTTTGTTGGTTTTTTTTTTAATATAAGAACATATTTCAGGACAATTTTCTCAGGTACCAGTTGTCTCATTCTTTTCCATAAAGCTTCAAGAGCATAGTCTCTCTGGAGCATTTGATGGGCAAGCAGTGATATATGAAGTCGGGTAAGAGGATAGACAAAGCTGGTTGGTCTGTGTGTTCCTTCATATACCAGCAGCTGTACAATAGCAAAGGTTCTTAAATCATGACTTCTAGACTCCAACTACATTTCCCCTTGAAGTTAATTAGAAAACTCTTTCTGATCTGTTTGCAGATTATATGCTTTACACAGTCAAGGTTTGTCCCTCCATGCATCCTTTTTCCCAAAGGCCATCCTCTTGTTTGGCTATTAGTGCCATGAGCACACCTTCTTCAAAATTAATAGCCAGGTCTTTCCACATGACTTCTCTGCTTTGTCAGACATCTATATCCTGAGCTGCTGCTTCAGAGACACTACCAAATCTGGCTCAATGCACTGGCAAATGAAAGCAATTCAATAAAAATAGGAATGGAGGTGATTGATCGGGTGGATGTTATTGCTGTGGTGGAATGTATGTCAAAAGAAGGAATGCACTATGCTGACTGTAGGATACCTCTGATTTACTATACTTTCAAACCATACCTTAATTGCACTGTGGTTTTCATGATGTCTGTAATTTTTTTCCCTCTCACCTAAAGCAGTCCCTTCTATCCATTATCTTTATGTACCTTCTGTCCTCTGGAGACTACCAGGTGGAAATACCGACCGGTCCAAAGCACCTCACAGGCTGCGCCTCGGGCTTTACAATGCCTTTATGGGAGCTACAAAGAAGACAAGCAGCAAAAGCAGACTGATAAATGAGACAGTCTGACATGCTTGTTATATGACTGACTGTGACAACACCAGACGATAGAAATAGATATTTCTCAAGCTTTACTCATCAAAAAGCAGCAGAGAGAAGGCCAAGCTTCTTTCACTGTTTTCTTTTATTTTTGTAAATCATGCTTCAGTAAGCCACACGAGTAAAAGTCTTGTCTATATTGAACTTTCAGTTTTAACTATTCATTGAACAGCATCAAGCAGGTAATATTTGGAGGACTTATGAGGATTTAGAGCCTCTCACTTTGGTCTTCCACCATATATTCCATACTGGAACAAAAACCCAGCACCCTTGGCAAGAAAAAAAAAATCAGTCTTGTAAAAACATTATGCTTCTTGGATTCTGGCAATGCACTGAATAGAAGTGAGCTTTGAACTCTGAGATTACAAGGTGTGCCTGGTTAGCTTTAGTGCCAGGGGGAGGAAGTCCCCTGGAGATGTGAACTGCAGAGAAAGAATTTAATCACTGGGGTGTTTTTAGGCCAAAACACCTGAATGGTGGATTAGACTGAAATATATTCATAGAATGTGCTGACAGGTGTTCTCCAAGTAGGAGCCAATTAAAGAAGAAAGGACATTTCTTTCTGTAAGTACAAATCTATTTTTTTTTATTCTCCTGAATATACAATGTAGAAATTATTCCACTTTAATAGATAGGGATGAATTCTAAATTGTGCCTGAGTCTCTCCAAGTACTAAGCAATTATTTCTCCCTTTTTCTCACCCAAAAGCCTTAGGCTAGTTTACAAAAAAATAATTATATTCTAAAAGATTTGGCTGTCACTTTGCTGAACAGTGGTTTCTGGCTAATAGGACAGAGTGCACAATCAACCTTAAAAGGCCTGTGGTAGAAACTATTAAATACCCCAGTTAGGACTGAGATGGAGCAGACCCCAAGGGACCTTTGTGCTCTGATCTCACTGCCACTGGAAGAATAAATAAGTGGTTAGCCTGTCACCCTAGCTAATAACTCCCAGAGACAGAGGTTACCATTACGCAATGGGAGTTAGCCTATGTTTCAATGATGTCTTGCTACTAAATTTGCCTTCCCAAAAGGTTTTTAATGACTATGAGGAAAAAAAGAGATGTCAGACTCGAAGCTTATGACCCAACAGTCTGGGTCTCATGACAGCCAGCACTGATTAAGCACAGAAGAATGGTTTTTAAATAATGCATCAATAGCTTTTCTTTGGAGGGGAATATAAATTATTATTGTCCTGTCTACAGGGAGTACAAATACTTCTTGATCTGGCAATATCCTTGACTGTACTGGACACTGCAGGAGGTCTCCAGGTCCCTGGTGTTGTTCCTAACAAGGTGGGACAAAAGGACAAAGATTCAACATGCAGTACTCTATGCCATGTTGTAAGGCCCCGAAAAACTCATTCAGTGAGACTTTTAGAAAGATTTACAGTGGTTCATATACTTTGTGTTAGATGCATAGGAGAAATATTGACAGGATATTCTCAAGAGCTCAAAACAGAAAAAAACCCCCTAAAAACTTTACTATCAACCTCAGACAATCAGAGAAGTTTGGCAAAAGGCTTATGACAGCATTCAATAAACACGAAACACTTCTCAAAGCATTAACTTTGCAAACTCTAAGCCAGTTTGATTTTAAATCACTCAAAAATTCCAAGAAGATTGAATTAGAAAAAGAAGAAAGCCAGAAAAGAACAAGTATAGCTACCAACTCCTGGGTTCCAACAGTGTTCAACTCATAAAAATTCCAAGAGGAAGTAGGATCAAGATGCCTTGTGTTCCACTCTAAATACCCCTTGGCCTTCATGGGCCCTTCCCCCAGCTGGGACCTCTGGTCATTTGGCTACTCAGGAGCTGGGCTGGGGCAGGTGTGGAGCGTTGCCTCCAGTGTGTTAAGGATTGGTGGCCACCGTGGGGCTGGGGTACAGGCATGGGGTATAAGGCACAGGGCACTGCCTCACCAGGGAAAGGCCTGACCTCCTTCTTCCACAGACACATGAAAGGTTTCGAGCCAGCAGTCCTTCCAGGCTCTCACACACGTGCAGCAATTTGGCTTCAGAGATGCAGAACACTTAAGGTGGAAATTTTGCTGATGGGAGAGTAAGGAAAGGAAATTATTGTGGGAACCTGCAAGACTGGGAAGGGTGACAGGTTAAAAATATTTAATGCTTTTATGGGTTTGCCTGCATGAGTCAAAGTCAGCTAAGAAGGCAGGAGGTGTTAAAGTTATTAGTGCCAATTGCTAGTTTTAGGAGTTAAACAGCAATGGAAACAAGAGATTTTTGGCTTTTAATGCCACGAGAACAAATGAGCTACAGTGCTGGTTAGAGCAGCCAGTATGGCAGATACACTGATAGGTTGGTTTAGGCAAGACTGGAGAAATGCTGGTTTTCTTATAAAGTTTTTAATTATTTACCTCTATCGCATGTCTTTGTTAACTTTCATGTAAAAATTGGAGCTAGATGTTTCTGTAGGGTCCAAACTGCGTCTTTACAGTGTGCACGAATTCCTACTAATCTGACCTTGAGGGCAGATTTACAATCTCTTAAAAAGCCAAGTCCGAGCTTCTGACCCCTGCTTGAAAAAAATAACTAGAAATAATTGAAGTTACCATTTCTCTAACACCTGTTCCATTTACGTTCCATTTACAGTCCTCAAGTGTTTTACAAACATTAACTTACAGCAGACCCCAGGAGAGCTCCATTACTTTTCCCCTGCTCTCTACGTTACAGGTGAAAAAACAATGCAGAAGTGAAATGTCTTTCCCAAGATCCCAAACCTTTGGCCTTGCAATCACCAGCTTTGATGCTCCTGCTCATACCACTATATCACACCGACAAGTTAGTGATAGTCCCCCGTGTGAAATGGTCTGCTGGGAATAAATGTGTAACCCATCAAATATACAGCTTGTTTGCACTTGCTTACATTTAAAATACCTCTTTAAATAATATGTTTTCAGTGAGCAATTTGAGCAACTTATAATTTATACCATTAAATCACACTAAGGTGTTTTTTTTGAAGTCAAATCTAATTAAATTACTGTTAACTTCAAACAAGAAGCTGAGCCAGTGATTCACTGTAGGATTTATCTCTGTCAGATTCGCAGTTAAACATATAAAAAATGGATCTATTTATATATTTTTTGCTCTAGTTAAAACTATCAAGGTTATAAATTCCAAACAATTACCATGCTTGTGGTAAGGAATACCAATTTTAGGAGGACAACATTCAGAATAACCTTTCTTTTTGCACTAAAAAGTATTTTTTTCCACAACTTGCACGTTTAACCTCTGAGATTTCCCTTTCACAAAACACAAAGGATTCTGTTTTACTTGTGTGTTTTACAGACCATCAAGAGGCAGTGTTCTTTCTTTTTCTTTTCTTCAGTGAGTGACTGCCTTTGAAATCACTTTAAGTGCAAGGCATTAAATATTTCTTTGTGAGTTTACACATCTCTTCTAAAAGCAGTGGAAATGCCAAACTAACGCATTCAAAACAGGTTGGATTTGAGGCAATTTCCATGTTTAGGTATCTGATTTGGGGCGTCTGGAAAGAACCTCATTCAAAGGCAGGATTTTCAGCTTGATATGTCTCCCAAAAGATCATGTATACTTATATATGCAGTATGTGTGTGCCTATGCATTGAGCTCTCTGAGTGGGAGTCTGGTTTCTGCTGTGAATGTTCTCAGTCCCCTTGAATGGAATCAAACTTCCAGATTCCAAATCTTGCATTTTGGTGGAAAGTTAGCTCAGGTGTCCTGGGCTGTCATGGTGTTTAGCCCCACAGGGTCACCTCTTGGGCCACAGCTGCTTCCCTTGAGAATAGAGCACTATCCATTTGAGCATCCTCCATGGGAACTAAGATTTTTCTCTTGCTGGAAATTCCTCCCAGTCTTGTTTCTCCTAACAGTTCATCTCAAGCCTTTAGATTTTTCTCACTCTTGGATCTATTTTTAAAACCATTTTTTTTTCCTATAATATATAATCAGCACTCACCTGACAGGAGAGTGTACTCAAGACTTCAAAAAAGCTGCTTTAGGATCACATGATAATAAATTCTTCTTAATCCCAAATATAGATGAGATACAGAGTAGGGCCTACAACAAGTTTTATAGAGAGCATTAGTGTCAGCAGTTTAGAGAGAATTAAAAAAAAAAATAGCATTACATCCCTGAGGAAAAATCCAAGTAGTGCAAAGACTAAAAGGAACATTTCTGTTGGGAATTGCTTATGAAAGACATTTTTATTTCAAAATAAGGAAATCAGTAGTCATTGCATAAGGATTATATTGATCAAAAATAGTGTTCTGAAATATCAGGATTCAAAGAAGAGACTAAGTAAAAGACACAAATGAAAGTAAACAACAGAAATGCAGGAGAAACTCCATCTTGCACTTGCAGCAAATATTGTTTGTGTTCAAACTCCAAATAAGACAGATGCTTCTTGCAGTTGGGAACATTTGAAAGCTGACTTATAGCTATGATCCATAACAGTGCTAGATTTATTGGCTGCCTGCTGTGAAAACAGAGCCTTTTTTGCAGCAAAACCTCAGCTCACCATTTGTGAAGCATCTCCTTTGTCATTTTCACAATTTCCTAGAAGATGTGATTAACCCAGATGCCAGTGCTGTTCCATTCCTGCACACTCACCAATCAGTGCAGGATTAATAAGATGCCAGGTGAGACCACTGAACCTCCTGGTGAGTTATTGAAAGAAAAGTGGGTGTACTAAAAATATTTAGAGATTTATTTGATTTCTCCACATGAAATCCTCTGTAATTTTTCACTTCAATTCACACTTGTTCTGTTTTCTGCTTTGTTTTGTTTTAGAAGGGGGCCTTTCCTGTTTTTTACTGTGACCACATCACAGGTTTGGATCTGTGAGTTATCAGTGCACTCCAGTCCCTGCGTTAGCTATTTTCCTATCAGCTACACTAGCAAGCTCCTCCAGTTGTTCTGCTGAGCACAGAGATGCTCAAGTTATACACATCTCAAATGCATGTGTATTGAGCAATAAGGTTAGAGTATCTCTCATTTGTGAGTTATGTTTTTCATAAATGTCCAAAGATATGAATGGGCACAGAGCTGGAACAAGCAGAGGCTTGATTCTTATTCTTCTGAGCTGCAGAAGAAGCCTGCTCTGCTTTACTAAATCACAGTAAAACAACCCTCTCATCTAATGGTTATTTAATTTTATCCAACAGGTCTCCTTAGAACAGGCAGATTTTCTGTGAGTAGCTGAAAGCAAAATCAAACATGACATTTTAGAACGTTCACTAAAAGCAGTTGAATGGATGAATGTCTGAAAACAAACACCAGTTTTTCTCCAGTAATTCAATACCCAGGATTGGAGACATGACAAATTTTATAAATAAAAAAATCATTTGGCTTCCATTGTAAACTGCTGACAAATAGAAGTGATGTGTTAAATTTATTTGAAAACTTATGTTTACTTAGCATTATAAACATAGAAACAGCACCATGGAGCTGTTGGATGCCATGTAGAGAGTAACAGCATCCAACTATGTTCTTTATGAAAGTCTTCCAAAATCCGTATGGACTGCAAAGTGCAAAAGCAATGTAGGTTCATGAACATACAGGTAGTGGATGCCATTGCCACTCAGGATGATCCTGAACTGGGTCTCTCACTACATTTACTAAGCAAGATAACAAGGCATATTTGTTTCCGATTCTTCTAAATAGACACCAAAACTGACTGCAATGCAAGCACAACAGACTGATTGATTGCACAGAATAAAATCAAGTTTTTACTATAAATCCATCTCAAAATGGCCAGTCCTGGTCAGATTGAGAAGTCAGCATATATCAAACTACCTCACAGGTGATACTGAAGTAGAAAAATAGATAGGTGTAAAACAGAAGGCATGAATGATACTAAGAAAAATGTTATGGTGAATGGACATATCACATGCTTGAGTTAAATCCCAAAAGTCTCAGTGAAGTTGATGTTGTCTGAGGCTGAGCAACTCAGCTTTGCTGCTCAAAATCATTAGCTGTCTTTGGAGATCTTGATCCTTTATGTGGAGACCCATTTGCAGGTGAGTAGGTTTTTATAAAAACACATTGCTATGTCACATAAAAAATACATTACATTATATTACTTTAAAATACACTGTTATATAGCTATGTAAATAAAAATATAAATTAATTTATTCCATGAGAGAGCTGCTCTCTTGAATATTTATCTCTACTGAGCATTGAATAAAAGCTTAAGAGCCTGTGGAAAGAAGTAATGGGTGAGTACTTCTGAAAGGTGGAAGCTGGCATTCCACGTCCTGTGTACTGCTTACTACTGTTCTACTGCTCAGTTGTAGTTTCACAGGACTTAACCGAGACAACTTAAGAGTTTAGACAAACTTACTGAGCCAACTGCATGCAAGAGGACATTTTCTTTCTAAGGTGATTTATCTGCTCTGTGTGGCTGGAGCAATAAATACTCTGAAAATCAGCACCACATTTGCTTGTAAAATAAAATCCACATTAATCTCAACTATCAGAGACAACTATAAATCGAATGAAAGTGAAACAGGGTAAAGAGGGGTTGGAAACAAACCCCCATCCCTGGCAACATAGCCCTTGGCAGACAATATAGCAATGTGGGCTGAGACTAGCTGTCAAGAGGCCCCGGAGAACTGGCTCCTGGGACACCTGCAACAATGTTGAACATGAATATTTGGGTCTCCATGAGCCACATACAGATCCTGGAGGCCACTGTGGGGAATAATTACCTCTGCTCCAGGAAGGAGATCAGTAGGAAAGTTGAATCTTTTGTCAACAGCAGGAGGAATGAGTAATTTGAGAGCCAAAATACAAACATGCAGAATGTAGCAGAGTTTTCAACTTTTAACTCAAGGTACCACTGGTCTCATGGGCCAACAAAACCAAGCAACTTCACCTTGTCCAGTTGATGTGTCTGAGTCACAGGTGTGTGTACTCAATGTGTGTTATCTTGGCTCTGTCTTTCTGCAGCCAGTCTTCTGGAAGAATCATATTACTGAACTCTTCTACAAAAGTTGTTTCTAAATTATGTTTCTTGGGTTAAAGGCCAATGCTGTTCTTTGTGAGCTAGCTCTGAAGAACCTCCCCCATAACTAAACATACAGGATTCCCTACAAGCAGTGCCTCCAGCTGATACCAATTGAGGGAGCAGGAATTGTTCCATATTTGAAAGCAAAAGGTAAGGAGATGGAGAAGTATATATAGCTATTTAAGAACTGGGGAGCAGTTATTTCCACTGGATTCTGACATATAATGAAATTCCTATAGTTTTCTTAGCCTGAACAAATGTATTCATCGGGGCACCTTTTTGTCAGAGAATGCTGTATGTAGGTATCTGTAGGTACATGGATGCTACATCCTATAGATGATATACAGATCCAGTGTTAGATACACACTTGTAAAGCCTCCTGATCTGCAATCTAAACAAGCATCATTTGCTATCAGATTTGCAGCACTCTGATATTCTGTGCTCCAAATTAGTCCTGAGTGAATTCCATCCCTGCAGCTCACCCATTTTTCTATTACAGCTAATCCAATTACTTCAGACTCTTATCTTCCTTCCAGTGTGCACATATGCCATCTTCCTCATGGAAACCATCCTGTAGAAAAGTTAATAAGCATATTTATGTTAGAGAAGTTATGGACCAAAGTGTTTATGGGAACAGGAATTTATTATCTCTGTGGTAAGTGAAGAAACATATTGATGGGCAGGATGGTTGATCAATTTAAACAAATGAAAAGGAAGCATGAATAGATAATTGAAAAGGGCTACAGCTCACCCCCAGTTCAGACTGGAAATAGCACAAAGAGAAATGTTCTTGAAAGCAGGTGGTTGACAGTGGAGAAAGTTTTCTCCCTTTCCAAAAATAAAATATGCAGTGCACCCATGGCTGATGGATTTCCCCACCCTGTAGATGCCAGTAGGGTCTGGCAGTGCTCATTAGAACTCTACTTCAAGCAAGACAGAGCTATAATTTTACTTTCTTCTAATTAAAACAAAGTAAAAAGAGGAGAGAATCTTGTTGTAAAGAGAGGAGAGAATCAGTGTCTTGCACTTGAGCTAGTTGCAGATATTAATTTGAGCTGTGAGAGACAGAAGATGTTAGCAGAGTTGAAAATGCCTGGAGATCTCTGCACACAGGAGGTTCACTGCACACAGTGAACCCCACTGAAGCTTGAGTGTGAAACCTGAAGTGACAACAGAGATTGTCAGCTTACCCCAAGTAATTCCAGCAAAATCATTCTGGTGCAATTATTCTCTTTCTGAATCTGTGTGGTGGCTTATTTTCCAAACTGCCAGTAGTGAGCTCAGCTTCCATATTCAAACACCAAAATACGATCCAATAATTGCTTATCTGTGATGCCTGGGAAGAAGCCTGATGACTGTGGCACATTTTAAAAGATGAAGGGTGAAGACCTCTACTGAGAGCTAATCCTGCTCCAGCACTACAAATTTGGAGAATAAAGGACTAATGCACACCTCAGCAGTGCTGCCAACCCCACCAAGGGGGCTAGGAGTAAATGCCCTGGGACTCTGGAGCTGCATATCAGAGAGTGTCTCTATCCTTTTCTCCCCCATCTCTCAATCAACAGGGCTGGGAAAAGGGAAGATCAGTACCAAGCTAACCTGTAGAAGGAAAAAGGAAGGAAAAGGGGAAAAGAGAACTAGCCTATTTGCTCTGGGACTCAAATCAGCCCTTAGCTGTTCTAAATAGCTCTGTGCAGGACTGTCAGCATAGCGCATGCTGGATTATTACAGAAAAATAAAAAGCATTATGAAAATATATCCAAGTGCAGGAGAAGGATGGGGCAAGTCAGTATCTGGTAAAACAGCTTTGCTGTGAGGCAATTCTTTATCTCAAGAGTAAACATTTAATCCCCTCGGCAAGAAACGATCTCTGTTAAAATTCTCCATAATTAAAGGAGGCTACCCGTAGGATATACCATCTTCAGGACCTGATTTCCTCTCCCAGTGGGAGCACACATTGCAAAAACATTCAAAAGCACAGTGGGGAATTGTTATAGAAAACAGCATGGCAGGCCTGAGGAGTTCCCAACTCCGGTCCTTCCTGAAGACATCAAAGACAATGGGCTTCTGCCTGCAATAACCAGTATACAATGGCAGAATTACATTTCTACATGTCTGGGACAAGAGTGTGGCGCTGGACTGTGGATTTTCAGTTCAATGGACAGTGCTCTACAGGCATGGGTACACACAGGCTGCTGCAGGCATTTCAGCTCCTCTCCCACAGCTGGGACTCAGCTGTCACCTGGCCAATTTTGTACAGGAAACTAGAAAAGGTCAGCCTGAGGAGGTGATTGGATAAATAGCATGGTGTTCCCAAGAAATATTAAGCTACCCTTTGCAAACAAACTTATTTCAAAGACAGATAATTGCTTCTCAGTTTCCTTTAATGCTTGCCTTTTATACCTTCTCACTGTTCTTGTCTTTAAGATTTTAAGTGCACTGGGGCATCCGTGCCTAATCCTCAGCATTTGACCAGGGCCTTATTAACTGAAGGCCTAATATTAGCCTATCCCTTGGCACTGCAATAGTAAGCAAAAGAAAATAATATTCGCATTAGACAGCCAATATAGCTTTGGATACAAAGAGAGTAAAATGGATGCGCCTGTTCATAAATAGATAAATGTTTCCTTTGATTATGGGTTTCCTCCTTGCTCATTACAAAAAATTGTCAATTATTCCTGCTTATAGGTACAGCAAGATTACTCATCCCCAAGTTAACAGCAAGACACTCCACAATTGCTTCTGTAATTCAGGTTTAAAGTCACTACAGCAGCACAAGTCAGAAGGATTAAATGAGAAGGAGGGCATGCTGAATACAGGAAAATAGTATATGCAAATTGTGATAATTCACAACTGAGTCACAAAAAACATGTATTCAAAATCTGTCATGATTTAAGCATTTAAGGATACAATGCTATGCATTTATGTAATGACTTTCATCAGAGGATCTCAAAATGTTTAGGAGGCAGTGAGATGAATGTATGATGATGTCAGTCTTGCAGGATGGCTCTAGTGCATTTCTTTTCAAATCAGCAGCTAGTGGCTCCATTTCCAACACACCAGACTAATGCTTGATGGTCTAAGGGAATAGAAAGAGCTGACAAAGATGAATCTGATACATCCTCCAGACCCCGTGGTCTGTCAAGCAATCTGTATATGTGGCCGTTTGACAGCCGGCCTAAGCCACGAGGAACCATGCTCCCACCTACTGCCCCCATCTAACAAGATTCTAGCAATATCCTACCAAACATTAACCTACCACCTGGGTCAGCAGGCAGATCCCAGGATATCTTCTGCATACCCAAAGTGTAGGCACCACTTTAGGTACCTTTTTTCTCTTTCTTCAGATATTTCAAAACATACAAGACCTAAGAAATGTCAGCAGTAGCCAACTGGATTGGTATTCCTCAAGGTGACTTCAGACACAGGTAGTGCAAAAGACTTGGAAAGTTTTCACAAGCTGTAAAAGTATAAAAACCACTGACAAATTACTGGATCTTCCTTTTCATCTGCAAACATAATCAGTTTATTAACAGGAGATTACAAATGAGCTGGACAGTTTATATGAAACAAAGGCCTGTGTTACACACCAAAAAGACTTGCTGTAAGAACTGGGACCTGCTACCAGTAACTGGGGTCTGCCAGTGTTGTCCCACAGCAGTGTTTGGTGCTCAGCATCCAGACATCTGAGAGAAACTCTCCCCATTAATCCCAGTGCTGCATGACCACAGCCGAGGTCAGTGGTGAGCTCCTGCTGTCTTTGTGACAGTCCTCCACTAGCTGGGACTTACAACCAATCAATAGCTCTTGTTATGAGACAGATGGATCCATTAGAATCTGACCTGCTCAGAGTCTGGCTCTTAACCTTTAACCTTAGCTGATGAAAAATATTCACCAAAATTCTGTGTTAGACATGGGCACAACCTCGTATTTCTTTCCCTACCATTAACAAATGTCACATATTGGTCAGCAGCACAGATTATCTCATCCACCTCACCACAGTGCATGCCACATTTGTTGAATGTGTTGTTAAAGAAACAATAGAATGGCTTTTTACAAAAATACGCTGATGTGTAAGTGAAGAAAAAAATAAAGTTGGGATGTGTTTCTAGCAGTATTTTCGTATAGCAATTAATAACATGTTTGTGATTTCCTCCTAGCATCTCCACAGCTTGGAACCCAGATATGAACCCAGATGGTATGTGTGCTTGCAGTCACAAAGACAGGCTGGACAACCCACACCTGAGATCTGCAGACTGACAGCTTTCTAAAATCTGGTTCCTTATTTTTCAGACTACGCATCATGTCAACTAGAAACAGAGGTAAAAAGTGACAGAGAGGGGAAAAAAGAGAAAACGCTGTTCTGTGAAACTGATCATTTTTCAAGCATTTTTAATGGAACATTGTCAAATATACAGACCTGCACACAGTAGTTTTAGTCACCAATTCAATCATATTTTTGCTAGGCATAGAAACTCTCAGAAACTCTCAGACTTGTAGTTTTAGGGAATATTCTGATGCTTGGGATTGATTAAACTGACATGCAAAATTAGATCAGTTGGACAAAATATGTGTTTCTCCTTGAACGGCGAGGTAAAAAAGAAAGAAACTACAACTGATAATTTTGTTTTAGAAACAGGGATTCTCCATCCTTGTCCTTCATTTGGAACTACTTAGACTCTTGCACATTTACTCAGCCCTGTTCTTGCCATCCATCCGTTTCCATAAGATCTGGGCAAACAGAGTCCAAGAGTAAATGTGAAGGCAATGCTTTCATACTGTCTTCTACACATTCAAATAACAAGCATTTAATCTTCAAAAACTAAGCAGCAATGTATAATGAGTGAAAAAGTGATATAGCACTTAAGTGATTGCTGTAACCTGCAGTTCACTCAGCATGCAGGGACTTCATTATAAAGTCACAAGGGATTGAAAATGTCATATATATAAGAAGTAATGTGTTATCTGAACAATTGATAAAGCTGAAAAAAGGACATATTTGGGGCATACAATCCCTTACATCTAGGATTTTTCTGGACAGTTTTTTAACTAATCCCACACATTTTACCTTTATATTTATAAACAAAGAGCAGGGACACTGCTGAGTAAATCCATTTGTGAAGAGAACAAAATGCGAGAAACTACTGCAAGTGAGTAAGCAGGAGGCCTGTTTATCACTGGAAGCAGTATCTCAGAGCCAGAAAATTGAAAATACAAGAACAGGTTTGCATGATGTAGAGCCACAGCTTTTTTGGCCATGAATAAAAATCCATCGTGTTCTGTAATTTCAGGTGAGGGAACACAAGATAAAGATTACACACAGCTTTCCATGTTGGTCCTATTCACTCCTCACCTGACCTGACATGGAGACATTGATTTTGATTAAAGTATTCCTGACCTATAGCAAGGAAAAAGAGACACCCTGCCATTGTTTTCCAGATGCAGTGCAATAGCCTGTATTTATCTGAGAGAAAACTTTAAGAGCATTTATTGAAATTCAGATATTTATGAAACTTAAAATTCATTTCCAAAACTGGAATATCATGAAAATCAAAGAATCATCTGTTATACAAATGTATTCTAGATATGCTCAAAGTTGGGAATATTTTCCCACAAGCTGGAAATACTGAACAATTGAATAATCAAAAAAAACAAATCTGTTCTTTGTATGGTCCTCAGTTTTAATAAATAATTGGGAGCACCAAGAAGAATTCTCTCCCCTCCCTGAGATTATTTGAAGAAATGCAATTTCCTCCACTGTTTCTGCTGCTGTGACCTTTAGTGATTTCTGATGTTCTAAAAACATCCCAATAAATTGTGGATTTCTAGGTAGAAACTTTAAATCCCAAACCAGTAAATTTTCTTTCCACATGTTGAAAGCACTGCTTTAGATATATGGAGCAATAAAAATATCTTTTAAAAATAGCAACAAAAATATTTTCAGTGCAAGCCAAAGTGATGCTGTACATTTACCTGCTTGCTGATGTTTTTCTAGACTCAAACCCAAAAGTTAATCTGGGACAGACCATGCCAGGCTAAAGAAGGCTTTGAAAGGTCAGTGCTGAAGTGTTTTCAGTTTATATTTTCTAGAATTTCACCAGGATGGACACTCTTCTTGAGTTCATTGACTTGCATCCAGAAATGTCATTAGCAAAAAAAGCTTAAGTGGATTCTTTCTAGGCCTGACTGACCACAGAGCCTGAGAAGAGGCTGCCTTTGCTTCCTCTACTACTTGCTTCAGCTAAAACCCCTCTGATGTCTCTGAAGACATAGGGACAAAACTTGCCTAAAGTCAGACTGGGGGATATCTATTGGTTTTCATAAAGTTTTGACAAGTCAAAACCAAAGAAAATGTTGTTCTGTGCTCTCTGAACACTTGAATTTATGTTGTAAACTCCATCAATACTGTCAAAATAAATAGCCTCTTAAAGTCCATTATAACCATTATGGCCACTTAGATTAAAGGAATATGATAACATTTGTTTGTACAGCTAATCAGTGTTGGAGTCCTTACTAATGTTTCCGGAGTAGTTGCTGCATTGGAGTGTTAATCACAGTTTCTCTGATTACCAGGAATTGTTAAAAAAATAAAAACATGAAGCAAACAAGATAAATATTCTTCCTAGGTAACCAGACCAATGATGAAAAGGAAAGAGTAATGGTCATCATTCCATTGAGTATTAATATTTGACCTAAATTTTTCAAGAATGATGCTGGTTTGTGCAGTCTTTTTCTGAAAAACAACAACAACAACAACAACAACAAAACCCAAAAAAACCCAAAACCTTTTAAAATAATTTAAATTATTATTTTGAGCTGTAACCCTTATAAATCACTTTTCATCTCCAGAGCAATGAACCAGAACACAGACCTTTGTTGATTACACCAGCACAGTTTCTGTGATGGGCTAAACATATTTTTGAGGACAGGATCTTGTAAGTGGCTTTCCCACCAAACATAGTTAGAATTTCAGGTAGCTGGATCTCATTGTGCTGTTTTGACAGGTGGGCAATCTGGTATAGGTAATTCAAAAAAATATGCTAAAGGTAGCAGAGGAAGTTGGTGTTAGTGGGACTACACCCCAGGAAAACCCCGTTTCTGGTTCTGGGATGGTAGCCCTAGCCATTATGCTTCTCCACACTTCAGTAGTGTGAGTGCTGCAGACAAATCATCGTGTTCTTCCACACACCAGCTACAAAATACTTAATTATTTGCGTTATTAAGCAAAACATATTCCAAGCCTGTCATTCAGGGCCTACAGTCTTGCGAGCATAATATCATTCTTGTTCCTTATAAAAGGAAAAAATTCCTGGACTCTATTTTCTCTCCGTAGAAACTACAGAGAAGCCAAAGTAATTAATGAAAAGTAGTGGTGTCATGTGGACAAGAACAGGGCACACATTCAGCCCTTTCTTCAGCCATCCAGACTATTGGGAAATATGCATCTGTGTGGACCATATGACTGGGTCCAAAGGCTGGATTTAATATATTTGCAGCCCAATCGTTTTCCCAAGGGAACTGTCAATTACCAGTGTGAGACAAAAAAGATGCTGATTACCTGGGCCAAACTCTGCTCTTGTTTGTGTCAGAACAATATCCCTGATTGCGCTTGCTTCCGTGCGACTGTGGGTTGAGTTTGGCTCTGTCTCCTCAGTTCCCTGGGTTGCCTTTGAACCACAGGAACAGCTCTTTGAGACAGCTACTTGGGCAATCGCTAATGGCAGGAAAATACACAGTTCTTCAGACATTAAGGCATTGTAAATACTGAAAGAAAATAAATCTGTGTTGTATTTTTTTGGCGTACAATGCCTAAAGCCTTATCTCTCATTCTGTCAGGAACCAAGAACTATGTATACAGATGGTGCAATTTATTATGTTCTGTACTGTGACCAAGTGCTGAAATACCTTCAGGAAATCACCAGAAAGCCTGAAAAGCTTTGCAGTCTCTTGTGACTCCAGCTCACTAAAACTATAATTGAATGAGCACAATATATTAAGCCCTGCGTATTACACAGTAGGCTTACAGAAAAGGACGCCATCTTTTTTAGCATCATTACAGAAAATATCTTTGCTGTACAATTACTGCCTATATCCAAGATCATAATGTCTCTGCCTCTCTGTATTCTGCTCTTGTAAGACCACAAGACAGGGGTTTACAAATAGATGCCTAGGTTCAACGACTCTACCTCAATACCGGTGTAACACCATTAAATTCCAGTGTGCTGTTCTCATTTGTAAAATGCTGCTGGGCCTGATAGTCCTGACATTTAAAACAGTGCCTGTCGGGGCTGAAATGAATGGACATGAAATGAATGTAACAGTGGTATGAAAAAAAGAATTTTAGCTGTGTATCAGTTCAGAGGTTAATGTATTTCCATTCCTGCTTCTCTGGGAAGATTTTTATGAAACTGATGATTAAACTTGGCTTAGTGAGTGCAAGAAATACAAAGAAAAACTAAAGTCAATACCCTCAAACTCATTCACCTCTGGATATGAAATGTAAACCTTGGAACTAGCATTTTGTTCAAACCCATGTGCTTACTGCATTTGAAACATTGAAAACAGAATCCCTGTGTCACGGACCCAACAACAGATGTTTTATGGTCAACTTGATACCCACAAGGCCCAACTTTCAGCAATAGCCACCATTCACTAACAGCTGTTTTGCTTTTAATACTTCACTGGAAGCAAAACCATCTTCATCCTTGATTTTCTACTGTTTCCTTCATGTGGGAAAGCCGGACTGTGGTGCCTTGATATTGGGGGGTGGTCTATCCACTTCCCCCCACGCACTGTTACACATTTCCGCGTGTTTTGTTAGAACGTAGAACCACAAATGCCATGAAGCGCCTTTCCGATTTCATCCCAGAGACACCGGGCCGACCCAGCCCCATGTCCCGCCTGCCACAGGACAAGCATCACTCATGAGGGAAGGGGTGAACACCAACAACCGCTAACCCCACAGCCACCTGGCCGCAGTTGGGGATGAGGCTCCTCCAGGACGGGGAGCCGGTTCATGCCGCGCTTCCCCTTCGGGCCGGTG
This sequence comes from Petroica traversi, assembly GCA_025920805.1. NCBI lineage: Eukaryota > Metazoa > Chordata > Aves > Passeriformes > Petroicidae > Petroica > Petroica traversi. The sequence goes on from JAHLSL010000007.1 coordinate 12,531,424, forward strand.
CCGCTCTGGGCTGCGGGGCGGTGCGGCGCTCCCGCGGGAGGAGCCCGGGCG
>JAHLSL010000007.1:12531874-12663906 GCA_025920805.1 Petroica traversi
GGCGGTGGTGCTCAGGCGGTCCCCGGGCCGGGAGAGCTGTTGCTGGGTGCTGCGGGACGGGCGGCCGGTGCCAGCCCCGAGCGCCGAACTCGGTCCGAGAGTGTTCGGTCCCGGCAGGATGGAGTTGAGTTTCTTCGGTGCGCCGGCGGCCGGAGGGCTGCGAAGCGCATTTTGCTGTAGGTGGCGAGATGCACGGAAAGAGGCAGCGGCGGAGCGGAGCCCCGGCGGTCGTGCCTGCCTTGCCGTGGGTTTTCAGTGTTGATTGCGAATTGAATTGAGGATTTTTTGGGTAAAGGGCTGAATCAGCTTTTGCCAACTCCGACGCTGTGTTGTTGTGTCACCTTGATTGTAATGTGGGTGGCCAGCAAGAGAGACTGAGAGAAATTGGTATACGGTGAGGGAGAGCGCCCATCCAGTTTGGAGAATCAGGACAGCGGCAAAGCTCAACTCAAATGCGTCACTTCGATATTTTAAAGTTTATTTATAATATGTGTCTTCAGAGAAGTGATTGATGAGCCAGCCAAGTGCCGTTCAAGAACAGACCAATTACAGTTTCTTTCTTGGAAAAACAAAGTGGAGACTCTACATCTTTTACTCCCTGATCTAAACTTAGTGACTCCCCAGACATTAAAGAGTGATGTTGTTTGTTTTAGCATCTTGTCTCTTGCCATGAATGACAAAGAGGATTTGTGCTCCTTATGGATTAAAATGGACAAAAATACAACAAAAACAGCCTTTAAACCGATGTCCCTGTCATCAAAATTTCTGCCAGTGGTATCTTCCTGCTGTCCTCCTCGAGTGTTCAGGTAGCTTAAGTTAAACTATAACTGCATTTTTCAGGGAAGCGCTGTTGGGTGAAAAGAGATGCCTCCTGCTACCTCTCTCTTATCAGTCAATTGAGCAGAGGAAAAAAACCTTGGATAAACATCTTTCTGGCAGACTATTCACATGATCCAAGACAATCTTTCAAAACAATTACATTTATAAAAACTGAAACAGGCTCTGAGAAACAGAAAAGCCAAGGAGTACCCTTTCCTTGCAATAATTTGGAATTTGGATGAATGTCCCATTCATCAACTGTACTTGTGTTACTGCTTGCTGTTCAGTGGAGGAACAAACAATAAACCTGGTCATACTCAAGCTTTTTTCCAGTTTTCCTCAAACTAGCTTTTATCTAGGGCTCCCATCAGCAGGTTCCAAGGCAAAGGGCAGGTATGGAATGTTCTCTGTCATACCAGCCTTCCATCCTTCCTGTGACCGAAATCCTTCATTGTTGAACCTCTCCCGTGATTCCCTTCCCCACGTTGAGTCATAATCCTTGCTGTTATCTTCAGTCTCACAAGCCATCCTCTCCTTGACTAATTCTGTAATATTGCATTGTCTCTCCCCTGCTCCTACTCCATCTACAGCAGCAGTCATGTTTTCTCACATCCCCCAGCCCCTCTTCACTCATTTGTCCCCACAATGACTTACTGTGGCATAGCCTTCCCACCCATCTCTGCAGTCCCTCCTTAGGCCCTGCCTTGAGACACTTAAGAGAATCAGTCAGATGCTAATCAAAGGAGAAGCATTTATCTTACTAGAAACAAAGCCAAAACAAAACCCACATATTTTTCTTATTAGCATGGTAGCCAGTTCCATAACAAGAAGGAAAGGATTATTCTGTCAGAGGCTTTTGACATAATTTTAAAAAGAGCAGAAAGGGTCATAAATAGCAGGGTCATGTTTTTTCTGGTTTTGTAAACATGGATCTGGATTAACTCGGATGTGAATTGCACAGAGCTGTCCTGGGGTTTATGCAGGGGTGTTGAGATCTCATCTCATCTCTGTAGACTGCTTCCAAGAGACAAAGCTCTTGCCACATCAGCAGGCTTTTAGAGGTCTCTGTGCCTTTTCAAGCAACTGCACTTTTCTGTTAAAGCTTTCCTCCTTTTACCTGATTAAAAAAGTCACAAGAAGGCCACCCTCCAGGGTGATTAATTCTCTTTTCCCATCCCACTCTGTAGAATGTGCTTGTGGACTCCTGCAACCCCATGGGACTCTACTGAAATATGAAACAGTTCTGACCACATGCAGATTTGTTCTTCCACTATATGCAAAGCAGGACTAGGATCACTGTTTCTAAAAGAAATCTTGGATTAAAGAGAAATATGCCACAGGCACAAACTTTGTGCGAGACTGCAATAGGAAACTACCAGTTACCACTTTCTGTTTGTTCTTCCCTGGACATTTGTGGATTAGGTTTCCATTTCCATACGTATTTTAAAACATTTGTCCTTTTTGCAAAACACCTTCACATCAAATGCACCAATCCATACAGTGAACTCTACGTGTTACCAGAGCAGGGAAAAAAATGTATCAGTTTGAAGTCCAGGCAGGATATGTCTAGACTGGCCCACAACTCAGTATTTAAGAAAGCCTTGTGCCAGACAAGCAACCAAGTTTCAGATAGGCCAAGAAAATGTGCTCATGGCATGTCCAGTGCCTGGAGGAATGGCTGGAAGAGCTGGGGAGCAGCCCTGTGGATCTGTCTCCAGGGGTGATCCCTCGCCAAGGCAGCCTCTGTGCCACAAACTGCCTGGTGGGTTTCTGGTTACACCTCGCCTGCAAAGGTCTTCCAGAGCCATTCTGGTGCTATGGAAGAGTCCACCAGAATAAATAAGCAGTAAAGTTTGAGGCCAGATTAATTTAGGTGACCCGGCCATAGAAAGGTGGCTCTTTCAAAATGCTTTTCTTTTCATGCCACATGCTGTAAAGGCAGCTTACCTTGAACTGCAAACAGTAAGAAAGAAACAATGGAGTATTATTTCATCATCTCCTGCCAGAGCAAGATTGTTCCTTAAAGCAAATTTTCTAGTTATTTTTTCTGCTTACCTTTAGAAGACACAAGTAATAGCCTTCATTTCTTTCATAAGACTAATAGACATCAACAGGGGGATTTTTTTCCCTTGAAAAGGAGCCAAATGCCTTTCTTTTTTTCCTGATTCTATCTTGCTACTGTTATCTGCCACTTTATATTACTGTTACTATTCTGCCTTCTTGCTGCAGTCCTTGACTATTCTTCTCCTCCTCGAGGCCCTCAATCTCGATTTGGGTCTTTCCTTTTCCTGGCAGATTTCAGCCAACTTAAAATATCTTTGTTTTTAAAACTAAGCCTTTAAGACAAACTCCTGTCAAGGTAATATTTATGTTCCTACTTCTGTCTTCTAACAACCACACATTTTGCCCAGAGACAGGAGAAGGGAAACAAATAGGTGATAAAGCCCATGCTTTTAAATGTCAGTTCTTTCCCAACTATTTAAAAATTATCATGGTAAATTTTTACAGAGGTTCAGGCTAAAGTATTGAGAAACAAAGCAACTTTTCCTTTTGTTTAGCTTTCTTTTTTTTTTCTTTTTCTTTTTCTTAAAATAATATTTTTAAAGTAGACAGGAACTGGAGCAGCAAGTGACTGGCCATGTATAGGGTTAATCTTGTCTGCAAAGTAATTGAGAAGATCATCCACTATTTTCTGAGGGCACTCTATTACCAGCCTAAGGTAGGAGAGCCTCCAGGGATTTAAAAGCAGTCAATAGCTCTAAAAAAAGACAGAGCAAGCCTTTGGTTCTGGTTGATACTAAGTTAGAGCAATAAGTCAATGTAGCTATGCCATACCAGCACTGTGTTCAGACTCACATATGCAGAGCTGCTTCTGGTCTGCAAACGAAGCTGGCTCCAAGCTGGCTCCTTCCCTGTGTCCAGCCTTTCCCATCACTGCCTCCAGCAGGGCTGTAGTGAGCTCTCAGCATTCAATAACCAGGGGCCTGGCAGGGGACAGTACTTGTAGCTAGGGGTTAATAGTTGCTTCCTAATCATTTGCCGAGACCATTGGAGAGGTGTTGCCCTACCTCCTTCTGTCAGCACGGTAAATCTTGTCACACCTGTTGAACAAGGAGGCACCACAGGTATGCCCCTGGCACTGCATGGGAAGGACACTTCTCTCTCAGGGCACTTCTTGGGAGCATCCCTGGAGCCCCAGCCCCTTGTGTGAGCAGTGCTGGAAGAGCTGAAGCAGCATGGAGGATATTCTGCTGCCTGGGATCACTTACTTTAAAGACAAATAAACCTTCTTAGCAGACAGATTTATTACTAGTCATGAGGGATTACACAGCCAAGTCACTTTGATTCATTAGAGTGTTCAGAGAGTTTGTGTAAGTTCCTGGAATCTGTCTGGGATGGTCTTTAACCATCCTCTTACTGTTACCTGAGGGTGAAGGGGAAAGTTGGAAAGCAGTTGTGCTGAATTTGTTTTTCCCTATGTTTGGTAATAGATTTAGACAAGCTGTTTAAAGAACTGAGCCTTCTGCCTTATGCTGTGCTGAGCCATCCTTCCAACTTAGCTACACGTAGCCTTTTCTATTCTTTCCTCCCTCCCTATAATATTTGATCAACAAAGCCCTACCTCCATTTCCCTGAGGCCACAGTAATGCGTCTTTCTGCATTTAGAAACCTCCTACGCATGTGAGCACGTCCTTTGTGCAGTGATGTTGTTTTAATTAGCCACATCTCTTTTTGGCCAGAAATATATAAAAAGGCTGTGTCCAGCTTTCCTGCAGCCAAGAGGCAGTGCAGCCCCCCTGGAGCCCAGCTGTGGGCAGGGGGAGAGGCACGCTGGCTGTGCTGGGGGCCAGGGTTGAAAGGGTCTCCCCTTCAGGCAGGCTGTGTGTCTGGAGCTGGCAAGGGAAGGGAAGCAAAGCTTGGGCAGGAGAGAGAAGTGGGGAAAAGGCAGCCCTGGGTGACCCTGGCAGAGAGGCAAAAGAAGCCTGCCCAAAACAGATCAGAAAGCATGACATGAGACATCCTCTTTGTAATGATCAACATGTTGTGGAAAAAAGCTAATTAAAGAAGATGATGTTAGGCCAAAACTATTAGGACAATAACCCGCCTGAGACCAAACTGTACAATACATTATGCCAGCATAACTGTCCTTAGCTTCAGCAGGACACAAGTGTGTCCCAGGGGGTCTCCTAATGCTTACATTCAAAGTGCTTGTTAGATAACATGCTTATTAATCTTTTAGGCTTTGCTTTGTCTCTTCAAAATTATATCCAGTATAAGTCATTCAAAAAAGCTAGCTTAGAGACCTCTGAAGTTAACACCTCTCAGAAGCTTCTGTGATGCTCAGCAAATTTCCTTTTCATTGGGGACTGACTCCATTTTGTAGCATAATATTTTACCAAATCTTACTGAATATTCCATGAATACCAAGTTATGTAAATACTACTGTGGTAAGAAAAACATGCTGTTACTAAATGGTCCTTGTCGTGACTAGATCAAGCTGCTGAATATATTGTGTACCAGTACTGGCTAAATCATTGTCCATAGCTAAGTGATGCTTATACTTGGGTTCTGCAGTGCCTCATCTTCACTTTTATTCTTAGCCAACACTGCATCTTACAGAGGCTACAGTGTGGCATTTCCATTTTAACCATGTTATTGCTGTGGTCCACAGATGATTAAAATGCGGGTAGCCTCTCATCTTGGCAGGAAGTGAAACACCCTGTGAAATGCTCCCTGAACTTCCAAGTGAGGCTGGCAAAGCAGAGGGGAGATGTCCTCTGGCTTTCAGTTCTGCCATGAAGAAAATGAACATAATCCTGACCCCAACCGTCTTGTAATTTTTATTAGCTCTCTTTGGCTTGCAGCAATGACCCTGTGAATAATGCATGCTGCTAGATGGCTTTCCTAAGGAAAGAAGGCTTATGCAATCATATTGTCTGCAACTGCCTGCCTTCTCCTTACCCCGTAATAACTCAGAAACCGGCTGGCCAATTTCAGCCAAATTTGATAGAGGGAAAGAGGTCTTGAAGATACTGTGTTAAATAAAAAAAAAATATTTTAAATGGGGACCATGTAGGGAACTTAAGCTCAGTTCTCACTACAGTCTGAGGTGCTACTCAGGTACCCAAGCCTAAGAAACACGTTCATTAGTTCTCACTGTTCTACTGCTCATGCAATGACTTGTTTCTTCACAGATCACTCAGGGTGAGCCCCAGAAGTCATGCTCCAAGCCTGTAGCAGAGAAATTTACAGAGAGCTGCCAGGAAATCTGCCAGTGCAGGCCACCTCCACTGTTACCACCGCCTCCTCCACCACCACCGCCCCCGAGGTTGCTAGCGGTGCCAAGTAAGTAGCTACTGCTGCAGCTGTGGTGTGCTGAAGGAGGGCAAAGGGGGGTGATACCTGGACAGACAGGAGAAAGGATGTGGGAAAGGGCACAGCTAGCTCATTTGTCATTTTCCACTTAGCAAATGGAAGAAGAAATGTTCTCAGTAGAGATGGAGATCTGTTTTCTGATCAATGAATAATGCTTGGCTTTTGGAGGAAAGCCAGAGAAATTCCCTCCTTTCACTGTGTTGTATATGATTCCCTGGTTTTAAATGGCTCCCAAATCCCCAAGCCCTAGAAACTGCTTTCCTAAGGAAACTTAGTGCTGTGCTGCCCCTTGAGTTGCATAATCCCCTTTTTTTGCCAGGTGTGCAGCTTATATCTGGGTGCTCCAAGGCAAATTAATTTATAAGCAGACAAAAATCCAAACACACTGTCTAGACCATTCAGTACATTTGACTGTTGTCAAGACACTGGAGCACTACAGTTTACCATAGCAGTGAGTCAGGCTCACTGGTTTTAAATTGCTTACAACTGTTACAAAAATAGGAGGCATATCAGGAGTCAGTGGCAAGTGAGCAGTTTTCCCACTAATGCACATACAGGCTAAGACTCATCTATTTCTCTTCATAAAAATCAGTGCTCCCAAGCCTTACCCAGTGCAACCGAGCTCCTCCTTCTTTCCAGTCATACATCCCCATGCCCAGCACACCTGGTGCCTTCAGTTCTTGCTGGCTAACTCTGCAGCTGCTTTCCACATCAGTATTCCTAACATACAGATAATTTCTGGATAGTGATATCTGTCCCTGTGGTCCCTGCACAGTGGGTCAGACCCTCCCAGCTCTCTATGCACCCACTGGGTTCAGGGACACAGACTGGGTCCCGGGTGTTTGGTGTTCCAGTAAATCTCCTTAATGCTTACGCATTTTTATAAATTCATCTCTCCCTATAAGGCTGCCTATTAATTCTTCTCCATGCTTATATAAACTCTCCTGGGAGCAGTGTTGCAAAGTGTATCCAGTATCCTCAGCACTTCCCCCAAGGAAAAATAGATCAATAGGTATCATCATCTGGCTGTTTGTCTTTATCCGCGCCATCTCCAGATGTGCAGAAGACATGAAGAGGCTTCTGCACAGCTTTAAGTCAGGCAGAGGACAGGCAGAATTTTTCAGTGTCTTTTCTGCCAGGAGCAGGCTTTGTACTTGTGCTACACTGCAGAAAATTAAGGCAAAGGCAGAAAAAATCAACAGTGAAACACTTGGGAAAGGAAGTACAAAGACAGCTGGGAAAGCAGAGAGGGATAGTTTTTATAGCAGGAAAAATTTCTTTCAATGTTCAGGAAAATGTCATGGACAGTAATATGGAAAATTACCTTGATCTTTTTATCACAGCCAGCAAATAATGTACTTTGTCACTCTCTTTTCTTGAGAAAAGGGTACCCTGTTGCCCTGAGGGAGATGAGATGTGGCAGGGGGTTGGCACAGGGAGCAGCCTGCTGACCAGCTGCATTGGGAAGGGAGCACCACTGCCAGGCTGCTTCCTCTCCATCAGGCAGCTGCTCTGAGTGCATGGATTTGTCCCCTGTCGAGTGGGAAGTAAATTATGTCAGAAAAAAGAAGTCTGTCACACATTGCAAAAAGAAGAACAAGAAATCAAACAGGCCTGTGACTGGGATAGCCTGATGCTTTCTCAGGCAGGTGCTAACACAGTTCTAAAAATGAACTATGTAAATCCAGTTGACTAGTATTTAAGCAAGTGACTTCATTTCAAATACAATGAAAAAAAAGAAATTACACATTTCTTTCACTGGTAAGCTTGAGAGTAGCAATCAAGTGTCTCATCTTGAAAGATGCTTTCATTATCATCAGCTGTCTAGGCACTGTGATTTAGTCCATGTGTACAGCAATCCCCTTCCTTGGGAGAAAGAACAAGCCTTGTGGTTAAATATTGATGTTATAGACACTGCTTTTAAATGGTATTCAGAGGAGAGGGAAGTAAAGAGCCAAAAGCTATTGTGAAGTGGTTGATGCTAGACCTGCAGTTTGCACTTTCTAAGTGAATAAAGTTTAGTACTGGAAAGGCATCTGCAAAAAAAACAGCAGTCCAGGAGCTGCAAGATTTTTACCTTTACAAGGTACAGTGTCTGTGCCATGAGATACTACATAAAGATGCTGGAATTGCTTTCAGAGCTTTGTGAGCCACAAAAGGCTGCAGTCTGCTAGGCACTGTCCTTAAAAGCTCTCTCTGCAATCAAACTGAATGTTGCTGGAGCTTTAGATCAACTCTGAAGCAGCTACCATAGTTTAGGCTGGGTGATTAAAGCCAACAGATGCAAAAATCCTGTTCCTGCAGTCACGACAGACACTGACAGTTCAGTTATCTGCCATATGAAGCATCTAGTGCTCTTTGACGTGGCCTCCAGCTCCTGCTGTGAGAAATCAGAATCTGGCTATAAAACCTGATTGTTTTACAAACCCTGCTTGGTTGTATGGGATGGCAGTGCATAACTGTTTGTGAGCAGCTGAATCACTCCATGAAAGGCTTTTATTGTGCTTGAGGACTTTTAGGAACAATTACAGTACATTTAGTGTCTCTTTAGTCACTTCAATATTGACAGGTTGATCCAGCAACAAATCTTTAGCTCTGCTTCCTGCAGATAGATTTATACAAAATCTATTAAATGCAGAGAATCCTGAAATTCACATATAATAGCTGGCAAATGCTATGTTTACTCTGAGGGGAAATAACCTAAATCCCTCTGCAGAAAATGAGTAGATTCACACACAGCTCAGCAGGCAGTCTAAAACCACAAGCAATGTTAGGAGCACCAGCTTTCCATGGTTTAGGAGACACCTTCCTGTTCCAGTTGTGTATTTTCATCAAGAATGTGTGAGGAGTGTTTCAGCACATCCTGAGGAGGCACTGAATAAATTAATTAAACTATATGAACATGGGAAATTAAATAGACTGCTTTTTTCCTCCTTCAGGTATGTCCCCAGGTCTCCTTTCCCCACGTTTCTAAGTCCTTCACATGGACCACTTGTGTTTATGTGCCCTGTCCAGCCCCTGCTCTTGCCTCCACTGTCTCTGCTCTGCAGCCGATCCATCATGGCAGGATAACCCTGTGCTTCCCCCTGGGAATCCATCTGCCTTACACAGTCTAAGTGAAGGCTACCAACAGCCATCCTGCTCCCTGTGCTTGCTGGTTCTCCTGGTATTGCTGCTTCACCCTTACCTTTTTCTGCAAAGTGGAACACATGGAGTGTTTGAGTTACGACTTCCCTGGGCTTCATTTCAGATGCAGTTTTTTTGTTATCCCATTGAGATTCTGCTGTCTGGTTTGGTGTAGATATGTACCTTACTGAGGGGCTCCAAGGAGAGGGACTGCAGCCCAGTTAGGAGCAACTAGGATGGTGGGGACTGTCAGGGACATGGTCCCTGAGCCCATGGCAGTTCCTCCAGACATTGATGTTTCCGGAGTAACTCCCCTTATGCAAGCAGCAGCCTGCTCTTTAACCCGTGCCTAGAAAACTGCTCATTGATGAAGTGAAGGGAAAGCTCATGAGGCTAAAAGGGGCCTAAGGCCAACTAAACTTAGATGCTGACAGCAAAGGAAGAAGGAACTTTCAATGAAATTGAGTGTGTTCCCTAGATATGGCTGTAATGACCTGAAGGCAATAGAGTTGCTCAGAACCTGGCCTTTAATTAACTGTGTCTTTTTCTTTCCATCTGCTTTCCTCCTTATCTCTGGATTTCAGCCAAGACTAAGACAAGGTGGATGGAATACTTGTTTAGGCAGCACTTCTAACCCAGCTTCACAGGCCCGTGAGATTAAGTTAGTTCAAATGGTGTTGACCCTTAAAAATCTGAAAAACTGCTGTTGTCAAGCCTTAAATACTCCATGAGCATGCACGTTTCTCCAGGGGCATTGCAAAGAAAAAAGGACTTAGTCTGGAAGTAAAAGCCAGGCTTTCAAAACAGGAAAGGGGGAAGGGGTTAGAGTTAGACATACACTGTAGTCAGTATCAGTTTTAACCTGTGTAAGGTCTGGGAAAAAAAATTCAGAAATTACTTCTTTAAAATGATGCAAGGAAGAGAAAGGATGTTCTTGCATGTACTCCTTACTGTTTGGTGAGCAACATTTCCTCTCTCTGCCCTTCTGCCATATTGGTTGAGGAGTCCATGGTATTGCCATCCGCTCTCTGGATGAAGGAATTGTTCAGTCAAACATCACTTCAGTCAAAATTTAGAGGAGGAAACTTAAGCTGAGTCTGGATATATGAACCAGTCTCTGACATTTGGATGCTTGCACATAGGTACACAGTGAAGTCTTTACAGCTGCTGACCTTAGTGGAAGTTTGCCCTGAGCTGTCAGTTGAGATCAAGCACAATCATGTCAGTGCAAAGCCAAAGTGAATGACATCACTGCAGAGGACTCTAATCTCCATGCAGTAATTGTATAATTTTGTTTTTCAGGGTGAAATCTTTATCTCTGGAGACAGAGCATCTAATTAACTAATTATTTGGACTGGTGAAAATGCCAAAATAAAAATGACCAACTACAAGAAGGGTGAAGTCTTTTGGCAGCTATATAAGCTCAGATATATAGCTTAAATTAAAAAGCATGCAGGGTCCCTTCAATGTAGAAAAGCTAAGGACATTAAGATCTTTTGGTACAGATCATAGCTGCATGGAATGGTTCAGGTTATAAGGGACCTTAAAGATCATCTAGTTCCACCCCCCTGCCATGGGCAGTGATACCTTCCCCTAGACCAGGTTTCTCTGGACAGCGTGTTCCAGTGCCTCACCGCCCGCTCAGTAAACAATTTCTTCCTAATATCTAATCTAAATTTATGCTCTTCCAGTTTAAATCCATTACCCATTGTCCTTAGCTATACATGCCCTTGTAAAATGTCCCTTTCCAGCTTTCTTGTGGGCTCCCTTCAGGTACTGAATGGTGCTGTAAGGTCTCCCTGGAGATTTCTCCAGCTCTCTCAGCCTGTCTCATATAAGAGATGCTCCTACACTCAGATCATCTTCATGCCCCCCCTCTGGACCCACTCCAAGAGGTCCCTGTCCTCCTTTTATTGGGCACCAAGCTGATAACAGTACTGCAGATGGGGTCTCATGAGAGAGGAGTGGAGGGGAGAATCCCCTTCTTCGATCTGCTGGTCACACTTGTGTTGATGCACCCAGGACACACTTGACTTTCTGGGCTGTGAGCACACATTGCAGGGTCATGTTAAACTTCTTGTCCACTAGCACCCCTAGATCTTTCATCTCAGGGCTGCTCTTAATATATTCTCTTTACAGATTTTTTTGTACTCAGGATGGCTGCAGGACCTTGTTGAACTTCATGAGGTTTTCACAGGCCCACTGCTCAAGGTCCCTCTGGATGGCATCTGCTCTCTCTGGGTGGCATCCATTCCCTCCAGCGAGTTGGCTGCATGACACATTTTGGTCAGAAAACTTGCTGAGGATGTGCTCAATCCCACTGTCCATGTTGCTGACACAGATGTTGAACAGCAGCAGTCCTAATGCCACTCATCTCTGGGCTGTCACAATGTGTGTATATTAGGCAGGAGTCTGAAGAGCAGGAGTAGTTTGGAGCTTCTTAAAATTTGCATAGATTTTCAAGTGACCAAAGTTTTCAGGTTTGCCTTGCTAATTATTAAAATAGCCTTTCACAGCAAGACTTTGTTATAGAAATAAACATTGTGTGGCTCTAGGACATAAAAGAATAAGAAATGGCTCTTCCTTAGGATCCTCTAGGTCCTAAATCCTGGTGGTAGAATGCACAGGGGATCCAGTGTGGGTTCAAAGAGTGAGTTTGAACCTTATGCTGAATACTGTCTCCACATTGCTACCCCAGCAGGAAAGCTGAGCACAGTCCTGATGCTCACCACTACATTTCTTGTACTTGGATGCTGATATGTTTGCCTACTCAATGCCTAAAGGACTTTTGTCCTTGGCAGAGGTCTGATTATCCCCCAGGAGTTGAGGGGAAGCTGTGATTGCAAAATGAATTGAAATCTTCCTGGAGGCCACGATGTGTCTTCAAATATGAGATGCCTGATAATCAGTCTGATGTAGGCTGCTGCAATAGGAGTTGAGCATCTCAGAGAGCTCTGCCTTTAAGGTTCCTTTTGGTTAGGGATTTTATCTTGTGAGGGCTTTCTATCTTTACAAGCAAAGCTGCTGGTCCTAAGGGCTCAGCTGGCAGAACCAGCCTTTACCTACTGCCCTTCTGCCTGAAAGACTTGTTTGGAGTAGTTTTCAGATATTTGGTGATATTTGAGGAGTCTTGGGTGGATTTCTCCCAAGTGATGTCCAAATAAATTGTTAGCAAACAGGCAGGGCTGGGTTTGTTTCATAATCGGGGGTGACGTTTCCCTCCACACTGCATACAACATAGTGACTACCAAAACTGATCAGCAGAGAACTACAGTAGCCCCAAAATGGCAGGGGACACGTTGTCTCCTGCATGAAGACATTTACAGTACTGACTGCTACTGTGAGAGCAAGTCTGGTCTAGACAGTGACTTTTTTAAAATGCAAACAGAATGCTGAAACAGGGAAGCCCTTCCAGTTTTGGTAACACAGCTGTCATACTGTGAATTGCAGTCTTGTTTGAGAGCATTGTTCATAATTTACAAAGCAAAACCAAAATTCAGTTCTTGTCATCTCCCACATACACTTCTGAGTTACTGGAGGATTGTGTCTCTCAGAACTGGCTGTAGGATTCTGAGGCTTTCAGATATAAATTGAACTTCAACCCCACAGCCTCAAGCCATGGATGATGGCAGAAGTTGAGTCTAGTCCAGGTCCCCATCATGTGGCTTTCACATCACAGACACTACCTTCACTCTTAGCACAGTGAACCAAATCATTAAGCATCCAAGACTGGATTAAGCAGAATTCACCCATCTAAATCAGAAATACTGTGATTGGATTTTCTGCCTCAAACTGCACTCTGATTTTGTCACCAAAGACATAAGGACTTCAAATGCCCGCTATTTTGTTCCATTTAGCATAGTTATTTCTGGTGTAGGAATAAAAGTTATAAGTCCTCACCTCTCCGTCAAAATAAGAAAATTATTTATGGTGATATTTCCAAGCAGCAATCAAATACAAAATTTGAAATAGCTTGAGCATCTAAGATGTTATATTAAGTCTGAAGAGCAGGATTAGTGACTAGAAAGCAGGTGAGATTGGAAAGGTTCATACTAGTATTTTGATGATAGGATTTGGCTGTCACTCTTTCACCTAACATCTCCTCATATTGAGTTAATGTAAAAGCTCTGTCTTACAGTTTGAAACAGTAAGATCAGGTGGTCAATCACAGCTTCCAGTGCTTTCCAGTTTCAGAGTTTTTCACCACAATAAATTTTGAAATGTTTTGTCATGTCTAATTGTTGTTTAGGCAAGTGATGAATATTTCCCCTGCTCTGGGACCTTGCATATTTGTTTTGAATTTTTCATACAGTAATAAATCGATACAATGGGAAAATCCTCTATCTTGAAAATGCATTTTGAAGTATTTAAAAGTAAGAGCCTCAGGCCAGATTTTGCAGTGCAGTGGGAGTTCTGTTGTCTATAGATTAAAAGCATTGGTTGTTTTTAAAAGAACCATCACATATTAACGGGTTCTGCAATAGAACAGTCCTTTCTACTCGGAGATGCATACTCCAACAGCTTGATTTTTTTTTTTAAGCAGAAGGAGTTGGCTAAGCAGAAGACATTAATTCCTTCTGTGGATGGCAGTCCTTTTGTACATGCCTACCATTTCACTGATTAAGAAGATAACAAATCTTCAGTGAAGTTACTGATGAGTCAGAGGCTGCTGATTTACAAGTAATTGTAGGTTCACCTGCTCCCGGCAGAAGGAGTTGTGCCTCATCTTGACAAGTCAGAAGTAAATGCTTAATTGGCACAAGCTGTTCCAGCAGGAAAGGCTAAGCAGCTGACCTAGAGAAATATGTTCTTGTAAGGGTTTTGTGCATTGTATTGTTGTGAACATGATATAAAGGTGTTGCCCTGCTTGTGTAATTGCAACTCAAGGGTAATATTTAAGTCAGTGCAGCAGGTCAAGGAAGCAGTAGTCTGGAAATTTGGGATGGTATCTCAAAGTGAGGACACAGTGTCCATTAATATAGTATGAATATAGGCTAGTAACTGATGCTGCCAAAATCTGTCATTAATAATTATGCAATTCAATTTAACCCTTCCACTAGTAAATCATATTGCATTATAATTACATAAATGTAGCAGCAAATTGAGGATCCCTAACAACCATTTAAATGAATTATTTTATTATTTTGAAGTGTCTTTTAAATGGAGCTGGTATTTCACCGGTTCATTGGTTAGAAATAATTTTAGACAAAGATCTGTTCCTTGACAAATGCTGTTGTTAAACTGGACTTTTACCAACGGAGCAGATTCTCTTGACTCATGCCTGGACATATTCCTTTCCTTCTGGAAGCAATGCATATTTTTATTTCATAGCCATTATCAAAGGAAATGGCTGTCAGTGGAGCACAGGGACGGTTGGTTTAACCCTTGTTTCAATTTGGCAAGGCGCAGGTGCTCTGCCTCAGCTTTTCGGGGCATCATTGTACTTGGGTGCTGCACACTGCTGCAGGCTCAGTAGGGAGTCATGGTCTGTGTAAAGCCTGGGGGCAGTGCAGATAGCAGCCTGTAACCAATTTGTTTGCAATTGTGACTGTAAAGTAACCCATGCCTTGTCTTTTAGCTTTCTGGGAGTTCCAAATACACTGAGTGGTGATTGAGGACATCATATAGGGCATTTGGCATGGTGAAATTCCTCGATCTGTTAATGTGATGTAATTGCCTTTTTAAGTGTTCTGTACTTTATGGAAACTGCATGAAAAACTATTAGTTGATAAATGTAATTTTACTTATATTAGAATTAAATTTACACCTGGTTTGAAAGGCCTTTCACATTTCAGTTCCATTTTACTCTGTGTGGGTCATCAATTTAATTTCCCTTAAGTTGAATCTGGATGCAATTTAACCTAAGAACCTAAGAGCAGTAGGTGTGGGAATTATTAATTGATCTCCTCAGGGACATTTTTAAGTGATCCCTGTAGCCCTTAATTTCTGTAATAACTGAGTTATTGAAGTGATACAAGGAATAAGCCACATAATATCAAACAGGAGCATTATATTTATATAGATGCCATACAGCAACAGAAGTATCAGCTACACAGTCAGCCGGCTGTTCCCTAAGACTTAGACATCTGACTTGCAATATGGCTTTCTTTGTAAAGTGAACTCTTTGGAGCCATCTGCACTTACCAATCTAAAGTGTCTGTTCTAGTCACTCTCTTCATATAGTGGGGTGCCCAACAGGCAAACCATTTATTTTTCAGAGATGGACACAAACCAGTACCTTAGAAACTGTCCTATTAACACATTAGGAAAATATGCAGAGTATTTCCAAGTCTTCCACAATCTGTTTTAAGAAATCCAGTCTGCAGTTGGCTGTGTCTCAGACTTCCCTGAAGGCACTTATTTTGAGAAAGTGTCAGCACTAAGACGTGAAGTTTGTCCAATCTTTGTTACCTAGAGGCTCCTAAGCTGTTAAGGATCTACAAGTTAATGTCTTAATACCAGCAGCACAGAATTTCATTAACTTTACATAGCTTGTGACTGATGGCACCACTCATGTGAATACTGTTGAACTCTAGGAAGTTGTGAAAATCTGGACTTTAATTTAATCTCTATATAAAACATTATACCAAGAAAATCTGTCATCTTTCTCTGGGATTGAATCTGTCAGCCCTGAGGTATCTTATTAATCATTTGCTGGTGAAAGACTGGTCTTCACTGGAAAAGTGTAGACTCCTGTGACAAGGTTGACAAGACCATGGCACTAAGAGCCACATCCAGTCTTCCCTTAAACACCTCCAGGGACAGTAATTCCACCACCTCCCTGGGAAGCTCATTCCAGTGCCCAATCACACTTTTCGTTCAGAACCTCTTCCAAATGTCCAACCTAAACCTCCCCTGGTTCAGCTTAAGACTGTCCTCTTGTCCTATTGCTGATTGCCTGAGAGAAGAGGCTGACCCTCAGCTGGCTGCCACTCCTCTCAGGCAGCTGTAGAGTCATAAGGTCTCCCCTGAGCCTCCTTTTCTCCAGGCTAAACAACCTCAGATATCTGTATGCATGTTTGTGTGCATGTGTGTGTGTGCTTGTTAATGGAGATAAGCCCAAGTGTGCTGAAATGGCAGACTTAGCATGAAGGACCAGTGCTTTCAGGCTTCTTTTTTTCTGGTTGCTTTTTTGCTTTCATCACTGTAACATGATGAGGTCACACAGTTTGGCAGGACAAGCAGATGATGTTCAGCACTGATTTTTCCCCACTGAAGAGCTGCAAGTGCTTATAACGTGCCTGTGCACATCACTCACCACTGGAGTGTCAGACAGTGTGTTTGTGCAATGAAGTGGATGGTACTGTCCTGGCACATCTCTGTGTTTCTCAGTGGTGCCTCTGTTCAAAAGAACTGAGAATTACTGTCTGCAGGTCAGTGCTGGTCTCTGCTGTTTTGTCACAGACTGTGGCCTTGCTGCTGTGTTTTGTTGAATTGGTGGTTGACGGGAATTATAGCTAGTTCTTGTAGAAATATAGATGAAGTACTTATAAAAAGGCCTGTCCTTTCTATTAAAGAATTGGGAAAGAAATAGCAACAGTGCTGACATGCAGCCTTACGCTGCAACTTTTATCCCTACTCCTTGAAACCATTTGGAAAGCTGGTGCTATTGTTCCCATCTTGGAGAAGGAGAAACAAGGCTGGAGTGGAAATTGTCCAAAAATCACCCAGCAAGCAAGGAGGAGAACTGATCCTGGAACCCACATTCCAAGGGGGTTTCTGTCTTCTGCAGTGACATGCTGCCTAGGAACAGAGAGGTGAAAGCCTGTATCCTGAAACTCAGAAGACTTAACTTAAGGTTGTATATCTTCATACCCAGCTTAAAACATCCTGGTTCTCAGAGTGCTAAGAACCTCTGGAAACCAGGTTACCTTCTAAAATAAATGCCAGGGTACTAATTTAACACCAAATGCTTTGACACTTGTGGCCTGCTCCTTAGAGGCACCAGATACCCACTGATCTGATCGATGTCTCCTGCATTTCAGAAAACAGGCCACCAAGTCTGGCAGGGCTCACCTGATTCATGGCTCCCATGGACAGGCAGCACTAAGGACTAGCTGGGGGTGTCACTGGGACTGTCTCGGTGCTGCCCAGGCTGGCAGTGACCCAGGTGGTGGAGAGCAGACAAGGTGACAGTGCCCATGAGGCTCTCTCTCATGCTTGTGTTGCTGCAAGGAGGAGGCTGCCTTGCAAGGCACAGGCTTCAGTTCTCATTTGCTCGGGACAGAAAGCGACAGGGTGTGATTTAATCGGGGTAAAAACAATTCAGCCCTTTATGTTGAGATAGAATCAGATGGTGAGTGAAAAGCAGCGTCTCATTGGGAGACTGCTGGTTAGAAAAACACGGGACAAAGTCAGATCAGAGGGCAATGGCTGATGTGAGTGTGCATTGTAAAGATAAATGCCAGAGCTGAGTATTAACACAGAAGCTAGCTATGATGTAATCTCCTTAAAAGCCTTTTTTCCACAAGGTCTGTAAATGCTACTGCTTCTCCACATCATGCTTTAGAGAACAAATTCTCTCTTTGTGCTCTCTAGCCCTGCTCTCCTCCACCTCAGCAGCTGAAAGCTTGTTTTGCCCCTCTTTGAGGGGTTCCTGAGTTCTGGTGGGTCCCATCAGCTTCACCAACAATGTAACAGGATTAAGGCAGGCAGGTCTGGCCCTCAGCCTATCAGTCATTTGGAGCACAAACTTTCCCTTCCTGCTTTGTTTGACAGTCCCTTGACTGCTCTGCTCTATGCATCAACATATTTCCATATGTACATAGAAGTCTGAACTGTTCCCTAGTTTCCCTCTGCAGTTGTACAAAACTGAGACAGGTTAACCACAAGCTTGGTATCAACCATTCCAGGGCATCCTGTGGGATCCTACCTTGTTTCTGACCATAGGGCTCGGCCACACAGAGCTCCTGGGCATGGTGTCACTGTGCTGGCTTGGGGCAGAGATCGGGCGCCTGCCTGGGAGGTTAAAAAGAGAGTTTGCTGTTTCCACTCCTGTAATTTAGTTTTGGCCAAATCAGTTGTTTGTGTTTACTCCCAAAAAGGCAACACGATCCAGAGGGGAGGACTGGCGAGGAGTCAAAAGACATTTTGTTTTCCTGGCTGTTTCTCTGAGGTGCAGTGACTTTGCACAAGCTGCTTCCCCATGATGTGTTTTACTTATATCTGGCCAACCAATATTTTCACCTGTTATTATTTTATTTTGGTCCTAATGATATGTTAATTTCCTATAGGAATCCCAAATCTGCCAAGGAAAAGCAGCTGCATAACACCTACCAAGAACGCACAGTAGGGGCTTTAGTGAAATTCACTGCAAAACCCAAGCCTAAATGTATGCAGGTTCAGTAACTCCTAAATCTTAGATCCTGAGCATCACACTTAACCTCCCCCACCCAGCTGCTCTCTTCCTCACTGGCTATATCCACACTCAGGTTTTTTCACCTGCAGTTCCAGTTCGGTTTCTTGCAATGAGCCATGCATTCCTCTAGTGCTTGTGACCTTCAGAAAATTCCTGCAGAACTACCCTTTCCTTCACCTCCTGCACATTCCAGTCTCCAAAACTAAGCAGAAAACTGAGTATGTTTCTTGTTTCAGAAGGGAAGTGTTTTTAGAAAGGAGGAAAAAACTAAGGAGATGAGG
Source organism: Petroica traversi (assembly GCA_025920805.1). Lineage (NCBI taxonomy): Eukaryota > Metazoa > Chordata > Aves > Passeriformes > Petroicidae > Petroica > Petroica traversi. The sequence goes on from JAHLSL010000007.1 coordinate 12,550,835, forward strand.
CAACTGAGAGTGTAGGATAACAGCATCTACAGTGTAAGAGCTGCGGGGGAGGGAATTTCTCCAGCATCATTCCCACACATGTTTTTATTATAGCAGAAGTTCCCACTGCGTAGTGATTGCAGTATCCCCCTTAAAAGTGTAGTAGGAACATATGCACGGAGCAGCTGCATGATATAAACTTGTCTGCAACAAAGTGTGATAAACAGAAGTATCATCTGCTACAGGAATAGCTGATTTCTACCAGTGTTATTTAACCTAGCTACTCAGGGAGGCCGTAAATCAGGACAGGCTTTCTGCTGAGCACACCACTATTGCCAGTTGTTTGCCCAACTGGCTCATGGCACTCTGGAAATGGCCTTAAGCTTAAAGGCAACAGGAAGGGCAGAAATCTCTAAGGGAGTAAAAAAAAAACAAAACCCAAACAAACAAAAAAAATATTTTTATGGAATAAAATTTACTCCAAAATTAGGTGATTCCTGTTCTGTCTAAGTCTTGCACATTATGTACAGTTAGAGCCATGCTCCAGAGGTGACTGGGGTGGCATAAGATACTGTTCTTCAGTTTTTCCTCACTGGGTAGTATCTTCCTCCTGTGTCTGTTCTGTGTGGCAGGACCTGAGGGAATAGGTCCAGTGAAGCAGCTTTCTGGGTCACTGCTAATTGGAGACTGTGATAATCCAAATTCTTTCCTTCATGTTCAGATTTACTGGAGGTGAACTTGCCCCAAGTGGACCTTGCCTGTTATTGAAGCTGTTGTCTATTCCTGTTTAACCTTCCATTGTCCTGATCTCTTGGGTTGCCCTGATTGCATTGTCCTGATCCCTTGGGTTCATGTTGGCTGTTAATAGACCTGGCTTTCAGTGGTGTCCGTCCTGTGCCCTTTTACCCCCCCAGCTCTCTAAACAGGAAACAGTGTGCTTATCACTTGGAGTAGAACGGCCCTGGGAAGCCACAGTGCTGTGGGAATCTCATATTTTCTTGTATTTCCTGGAGTTAAGCCACCCAATACTCTCTCCTTTGGAGCTTGCTTTGTTTCTGCTTTTCAGAGGGAAGGAATGGCAGGTCTGTGGCCTTGTTCCAGCTGCTGTGCCAAGAAGCTGCAATGGCAGAGCACCTTGTGCTGGACATTTAAACGTCGTGGAACCACTGAATGGTTTGGGTTGGAAGGGGAAGTTAAAGATGGGGCATCCCCAGCTTCTCTGAGCAGATGTATGTGAGGGTCTGGCAGCATGTGTGGCACTATCTTGCTGATCTAGGATGTCTGCTCCCTGTATCTCCTCTACATCATTTCATACCTCCCAGGGGACCAATTTAGCTGCCTTTGGGGTACCAGGAGCAGGGCAGTCTTGCCCAAAGCACTTCAGCCAGCAGCTAAATGGTTTTGTTTATGACCATGTGGCACAGATGTTGCACCATTGCAGTTGTGGCCAAATCCAGTTAATCTTTCTTCAGGGTTTAATTGTTTGTACATATTGCTGGTGACAGTACATGGTGCCACCACCAGCTCATGTGGTTGGGGCCACACCTACTCAGACTCTTCCTGTCTTGGCTCTACCATAGCTGGATTCCAGCAATGCCTCCACCCTTCCCTCCCAGAGTCTGCTCACAGACTTTGCTCTGCCTTTGCCCTGGGTTCTGAAGGCATGCAGAGGGGATTATGGCCTCTTGCAGGCTGTCTCTGGGTCTGTGGCCACCAGTCTGGGAGGAGGCTGGTCTGACCCTGGGGCTCCTGTTGATACCTGCCTTTTGGCATTTCATGTGTTGTGCTCCTGCATCTCCCCTCCAGCAGTTCAAGGGTGGCTAGGTGTGTTGTCTACAGGCAACACTATGAAGGGGTGAAGCCGTGAAGGGAGGTTGATAGGCTGATTTTTGGACCTGCCAGGGAGACAGTAAAGTGCATCCATTCATATCTAATAGCTCCTTTATCTTCAAAATTAATCATTTCAAACACATGATGGAGAAGAAAAAAAGGAGTTGGTAGATTTCCTCATATAATCTGTCACCAACAGTTACTAATAAATCTTGAGGAACCACTCTGAATGCAAACATATTTAACAAAATTATTAGCAGCAGTTTTATTTATATGGATGCATATATATATCTCTTCATAGACATACATTAAAAATATATATTGTATATATCTCATATCTGTGTATATGTTTTTATACTAATACATAAATGTGTATACGTGATGTGTATGCATCTATTTTATATGTGTGTATATGTATATACAAACACCAGAGAGTTCCTCTCACAGCACGAGGAAACCTGACAGGGCTAAACAAGCCACTTGTCCATCAATCTGGAAAATGCCAATCCTTCCTTCCTTTGGCAAGCCCGCCTGTCCCTGATCAGCAGCCTGAGGGTTGCCTTCTGCAGCAAGCTCAGGGTTCCCTGTGGCCGAGCACAGCCCCAGGGCCTGTGCACTGGGGCACTGTGAGGATGCAGATCATGTCTGCAGGCATGGCTTTCTGCCCCAGGAACAGACACCTGGGTCGCCCATCTCCTGGTCAGCCTCCTCTCCCCATCCTCCCAGGAAATTTTCCACTTAAATCCGAGAGTGTGGAAGGGAACACATACTTTGGCTGTTCTCAAAATGCCTTTTAGAATAACAGCTGAAGATCTATATTTGTATCAAGTCTAGCAGCACCACAAACTCCGCTAGCAGGCTCTTTTAGAGGATTTGTTTTTCCCATGCTGGCTGCCTGTGCCTGTGAGCAGCCCTGGGTACACACAGCACGTTCCTGCCACATGTGTTATCCAAACACATCTGTGGCAGTCCCTGCGTGATGAAATACAGCAAACAGGGGATGCTGGAGCTGACTCTGACTCACAGATCTCTCCCCATGGCCCTGGGTTAGGTAACCAATCTTGTTCCCTGAGAGCCCACAGCCTCAGGGCTCTGGAGACAGAGATCCTGACTTGCAGCTACATTTCCCTTCTGAGCATCATCATGCAGATGCTGGGACAAGGTCCTCAGCTGGCACCCATCTCACAGCTGGGTGGACTTCTGCTACTTTACATCACTTCAGCCCTTGGACCTTTTTCATTAGCTACCTAAGGCTTCAGTCCGTCATACAAGGAAATTAATCGGCACTAAGTTAATCAGCACTCACTTTAGGGTGAATCTACACTGCTGGGGGGAGCGAAGGGCCTTATGCAAAAATAGACAGGAGGCCTCAGGCTCAGGAGTGAAATCAGCTTTCTCAAAAAAGATATGTGATGGAAACTCTCCTTGTTTCTCATGTTTTACACAACACAATGCCTAGAGTAAATATCTGAGCCTTGGAATTTGTGTAACTTCATCTGAGAGTTCATCTGTAGAATTTTTCCTCACAGAATCCAAATTATTTCATGTTAATTAGGGGATTCACTGAATCCTCTATTCCACAGGAGCTTGGATGAGACACCTTGATGTGAAGAGACTCAAACTGTAATACATTCATAATCCTTCTCTACATTTAAGTGGCAGTTTGGAGTGGACACTGAAGGGTCCTGGGACCATATACCTTGATATTTAAAATCACATTTAAGTTTCTCCATGTTTTCTGAGCTTTTCCCTCCATCCCAATGTGATAATGGCTGTAGGAAATAGTGTCTTCTCTCTCCCTTGCAAATGGAAATGTCAACGTGCAACTTCAGTGAATGTCAAAATAGTAAATAAGAGTGAAGATGAGACTAGGATCCCAAATCCTGTTTTAGCCAGCAGATTAACAGGTCTCTGGAATATGTGACATACATAGATTGCTGGAAACACACTGCCTGCATCTTCAATTCCTTTTAATTTTCAACCAAGACTGATAAAACACTTGAGGCCCTTGGAATATGAGCCTGCCTTCAAAATAAAATCCTATCCTGCTTCCTAGCATGCTAATTAAAAGTGCATGGCTGATTCAGGCAGCCCTACAATAGCAAGAGAAATGCTGCAGGCATAGAGATGGCAGGGTTTAGCCTGTTGTGAGTATACAATATTAAAAACAGGGAGATGTCTCATAACGATGATTATGACAACACTCTTGACCTTTCTGCAAGAACAGGAATAAAAGGAAAAGAAAAACAATAATCAGCTTTGATTTCTCTTGAAAGTGCTCTTCCTTTTTAAGGCACGAAGTTGCTGTTGTAGAGAGGTGATGGGGGTCGCTGTCACCCTTCCACATCACATCAGTGGACACTCACCAGCTGCTTGGGTCCCAGTCTGTGAGTGAATTGACAGACGTCCACTGGAGACACCTCCCCTGGGAATACATGTGGGAGCATGGGTCACTGCCTCCCTTAGCTGTTTTCCAGCTCAGCCCTAAGTTCGGTTTTTTGTTCTGGGTTTTTTTTGCTTTGTTTTATTCTGTTTTGTTTTGCTTTGCTCTGCAGGGCTGGCTGTGGGATAGGCAGGGGAAGGGGTGCCCTGTGCGAGCTCCCTGCCTCAGCATCGCTGCAAGAGCTGCTCAGGGGCACCAGCTCAGCATGGCCCCCAGAGAACACTTTCTGTCTCCTGACTTGATTGTGTTACTTGTAGTGTCCCAGCATTCCCATGCAAAGAGCAATTAGCTTAAAACCCATGTGGTAATGGAAAGTAACAACACTAATCAAAAGAAATGGCGGAGCGCTAGATTTTGAAATTATGACCTTTATAAACAACAGCCATGACTTCTAAAGGTAACCTGATGGTATATCCAATGACTCTAAGTCCTGTTTCCAGATTCTGTCTCAGGCAGTACATGTATTGCTTTTACAGCATACTCAAAATTGTTTAATGCTTAACCCAGAAGATTAAAACAGCTTCATTGCAGTTTTTTTTGGAAGTTCAGAGCAATTTTGAGAATGACCCACTGAGATCTAATTTAAAAAATCAGAGAACTTGTTGGGAATTTTATGGAAACATTCTTTCCAGTGATAGAACCTCTATTTTTGTGCCTAGACATTGAGGGAAACCCTCAATAGCTGAGCTAATCTTTTCTGGTATGCACATTTCTGGCTAGAGCCAGCTGTGTACAGATACCTTCTAACATTAGAATCAGAGCTGTCTTTATGCTGAGCCTTCAAAACAAACTTAGTCAAAAAAGCAGGTGTAAGATTTTTGTGATACTCAAATAGTTTGATCTGAAAGCAATTTTTCATTAATTTGTTTTCAATATGTTGGATCCATCTACTCACTGCAGGCCTGAAATGGGTTTATTTGCTCATTGTAATTATGTTGAGAATAGGAGAAGGTGATGGCCCTCTGAAAGTAAACCTAACCAACCTAACCAACTTAAAGCTGCAGAACTTAATGTCCAGCATAAGCAAGGGGACGATTGGGGATACAAACAGGTCATATGGCTAACCCAGGACAACTTCATAACATTTAATGCCAAGAGATGAAAGGCCTTTTACTCATGTGGACTTTCCAGAGCCAGAGCATTTTCTTTACTTACTCAGTTCTTACTCTGAGTGCAATCTCTTTAGCTGAATTTAGACCTCTTAAAGTACAAATAAAAAGTCTACCTTAAACTAAGTTGTTTTTTTTTTAATACTCAGCCAGAACTGATAGACTTCTGGAAAGATTAATTATCCTTAATTATTATAATTACCTATTTCTAATTAAATATGTCTGTCTCCATTTGTAGTTGAGTACATTCCTGAGTAATTTGCAAACTGCATCAGTATTCATTACCCTATTTGGGGGGTAAGAGGGAGGTCTCTGTTCTTCCAGCAGTGACTTTCCATTTATAGTTAGATTTTGAGACATACCTGCTCTGTGGCTTTTAGCTCAATTTACGTGTGCTACACTTAGTCTGTGTGTAGCTTTAGAGATTGATAACACCAGCATCATGTGGAATTAAGTTGGATGTAGTATCAAAGTCTAAAGTTACCACACTAGCTCAAGTACATCTATATATCAACTAGTAACATCCTCAGAAAATATCTAGTTTGACAAGATGTCTTCCTAAAGCTCTTCTGTTTAGCATCAATTATTTATTTCAATATTTTATTAATTGAATGAGAACTTCATTATTTTTGCAAGATTTCTGTCAGGATGTCAGGCTGTGATTTCTTAGCTCAACCTGCTTGTCTTCTTTAAAATGTCATCACTTTCCTACCACTTTCCACAGTGTGTTCAATGTGCAGAACGACACTTCAAGGTTTAGCCGAAAAAGCAAATTTTCCTTGAGTTGTTTTGTACTGTGAGAATAATTTTCTCCATTCAGCTGATTTTGAAAGCAGTGAAGAACAGCCAGGAATGAGTCAAACCAAGAAGCAATCATGCTCTGAGCAGCTGAAGCTGCTCACATGAGATGGTGATGAGTGTGCCAAGGGAGCTCCCACTGTGGCCAGGCCCTCGGCTCTCAGTAGCCCAGTGGGGATGACAGAGGGACTTCAGGCACCCAGGGTATCCTCCACTCCCCAGATACACCTCTGGAGTGACAGAAGTATGTGACTTGTTTCTTTACTCAATGGAAAGGGCAAAGTTTGGTTCTGAAATATACAGCTTTTTGGAGTTTTATCATGTCTTTGGAAAGAGGTGGTGCAAAGAAGGAAGCACTTCATCAAAGGTTTTGTGAGACAGTGAAACAACTGGACACTGATATTGTTATAGGTACTGTGGGAAATCTTCTGCTCAGGGTGATTTGTGATGATTTCAGTATCTCCCTAGGGGAGGGTTTGGGACCCACATCTTTGCTCTTTCAGGGCGTGCCTGAGAAATGCACTGCTGTTCCATGCCCAGTGGCACAGTTGCAAGAGAGTTCTGCAGGTGCCCTCACCCAGGGTAATTTCTCATCACTGAGAGCTCACTGGCACCTGTGGGCTCAGTCCTTCTCAGGTGTGACCCCAGAGGATAAGCTGGGATCTGGGAGTCAAGCACAGGATGGAGACCCTCCCCAGCCCCAGGGAAAAGCTGAGCCCCAGCCCAAGGGAGCCGGGACATCAATACCTCCCCAGCACCAGGAGCTCAGTGTGGGACTCACTGAGAGGCTCATCCCTGAAGATGTGGTTCTTCATGGGCACCTTGCTGGCTCTTTGGGAAGTTCCCCTCTCAGCTGACATTTCTAGCTGCACACAGAGGACTCATCCATGCAGGCCAGGCTTGGCCTTGCCATCATCATAAGGGGATTAAATGCAGTTCTGCTCTTCCTCAGAGGATAATTGTGAGAAGAAATGCATTGAGGACATGGAAATGCCAGGGCATGAGCCCTATGTGAACATACTCTGAGAAAGGCTGAAAAGCACATATAACTGTGAGCTTATTAAAAAAGGAGTGGACATTTCAAAGGAAAACAAGATTAGCACTGCATTAATAGAGTAGAAATAGAAAATAAATTTTAAATCTGTATGAAACCACAGGCTTTGGTAGCTTCCAGTATGATTTCTTGTCCTTCTTTCTGAGTGCCCAGTCTGGACTAGTGGGGAAGGGAGCTGAGCAGGTGAATTAGGAGTTACTTCAACATCAGCAATTCTTATTTTCCTGTCATTAATAACTGCATCTAGGATTAATGTTTGCTATTCAATCCCACATATATCTGTTTAATCTCCATATAAAAATACTGTGATAAACCATCAAGGAGTACGTGGTGTACAGACTTGTGACATATACCCTGTCTCTGCCATTTGCCAGTCTCATTTATTGTGCTGAGGAGCAGCCCAGCCTCACCACCCTTTTGCTTTATGACTAGTTTGGTTGATCCTGCCTTTGAAGAAGAACAAGGGCTAGACAACGATAGACAACTTCTCCCATCTTCTGTGATCTCACCAAGTTTTACATGGCACCTGCTGATTGATGTTTTTCCTTTGACTTCAGTGCTACCTTTTGTGTTTTTCAGGACAGCACCAGGAAGGTAGAGTTGACCTTTGCACTGACTACTCCTTCATGTAAACATTTTGTCATCTTTGAAATCCATTCTGTTCTGGAATCCTAAAATATTGAAAACATTCAGAAAATATTAAAATCATTAGCTTTATCAAAACACAGAAAATAGCTCCATCACCCGCTGAAAATGGACTTCTGCAACTGACATAGGAATAAAGTCGAAATGCAGTTGCTTGGACAATCTAGGAGTAAACATAGTCAAAGGAGGAGCTGGGAAGCACTGGTTGTCAGGCTGCTGGGTTTATTATTTTTATGGCTTCTTATAGTTTTTTACCTAGTCTTTTCCTAAGGTGCTTCTGCAGATTCCTTGGGGTGAATATTGCCATCCCCTCTATACATCTGGCAGTTGGGAAAAATAAATTTTCTCAGCAACCGTGTAATTCATTATTTAATATATTGAGTGTTAATCTAAGGGTATATGTGTGTATTTTCCTAATCAAAAACAGGAGAGAGACAAGATGTCAGATCACAGTAAATGGTACTAGACTGATGACATATTTTAACTTCTGCAGCTATTTGTGATGTGTTTAGCTGGACATTCAGAATATCAAATTAAACAATCAGTCTTATAAAAGAGCCTTCTGCCATATCTCATTCTCTCACCTACTTAGCTGAGAATGTAGATATAGACAGTCTCATTAACTGATTCATTATTATCTGTCACTTAAGGTGACCAAAATTCTCCTGGAATGTATGTGGTTGCACAGGCTGTGTTAAGGCTCTCTCTCCCCTCTGCAATACACTGGTACTGCTCATGGCATTCGCTGTTACTGACCATCCTTCAGGACATGTGTCCCCTCAAAGCATGGGAAAGGGAGCATAGCCCTGAAGGAAAATATTTTAACTAAATGTCACCAGATGCAAAATATTTCTTGGTTTGAGTGGTATTCAAATAGACAATTCTATGCCTACATGTAATAAGAAAAATATAATAATAATAGCTTATATTTCCACAAGTTAACTTTTCTTAATGTTAACATTTCCTGACTATTTGTCTTAGAATTCAAAGGCAGTGTAATGGAAAATAAGCTTATCACCTATAATATTCTGAAAGCAATTAGTAAATGTAATAGGACTCATATTCTTTTAAAACAAATCCCCCTTCCTCACTCCAAGGTTACAGTAATATTAGCTACGATACAAATTGGTAGAACTGCTTCAGCTCCCAACAAACCTCCCCTAATGGGGTTTGAAAACATGCTCTTATCAGCATAATATCCCTCTTTAAAATTAATCTGATGCAGCTGTAGGTGACAATTACAGAGGAAGAAGATGTTTGCCATGGGTAGCAGAGCTGAGCCTTTCTCCTTCCTGCCAAGCACCAGGTTGGAGACAGCACTGACACAGAGATCTTGGTCACCTTGGGGCCATGACAAGAAATATCTATTGCCAATAAGAGAAACTGATTGCTTGGGAAAAAGAAAGAATTGAGTCCTAAATGTGAAAAAAACATCTTTGCATGTATCTGTGGTCTTGGTATAGTGCTACTGCATGAGTGACTGAAGCATACCTGATTATACTCTACTGATTTGGGAGAACTCATGTTCTCTTTTTTTCCATTCTCTTTTTACAGCTCCCAAGTCTACCTTTTGTCCCACTGAAGAGACCTGGTGGCCAGGCCTGGTTATTATCATTGCAGTATGCTGCGCCACACTAGTGTTCCTCTTTGTAGTTGTCATCATTTGCTACAAAGCCATAAAAAGGTAAGATTCTGGATGCTTTTACTGTTCTTAGGGTAGTGAAGCCCCACAGAGGCTGACCCAAGACCTGTCTCATGACATCTTGTTTAGTTTAAAAGCATCCAAAAGACAAAATGCATCCTGTAGCCAATGTGTGTTTTCACTGGAAAGTCACTTTATGAATCAGGACCTGCATGTGTAAAGGGTGTAGTTCAGTGCAGTCATGGGCATAAGGAAAACTAGTAATGGATAGAGCTGTAATGTTCAGATTGTGCCCAGAGTGAAATTGCTGCAGGTTGCTGGTGAATGTGGAGAGCTTTGGCTTGGCCAGGTGTAGAGGTAGGAAACACTCTACTACTTAAACACTACTTCTGGTAATGTTCAAAATTTACGTATGGAATGTGAGATTCTTGGCTCAAGCCCATTACTAATTTTAGCATTTCAAATGAATGCAAACTCTTCTAACTCAAAGTCTTGGGTAATATGTGTAGTTTTTCATTTGGAGACCATGCTTTTAATTTATTCTTGCTTCAAAATTATAGCCTGCAGAACAAAATTCAAAACCTTTCTCTTTTAATGTAAAAGCATCTGTGAAACCTATGTACACTAGTGTGTAGTAGCCATTTCAGCTCAGTGTCTTTGCAATGGCTGTGCTTGCCTAGGCCTCAAGTAATTAGGAAGTATTGACTTCAGTTACACAGAAAAATATGAGCTAAAATAATTTCTTCACCTAAAATTTAATACTTCTGGTGGAAAATGTCAAAACTTTAACATTTCCATTTGAAGGTTCCAAATGCAAGTCCAAAGTGTTGATTTAGAAGAGAAGGTAATTTGTGGGAATTGTAGGCCAAATGGATGAAGGTTCATTTCCCCTCTCTGTTTTAGTATGGCACTGACAACACCCCACAGTTGAGTGTTCATGGTGTCATTGTTTTACATTGTGGGGGCCTTGGCTGGGAGCTATTAGAATATCCAGGTAACAGCCTGCAGTAGAGAATGCAGGATTCCCATTCACAGCTCTCGTGAGACTGCACTGCAGTGACATCTGAATCTCAGCTTGGATTAAATGACAGGTTTTTTCAACTTCATGGTTTCTGAGTGGTAATACTTTGGAATGAGGGAAAAAGGAAAATAAATGAAATTACTTTTCATGAAAAATGTTATGTGCATGCAAAATGATGGCAAGATTTTTGTTGAGCCTCGGTGGGGATATCGCAATGAACATGTTTTGTGGTTGTTGAAAAATTTATGCAGGATTTGAAAGAGCATCAAAATGGGAGAATTCCAGCAAGAAGAGAAAGTCTCTGTTTTACTTCCTATTAAACTTACATAAGTATCTTTGCTATTCTAATTTAGCTAAAATGAATGTCTATTATTTTGGGGGAGCTGGAAAGCTTTCACTCTAGCTGCTACACTTTTTAAAAATTGTCTCTGGAGGACTGAGGCTGGTGTCCAACTGAATTAGTAGCACAGTGCAAAATCTCACACTTGTAGTTGCTGATCTACCATTGCTGCTCATTTGTATTTGTCTGCCTGCTGCCAAATTGTGAATGATTTGCTGCAAAATATATGTATGAGAGCAGTAAATCTCCAGGGCAACTTGTGCCTCGTGAGGAATTGCTTTTCAAATCTGCTGTGATGCTCATAGATGGGTGGAACAGAAATTAAATTAAAGAGACATTCTAGAGCAACCTTGCAAAGGTTTGGGGAATTCACATAGAGTCTCATGCTTCGTTTCAGTGCAAAATTATACCGATACGTGATGAAGACACCCATTATTTGTCAACAGCATGAATATCAACCTACAAGTCAGCTGCTTGAACAGGCATTAGGCTCAGAGAAGAGCGAAAATTCCTCTTAGATCTTCTTATTTTTGACATTCACACTGCTGACAAATGCTAAGCTGAAAACTGCTCGGATACGGAATGGACAGCTATGAAAGAAAATCGTATTAATTATAATTTTACAGGGTAACTAGAGCGTTTCTTTTCATCAATGAGTCCTTCCTAAAGCAGTTCTGCTAAAAGAATGCCCTGAAGGGCCTGGCAGCATTCCCCAGTAGTTCAGGTTTCTTGATCCACTGTAAAAGATATCTATCAATAAATGCTGGGAAATAAGATCAGGCACTTCACAAGAAAAGCATCTCTGGCTTCAACACAGTATTATCACATATTGTTGAGCTGAATTGGCTTTAGCTAGTGTGAGAAATCCTTCACTCCATTTTTTGCTGGAAGGTAGAAGTGACTAGAGAAAGAGTAAGGGGATTAATCTGGGTGATGTTGAAGCCAGGAGTCTCTCCAGTGTGTTCCCAGCTTCAGGCTCCATAACCGTGCTCTGCCCTGTCCTTTCTCATACCCTCATCTTACCAGCTCTCCTCTGCACTCCTCCTCCTGGGCCCTCCTTCTGCACATCTCCTGGAGCTGGGACTTCTCTCACTGCAGTGCCTCTGACAAATCTCTCTCCTGCCTACACTGTAGAGGTGCTAAAGAGTGAAGTAACAGCAGTCATCTGGTTGGAGGGTGTAACAAGGGTTAAATGCTTTAGTAGGAAAGTGCAGGCAGGGATTTATTTGCATTGAGCCTGGATCTGTTGTACAAATCCTTCACTTTCATAAGAATCAAATTTGGAGTAAAAAGAAAAAGAGAAATCCTATTGTGCTTAAGTTGAAATCTCATTTACTGGTTTCAAAGGGCCAGACCCAGTCAAACTCTCTTATATCTGCTTTTCTGTAGCAGGAAGAGAAGTAGTGACTGTCCTTGAGGTATCATGACTCAAGTGTGTTTTTATTCAATCTATATATAAACTGTGTCTGCTGGGGTAGTTTGTTTTCCCTCATAAAAGCTAAAACTTCAGTGTATCACCAATTTTAGGCACTAAGGCTATTTGTAATAAAATACGACCTTGGTGCTTCTTTGTATATAATAACCACCAGAACCAAGCAAGTGCTGCTACCTCCATCGCTGCATCTACCCCGGAATACTCCGGTTCTCCCAAAATGAAATAGTCAAAAGAAATACTGAAATGCATTCCAGTGAATCGATTTGACCTCTCTGCTCTGGTCCATGAGGGAAGGTTCACCAAATTGTGTCCGTCAGCTTTAATACTCAGATGGGTGGAACTCTTGGGAAGATACGTATGGAGCAATACTTCAAAGGTGCTTCAAGCAACTTCTACATTTCCTCTGTGTGCTGCTGGTGACTGCAGCATTGGGTACTACATGGCTGGCACACAGGTACAGATGTGTGCTGCTGCAAAGATCAGGCACCAGAGGAGAGCACACATGATATTATGTTGTATTGCAGCATGGTTGATTTGTAGTGGAGAAATATCTGTTTTGCAGTGGAAAAATAGCTGTTTTCTATGGTCCTGGTGTTAGAGGGGTATTTCCACTTTTTAAAAAAAATATAGATCTTCTCTTAAGAATCTTTTCCATAGCACATCAGAAAAAAATTAGCAATAGTCAGTTAGCAACATCTGTGACATTTGTAGATTTGTAGGACAGGCTTAATCACTGGCTGGGGCTCAGCCTCAGTGTAAGCAGTTGGACTTTTCCATACATTTCATGGGTTAAAAAAGTGATCTCACAGCCAGTGACTTCTGTAATACATAGAAAGGCCAGATGAAGAACTGCTTCAAAATCTAGAATTTTACTAGAATTACTTCCAAGTAATTCTCTGCCATGTCCTTATAAAAACCTGCTCTTCTCACTCTTTTATTACATTAAATGACTGTAATCAAGAAGTAAAAGCAGGAAGTCCAAAGACAACTTTATGAACAAATACAGGGTGGAGAAAACTGGATTATTTCAGTATTATGTGATTTTTGAGTTTGGGCAAGGGCACTATGAATGCCAGGAGGTCTAACAAACCTTCATCTGGTTTAAATCAATGCAGATTCAAAAACAATCAGTGGAATTCAATTCATTTTAATCAGCTCTGGAGGTGACTGTCTCTTAAGCTTTTTTTAACATCTGCAAGTACCTGAATAATAGTAAGGCACTAAGACTGGAGGGAAGTGAGAAGTAAGCACAGTAAAGAGGATTAACAAGAGTTGTTTGGTAAATAAGCAACTGAGATGGGGGAGAGCGGGACATTCAGTGTGTAATCCTATTTCTGCAGCTCACTGGTGTGTCAGTGTCTAAGAGGGGAGCAAGATTTTTACATAAAAGGGAAAAATAAATCCCTGGCTCTCTGTAAGAAATTAAGATAACGGAGCCATCTGTCAAACCTTGAAGGGGAAAGCAAAGCTGAGCATCCTGGTCCTTATGACAAGTGATGTGCCAGCTATTCAACCCAGCAGGGAGTGTTTCAGATGGTTTTCAAACATGTGACAAATATATACTCAGTCTGAGAAGACCCATGGGTGCTGTGCCTAGTGATGTGGCTCCTTGGTTCTGCTGGATTTCAGGTAGGATGGATACATCTGTTCTCAAATGTATGGCAGGGTTTGCTGCCAAGGAGCCCTCCTGCTAATCAGCAGGAAAAGTGGGGTGATGATAGCCAAGTTTTATGTGATATACCTTTTATTTTGTTCTAACTTTGTGAAGCCACTGTTTTATATGTGTCTCATAGCCTGAGAGAAAGGTACCAAAAATGCCTTCATAGGCATTTCCTTAAAAAGGTGCTGAGTTCACCTTTAAATAATAATTAAATGGAAGAAAATATTGTACTGAAATAAAATGACAGATCATACTAATTCTCTTAAAATTCATTGCTCAGGTATTTTTAGGGTGCTTAGCATTCCTGTATGATTTATGGTCCCCGTATACTGCAAAGTCTAGTTTCAGAAGCAGGAGCAAAGTTCTGAAATTTGGCTTTGTTTAAAAAGATCCTTCCAAGGGGAAGACACTGAGACTTGCTTAAGGAGGCCAAGAACTGGGGGCTGTGGTGAGGGTGTCCTGTGGCACAGGGATTTATGTCCCACTAATCAGGCTATGGCCCTGCACTCTTTTCCCAGCCAGTTTTGTACCACTCACTTCTCCAAAGAGCAAGAACTGTGTAGTCCTCTACATGGTCATCTCCTATGGCCACTGAGGCTAAGCATGATCTAGTCCAAAATCAGTATTAATTGCAACAAAACAGTGCTGTTTACCTGAGCAGAGAAGACAGAATCCTAAATGTACTTAATTGCTTTGAAGAGCAATTTGCAGCATGACTGATGACACACAGGTCAAGGTGAATTTAAATTGTTAATCTCTCCTATTCTCCCTACACATTAAAGAAGGTTGTGCTGAAATGGTGGCTTAGTTCTCATCAGGTGAAGGGAAAGACAGTAATTACGCAGCAGACAGAGTGAGATAGATGGTGGGAAAGATAGATTTGGAAGTACTGTTTGAGTGGGAGACACCCAAAGGAGAGAAGAATGGCTGTGGGGGCAGACTTCTCTGTCTTTTGTGCAATTCATTGATGTCAGACCAGTTCAGCTCTGCAAAAGGGATCAATCCCTAAGAAGTGCTATTCAAAAGGGAACAGAGACTTCATTGAAAGACCCCGGGAATGTTACTGAGGGCAGCTGAGAGAAGGGCAGACTTCAATATTTTGGAAAAGTAAGAAAAAGACCTTTGCATTGTGGCCTAATTCCACTGTCTGAAAGTCGATGTTTATCACCCACAGGATTAGTATCTATCCCTAAACACCACTGTCCAGGTCTTCTGTCGCCTCTAACCAAAGCCCAACATCTCCATGTGTTGATTACCCTCTGTGCCCAATCACCTCCGAGTGGTTGACTCCCATTTTTGGAATGAGGCTGGGATGATCTACCTGAGACTGTTTAAGTACCCTGAGTATCCTGAAGTTTTTCTGCAGGAGATCTCACTTTTTAATCATCAAGAAATGAGTTCACAGAATCACAGGATGATTGAGGTTGGCAGGGACACCTTGAAAGCATCAGATCCAAACTTCTCCTCTGAAAGAGTCAACTAGAGCAGCTTCCTTATGTCTGTGTCCTGCTGAGCTTTGAATATCTCCATGGATGGACAGTTTTTGTTGGTTTTCTTGTGTTCTTTCAAATTTGTCACTATTTACTAAACTAAATGTAGCCCTGCTTGATGAAAACTGAGTGCTAGCACAAGGAAAACCAGTTGTTCTCCCAAACAATATTGAAGTCTGGATGTTGGTTGTGCAACAATTTCCAGGGTAGGGTTTATGAGACAAGCTGTTGAAGAGCTTTACAGCTTGACCAAAGGCCACTGGAGATGCCAGAGCTCTGCTGTATTTATTCTGCTGATTCAGTGGCATCAGTGGGGTTTTTGAACAGGGACTAATAGTTGGTGCTGCCTGGTGTTTTTTGGGAGCATCAAGATGAAGAAAGGTTGGCCTCATTTTTTAAGTAGAATAGAAAAATATTGCAGCTACTTGTTAGGCTCCTTTGACAATTCAAGGGCTGATGAGTGAAGTGGATAAAATAACCTTTCACTTGGAGAGATGGCTCAGCCAAACCGCATGGGCACTGTGCAGAACAGTTTGTTTTGCTGTTGTCTGTGCAGATTATGTTGGTCAGAAAAGCAGAAGGATCTGCTCTCCAGTGCTGTCAGTCTAAGATTTTTATAAGTACTACGTGGTTTTGTTACTGTTGTAGGGCAGGATTTCTCTGTCTCTGCTAAGTTATGCAAATGCACAAATTCTGTTAGGGAGAAAATTTGTGGTCATAAATGGATAAAATGCCCCGCTGTTTCTCATAGCCAGGAACACTGAAAGCCTCCAGGAGCATTCCTGATTTACCCCAACACAAATAGAAGATACAAGTTAATACTAGAGTTTTGAAACATATATGAGAGGTGCCAGGTTCACCATGACATTTTTATTACATTTTTTCCTAAAGAAACAGAAATAAAAATTTTCTTAGGCATTCATTTAATTTTTTAGCCAGTCTTGGTTATTGCAAGCTGTTGTGAGGGTGCTTGTGGCTGACTCTGTTAGTGAAAAGCCACAGCTGTGGCTGAGGCGTACCCAGCACAGTGTGCACAGACATTTGAAAAAACTTTCTGTTTTGATTATCTGGAGTATCTGAGCTTATGAGTGTGTTTTTACAACATGCAAGAATCCAACAGCAGCAGCCTGCAGTCCCTGGGTCAGTATTTTTATGACTCAGAGAAAATTGTACCCATTGTAGTCAGGTGGTGGTGTAAATCCATACTCCAGCTCATCACCCAGAAATTCCCTCTGCACAGAAAGACTCCCATAGAAACCTTCTTGATGGCCTTATTGCCCCCTTTTGCTTTCTGCAAAGGATTTGCAGTGCATTTTGACAAAAGCAGTGAAGCCTAGTTTCTCCACTGGCTGAACAACTGCAGCTCCTGGTGAGCTGGGCTGGTTTTGAGGGTCCCAGCTGAAGGGAGATCACATCTCATATGTCCTCACTTTGTTGTGCTGTTTGCTGCCCTACAGCCACATTGTCCCAAGGGAGAAGCTGCAGCCAGGTCCCTCTCTGGGTATCTGTGACACTCGTGGGATGCACATCAATCACAGCCACACCTGAGCCCCTTGAGCCTGTGCTGCCACTGCTTGAGGGGCTGCA
The DNA here is from genome assembly GCA_025920805.1 of Petroica traversi. Taxonomy (NCBI): domain Eukaryota; kingdom Metazoa; phylum Chordata; class Aves; order Passeriformes; family Petroicidae; genus Petroica; species Petroica traversi. Next base: position 12,567,868 of record JAHLSL010000007.1, read on the forward strand.
CGGTCTGATTCTGCCGCCTCTGTCCTTCCTGCTCTGCAGCCCCTGTGCTTACAGCTCAGTGTTCACTGTGCTGCAGGGTTGCTAAGCAGCACACAGCTCCTGCTCACAGAGCCTTCAGTGAAGGCGAGACACGCAGCAGGTCAGCGTGGGCAGAGCTGGGGGTGGGAGAAGGTGGCACTGCTGGGGTGCTCCTGCTCCACCACACCCTTGCCTTGCACTCACTCCAGAGGCCCCTCCATCAGCAGGCACATGGCCACCCCTCTGTGTGGCTGGGCTGGAGAACAATGCTGCTGTTTGTCCATCTTGGAGAGCTGATGGCTAATTAGCCATGTCAGAGAGCTTCACAGCACCCATTCCCCAAGCTGATGGCAGCTGATGGAGAGAAGCACTACCAGAGGGTTATGGGATGTGTAAACAGGTGTGTGCAGACAGTCTGATCCCAGCTGTGTGCAAGTGGGAAAATAGGGTCGTTCCTCATTCTGGCTTTTGAAACAGGCCATGAAAAGAGGACCCACGTGGACAAATTGGGCTGCCTTTGATGTCTGCTTTTTGAGGCGGTGTCACGAAACCTTGTGAAAAAAACCTTCCAAGCAGCTGGGACTGTAGTTTCTTCCCTTACTTGCACTGAGTCCTGAGAAGCCAGTGTGGAGACTGGCTAAACTCAAATTCTTCCCAGTTACAATAGTCTAAAGCTGCACAAAACGAAATCTTTGCATGGATGTCAAGGCGAGCAGGACTTCCTGGTTTTTCTGCCTCTTCATGGACTAGCCCCATTACACACCTGGGGCATGCAAAGGCTGGCACCATCCTGTGCAGTCCATGGTCATTGTGTTTGCATTTATCCTGCAAAACCAGGGTCTGGCTGTGCAGACTCTTCATTGTGAGTGGAGAAAGCCAGAAGTAGCTGCATGAAAATCAGTCTGGTTGAAGGCAGAGACAGATTGCCTCAAATGCAAAGTGATCTAGATAGCTACAAAGGTCAGTTAATTTTACGAGTTTTAATTTTCTTCTCAGCTCCTTGCATTTATTTGTGTTGCAGACACTCCTCTTTCAAAGACATTTCTGTAACAGAAAATCTGCAGAAAATTTTTGTTCATCTGTAAAGAAATTAATCGTGCTATTTAAATAATGTGAAATTATATTTAAATGATTCCATGAAATAGCAGTAGCCTTGTTCTTCTGTATGGATCAAGTCCATCATTCAAGTTGTTGCCTATGTTTGACGGTTATTAAATTGCAAGGTAGTTATCTGCATTCAGCAAAATATCTGGACACAAAGTACCATAATTTGAGGGGTAGAAAAGTCATTGCCTAAAATAGCAGTATCTACAGTCACTTTCCTGGAGAGACATACTGCCCTTGAGAGAGAGCAAGAGAGCACAGAAGAGCAGTCCTTGCTCATCTCCTTTCTCTGTCCCTTATTATTTCAACCCCACATTTTTCTAATACTGATGCCCACCCTGACCTAGAGCACAGGCACCAACAGCCATTCATTTTGCAAACATGGTAGGGAATTCCTGTTCCTTTTTCCGCCTCCACTTTCCCTTCCAATATGAACATCTTTTTGTAATGACATGTAATGTTTCTGCAGTTTCCCTATTAAGTGTTTGCTAAGCACTTCAAAGATAGCAAGCATTGAGTAGTTGTTCAGTCTGTTCCAGAAGGTCTAGAGAATTTTAAAGAACTAAGAGAAAGATCTAGGTTTGGGCTTCCACTGGTGTTCTTGTACTACAGAGAGGCAGATAAGTTTTTTGCCCTCATGCCAGCACCTGTAAGACCACACAGTTTTGTGGGGGCAGATCATGCCTAATGCAGTAGAGTTACAAATAATCCCCTTTCTCTGGGTGGAGCATACATATTTCCAATCCCAGGTTCTTCTGCGTTGCTTAGCAGAGCATGGTGCACCATGAACTGTCTGTGCCTTAGCTGTCTGCACTGCTCTGCAGCAGGACAGGCCTTTGAGGAGCAGGAGTGTGCCCAGCTCATCCCCAAAGGGCACTGCCCATGCAAAGTCCACTGCGGGCATCACCATGGCCAAGATCATCCTCCAGACATGTTTTGGTTTTGTTCAAAGTGCCTTCATTTCATGCATTTAATGTATTTTTAAATTTATTTATAAATTTATTTTTATTTTGTTTGGTAGCTTTTTATCAGGCTGTGAAGCTGGCATTGTGAGTTTATTTTTTTACATTAGTCCCATTCATTTTTTTTCTTTTATAATCAAAACATATTGACAGTGAATTCTACAGTAAAAACACTAGGCAGATAATGTCAGCTGTAATATCCCTCCAGTCAATAAAACCTTTTAAAGATCATTAGAGGGAATGCAAATATGGGTTATTATGTGAGGGGTCATTGAAAGTACTTTTATCAATTATGTTGGTTAATAGTACAGTATCCTAATAATAAAGCTACTTCTCTTCCTTAAGACTGGTTTCATGTAGGAGCATAATTCTGAAGTTAGCTTAATTGAAGACTTAGTAGGAAATGGGATTGCATCCATCACCTTTGTCTCCCAGGGACAGATCTTCCTGTGTAACATCAGAACAAATCCTCCTCAAGTCCAACAAAGTCTGTGGAATTACTCTGACTTTGCACTGCTGAAAATAAATGAAGACTAAACTCCACTTCTTAAATTTCACATGTGTCTCAGCAATCTACTGTAATTACTTGCAATCTGAACAGTCCAAATCCTCCCTTTAGCCAACCCAGAGTGACTTCAGCAGGCTGAGAGAGGTGCACTTCTGCAGAAAGAGATCTGCTCCCCATGCTTTGCAGCCTGAGTGCACCAGCTCAGGGAACCTCTTAAGTGCTGATGAATGGCTGCTGAGCAGTATGGATTTTTTTTCCATGAGAGAAACACTCAGCAAAGGCTCAGTCCATGCACAGAGAGGGGAATTTGGGTGTGAGCCATTCCGAAACAGAAATCGCCCACATGCCAGCAGGGCTTGTTTAAATATACTTTAGAAACTGGTCAGCTAAAATTGGCTGTGAGGCAGAGCTGAGTTAGCTGTAAATGGCAGGCTTCAAAATGCTCACGTGAACAGTCAGAAAAGAAGCAGCTCTCCTTGGGAGATGCTATCTTGGAGTTACATTAAGCTATCCTGCAACATGATTTCCAGAGCCGTGAAAGACATTTTCTCCTTTTGCATAATCAGCCTAGCACTATGCAAAGCACTTGCACAGATCTTCTCCCCCTCTCCACACCAGACAGACAGAAAAGGTCTGAAGATGTTAAAAATTGTATGATTACTTGCTCTCGTAAATATTATTTATCATCTGATCAGTGGTTCACTTTGGCTAAGACTGAAGTACTCAAAGGTCTCTAGGGAAAGAATGGTCTTTTCTGATTCACAGAAGACTTTTTATTTGTTTTCATAAGGAGCAAAGGGGCAATGCAGCTTGAGGAAGGAGAATTCCATCAAATGTCTAAAACTGAAAATAATCAAATATCCATAGTCCTTCCAAATGCTGCAGGTTGTATCACCCAAGATACCTATAACACTTTCTAGTTTGGAAAAGTAAAAAATACCATCTATTGTAATAAAAAGTAATAAACACTGGGACAAAACAGGTTTTTGGTCTTTTAGATGCTGGACTATCTAACTTACGTGAGTGGAGATGGAAAATGGGAAATGTGAAAGCCTTGGGAGACAAACACTGAGCAGTAGTGAGTGTGTTGCTAAAAGTTGGCCAGATGGAGCTGCTTTTTATTATATCTTTGAAGCATTTGCCCTGTATGTGGGAGGTAGTAGAGCCAGTAACCTCTGCCTACGAGTAATGGATAGTGTACTGCCTGTTTTCTGGACAGAGAGATGGTCCACATATGGCCGTTAACTAATTTAATAGAGAAAAACTAAGATTCCACAGAATTTTCATCATTAGGGTCTCTTCTTTGACTTCTGTCTTTACATTGTCAAAAAAATTATATCTGGACTCCCTGAGACAGTCAAAGGTAGAAGTCAGAATGGGACTCATTCCATGTTTTGGAAGACCTTCACCAGAGAAGTGTCCAACATGAGCCCGGTATGTCTGAGCCATTGCACCAGGCTGACCAGCAAGGCTCCTCATGCGTGGCTGCACACAAATTTCATGGCTGTGTCCCTGAAAGCAACTGCTGCCAGTGCACTGAGCTCCTCTAGAGGAGTCCTGTTCACAAACCAGTTGTAGAAAGCAACTTCTCGTGTCCCACAGTTGCTGTCATGGGAAGTGATTCACCTCTGATGACTGAGGGCTGCATGAATCAAACAGTTGTTTGATGAACGCCCCCAGTACTGAGATGTCAACAGCCTCCATTCATGTTCTTTATGTTCTTAAAAACATTCAGATTATGCTGAGTGATGGTCTAGTAATTGAATAACATTACAAAATTTATTCCTATCTGCTAAATGAGGATGTATTTGAAGTGTGACTGTAGCCCACACATCACCTTGTCTGGGTTTCCAGCAATGAAGACCAGCCAAGAGCTCTAAGAAGAGATGCCACAGGTACTGCTAGCATCCTAGCCCTAGAGATGAAGCTGACTGAAAATAAACTACACAGATATTTACCCTGATTCTTGGGTACAACATTTGGTAATCCAGAAAGATGCCCCTGCAACTTGATCTCTACTGGTATATAAGTAGCTTGAATATCTCTGTGGGTACTTTGGGTATTTCTATTTTTATCTCCCCTGAGAACAGAGCAATCCTATGAAGCAAATGGGTGTGTTGTATGAGACCCAGTTTTATTGAAAATCGTTATCTTTTATGTGTTGATATATCATTAATGAAATATCATTTTGGAGAAGAGCTTTGAAGTCACTGCACATATAAGTGAAACAGCTCTCTGATTTGCCTTCTCCCTTCAGCCACTTTGCCCCAGGGATCAGCAGACACACACTCAACCCAGCACATTGCAGCACCAGAAATGGGGCTGCCAAATGGGGCTGCCCAGAGAACTTTGTTCAGGGCTGGAACAGCAATGAGGAGAGAGACAAGCTCTTTAAATGCTACTAAAAGCACTTTCCTGAGAGGAGCTGCAAACATGAACAGATTTTTGGCATGGGCACCTAGTGCATTGGCATAGGAACAGTTGTGCAAAGATGGTATGAAGATGCCTCACAGATTTCACATTTGGTAATATCTCTGTCAGTTAATACTGATATCCATATAGTGCAATCTTTCATGTATATATGTATATATGTAGAGAGCGGTTTTTGCAGGTGGCTTTTACAATTTACAGTTTTATCCCACTGAGCAGCAAAGAGTGAAGTTCCAGTTTGATATTCTGAGCACTGGTCATCCCCTCCAACAATGCACACCAAAAAAACCAGTCTTTCCTCCTCTAACTCTACTTGAAAAGAATGACACTCTATTCCTCTTTGAGAAGAAATAGGATATGTATTGCCCCAGAGAATAATCCAGGGCAGCAAATCCCTAAGTGGAGACAGGTGTCTCCTGGCAGTGCTGAGTCGGGTATGGGAACCCCAGAAGGAGGTGAATTTGAGATATTGTCATGTCTCTGCTGCCAGCCCAAGGTCACCTCTTCCTGGCTTGATTGGATTTCCTTGGAACCCAGCCTTCCCAGATGCTGGACTTGATGCACTGGCACTCAACAGAGACATTGCTGTGGAGGTAGTTAGTAGAAACAGGTTTGCAACACTCAGGTTGTCTTAAGAAATCAGGTTTTACTCTAAACTCTCATTCCTTTCAAATATGAAGCACGTGGAAGTGTCTAAGATGTGGATTGCACTGGGAGTTTTAAACTCTCTTGCAGTTTACTATTCTGGGAAAAACTTCTGTTCCCATGTCTAAGTGATCTTGCTCTTCTCAAAGCTTTATTAAGCCTATAATGAGGCATGATAAAGTCATGATTAAAGGAATTGTCTGCTCTGATTTTACTTGATTTTTTTCAGAGTAGTCATAGATAGATATTTTCTGAAGTGTGTACAAGTGGGACATGAGATTAAGCCCTCTCCTGGTACTCTACCATACAATTGCCTTACAATAAGTAGGTCTATACCAAATTTACACAGCAGCCAAAGCTGGCAAGGAGGGTGTCGTCAAATATACGCACTAAATTTTGTGACTAGACATGATAAAGGGCCTAAAACTATATTTCCTCTAAAAAGTGAGAACACGTAGAACATAAAAATTGTGTTTGAATGTGCATCATTGACCTTTACCCAGGACTCTGCAGAGGATTGGTACAAGCCAATATGAAATTCTTTGATAAATAAGATTCATAATGTGATCAGAACCTCATCTGAAATTTTATCTTGACATGTGAAATACACTGTTAAATGGCTGTTTGATGCTTTCTTGATTTTAGGACTCGTGCAAGTTAATGCATGCATGGTGGAGAGGTCATTATGGACTCTGAGGCATCATTTCAGGCGTGTGCTAAGCTGTACAGAGTTGCATGGCCAGAGTTTCATTCACAGATGTTTGTCATGAAGACCCAATTTGTTTGCTAAACAGTGTATAGCAAATTATACTGTAAAACAATGCAAACCACTTATTAGTGAAAAGCCTGTTTCGCCTGCCACCAAGTGAGTATGTCACAGATATGAATAGTTCCCTACTCATTTCCTCACTAATTTGAAACATCCCCTTAACCAGTGAAGAGCAACCTTGGAATGGAAATGCATAAATTTGTGTCCATAGCTTATCATCTGAAAGGGGGTTTGGAGTATTACACTTTGGAAGATCATGCACAATTTAGCTTATTATGTAGATAATAGGATAAAAGAGTTCCCCTTGATGTGCAAGAGGAAAATTGGCATGCTTGGATCTCAACAGTCAACAAAAATTGGAGTAAAGAGTTAGTGGGACAGATCTAGTGATACATAGAGAGCCAATGCCCTAATGCAAAAGGGCACTTGAAAAATCCCAAGCCAAAATTACTTTATATATCTAAATAATGGGCAATTTAATCACAGTGACAAGTACATACCAGTGTGCCAAGCCAGTGATTTAAATGGTGTAACTGGCTTAAGTTAGGCCCCAAATCCCTGCCTGTAGTACATTTGAAAACAAATTGAGAGAAGGAGTAAAATGGAGCAGTCTCCAAGTCTGCACTTCTGTATCTGACAATAGCTTTTCATTGAAACTCAAAAGAAAAATAGCTGCTCTGTTTTGCTAGCACTAACCCTGAGCAATTGATAAGGCAGAAGCAGAACCTTGATAAAATCTCCATTCTCATATTTGCAGGTTCTGAAAAATTACTCCTCCATTGCACGCAAGTGCCAGTGGTGTGATATCCCTGGCAATCTATCTAGCTGGGTCTGCAGAGAGATCTCACCATCAGAGAGCCTCCAGTCCACCCAGGTCTGTGCTGGGACTCCAGCCTGGGGAGGGGAAAGTGCAAATTTGAGCACAACTGAAGCATCTTAAAATCACTACTAGAAAAACCTAGAAATGTAGATTGAAATGAAAGAAAGGCATTTTTTAACATCAAGAAAGGAAGAGGAAGTTTAGACAGGGAAAGAAAATGGAACTGGAGAGGTGCAGAAAGATAGGAGACCAAAGAAAATAGGAAAAAAACAGCAAGTAAAAGTGGCCAAAATATCTTCATTTTTAAACCACTGATCGGTTTGGAACTGAGAGAAAAGAAAAGCAAAAGAATTTTTGAAAGCAGCAGAGAAGTTTAGCCAACCACACCATTTTTCCTGTCCTGAAAAAAAAAAAAAAAGCATTGCTATCAGATTCTCCATTCCTCCTGTCAGGGATGTGGCATTGGATAGGTGCATTACAGTGTCACAGAAGAAAGACCCACACGACCTCATGTCAGATGCAGACAGGCATTGCATGTTGAGCACTGAAAAACAGTTCATCAGACCCCTTAGTCTCCATAACTCTTAGTTTCTCCTTCCCTTCCATTTCCATATTCTTAACAGCTGGAATCATGGCTAATATTAACAAGCTTTAACTCTTACCAGATAGAGAGGCACGAAATATCACAATCAAAAGTATTTTCTTTGAGATTACAAGCAAACAAATTTACCTACCTATAATTACTCTCCATAAATCTTTCATTAATACTTCACTGAAATTAAATATCATTAACCATTTTTATTCATTTTTGTTTGTTTTGTTAAACATTGACAAGAAATGGCACAGACTGTTGTAATGCATGTATCAGGTCTTTTTGCCCTCAACAACACCTTAAACTCAAGACACTCATGTCTGAAATAGCTCTATGGAAAGCAGAAAGCTTTTTCCTTCTACTGTTTAAAGCTTCAAGTTAAGCCACTTTTGAGAAGAGAAGTTGTGGGGACAAGTTACAAAATGGAGCATGGTTTGTTACAGGACTTAAGCTCAGTTACCCTTTTCAGAGTAACTATAAAATCCTAAAGAAATTATTTTGCTCTGTGATGTACAGATGCTTGATGGTTTTTTGCACTTTTTGAACATTTTCTGAATTGTCTCACAATTAATACTGGTGATCTTGGATTGTGTTACCCATAGTATGAGTGGCCACTGAACAAAACAAGGCGACGATGGTGCTGGAAGTCTGGTAGGTCACAGCAGGCACTATTTTACAGTCACAAACCCAGACTTCTGGAACACAGACATCTGTGTCTGGGCTGGCAGACTAGTCTGCCTTTTCAGGCAGTGCAGGGAAACACAAATGCCTTGGGCACAAAGCATCTGATTTTGGGTATCCACTTCAAGCTGTTCCGAACCATGTTTTATAAGTACCTGTTTTTCTCCACTGGCTATGGAGATTGTCTGGAGTGGTCACCACAGGTGTACATATCTGCACCGGTCAGATGAGTCCACTCCTAGTGACAGAACATGGTGGTTTCATGATGACTGGTGAAGGAGTCAGGTCCTTGGTAGACATGACTGTTCATCATCCCACCTGGAATGATGTGACACAGAAGAGAAAGGTGATGACTGCCCCAAGGCAGAGCCCAACCCAGCACCCAGCCCAGCATCCCAGCCTGTGTTCCAGAGATGAAGGTGGCAGGGAAGGATATTCCTTCCAGCAGCCTTCATCTCATGCAACAGGTACACCTGTATCCATTAACAGACTGGCATGGGGACTCCAGTAGCACATCATGACACCTTAGGATCAGTCCTCTCACCTTCCAGATGGACTATGATGCTTGACAAGATTTAACTGCTGCTTTGGCCTGTGTTCAGAAAGGGAAAAATAGACAGGAGAAGTTCAGTATTATTATGTACCTTACGTGTCCTCGCTTTCAATCTGTATTGACAAAGATGTTGATCTCTGTTCTCTCTTCTCTCCCTGCCCCGCCTGTACATCACCAAACCTGGGACCACCCAAGGAAACCAATGAGAAAAGAAGAGAATGGAACCAGTCGGTCAGAATATGCAATGACCTCCTCCCAAAACAACAAAACAGTTGATAACAATGCGGTCGTATAATCCCCGAGCCCCGCCAAGGCGCAGGAGGTGGTAACTCTCAAAGCACACACGGAGTATGCAAGGTGGGTGAGACGGGGCAGCGAAGGGAGCTGTGTGGCCCAGGACTTCATTTCTGAAACAGCGCAGGCACCAGTGATCCAGAAGAGAAATCAGGCTGCTCTCCAGGCTTGCTGCTGCTCCAAGGGAGGATAAACTCACTCACCTGGGCTGCCCAGAGAAAAGGCCTCACGAAGGCATAAGCACTGCATGCTGCATCCCATGAAAGCGATGTTGCGATGCCTCCCGCTTCCTCTTCTTCCTCTCTTCCCCTAGTTTTACATTTGAATTGAGTGTCCAAAAAAGCTTCTGAAGTAGGATGTTTTGTGGGGAGGGTGATCTGCCAGAGAGGCAGTAGTTTATCAGAGATGAGTCAGAGAGAGTTGTCTTCCCTCTGAATGGTGAGAGGTGTCACCTCTGTGCTTCTCCAGCCTCTGTGGTTTCATACGCTGATGCTTCATACTTATCATTCTTATTATTATGTTATTAAAAAGGGAACAAAGGTTTCTGTTAAGCAATCGAGCAAAATTGGTCTGAACTTGTGACTTATCCCAGGAAATTTATCTGTGGTCTGGTGACTATGCAGTTTTCATGGCTGAAGGCTTTTCAGGAAGAAGAAATCAAAATGTATGATTTTAGCAATTAGCATTGCTATTGAAAGAGAGATGCTATTAAGATGTGCTTTAAATATTATTACTTCATAATCAGCCTCCTTTTTTGTACCACACTTTTATCTTCAAAAATGTGTCTCTGTGTTTGCATCACAGTGATTCCCAAGGGAAACTCCTACAGGATAAATACTGTTTACATCTGGGTGGGATTGTGTTGAAAGGACTACCAGCCCTTTGAAATTCTCTTATTTCAGTGGTTGGTATTGTTCCCTCAAAGTGTTGAGTCTCCTGAACTGATGCACTGAGGACATTGCAGGTCTGGCTTGCAGGACCACTTTTGAGGCTCTCGTAGCTGGTGGTGCCCTCCTGAACTCTGTCTCTGCCTCTCCTGAGCTGAGACTGGCACTGCTGCCAAGTTCAGCACACAGTTCAGTGTGCTTTCCATGACACGGATTGCAGACTATTTAAAGCAAAGCTGAATCTACCCAAATTCATTCCACATAGGCTCTCAGGTTAGACTCAGTAAGCAGCCCTTAGGATAAAGATGATGAGACTAGTTGAGATACTGGTCTTTCCCTACCTCCTGAAAACTTTTCTTTGTGTCATATCTCTGCATGTATGTCTCCATTTACTTCTGTGCTGAAAGTACTGATGCAGTCAAAGACAAATTTATACCCTGTTTTCCTGTCTGGACATAAAACTTTGGTCCCACTCAGTCTCCATGTCTGTGGGTAACTCCCAGGCACCAGTGCAGTCTCTCTCTGGGACCTGGCAGCTGGTTGTCCCTTGGTACTGCAACACACCAATATTTTCAGTTTTATATAAGGATGTGCCTGAACTGCAGAAATCAGACTTTGATTTTGAGCACATTCTGGCCTGTGGGTACTCTTTTGCTGGGATGCAGAGTTTGGCATGATGGTAGAGGAAGATGATGTTCTGCAGATCTTCCCCAAAAAAGCTATGGAATGTTCAAATCAACAGTCTCAGCTCAGGCCCATCTGTAGTTATCTATTACCTACCACACAATAGGGTGTATGTAAATATAAATACTTTTTCATTTATAAAATGAAATGCTGCTATATATTGCTCTTGAGAAATTTATGTAGTTATTCATTTAGCTTTTTAGTCTGTCATCACTATGTAGAAATTTAACTGCATAAAATTATTTTTTTAAAGCTAGACTTTCTTGGGAAGTGAATGCAATTGCAAAGGTGAAAGGAGGCGAGTAACCCTTTGCCCAAGAGTATGATCATTCCCAGCCACATTCATGTTGCGTGCTTGTGCAAGACACAGTGATATGTTCTTAGATCGAAAGTGGGATTAAAATGACAGAATTTACAGTTTGAGTCTAGTATCCCAAATGTTGATTGCCTAAAGCACTTAGCCCCTAAATACTATTATAAAAATATTGCAAGTATATTTCTACAATATTTTTAAGCTATAACATTTATTTTGGTGTAGTTACCTATGTTTGCCTTTCTTTTTTTACTCCAGTTGTTTCAGCCTAAATGTGGAAATGTGGCATAGTTTGAGACTGGTTGCATGTTTATCTGAGAGTAAAAAGTATGAGTGCAGATAAGTTTAGCATAATATGGGCTCAGGATTAGCACTTTCTCCTAAAGGTTGTCGATTTTATTTTTTTTGTAATAGAGCTTTAAAGGTATATTCTGCGAGGTCAAAATCACAGAAGGGATTTGTAGATCATTATGTCCATCAAAATATGTCTGTTTTTACAAAAAAAGAATAAGAAGAGATGGTCACCAAACACTGTCTGATTTTCAGTGATACCAGTGATAAACTGTCCCCACTAGAGAAGATCCCGGTGCATCACACAACCCACAAGCAAACCCTGCCCAGGCTTCATGAGGACTCTTCAGAGAACATAAACTTTAAACACTTCATGGAGAGTAGAGAGGCAGGGCATTGCAAGACACAGCAATTGCCACCTAGGATCTATTTCCAACTCTGCCACTGACCTGCTGTTTACTAGCAAGTAATTTTGCCTCTCTGTGCCTCAGTTTACCCTTCTGTATAATCAAGATAAAAGTACATACCAGCTCTGTGGCAGTATTTTGAGAGAAATAATGTAACTTATTTGCTATACACTATTGTTATATGCAACAATAAATATATCAGGCACATAATTGCCATAATAGCTCTTGAGCAAACATTCCCCGTGTGCTTTTATAATGTGTGGGCCACAGAAAAGCAGCAGCAGATGGGCTGAAAGCTGCTCCTCTGCTGCTCTCAGCCCTCACATCATGGCATGGCAGGGAGAGGTGGGAAATCTTGCATGGAGTAGTTTTGCCTTTAGATTCCTGCCCAAGAACAGTTGACTACTTCGCACCAAAGTGATCTTGAGAAAGGCGCTTGGAAAAGTATACTGGAATCAGACATAACTCTTCAGAAAAGGGAGGCTAGACAGGGTGTCACTGAGGAATGATTTCTGAGGCTTGCTGATGGTGGTTTAAGGTTGTGTTTAATACAGACTACTTCCAAAGCTTGTATAAGAGGCTCCTGTGCTTCCTTATTGTACTATAATTAAATACAAAGGGAAAAGAATAGGCCGGATATGTAAGCGCTTCACTAAGCAGTGATTCTGGATCTGGGGAACTGGCAACCCAAAATGCAGCTTTACAAGCATCTTGAGTTGAGCCACTAAAATATCAGGGGTAGAAAGGACCTGCATAGCTTCATTCACAAAATGCTCAGATCCCCAGCAGGTGCAAAGGTGACCAGTTTCTACACAGAAGGTACCACAGACAAACTCAGCACTTTGCAGCTCAGGCCCCTAAGGTGCATCCCCTGCTAGTGGTGATCCTTGAGAAGGGATTCTGAGCTGCTGCTCTCCCTCAGACTGAGGGCAGCAGTTTGCTGAGTTTCCTGGTTCCTCACAAGTCGGGAAGGTGGAGCTGAAGCCCCGGCTCTGCTGCCCTTCCTGTCCCACAGCTGACACAGCAGTGTGCCCAGGGGAGCATGCCTGCCTTGGACAGATGCTGCAAAAGCAGACATGGAAAGAAAGGGGAAAGTTCTACTACGTATAAAATATAAATATATTGATATATATCTATACAGAGACCTAATTGTCCAGTCTTGCATGCCATATGGTCACAGCATGTGGAGAAAGTGTGGGTGCCCTGCTGCAACCAGGTCATGACCATAGATGCTGCTAAGCAATGGAGAATCAGGCCTATGGTAGATATGTATTTACAATACTCCCTGCACCTGTACAAACAAAAATATATTATTTTAAACTGCAAAATAGTGTGTTTAAATCAATGCATGAATGTAAATATTCTAAGATCTGCCTTCTTGACTGTGTACCACATGTACAGATGAAAACGAATATTGTTTATAGGAAATCTGTATCAGTGGTTAAATGACTAAAGAGAAAAAAATATCAGAATTAATGTTGTCATGTTTCTCAAACAAGCCATTAATGTATATTTAGTATTTAAGGATATTGCTCAATAAGTATGTTCCGTACCAAAAACTGTGTTGCATATACAGATTGTGCAGTACCCTATTTTAAAAAGGCACCATAATTAATTTTTATTTTAAATAAAAATGTACTTGTAAAAACTTTGCTGTGTCCTGTTGGTTATGTAGGTGAGAGCATTGAACGGGGGAATGGCTGCTGAGCCTCTTCAGGAACGTCTCTTATTACCCAAATTTACCAGGCTTGCTTGCACACTTTCTGTTGTGGTTGAGAAGCTCATGGCTGCTGCTTGTGCTGTGTCTGGATGGGCCCTGGTTCTGTCTCACCCAACCTGCAGTTCTTGTCCCAAGATATGTGGATTGCTGCTGGTGCATAAACAAAGGGATTGCACTCCTGCATTCCTACAGCCCCCCCAAAGCTCATGAAACTCTTTTTCTTAATGCTGAGGGGCTGGAGTTTTACAGTCATTTTTTCATCTTTCACATAATACTACATATCTTTATTTATTTTGGTGCAAGAGATAATGTCCACCATTTGTGTTCTAACTCCCTGGATGGGTTTTACCCTCCTTTTCCGCTCAAGAACAAAAGCAGTTTATGGACCAGTCCTTCAGCAGATCCACTCTGACCCCCTGTAGCTAAACCTTTGGCTGGGATTGCCCTTGGCCAGTTCTGTGCAGAGGTGAAGAGCACAGCCTGTGTGAGGCCCAACCTGCATTCCTCCTTCATGGCAAGGCTCCTCCTTGCCCAGCCAGAGCAGGAGGCTGAACAATTCCCCACTGACTGCCAGGTACCTGCATGAGGTCAGGTAGCCCTAACAGTTTTTGCTGGTCCCTTAGGAATTATTTCAAATCCTAGTTTGGAAAAATACCTTAAATAAGACAGAGCAACAATAATAATCTAGCATGGGAGGAACATGAAGGGTCTGAAGCACAAGTCTTAGGAGGAGCTGCTGAGGGAGCTGGGAATGTTTAGTTTGGAGAAAGAGAGACTCAGGGGAAACCTTATCTCTCTCTACAGCTGCCTAAAAGGAAGTTCTAGCAAGATGGAGGTCAGTTTCTACTGATGACAAGTGATAGGACAAAAGGAGATGGCCTCAAGTTGCACTGGGGGGTTTTAGATTGGACATTAGGAAAAAGCTTCTACCTTTAAAGGGTTGTCAAGCACTGGAAGAGGCTGCCCAGGGAAGTGGTAGAGTAAGCAACCCTGGACCTATTTAAAAGACACATAAATGTGGCGCTTGGGGACATGGTTTAGACTTGGTGATCCTGGAGGTGTTCTCCAACCTAAACAATTCTATGAATCTATGCAGAAAAGTGGATGTGGGGCAGTTTAATGAATTGCAGCAATAACCATTATGCCATAGACTATGGTATCTGTCAGGTTTAAATATTAGACATATTTTGCCAAAGAAAAGTTCTACGTTAAAATCTGTATGTGACCACAGAAAAAAAAATGCTTCTGGAAGGCATTGACCCCTGCTTCGGGCATCAAAACAGCTTGATCAACATCCTAACCTCCAGTCTGTAGAGGAAGAAAGATGTCACTTTGGAGAGTAGGGCACACCCTGATGTGGTCCCTCAGTCCTACTAACACTATCAGCCCTGAATTCACTGCTGTTTGGCTGAGCTCTGATCATGCTTTAGTCAAGATGAGATGGTCACAACAAGCAATGGGAGGATTGGGTGCAAATCTGATCAGAGTAGAGCACAGTAAAAGAGCTCCAAACCTGAAACCAGGGCTGTGTCTTGAGTATAGCTGAAAACCTTGCCAAATAATATGAGGTGCAGCAACTTCTCTGTGCTGAAGAGCCTGGTGTTGCCTGATGTGCTCTTCCTTCACCATCCCATCCCTGGGAACCAGTGTTATGATAGTCAGAGAGAAATTAGATTACTGGGGCTTAATATTATTTGGAGAGGGAGCAAGAAATTTGTAATGAGACACATGTGTATTCAGTGATTTTGGTAATATAAAATCATGAAGTACTTTTCACTGATTTCGTCTGTGCATGTGTTGCCAAGGTCTACATCTTTTAAAAAGATATCCAGTATAATTAGTTCCAAATTAGAACTTTATCCATTTCTGAATGCTTTTATTTGGGCATGCTTGATTTATGCTGGTATAATCTTCGCCTGCAAAGCAATCAAAAGTTTAAAAAACAAATAAACAAACAAACAAAGCAACAAAAACAAGTGACAACTGATGTTATAGTAGGTGTTAGTCTTCAATTACTGAAGTGATAACATTTTTTATGTTAATATATGTTTCTTTCTTATAAAAAATATCCCATCAGAGCTGATCTTCCATTAATAAAGATTTTATCTAAGCTGTTTCCTTAAGGTTCTTTCATAATTGCTATATCTTCAACCATATTTATAGCACAGAAACAGTTGTCTAATTATGAGTTTATGGAGAAGTTGCCCTTGAAAGTGGCCTGAAACTAATTTTTTGGTATTCAGGAAAAAATACTGAGACTATTAATGCCAAGGTAGCTGGCATGTTCTGAACTTGTTTTACTTTTGGCTTTAGTTAAAACAGAAGCATTCACTGCAACATTTAAACTCTTGTCCTGCTGCCCTTGTCTTGCACCATGGCACAGTTTGAATTATCCATGGGGACTGGCAATTCTGATGGGACTCTGTCCTGCCAGCCCAGCCCGTGGGGGTGTGAGCATCCAGGCAGTGCAGAGAGCAGCAAACAGAGCACATGGGATGTCCTGGGAGCCACAGAGGGAGCACCAATGCCTTGATGAAGTGTGCAGCCCCTTAAGAGGTATTTTCTGGAGAAAGGAGGGGTGGTGCAGGTGCTGGATACAGGGTGCAGCACCAATAATACTCTGAGCGCTTGTTTCAGGCAGACAAGTTAAAGTTCAGTGACAAAAATACTGAGGCTGGATGTATTTGAACCCCCTGTATCATGTATTATTAAATTCTATAAAAAATATTATGTCCATGAAAGAAGCATTATTGACTGACTGGAGTCCTGATCAGCCTCTAGGGGTGCTGGGGAGGGTGCAGGACAGGGCAGATGGGATGCATGGAGACCCAGCTCTGCCTCCCCTAACAACTTAGAAAAGAAAATCCTACAGGTCTAAATTTCTCCCTTGTTGTACTAATGGCAAGGCTTTAAGAAGCTGTTTTTATCATGTCTGCTGGCTAGATATATCAAATCTTTTTTATGGCAGGTGGTTTCCTTAATCTGTGAGCTCTCATAAAAAGATACTTAAATGGTATTTTTATATATATATATATATATATATATATATATATATGCCTCAAAGTATTTTATATGGTATATCACTGTGGCTGAAAGAGAAAGGAAGTTTCTTTGTAAATAGCAGCTGGCTGTTTTCCTTTCCTATGCATTGATATAAATTTCATGAATTCATTTCTGTGCAGCACAAAAAGAGCTCAGAGCCGGAACGTGAATAAATTTCCCTTTGCGTTCGGCATCACTTCCCCCTGCACACGCAAACAGAAATGCTTTCAGTATTTAAGTTCCATTTAACACAGGCCTAGTCGGAAGCAGAAAAGAAAATATAAAGAAAAGCAGCAGCATGGCAGACACATCCCAATGAATGAGCCTGTAAGCCAGAGACAGCCTCCCCTATTTTGATTTGTAATTTGAGGATAATTCAATTAGACATTTCAGGCAATTTAAACATTCATGCATTGTCCAGCACCAAAGCATGAACTGTTCAGCAGCAAACAAGACCTGACAGCCTTAGCAGGCCGAGTGAAAATCCCAATGTTTAAAAGGAAAAACCCTCATCTAATTGATATGCCTACTGGAAAATTAAAAAAATAAAGGGGAGGAGAGGAGATGGCTGTGCAGGAGGTACCACAAGAGTGAGAGAAGTACAAAGGGCAGAGTGAGGGGCATATCCTGGCTGTGGGCTTCACACCTTATTTGGAGCCATTTGCTTAAAACAGAATATTTCAGAGCCTGTGTGTTCCTTTTAACAAGGGATTAAAACATAAATGCATCTGATCACCCATCTGCTCACCTCTCAGAGGTAGCTGAAAGGCAGGCAGGCATTCAGGAGCAAAATGGGAGCATTTTCATAAGCAGCTGCTTCTGAAAGCCAGGGGCCCCTACCCACTCCCAGCCACACTGAGGTAGCTGAAATCATCACCCTGTGCCAAGGTGCCAGCACTGAACCCTCACAGCAGAAAAAAGTCCTGTCTGGACCCGTGGGCCACTCAGAGAGGACAGGGAGAAGCTGGAGAGCAGGAAGCCCCTCACTGTGCCTGTGTCATGCACAGCAAGGCATTGCACAGTCCCTTGCCCAGCATCAGGACCTTGCTCACCCTGCCTGCCCTGGCCACCAGCACCCAAATCCCTGCAGGACAACCATGAGGTGCAGGGCTCTGTGCCCACAAAGGGAGATGCTGGCTGCTGGGTGATAGCTTAGTGATGTTAAACACTGGGTATAATGGTAATAATAACAACAACACCATGATTTCAGGTGGAATTTCAAACAAGGATGTCTCAGAGCCTTGCTTACTTTAAATGCACTGTCCCTGGTGACTTCTGGATGCAGGGAAGGAATGCCATTGTCTTGTCCCCAGGAAGCTGCCCTGGCAGCAGCAGGTCACCCCAACCTATCGACCATCTGACTGGCAGACGAGTCGGCTTTGACAGATGCAGATCTGGATTGCTCAAAGTCATTCCTTGGATAACTTTCAGAGGCAGGTGATGAAAGCATCATGAATCGTCAAGTAGAAGTCCTCTGGCAGGCTACGTGCCTCTGGTGTCCCTTCATTGGCCTCTCAGAAAATCTCTGGAGCAGGAAACTCACCTGTAAAATTCCCAGGAATGTAATGCCCCTGCCCCACCTTCATTTTCAGCATTATGCAGGACCAAGTTTGGATGGTAAAAGCCCAGAAAGTACATTCAGTATGTGTGGATGCCAGATATATTGGTACTTTTTCTTGAGTCATTCCATTTGAAGACCCTGTGTTTAGTGTGCTTATAACCTACCAAGGTGGGGACAGTTTGTGCTGCAGTTTTCCATGCTAACACTCTGCTGGAATCTGACCTTTGCATTTGTCCAGGAGTTGTAGAACAGTCCTGTTGCTTCCAAGAATGTTGTTGGGGAGAAGAAAATATTAAAACAAAACCTAGCAGTAACTTCTGACTGTTCTATTGAAAATCTCTAATTCCTTGGGCATTTGGAGTTGGGATAAAATTTGACAAGGTCAATGCTTTCATTGCCAGTTACAAGCTTCTGGAAACTCGTGGTTTCCCTCCTTTAGAGGCCATTTATACTGCATAGATAAGTCCATTGAAAAGCCTTTCCGAGGTGAGGTTGCTGCATCTCCACCATTCCAACTAGAATTAAGATACTGAATTTCAATCAATTCTTGTTCAATAACCATTCAATATATGTGAGTAAAGTCAGGGTTAGAGCTAAATAAAAGCAATTAATCTCATTTATTTTGTTAAAACTATACTTTTGGATGATCGAAAACATTAGTTCAAAATTAGTGGTGAGCTCAGCAAGGAAGTTAGCTGCTCTCATCTTTGGATATCTTGTTAAAAACAGACCTTAGTACAATAGAAAAACCACTTAGCAGAACTAAAATAGAGATGCTTTCCACTCATGGGATTATTTCACCTTGAGACAGGTGATGTTGGTCATTCATGAAGGTAGGGACCCTCAGCATGAGAAATCCCTCAGATGAATGACCACAAGAATCTGCTCCTTCTTTCCAGGGACCTTGGGTACTGCATGGACAAAAGTTCAATTCTACAGCTCCCTGCATGGAGGCACCTCCAGACACACACTGCCTGCCTAGAAATGAGCAGCAAATAACTGCAGTTTTCCATGACAAGGCAGCATAAACTGTTCAGGACATCTTTTGAAGAAAGCTTTTCTCCCTGCCCCAGTCACTGAGGCAAAATTGTTATCATTTGATTTGTCTTTGGAAAGTTACGGGGTGAAGGAGATGAGGAAGGAAGATGGTAATATCTCTGGGTTTATCCTTTTCCACAGTTTTTTTATGTATTGAAGGTGCATATCAGAAGTTACTGAGGCTATGTGGGAATGTAGGAATGGGCCCAAATTGAGAAAATCTGATTTTGCAGCTATGTTTTTTTTGTTTGGTTGAGTTTTTTTCTCATGTCTCATCATCCGAAATATTAATTCAGGTCTCTAAACTGAGTTTTCTGCTGCTTTTAAGGCACTCACTGGTTTCAGATTATGATCTTTCTGGGCCACAGCTGTGTTCCAGGAGATTGTATAAGAAAAAAACAAAGGAAAATTTAGCAAGCAGTTCCTTAGCTCAAGCATCAGACTGTGTGGTGCCCACAAGGTCACACACTACCTTTAACGGCCCTACTAAAGCAGTAGAACTACTCCATAGCAAAAGGCATGAGCAAAAGCACAAGAAGTTTATTTTTGTAATTGTTATGCTGTGTAGGAATTGTGTTGATAAGATACCAGATGGAGCCAAGCAATTTTAGAATTAAAATTTATCATTTCTGAGGAGAAAAAAAAAAGTCTTTTCTGAAATGCTGTTTACTGTACAAACAGAAAACTAATCCATCATAAATTTGAACGATGCTCTAAATTCAACACTCCCTTAGAGAGTCTAAAGAGTTCTGACGTACCAAAATGAGTCTTGTGATGAATTCCCATTTGGTATTTCTACTGTGCTGGCTGATGTCTAAACATGGTGACAGATTCTCTGCCCAGCACCATGTGATCTGAATTGGTTCAATTTCTGCTGTCAGTACCTCGAGGGATATCAATAATAGTGCATTGTCATTTGTTATAGGGTAGAAGAGGTTTATTTTTAACACCTGTGACTTATGAAGCCTGACTTATGAAGCCTGAGCACCTGAGGCAGGATTCCTCTCATCTAATTTTAACCAAACTAAAAAATGTAGTGTTTAATATATCTAAGCCCTCCAGAGCCTTGTTTTCAATGGAGAAAAACAGCAACTCCAGATGGCAAGCTATCTTACCCTGAAATAAGTACCTGTGCCTGGGGGGACTGCACTGCCCCGCTCTCTTTGGTCACACAGGGACAACTGCTGTAACACGGGACAAGGCTCACAGGGTCTGAATTTACTGATTCTGAGGGGGCAGATGCTGCTGCACTCAGGCACTCAGGCAGGGTGATGTCAGATACCCATCTTAGTGGAAAACAATGTAAAATTAGGTGATTATAATCAATAATCAGAGTTCAAACGGTCCGTCCAAAATTGGGCATATTCATGCAAACTTGTGAAGAAAATGCAGCTTTATTCTGGAATACACAGTCAACTAATTATTGGAAATTTGGTGAAAATGCCGAATGTGTGTGTGAGTGTGTGTTTGAGTGTGTGTGTGTGTGTGAGTACATGGATGCAATTTAGTTCAGCCTGCCTAGATAAATGTTATTCTGAAAATAATAGTTCTTGAGCTGACAATTCCTTTGAGGTCGCTTGTCCAGTCTGGTGAGGCCTCCACTGCAGGGACAACCAAAGAGCCCACGGTGCTTCCCCCTCACTCCAGACAGCAGCACAAGCTTTCCCAGCAGCTGTGGGGTCAGGGCTGCTCAGAGGCTCAGCCACTCTCTCTAGAGAAGGTAGAAAACCAAACTGGGACCTCAGTGGGCTCTGGAGAGCACATGGGAGAGAAAACCAAAGTCCCAGTCCAGCGCACTGGCAAGGGCAGTACTGCCGTATTGAAATGAGCACGGAAAAGCAGGTTACAAACATTAAAGCATGCAGCCCTCTCCTCCAATCCTTTTTCTTTTTTTAGGTTAGTGCAGCAGCCATAGGACACCCCCTTCCAATCTGTTTTTCCTCCTGTTTGGAGCAGTTTCTCACAGGAGGGGAAGGAGCTCAGAAGCGCCAGCGAGGATGCGAGTGCCCTTTGAGCTGCTCGCCCCAGGGCGTGGAGCTGCACGTCTGTCCGACCTGGCTGCTCACACGCTGTCAGCAGAAATGACCCAAGCTGCCCAGAAAGCCAGCTCAAGCCTTCTGATGGCTGCAGCCTGTCACTGTCACCTGAATTCAACACGCAGGGCACAGATGTGCCCTTTCTCCGAGGGAACCGAGCAGCTGAAAACAACATGACACTCCATCAGTTCAGGGAAGCTTAAAAACAATCAGCATTCCGTTTGCTTTTTGTGTTTTCAGGGATTTTCTGTCTTGGCTTGGATTTAATCAGAAGAAATAAAAAATAAATCATAAAATAATATTGTTTTTTAAAATCTAAAATCTACTAGCTACCAGCCCACCTTTCCCAAACATTTCAAACTCTCAAGCACATTTACACCAGGAAAATACGCCTTCATTCCAGGAATGTTCTTGTTAATGCTATTTGTAGAATGAACAGATTTCTTTTTTAAATAGCTGTTTCTCAATTGTTTTTCCAACCTGTTAACTGGTCTCCTGCTTACACAAACAACTTGGCTATACAGGGTAAAATCTGCTTCAGGATAGTTTCTCTCTGTCAGGTTATGCATCAGTCTCCAGAGTGTGTCTGGAAAACAATCATAATGTAAAATCTTGCTTTGAGCTGTATTAATTTTCAGCTTTAATTGAGTTAAGACAATGGACTGTAAATAATATGTCTGAATGAAACAGATCACCAACTGAGGCTGCAAACCCTTGATATTAGATCAGAGAGGGGAGTTAGAACTATCAAAGGTGTTGCAGAAAGTGCAGTGCCCAGCAGATGATCGTGGCTGCTGATGATTATGGATCTGCTGAAGCTGCCAGACCCAAAGAATTGAGGAGGGAAGCAGAGTTGTGTGGGTTTTACAGGGTGCTGCACTAAGTGCACTTATTGGAGTGCCTGGTTCCCCATGGACCTGGCTGGTGCAATACCTTGGCTCCTGGTGGGTTCATATTCAGGCTTTCCAGAGCAAAGAGAGTGAGTGCTGTTTCACAGAGAGTTCTAGGGCTTGAAGTAGGGAACATAATGTTTGTTGAAACCAAAGTATAAAAGAGTTGTCTAAAATACCCTTTTCCATAAATGAACACATTTTAAAAATACACTGGAGATGGAAACAGTTACTCCATTTTAGGTTCTGTATATTTTATTCCATACTTATTATGCCAGGAAACAAACTCAGGTGATGCACAAGTGGTGAGATTATTATTTGCAGGATAGAGAAAACCCCTTTAATAACAAAGACAGAATTTACCCCCTTATTATATTATAGTAATAACCAAACTAATATACATTAGACATGACATTTGGATGCTGAAGAATAACCTACATTACACATTTGTTGGGGTGATTTACAGCAATGAACTTGACCCAAAAAATTGCTCATAAGTGCTCAGTGTTGTTAATAATAATAACTCTGAGAATTCTCAGATGGATTGATTCTACTTCCTTTCTGAAACAGCTCTGGTCTCTTTTTTATTCTGCATGTTCATTTTATTCCCTTCTAATTAAATGTGATTTTCTCAGAGGATGCCTATATATTTTTTATTTGAATATTTGACTCACCAGAGCTGAGCAATGAGCATCCCATCCTGCTCACTACCTTACCACTCTGATTCAGCCTCACAGCCCCTTGTGCAGCATGGAGCCATCCTGAAAGAAAGACATAGCTCTGGAAAAGCACTGGAGGGAAAAGTTTTGATGGAATGTTTTGATGAAGCCCGTGGTGCAGATCATGTCCTCCTCTCTGGATTGATGTAGAATGGTAAGCACATTCTTGGTGCATTCTTGGTACAACTTTCAGGGAATCAGTTTTACTGATAGAATAAAGGAAACAGGCTACTGGATCCTTGAAATCTGAAAATAGTCTGGTAAATGAAGGTGTTAGTTTTTCCCTCCCTCTCCATCTCTGTGTTTCAAAATAATTCGACAAAAAAACAGATTTTTGGCTAAGAGCCACATTTTCAGACCTAACTTAAAGCGTCTCTCAGCTGTAATAAATGTAAGAGCACCTGATGGACACCACCTGCATCCACAAACTATCAGTGCCTCAGGAGACCTTACCAGCTGAATGGAAACTGAATTTGTGGAATGAAAGATTGTGGCAGGAGCTTTTCCCCATGACAGGCTGAGGGTAGCTGTGTGAGGCTATAGAGATGTGCTTTTCTGTCCTTACCTCGTGGCACAGGGCTGTGGGCAATGTCAGGCTCTGATGGACTGCAGGTACCAGATACTCATCTCCAGACACAGCACTGCAGCTCCTGAAACCACTTTGCTCCTTCGCTGCTCATTGCCTGCATGGATCTCACATCATAGAAGACTTCATTTTGTTTGTTTGTTCATTTGTTTGTTTTAAGGATAAATGTTTTCTGGATTTAGATTGCACTTTAAGACTTTGGACAAAGGGAGGAGCCCAGCTCTAGATATCCTGTGAAATCTGTGGAACATCAAAGCCTTCGTTTCTCCTGGACCACGTGGGTGAAAGCGGTGACAGACAAACCAGCTCTTGCTGACTTTGCATTAGCCCTGGTGGGTCACAGAGAGCAGGACTGCTCTCTCTCTTAGCCAGCACTGGGGAATAGAGTCTCAAAGTCAAGGTAAACTGAGACAACTATTTTGGGGACATCGATGTAGGGCCCACAAAGAGAATTTGCTGGAGTCAGAATTTTTTTTTTCCAGTTCCCCAGGGCACTCATTATTTCCATATGCACTAGGCACCTTCCTGAAGGCAAATGTGACTGCTCAGACAGAGCCCCTTCAGCTCCCCATGGGGACAGGTACCCGTGCTGGCAGTGGGTGTTGTAGGATAAACTTGTGGGTAAACTTGGCAAAAAGTCATTTGTCTGATCCCACTTCCCAGTCACTAAGTTCAAATGATGGAGGCAACAGAACTGAAATCAGACTTCAAAATTTTGTTCTCTTTTCATTTCCCTTTTTTTTTTTGTTGTTCAATATTTTTATTTTTTTCCTAGTTGATTCTGTTATCATGAGTGGCTTCTTTTTTTTCCACTTTACATGTTTTACAGATAGATAGATATATACTCTATGTATACATACTACCACGATTTATGGCAATTTTTTTCTTCACAAGGAAGCCCTGAGGTAATGAAAGAACGAAATATCTTATGGGTAACTTACCAATTTCTGATTGTCAGCGAAGAACAGAAATAGTGCACAGTCTTGCCCCACTAATGATTTCATGCTTCAGTCTTTCCCTCCCAGAGAATTGTGCTACTTCATTCAAAATAGAGCAACTGCCATAAATCTGCTCCATTCATAGAAATGAGCTGAGGTCTTCACCTTGTAAAAGGTCACCTCCCACTGGAGCAAAGGATCTTCAGTTTTATTGAAAACAAAGATCCTTTTTCCTCTTTTCACCAAACTGTCAGGAAAAAAAAAGTGGTCCTGTTTTGAGGCAGTATCTGCCCTACTCCCTCTCCCTGATGTGGCTGTGGTTGCTCCTGCATAGCCCCGTGCCCTCTGCCTGCAGCCCAAGGATGGTTCCAGCTCCCCAGAGCTTTTCATTACCTTATCTCCATTATTTGGGCAAACACAGAACACTTCTCCAGACAGGTTCCAGGGCGCCAGTTTATCTGTGTTATTGTAGTAATGCTCCTTTATCCACAGTACCCTGCCTTCCCTTAGAAATCAATCAGAGCCTGATAACTGTTCTGTAAATAGGGGATCTCCTCGCTGCAGTACTAGATGTACTGCCCTCCTCTTCTGATCTGCTCTGCTGTGTTTCACTGCTTGATTCTTGTTTTGCTCTTCTGACTTCACCTGACTCCTTGCCCTATTCAGTCACTGTCTGTAGTGAAAATTACTGCCTCTTCTTGCTGCTTTTTTCTTTGGCATTTTTTTCCTTTTGGAAGAAATGCATTTCTTTTTCAATGGACAGCACAGTTCAAAGGTTGCGTATCTTTCCCTAACTTTCCTAAAGACAAAGAGAACATGTATGCTGGCATTTTCTTTTAACTTCTCTAAACATCTGCAGCCCTTCTTGATTGCTTGTTCCAACCAGTTAGGACAGGAAGGTTTCTATTTTTCTTTCTAGCTGGGGGAGAAAGTTCATAAAACAAAAAAAGAATATGCCTCAGAGAAGCATTTCAATCAGAAAATTATCTACCCCAAAGATGTGAAAACCCATTTTGCTATATTTATCAGTTTCATAGCAAAGAAAGGTCAAAATGTGAATATATCCAGTGAAACTGGCAAAGCCTCTTAGGCTTCCACTGCCCCAATGGGCATAAAACTAAAACTGTCTTATGGTCTAATGCCAGCAGGGTTTGGTTTTTCGTTCTACATGAAAATGTGCTACAGAAGTTTTGAGGTATTGAGACAACACAGGATCAGAAAAATCAGATTAAAATTAACACTGCTCAAAAGTGGAATTAAAAACAACCAAACAACTGCAAGACGAACAAGCAAAACACCACCAGGAAAAATGATGCAGAACCACGGCTTCTCTAGAGAGAGCCAAATCCATTAAGCTAATTAGTTGAGCAGCTGATGTTCTGACCTGACATTGTTTCTTCATTTAGGATCTTTAATTCTTCATTCAAGAAGATTCCTCATTATTTCTTATCCAAACAAACCCAAATGTCTGGATATTCTTCTGCAAACAGTTTGCTGATAAAATTTTCCTCCAAACAGTCACAATCTGAAATTTGAACAGTGTGACCTATGTGACCTATTACATAAATTCTATTTTCTCTTCTCTTGTGAACCAATGACCCGACTTTGTAAACAACTTCCTTTATTCCTCCCTTAACAATTCATTTCAATCCAAATAACTTTCCTTTTGAAATTTTAATCATTTTTTTTAAAAAGGACGGAGACTTTTACTGTTGTGTAAATCCCCATTCTGTCATTTTCTACTCTAAGACATGGACACAACAAACAAAGCCAGACCCCCAGCAGACATCCAAGAGACACCCCAAAGGCAGTGGTAGGCAGTCAGTCCTGTTTGCAGAAAGCCTCTCTAGAAACATCAGACACAAGGGTTGCTGCAGGTATATACAAGCTTGCTTGTTTTCATCAGCTTTCACAGCTTTCCAAAAAGTATTCCATGGTCTCCCAGGGCCCTGTGTGTTGGAAAGCATTAAGTCAGAGAGTGAAGACCTGCCTGTGCTCTGATTGCAGCAGAGGTACCTTAGCTGGCATTGAGTGAATCATCACTGGAAGTAACACCCCGATTTTCATGCCAGAGTACAAATGGGTGCACATTTCCAGGAGGACCTTTTGTGCCCTGACTCCATTCCCTTGCAATAACTCATTCACGCACCTGTATTTTGTGTAAATATGCAAATATTTGAAGAGCACATCCATCACCCCTCTTCTCCATCCCACGCAGCCACCACCAAAGCGAATGGACACAGACTTTCTGTGGCACTAAGGACACAAGCAGCTGTCCTTGAGCATGGCTGTTCCACTCAACACTCGGTGCAGCAGGCACAGCATGGACACACAGCCCCAGCCCAGGCAGAGGAGGAGGAAGCTGAGAGGAAGGCAGGCCAGCACACGGCAGTGGATGCCGCTGTCCCCACCCCTGAGACCATCCCCATTCCAGATCTCAAAAGGCTTTGCTGGCTAGACAGTGTATTTCTCCTCCTTCCCTCCCCCAGGGACGTTTCTGAGATCAAAAGCTCAGAAGTTTTTCGAGTCATGGCAGGAAAAGTGGGTGCATTATGTAGGGTCCCTTTAGCTTCTCTGTCAGGATCAGGAGAGGAAAGTGTTTGCATCCAGCCCAGAGCTTCCCATGGGTGAAGTGCTCAGGACCTCCAGCACTGTTTCCGGGATGGGTAAATTAAATTAAATTAAATTGTTCCAACACTCACACACCTGCAAGAGCTGGCACAGAGGGCACTGAGCAGGAAAACGCTCAGAGCAGGGATGAGGCCTCCAGAGGCCAGAGAGTTTGTTTTCTATTGCTTTTCCTACTCCATCCTGCTCCATAGAAGATTAATGACCAAGCTTGACCTTCAGCAATTTAATTTTCTGAGTGTGTTTTTTCATTGATCAATAAGTTGCCTGTTTTGGACTTTAACTGATTGTCTCTGAATTGTTACTCCACACACATGCCTGCAAGCAAGGTACCCTGTGACATCTTTGCCAAGCTAATCACTTCCTGCCACTGAAGCCTAATAGATCTTATTCCTCTCCCATGCAAGGCCTGAAGTTGTTCTGCTGAGGAAAACTGAGTGGAAATTGGATCTCAGGAGAAAATACTTTCTGCAGGGTCAGAATTTTATATAAACCTTAACCTTTAAGTAAAATACCTCATCAAAACTAAGGAAATTAAAACATCTACTTTTGTAAGCAGCAATTTTTTTTTTGCCCAAAAAACCAATTTGCTTATATATGTGGAGAAAAAAATGCAGACTGGATTGTCTTTATGGGCTGGGTTTTGCCATCCCTCCTGCTTTGAACCCACTCCATTGCCCAACCTAAAGCTGAGTTTTCACTGATGATGATTGTAAAATAATAGTACTGTGTTTTGGTCTGGTATTTGGAAAGTCCCATCTTCTTGGCCTTTTGGGGTGGTTGGTAACTGCATTTTAAACCTTTGAAGGAATGAAGAAGTTTGGATTTTTAGCAGAAGTTTCCCCAATCAGCAAATTCTGTCCCTTGAGAGGGACTACACACTCTGCCCCTCAGGAGGAAAATGGGCTACAGCTCCCTCGTGTAGAAGTAGCAATTTAATGTTCCCCTCCTGCATCAGAGGCAGGTATCCTAAAAATGCTAAGGATCTTCTTGAGGCACACAAATTACCCTGGGATCAGACATGTACCATGGCATGAATGACCACTGGTAGCTCAGGATCCAGAACTTCAGTAATAGAAAATACTGAAGGCATTAGATGTTCAGAAAACTAACAGCTATCTCTCCGGAGAAAATACAAACTATTCCCACAGCCTGTCATGCTTCCTCCTTCTGCCTTTTTATTATTAAGACCTTTGTTTCCCAGTTTCCCCCTTTGTTTAAATTTAAGGACATCTCTTTTCTTCTTAACAGGAATAAATATTTCATCCCAGGAATGTTTATGGGTCACTGACAGTGATGCACAATTTGTATTTTTCTCATTAAGGGCTTCCCAGCCAAACTTCAGCTTTTCCCTGACTGTTGCTTCAATTAATCTTCTGTTTGGCATTTGGCTGCCTATTAACGCTAACAAAATATTGTTATGAAAACATATCAAATTGCCCTTCTAAGGCTATAATCAGTCTTTTTGGCATGAAGTACAGTCAGATTCAATCTGGACTAAAAGTTCACTTCTAAATTTCAAAACTTGATGCAATCTGTAAAGGTTCAATAAATTAAATTCCTTCTGCCCCATGTGATATGTGAGCTAATCTACTCTTTCATTTAATTTGATATGCCCTCAGAGTCAGGTATCACATCCAAAAAAAGTTTGTGTTTGTTGAGTGGGTAATCTCCTCTCTAGAAGTACTGGGATCTCTAAAAACTGCCAAACAAGTGCTTGGTTTGGCTTTATTTGTTTTGTTTACTGGTCCATGTGGAATTTCCTCCACTGACCCATTGAGACCCCATAGCTACCTCAGATCTCCACCCCTTGGGCCCGTCAGTTCCTTTTGAGCCATCTTTTGTGCACAGATCTTTACACAGAGACAAGAGGCTGGGAAAGTTCCTTTGAATGCTCTCAGAAGGCTTTGCAAACATAAACCTGATTTTCATAAAATTGCACTGAGGGAGGTTAGTCTCACCTCCCTTGCAGGATGACAAAGGAATTTTGCACAGATGTTTTGTCTAAGACTGGCTCTAGTCTGGGACCAAGAAGATTGGAAGTCAGACCTCTCTTCTCCACGTCCTATCTCAGGGCATTCCCATGAAGGTCATTTGGCTGCTGACAAGTGCTGGAGTCAATGTAATCACTGAATCTCAGTGAATTCCCCAGATTAAATCTTTTCCCCTATTTGTATATTACAGAGTAGATCTATGCAAGTCCCTTATTTAGTTTGCCTCACAAAAGCATGAAATTGTTGTTTCAGTACTTCAGTGACAACTGAAAGATGTATATGCTGGAATTGAATGCAGCATCAAAGTATGCAAATATTAAAATATGACTCTCTGTGATGGCAAAGGAGATCCAATAATTTGAGGACAAACAAATTTAATTACATAAATATTTTTTTTGTATTACAAATATTTTGTTCCTGAGCATTAATTTAGAGGGGATTTTAGCTTGGCTAATCCAATAAAGAGCAGTGACTTGGAATAAAAACAGCAACAATTACTCCTCTGCTTTTTCTTGTAGCAAGAAGGTGTCCCACCATTCATTTCTAAGCTCTCCAAACACATCCTTTCCATCTCCCCCACTGCTGAAATTTCCCAAATGAACCTCCATGGACAGCAGTGTTTGAGCAAACAGTCACACTCTCCTGTGACAGCAGATCCTGCAGCTGTCTTACCCAGCACACCTAATCAACCTGCTGGGGAGAGCTGAATTATCCCTAATGTAACAGTGATTGAAATGAGTGATTCCCTCCACTCAATCCCAGTGTGAAAAATAGAGACTTTGCATAGATAAATACCAAGGTATGACAAGCAAGTATGGAGCAAAAACCAACTGAAATACCTGGGTTGTTCCATCAGTACTGCATGAATTACTGGAATATTCTGTAAATCAGCTGAATGGTAATTCCAAGTTTGTTTCTGAATGCCATCCTAGCTATAGCTTTTGATATGAATGAGTCACAACTATTACAACTTACTAGATTTCTTAGGGAAGATTGTCAAGGCTCTAGTCCCAGCCACCTGCATTTCATAGGAAGAAGTCTTACAGAAGCCTTTGAAGATCTAGCCAAGAGTTTGTATATCTTTGTGACACAGCTGATGCTGAAAAAAGAGCCTCCAGCAATAATCATCACTGATTGCCAGCCCTGGATACGGCACCCTGGATCTACAATAGAGTAGAATAAAATAGAATAGAATCCAATGCAATAAAATAAAATTATTTCTGTTGGAAGGGGCCTACAGGGATCATCTAGTCCAGCTGCCTGAGCAGTTCTGTGTTGATCACAAGTTAGAGCCTCAGTTTGTCCTGTCAAAAGGAAAAGTATTACAGAAGTGAAAGAAGAGAAATTCTGGCACCACCACACCTGCCCAGCCTGTTTGAACAAACAGCTCAGATCTCTCAGAAAGAGACTCCACCAAAAGTACACATAGTCTAAACTAATTTTTGCTCTGTCACCCTGGGCTCATTCTTTTGTTTCCTAGCCCCACAGGCCAAATCGTGAAACTCTGCTCCCGAGAGGTTGCCCTGAACCATGAAACCAGAGGACCATACTCCAGTCACCCCATTTGCTCCAAGCAGTGCCTTACATTGCAAGAGACTGTAATGAAGTCATTAGGTCTAATGGAGGAGAAAATAGCTATTCAAAGTAGATCTAGCACCAGAACTGGACTGAAGTGGAATTTTCCATTTTATACATATGAAAGATGAGCTGCTACTGCACCTCACTGCTGCAGAATTAGCCATGGATACAATTATGACTCTTCTCTCTTCGGCCCTGCAAATCTCCTTTCTAAATTCTCAGTCAGCAATAAAGCAGTCAATGTTTATGTAAAATGCTTATAGTGCTTTCCTCTCCCTTGTGCTCCTTGTCAGTTTACCCTTAGATTGCAAGAAAATATATTGTTTTTCCATGCTGGAAGCATTTCCCAGATGCCTAGGGAAGCCCTTCAAGTACCAGGTGCTGTTTTTAATGAGTAAGGCTTTCAGCTTTCGTAACTACAGTGTCACTACCAGCAGTGATATTTGCTACATGCTGTGGTTTAAGGGCGAAAAAAAAACCCCACCAAAAACCCCCAGAAAACCCCCAAAATACCTCAAAAAACCAACAAAAGCCACTAACAAGACTGTCAACTCAGCTCACAGCCTCTCCCTGTCCTGGGCTACTACAGAGCATGAGCCCTTGAAGGTTACTTCTCTTCCAATTTCAAATATTGACCTTGATGTTCTGTCCCTTACAATATTCTTTAAAATCCATCATCTGCAAACTAAGTTTAAGTCAGGAAACCTAATTAGTAACAGAGACAATAAATAACAAGCTTAAGGGGAGGGAGGAGAGAATTTCTTGCAGGTGGCCAGCTCTTAGCTGAATAATTCTCTGTGCAATGGTCATGCTTCAAAAATTTAATTCTCTGTAATTTCATTTAGGATGGGGAAAACAAAACAAAATGAGCAAAGTGATATAGGATTTCATTTATATTCTGACAAGTACATTCATCTAAAGTTTAATCATAATAGCTGCAGTTACTGTACGTTTCTTCCAAAGCATTTAATGGTGTGAAGCAAGTGGCAGTAAAAATTATATAAAAAAAAAAAGGATACTTGGCATTATAATTTGCTATTTTTATACCAAAAAAAGAAGTTGTCTCCCTACTGTCAGGCTGATTGTATTAATCTGAGATTCCTATGGTCCTTCAGACTTGATTGCTTTTGATTCTTGTTTAGTAGAAGTGCTGATGAAGGAGCTGAAATCATAATTCCTATTTAGAAAGCAAAGAGGAGGCCACTTCAGTTCTGTGGTGAGTAGCACATTTTGTTGTTTTAATTAAAAAGTTGTTCTGAGAAGCTTTTGCAGTATTCAGAGCACAAAAGATGGTATTTTTAAAGACACTTTGGGGATCACTCCTGCAGTTTTTCTGAGCTATGTTGATGTTGCTTAAACACACTAAGGAAGAGAAGCAATCATTGAATTTGAAATACGTTTTTTACCTCAGAAATTGTAAATCAATCCTCTCAATGATGAAAATATATTTTCCTTTATGTAGTTCTTAAATTGCTATCCATCTATTAAGGCTCTTAAAGAGATATTTTCAGCAACATAACACCCTCTAAAACAAACAAACAAAAAAGACTTATCAAGAACTGAAGGTGCTTAGCCCAGAAGTGCAGTGATTTTCAAGTTCCTGCTCCCTTTGAGATGAACCAAAAAACCCTACAGGTCAAGGCTTGTACTCCCTGAGAGTTTGCCAAAAGTGAGCCATGAGCCACCATTCCGTTCTGGAGACAGCAATGGCTGCAGGTTCATCAGTGCCCTACACAACCCTCCAAGCAAGCCAGACTCCCTAGAGACTTAATTTTCACTTTTAAAAATCAATACACTTCACTGGTACTTTCAGCTTTTTACTCAACAGCAGCATTGAAAATTAATATCTTACTGAGATTACTGAGGGAGGACTTGGGAGGGCATATAAGATTTGGATTCATTCAGAATCATGTGATAGCTCAGGTAAGATGCTGTTGGCTTAGAGAAACTAAGATAAATCATATTTAGGGTTTTTATTTAATGATGCCAGGATCCTTCACATTGTCTGTGACTCAGATCAACTGTTCCTTTTGCACTGGAATAATGACAAAAGCCTCTTAGCCTCTTAGATTTAGCTCTGGCCTCAACTCAAACTACACAGATGTATTTGGGTTAAGGTTAGGCTTGCTGTGTTTCCCTCTGCTCAAGTTATCAGCCAAAATAGTTCTCCCATGGCAAAGAGTAGAAGTGGTTGCAAGAGATGTAAAGGTCCCATCATCAAAGATTAATTTCCTAGTCTCTGGAACTACCCTTTACTAGAGTTGCATTTTAATTACCTCACAATGCTATCATTTACTTGAAAACTGACTTCTGGTTAAAATTTAAGATCCAGGTTTCTCTGCTGGAAAAGCTGGTCAGGGAAGCCTCAGACTGGCACAGGTCCTACTCATCCCAAAGCATCTTAGTGTGATCTTTCCTATTCACACCTGGAACAGCTGGGCAGGAACATCTCCTCCTTAGGTCTTCAGGTCCCTACAGGCCATGCTCTGTGCATTCATGAAGAGCTAAGGGAGACCAAACCCCTTGTTTTGAATTGTGAGGGAGTAAAAATATGTCACACTTGGGGCTGCTCCATTGATAGAGGCGGAAAGGGGGCCTGGTTGTTTGTCCTGCTCCCCTTCACACATTCTGAGTAGCACTGTAACCCTCACTGTGAAGCCCAGGACAGGTGTCACAGAACACAGGAAAACACTTTCAAGCTGGGACCAAACAGAGCCTTGAAATGCTGCTGTGGGTTCCCAGCCATGTCATTCTGCACCGCCTTGTGACACTTGAGGCAACACTGAATCCCCTGCATCTAATGCTCTCATTTGGAGTGAAGCATCTTCAGCAACTCTAATGTTTGATCTCAGCCTCATAGCTGGGGAAAACTAGCATCTGGCTTGTGATTCAAAGGGAACAGAACAATAACCCATTGAGGCTACTCCTCCTGCCTGTGGATGAGTGAGTCAGATGAATAATTGGACAACGCAGATCAGTTAAGCCTAATTTGGTTAATAGAATTAATTTGCAAATTAGTACACATTAGGTGAATCAGCTGCAATTCATTTTGACAGAAATGTTAAAAAATACAAAAGTAGTTATAATGAAACAGATAAATATTACTGCAGAAATGGTTCCAAGGAAGCCAGTCTCTATGTGGAAATTTTTATCTGTAAATGCTGGGAATGCATAGGTTGAATTTCATATAATCAGTAGGAAGCATGTCTTCTTCCTGGCTTGTACAGCCTTTATTACCCTGACAACTCTTAATGGATTTTAAATAATCATTAGAGATGGGCTGAGAAAGTTCTGACTGGAATCCAGGCATAGATGTTGGGACTGATAGAGGGTCTGGCGAAGGAAAATTAAAGAAACTATTTTAAATTTAAAAGCTGGCCTAGGAATATTAGTTGGTAAAATAATTTGGTCCTCTAACACTCTTCCTAGGAAAGCTTGGAAACGTCTGGGCTACTGTTATTCAGTAACAAACACATAGAGCAGATAAATGTCTGATATTTGAACAAGATCAGTGTCTTCAGGGAGGTGATCACAGGGAATAAATGCCAATAGCAGGATTTTATTATTGAAAGGCTTGGAAAATTCTGTGGTCAGGTACAGTTAATAGGATCTCCTGAGCAAAAATCAAGCTGCAGCTCCTGGAGCACTAAGGTGATTCAGGAAGATGCTGAGCTCTGAGCTGTGTGTGCTCAGAGTAAACGAAAAGGCAAGAGCAGGGGAACCAATGTGCCACACATAGATGTGTGACCCAGAAGAAAACCTCCATTGTTGGCTTGACTGCACAATGATGGCAACACCTGGTGTAGAATAAATGTTTCTGGAGGAAGAAGATCAAATCATGGCTGTAGTTTAGCATCAGTTTAGCAGTTTAATGTGACACTTCCCTGGAATCCACAAGCACCTGAAACACATGTTGTGTGGTCGCTGCACCATATCAATCTCTGCTCCTTCTGAGCTGTACATAGGGG
This sequence comes from Petroica traversi, assembly GCA_025920805.1. NCBI lineage: Eukaryota > Metazoa > Chordata > Aves > Passeriformes > Petroicidae > Petroica > Petroica traversi. Next base: position 12,602,524 of record JAHLSL010000007.1, read on the forward strand.
TTTGATCCCTAACAGGAACAAATTGTGCCTTTCTGCAGATTTCGGTACAACTGCACTTTGTACTTGCTTTGGATATGACCAATCCACACTGTGTATACGGGATTTCGTTAGCAGTGCACATTAGGTAACAGTTTTAATAATTAATTTATTTTTTTAGTGATGTTCTTTTATATTTTATTCTACTGTCACTTTCCTGCATGGCAGGGATTCACAGGTGTAGCAAACCTTTTGTAAAGTAGTTCACTGCAATCAATTTGACTTACTCCAATAGTGGAGCTACCAGAAAAGCCAACCTGTCTAAAAAATCTATTACCTATAAAATTTTTATTCTGTGAGTCAAACTTCACAGGCATGCTATTGTGCCTTTCTGAAAGGATTTAAAGTTGCAGAACAGCCATAACAGTAATGTTGTCCAGCCACTGAATTATACATTGAGAAAACTGACCTAGCATTACACCGTGTCCATCAAACTCGGAGCTCCCGGCTCACAGTCATGGCTTGTCAGGTTTGATGGGGAGCTGGTTAAACGCAGTGTCAGAGCAGGTTACCTGGGGCAGTGCACTGAAGGCTGCTCACCACTTGGCTGAAAGCCCTCTGGTCTCTATCAAATCCAGCAAAATACTGGAAAATAATTCACAGTGTAGACTTCCAGTGACTGAGTCATGGGTTCCACTTTTCCATGTTAATGCTTTGTAACTATGAATGAGAAACGAGCCACTCTTCCCAAGCTCTGCCAGCTCGTCACAACCTCCTGCTCCTTGCACACGTGAGGATTCACAAACCACACTCAGTGATAGCTGGGCCTCCCAGTTCACAACTGCAGGACTGAGGCACAGGTCACCAGGCAGGCCAGGACTCCATGTCACGTGGATTTCTGTTCTTTGACCTGAGGCATTTCCAATGGTGGCCACTGACACCCCATCAGCAACCCCTGGAAAGACCAATGCCAAGGGTGGATTCAGGGTCTCTTCCTGATCACTTTGCAGATGGGGAGCATTAGGACACCTTCCTCCCCCAATGGCTATTCTCACTGCTGTCCCTTGGTGCTCAGAATACAGCTGAAATTGTGCTCAGCAGGGAGAGGCAGAAGTGAATAGAGTAATTCAGAGTTAGCAACCAAGTGACAAATGCAGAGCCCTTCCTTTCAAGTTTGCATCAAGACCAACAAACTGTAGTGCTGTTGCCTCTGCCTGGCTTCAGGCAGACTGCTCAGCTGAAGACCCACATCATTGACTAAGCAGCTCTTGTGCAATCAAGATTCAGATCCTGTTGGAAAAAAAATAGACTGAAGCTTTGTCAGAGTCACATTGAGAGGCAAAGAAAAACTGTGGATAGAACTCTCCCAGAGCTGCGTGCAGCTGGGGGAATAGCACAGGATTCTTGGCTGCAGAACTCTTTTCCAGGACACGCTAGCAAAGACAAACAGCCCTGGGCTCTGGTAATCTTCATGCAGCTTGAAAGGAGGCTTTGCAGGCCAGAGTTCAGAGAGATCTTCCGTCTCAGAATGTTTGTCAGTCCTAGAGCACACCAACTGCTGTCATAGCATGGAAAACAAAGCCAGAAAACCAACTGCGCTTTTAGGGCCTTTGAACTGCTATGGCTCTAATGACATATTGCAGAAACATTACGTATAAGATAAGGCACGTATGTAGATAGCAGCTGATGTGCTGCAAAAGCCTTTGTTTGTGTGACCCTGCGTGTAGCTCAGGCCGGGGTTTTCTCCAGAGGCAGAGGAAAGCCCCCGAGATGCCCACGCAGACATTAACCTCGCGCTCAGGACACGCGTTATGTAACCCAGCAGTGGCGGTTTAACCATTGCTTCATCCACAGTGCCCCTTGTTGTTGGAATTTCACAGTTCAGCACACACTAAATTAATTCTTTTACTAGGTCAGGCCTGGTAACAAGCGTTGATTTAAGCAGCTTATTGCAACAGAAGACTGAACACTGTTCCTGAACGACCGCTCTCTATGATCCTACAGAGGATGGGTTCTGCTCCTGGTGACACACACCCAGACACCCAGCCATCCTGGGAGTGTGACAGAGCAGAAGGATTTGCCACTGATATTTGGTAGCATTTTCAGGGAACACCAAATGTTATTTATTTCCTAATCTTCCTACAGAATAGAAAGAATTGCTGCTCTGGGCTATTTCAGAGAGATAATGTGAGCAACTCATTTGAGTTGTATATTGACCTCAGGCACTGTAAAGATATATTTTGCAGTGCTTTAAAAAACTACTAATGCAGATTTCTGTACTTCTGAAGATCCCTGGAGTGCACTTCAAAGATTTTCCTGAAGTCTTAAACTACACATGTCTGGTCAAGTCCCATGTTATTTGTTGTTATTAGTCAAACACCCCTAATCATTGGTCATACCATCTTCCAGGCTGTATTCCCAATGCTAAAGCAGCTTCTTAATACATACTTGCAGTCCTAATTGGCCTAGGCATAACAGCTCCAAAAGAACCATATTAACTATAATCAGTGACAGACATATACTAAATCCTATGTTGAAACATGGGAGTGCTTTCTGTGACCAGCTCTTATCTCTAATCCCAGAGTTGAAACCAAATCTCAATTCTCCCAGTGTTAAACTGTTTAAAGATCTGGGTTCAGCAGGTCTGTCTTTTCCTTGTATTTAATACCTGCCTAGCACTGTATTTGCATTCTTTTTGAGTTTTGCCAGTCTGAACATAGATGCTTTGAGGCAGATTAATCTAGGCAGGGAAGAGCACCATGTTGCTTCCATGCATTATCCACTGAGTAAGATGCCTGATCACAGAGTCTTCTTTCCAGAAGGGAGTTTTAACAAGCTTTCTCAGGCTCTGCTCTTCTCCTGCAAATCATCTCTCTTCAACCTTTAGGTCTCCACAATTCCCTCTGCACCCTGCTGAGCTCACCCACCTCACACCTGAGGGCCTCAAATTCCCTCCCTCTCCCCTTGTCTTTCAACAGTCTTTCAGATTCGCCAGATCAAAATACAAAAATCTCTCTCCTACATGTCCCACTTTCACATGCTCAACAGCACTTCCATTTCAGTAGAGTGACCCCAGCCCCCACACCTGGACCCCTATTGATGTGGTTACTTAGTGCAGGAATCACTGTTGCAGGCACAAGACTGAGGAAGACACAGTGGAGGGATGGAAGGAGTGAGTCCTACTGAAAACACAGACCACAGCTCCTTTTTGCTCAAAGGACAAGGGGGTCCACTTTGAATCTTGAGCCACTGGAAGGGCCTCTCTCATTCCTTTTTATCCTTATTGTTTTTTCATCCCCAGCCTGCATGTATATCATTTTAGGTTGCTTTCAGTTTTATACTAGCCAAATCAACTTCTCTCCTCTGAAAACACTCAGAGGGACATAATTTAAACAAGCTAGCACGTGCCTTACTGTCTTTTCACTGTTTGGTTTTATTTTTGTTGTTTTTGTAAAGCATAATGATACATCAATGACATATCTGCAAACATTTCCATTTTTATTTTAGTAAATGCAGTGAGGGAAGACTGACCCTTCACAAAACCTGAAACATACTCAGGCAGACTCTGAGAGTGGTAATAAAGACTAGGAATTTAATACCATTCTAATATACAACTTATGTTTGTTATTTTTCTAACCAGTGTATTACAGAATAAATACAGAAAATACAACCAGGATTGCACAGATTTAAGTATTTATTACAAGAACTGGTAAATCATTATGCTTTCAAGATTTTACATAAAATCCACTGAGTTAATTGATCCTCCTTACATTCCAATGGGCTTTGGCTGAGTCTCCTAATGATATTAAAATCCATCTGTTATTAAACATCATGTTTAATACAACAGTATGCAAATTCTGGGATTTGTAAATATCATTATGCAAAAGTTCAAGACCACTCATGCTCCTCTTGATGTTTGCAACATAAAATCTGTAGACATCAATAAGAAGAGATTTGGGATATCTTTTTAATTGCACTGTATACAAGTATCGACAGAAGAATACAATACAGTAGTCACAAAATTAAAGAGGCTTCAATGAAACCTACAAAGAAGAGCAGCAGAGAATCAATGAAGTAAAAGCAATATTTCAAAAAATAATAAACCAGACCTGACAGTTTTGGAAAATGTACTGAAAAAACCCACAAATTAATTGGCACAGTTTAACAACCTAATTTCTAAGTGCACTTCATAACAACTCTCCTTACAAGCTGCTGTTTTCCCAGAAGATAATGACAAAAAGCCTCATTAGAACATCACTGTTTTATAGTGACAGATTTTATTGCATTGCCAGCTGTGAATCTAAAAAAAAAAACAACCAACCCCCCTAAAAACTCATATAAAGGTTCCTAAAAACCCTATTTTCTTTTGTAATTGTCAAAAAATAGCAACATAGCACTTCCATGTTTGTGAATACCCATAATTCTATTTTTAAAAAAAATAGAAGTTAAAGAAAAGTGATTTTTGTTTTAGCTTCAAAAATAAAGAAACATTTAAGAACAAGTTATTTCAATGGTCAGAGAGATATGTACAATATGGTAGATTTGAGTCCAATCCATGTTCATGAATGCAGACTTAGAACCTGTTGATCCTGAGTAACTGTAATTATAAACTGGCAGGAGCAGGCTCTTACCTTCACCCATTATAAGCTTTTTCACAACCTGTCCTAGGCTAAAAAGAGTAGATACAGTATATACTCTGTATACTGATTTATACAAAAGGTCTTTTACAGCTCTAACCCTGTTATTGCTAGGCTAAAAAATGAGTATTTTAGAACAAATTACATGAATCATAAAGGATAAAACTGAGAGGCAGCTTCAGATGACTGAATTTCTACTTGAGCCATTTTAAACTGGGTACACTGCAGCCACTTGCGGAGCACAGATGAGCTGTTGTTCATTTGGCCTGACCCCTGCAACATCCTCAGGCTGTGGTGGTTGACATTGCTCTGGATGGCTTGGAGGCGGAGCTGGAGTCCAGCAGATAAATGCTGTTGAAATGATGCAAAACATTTAGTTTCTTGCCTTTAACACTGTGAAGGGTAATGATTGCTGGCCAGGGAGTTTCTTACACTGCCCCAGTGTCAAATTTCTTTCTTGCACATCCTGCACTGTGGTGTTGCTATAGAAGGGAAATGTGCTTACAGACAACTCCATACTGACACCAACTCCAGAACTTTTCTTCTCTTCACCAAAAATCTCTAGACTCATGAACCACACTGATCCACCTTCCTCTGCCTTACAAAGAGGGCCAGAGGGGACAGTTTTATCCAAGCAAACACGCCCACAATATCTTCTTTAGAACACAAATCTATCTCTTGAGTCAGGAGTCCCAATCCTGATTTGCCAAGGAACTCTCAAGCCTAAGACATTAAGAAAACTACAGCTCAGGGAACAAGCAATCTCAGTAAATAGAGAGGAAAGGCCCCAATGCAGAACCTGGTTAGAGGAAAGTGTTCCAGAAGGGCAAAGGAGAGCAGTACTGACTAGAGGGCAAGTATCTCAGCCAGTGATGCTCTACCTGTGCTCACACTTCAGAGCTTCATCTCATCAGCATATGCTACAATTATCTATTTTCAGAGAATTTGGAGATCACATCTTATTTCCAGAATTTACAGAAATGTATAATACTAAGAATAAAAGGATAAGGTAATAGAAACAACTTACCTTTAGGTTTGACTGTATCATTGGCAACCACATTGGTATGAGCTGCAAGAAGAGGTGCATTGTGTTATTAAACAAATGACTATAAACATGCTACAATTACTGTGAGACAGAGAAGGATACATCTAAAGCATTTAGCTGTTTGAATTGGCATGGTCTGGACCACAAATCTGAAAATGTGGTTATTTCAAGTATTTGGAGACAGTAACTCCCAGATGTAAAGACGCCAGTTTCCCTTGTCTGTAGCTTGATGAATCACCAGTAGCAATTATGATATCCTGTTTAAGGCAATGATGAAAATATAGAATTAAACTTGTTACAGGAGGCCACTTCTTACTTTCCTTGTGAAGGTGTTTCTGTATGTGCAGGTGAGCAATACTGGAGTAAATAAACATTTTGCATGGTGAGGTATACATCAAGAAATGAAAAAAAAACCAAAAAACCATGCAGCAGTAGTTCTTAATAACAGGTCATATATTTACACGGTAACCAACATTTTATAAGCCACTAGTCACATCAGTGCTTCACTGCAGAATATGAGATATTCTGTAGGCCAGGGAGCACAGGTAAAAGCAATCCAGAATGACAAGGTGAGGAGGTCTGCAAATCTGTCAGCTGTGATTGGACTGGAGGGATATATACTTCAAACTCCTGTTTTTCATGGAACTTCTACTTCTGAGGAAGTGTAACATGACAACCTTATGAAAGCCAGAGAGGCATTTCTAGCAAAAGAATTCATGTTTTTCAACATTAATTTAACCACTGAGGTTACTGTTCTAAAATGTTATTCCAAATGGCATTAAAATTTGCAATTTGCCAATTATGCTACCGGGAGCTGCAAGTTAAACCTAATCACTATTGACAACATTAGATAAAGTGCTGTTTCCCTTGTGCAAGGAATGATAATTGTTTCCATTTCAGAGCTCTTTTGCTGGAGAAATATATGCAGCTCTGTCAGGACTCATTACTTAGTCTACCTCATGAAGAACCATAGTCAAAGCTCAGCATTTACAGAGATGAATGGCAAAACAGCTGGAATGCAGCCAGATGCAGCAGACATGCAAGCTCTGTACATCCTTCCATGGGCTCTCACACTAACAAAGTGTTTAATAAGATGCAGTGACCACAATCCCAATGTGTGTTTTTGGTGAGGAGGGAACAGGTCTGAGAGGCCATGCACCACACCCCACTTCCATCGACAAAACATCACTGACAATTTCATCTGGCACTGATGAAGTTCCTATGGGGACAGCCACTGGTGGCAGGACTGGGGTCAGAAGTACATCAAGCAAGAAGGGAAGCCAGGTAGAGCACTTAGAGTACCCCTCTGCATCTGAACAATTCACTGGACAACTTTTACAGTCAGCTGAGAGAATCAAGCACTTCACATCCAGTTCATCTTGTCCCAAAGCAAGTATCTAAAATAGATCAAGATGAATCACGTCCAAAAATACTGACTGTAAAGGGCACTCATGGAAACTAGCTTTTATCAATATCTCTTCTGGACAAGACTAAGGTCAGATACAGATCTTTGTCCTCCAGCACCAGTTCTGTCTTCCAAGGTCTGAACATATTTAGGGAAATGAAACATTCTGCTGCAGGCACAAGTAAGCAAACCCTCTAGTGCTACAGCTGCCAGATAGATAAGCCACACAAGAAGGCATTTTTATGGAAGCACTTGAGTTTTGTTAACTAATCCTCAGCCAGCCTTTTCTTCACAAAGGAAAAATACAAAACACTAGTTAGAAAGAACAGCTGGAAGAACAGAATGCTGTCAGTTACCACCAAATTTTTTGAGTCTGTATTTTCAACAGAACTATATTGATTCTGGTTCAATTTTTGAAGGCAAATCAGGCTGTAGAACAGGCTGGTCATGGAGCTGTCCTAGCTCCCCAAATCTGCTGTCTGCCCAGTTCTCTAAAATGCTACACAGCAGCTGCTGGAGCTGCCTAAAACCCTTGGGTCTCTGCAAAAGGCCTTGAGTTGTTCCTGTCTTTACTGTAGATACATTTGATGGTCAAAGATGTGATCAGCAAGGTACTGGTCTCCATCTCCAATGCATATCCTGGTATGGAACTTTCCCAGTTCTTTTGACATAGAAAAGGAGGAGAAATTTGAACACTTTGATTTATGCCCTTCTAAAGCAGAATGCTTCCTTTCAGAGGAATTTATAAGGAATGAAATATATAGGTGTATATACGTGCATCTGTGTAAATGTGTGTGTCTGTGTAAATATATCTCACTAAAACTTAACAAAAAATTAAATACAAAACAGCTGAAATGTTTTCATAGGAAAGCAACTTTGTTTTTCACACCAGATTGGTAAAGACACTCTAACATCAGATCCAAAAAATATCCTCTGTGAATACAGGAAACAGCTCAATACTACAGGAAGTAATCAACACATCTTAATGCTTTCAGTGTGTTTTTAATTTAATAATAAAGGCCAACAGTACCAGAGGAGGAAACCTCACAGCACCAACACAAGCAGGAGATTAAGGAGTGCTTAGCTCAGGTATAAAGAAAATCCTTGTTTCAGTGAAGGAGAGATGCACTGTTTATGCCATCTCTTTTTTCTCCTGATTTGTCACACATGAAATGGCCTAGGATAGGTATCCATAAACTGCCTGACACCATGTGACGTTCACCACCTTCTCATTTTGGTGCATTAAAGATGCACATGAGTTAATCATGCAATGACTTCACTAACAAGTTATGTTTTTGCACCACCTGAATCCTCAGATAAAATAAAAGACACTGCAGTAAATATCATCATATGAATGATAAATGGCCACTATTTATCAACGCTACGGTACTCAGTGCCAAAAAAAAATTAATTGGGAATTATTGATTTTGCTGAATAAAGCTCTGAAAGAGTTACAAGAATGCTCTGTATAAAAAAAACTAACTCACTACACTATGTCCTTTCCTTCTGTGAAAACTAAACCATATTTGAAAGACTTATATCTAAAATGAAAGCGAAAAAAAGCACTTTAAAACACAAGATAAAATTGTCTAGAATTAAACAAACTACCAAAAGACTGCCCAGTAAACTCATTTTCGAAGAATTGTCATCATTCAGCTTTATGAAGTAGGAGTAACAAAGTTCTACTCCACAGTCACTGAAGTGAAGTCTCAAATTTGATTTTTTCAATTAGAGAAGCCACTCACTGGTTCCTGTGCGAATTAGCTTTGCACTGCTGTGTCTTTCAAGGACTTCAAATATACAGTAAGTCTTTCACTAAATCATGGCACTTATTTTTCAGATCTACAATAAATATTTCTGGAGTCAGCTAGTTCTGAAAAAATAGTAACCTGGAACTATGAATCCTGTAGTACCGTTACGTGTATGTACTGTTCATGTAGGATTTCACTTTAGGGCTGAGTAAAGGGGAGTGGGTCACCCAGATTCTTCTCTTCCATCTCCCATCCACTAAACATGAAAGCTTACACCTAAACTCAGAGTTCCACAGTTTAATGAGCTAGATTTAATAGTAACAACAATGTCCTTTTAACCTGACTTAGCGTTATATTGATATATACTCTCAAATATAACCCCCTGAAAGCATTCATTTGATTTGTGACATGGATTTGGCCCTGAAGGCCTCTCTTTTCACAGCTTTTAAGCCACTCTTCATCTTTGTCAAATTCTGAACATCCTGGACTGGTCAAAAGAGAAGCCCATATGTCTATCAGACACAGCCATAATCACTTTAACATCCCTTAGTGACAGAATTTCTGTAGTGAATCAAGCCATTACAGATCTGGGTTTCACAACGAGTGTGAATGTTTTCATGTCAGCTGACATAAAGGCCTTCAATTTTACCTTCTTTATTTTCAGTTCTTGCTTGATCATAAAAAAATGGAGTAAAGCAATAGTCAGGAATTTCCTTTATGGCAACGGAAGAACCATATTAACCTTAACTACTCATGTGGATACCCTCTTGCACTGGGAAAACATAAAAAAGGCTAGTAAAATTATACTTGTGGGACCACCTCAATCCTTCTGCAAACACTATGATAACCCCTGGAAGACTTGTTATTATATAATAACAAGAAAACAAAGTTTTTGTTATCCACCTAATAGAATGGGAGGCTCAGAATGCAGAGGAGATCTGCAAAGGACCTATGATGATTAAAAGATAAAGAATGGCTGAAAATTCAGGCAATAGCTAGATGTTCTTAAAGTCGGTGACATTAGTTGTGTCTATTAGAGGAATAAGATCATTACTGGCATTAGTGACAATGGAAAGAGAAAGTAGATTAGATGCTCATTTAAAAAAAACCAGGAGAACTTGAACTTCAGATTGTGATTCGGTCTTTTTACCATGGATTTTACTTTTCAGTATGCTCTGCTAGGGTATATTGTGGCACTAACATTCAACTTCAGTTTCTTCCACTTTCTTTTTTTGAGTGGGAGGGAAAGCAGAGGTCAGCACACTAAGAAATCAGAATAATCAGACAATATCATTAACTAAATATTCACAGTATGATGTGCCTACCTTTACAAAGATAGTAGAGTTGCATTCCTGTAAAGCCTCCATTAAACTGATCACATGCAGGCACACCATTTCCACCATCTTGGAAAAGAAAAATCAAGTGTAAAACCAAATTAATGTCCAGCACAACAATGTAATAAGATAAGCCAACAGTCTCTAAGAAGAGTCTTCCTATATTTGCCAGTCAGTTTCACTGAACTATGAGGCGTACATTTATTAACCACTGACACACAAGATTAAATATTATATGAGCACATATGGGTTGTTTTCCGTTATTTTGTTTTACTCCAATGTGGTAACATCTATCTGTTGAATATTTCAGTCCTTTATGTATTTTAATTCTTGCCACATATCAAAACAAGTTGTCTTTGGCTTTGTTCTTTTCAGACACCATAAATTGTTTTTTATGTCTTTGCTATGTAATTCTCATCAATCTGTGTGTCAGAAAGTGATATTTTTATTTATTGAATCTTTGAAAATTAACATACTCATAAAACCCATATTTTTATCCCCTATCAAAAGACAATTTATTGTTTTGAACTGACAGCTGGTCCATAATTCTTCCATTTTGTATCATAATTTATGACAGATGCAAATATCAGTTATTTGGTAGTAGACAGCTTTTTATGTTTTATATTGTGTAAACTCGCAGGTACAAGACCAACACCCTGAGCCAGCAATGAGTATTTACAGTGCCTGTCTAAACTACATGTAAATTCCCCTCCATATAATAAACTTAGCTTTTATGTTGTGCTTTTCATCTTCAAAGTGCTTCACAAGCACTAACTAACCCCACACCACCCCTGTGAGACAGGCAAGTATTATTATCTACATTTCACACAGCAAGAGCTGAGGCAGAGAGCTTAATAACTGTGACACTAAAGCTACATAATGATATACTTTCAGAAAAAGGATTGGAACTTGGGACTTCTCAGTCATATTCCTGTCCCAAGGCTTGAGAGGCTTTTGTGTCTGACGAGACAACTGGCTAGTTAGAAATGCTGTGCAAACTTCCCATTTCTTCAAACAGAGCTTCCTGAAACACTGTTCCCAGCAATGGCTTGTGAACCACAGACACCCCACCATATGTCAGAGATAAAATGTCATCTAAGGACAGCTTTAGGTGCTCCTTGCCTGATATGGACAAGACATAGGAACTATAACTGGCTGAGACATTCAACGGCAGCCCATGAAATTACAATTAAAATGGCAATGTCCATACCTGCCTGGGATGGAAGATGCTTCACAGGGGGAAAAGGGAATTATATAAAACAACTTCCATATACACAACAGGTCCACATTTTAAAAAGAAAGAAGAAAACCCAAACAAATCAAGAATGAAAACCTTGATAGCACCAAACCTTAGAAACTCAAATCTTAAGAGCACCTGTCTTAAGAGAAATGGGCCATGTGAAAAAATGTTTCCCACTCAAAGCTAACATCAGGCTCAGTGCCATCTCAGTGAACATCTCATTTAAAAAGTTTTGACCTGTCACGACTGTCTGGGATGTGGGAAACACAACAGGCCTTGCCCATCAGAAACAAGCTCCCAACCTTAAACCTGCAGGCACAGAGAATCATTAGCCAAGGGTAAGCAAAGGAACAGCTATGAGTGGGCTGATGGAATCCCTCTGAGTTCTTACTGTACAAATTTGCACCAAGAGAAGAGAGCATTTGGGATAAACAAATGTTTAAAGGTTATTTCCAAACAAATGGTATGGATGATTTCTGGACAAGAAATCTTATCTCTAGAGATGCCTGCTTCCAGTCATTCATTACTCAAAAATGTTTCAAGACGTATTTCTGTAGCTTATTTTTGACGACTAACCAGTGAATTACGGGTGGCCAATTGTCAGCAGTTGTGTATTTTTTCACCATCACATAGTAAAAACAATCAAATGGATACTCACAGAGTTATCCTAGAACAGTTAATTTCTGCTGTAAGGCAGAGTCAGATAAAACAACAGACCACAGCAAGAGCAGGAATATATTTAAAATGAGACGTGATGCAAGGAGCTCTTAATCCAACAAGCAGCATCTCAAGCTCCTGATGCTGTTTCAGGCAGATTCTGGCTAGATCCAATTTCAGGCCCACTGTGAGACTAAACCACTACTAATTAGCTATCCCTTTAATTTCTCAAAAGCATTTAAGTCACTCTATGATGTTATTCATAGTCTGTTGTATTACACTGAAACAGGGCCAAGCCTCCTCCTAGTTTAATCTGTACTAAATCTGTCTGCAGCACCTGACTTACCACTTTGTTATGTGCCATTAGCTGGAGGATGCTGGGTGTCACTCGGCTCCAGAACTCCAGGGCTGTGAGGATTGCTGTAAAGCTGAATTCGTTCTGATTCTGGACTGTCGGAGCTACTGCTGTTTGTTCACAGTACACTGTCCAGAGCTGAGCAAAAATAAATGCATGGAACAGGGAACACATGTGCAGAACAGATGTCTGTAGAAACAGAAAATAGAAGGAAATGTTTATTTAAATAAGTGCTTTGGGATACAGTGCAGTACATCCCCGTTATGTGTCTCACTGTGCAGTTTTGTCCCTGACCTTCCCATGCTTTCCACCCATTAGGAACTAGTAAGTCAAGTACACTTGATAACATCTTTTCCATGTTTAAAAAATGAGTTTATTTTTTCAGACCAAAAACTGCAGTTTCAAATATGCTTCCATGCCATCTAAGTGCCTGGAACTAAGGTCAGTCTCTTTAAAAGAAGGTTAGTTTTACAAAACAGGTATTCAGGACTATTTCTGAAACTTTCTTAATGGAAATCTCCACTGCCATCTGTGGAAGGCCTGGAGGCTCTGGCACATATGAGTCCACTTCAGAACCTGAAAGGGTAGTTATCATACAAAATAGATGATCTTACATCTGTTCTGTTAATCTGTCATCCATTTCTGCTTTGCTGGGACTGTTCATGTCACAAGGAAACAGCCAAGGAAAGAGAATTCATTTTGCATACTCAAGCATGGCTCCTTGCTAATCCTTGTTATGTATCACAGTGTCTGAGCCTCCAGGACTGCTGGACATTAACTACGTCATTACAAGAAAGATGCTTCTGGTCAGAGATGTTTTCTCAGTTTGCAAGTGCAAGAGGGATTCATGCTCTGTGGCAGTGTGACTGCACCAAACATCGCAATGGTTGCTTGGTAACTGGAAAGAGGTATTTGAAAGAGCAAAAAAAAGGCCAAAGAAATGAATGGGAAGCACCAGTGTCTTGGCTGGGTGGAGTGAAAGAAATGAGGATTTTATGTATAAGATAAATGATCATTCTGCTTCTGCCACTAATAAAAACCTGGTTGGTGACAAAGACTGCTGCTTGCTATTTGCATTAAACTACTGTCACAAATGTCTTATAATCTGTAATAACTCTTCTTGTCCTGAATTCCTGAAGACTTGTGCTTGAACCAACAGTTTGTAATAATTTTGATCATAAAATTATTTACATGCTATCCAATGCAAATATAAAACTAGAACAAGCAACTTTCTGAGAGATCTGCTATGGAGATGGTCATTGCTAAAGCTTCAATTCAGAATTCAGTTTTTCTTTCCTCACTCCTGTGTTCAGACTTTTTGAAATATCCAAACCTCAATCTTAAAGTGTACCAATTTCATCAGTTTTCTAGGCACATAAGAAATACTGCACAGATATTTCTTTCCCTGGGTCCTGGAATTTATTAAGGTCATACCCCTCCTTTTTTCTTAGTAAAAATACATGTTTGCAATAAGGCCAGTACATAACACATCTCTACTTAAAACACGTAAGCCCTTACCTTTGATTGCTCTGGAAACCCAATCAGAATAACAATAAGGTGGTCAGCAATTTGTGAACCTGCATCCAGTGGAATAGGCATGCAAGATGATGGAGAATTTGGACAGACAACATTGTGTGTCAGAGACCCCAGAAGTAGCCAGGACAGCAAACGAATGTGTGAGACACATTCTATGAATTCTTTGGGCCTGTCAAGAAAGAGCAGATTTTACAATGATACTAAGTTTTCTGGCTTCCCCAAAATATGGAGTCTCCTTATGCACATTTGGCAGATGTAGTGTCAGTGTGCTGGAGACACAGATCATTGATGCAGCCTGTGGGAAGATTTCAGCCCACAGAACTTAGGGGCCTTGACATACCATATATAAGTCCAATAGAACTTATTTGGTGGTCTAAGAAACAGTCTCTAAAAAAGGTTAAAGCATTCACTGATTCATTGCTTCCACATACAATTATTTTTTTACAGATGGGAAGGACTGTCCAAGTGGAAATGCTCCTCTCAGCTCCCCTGGACACCACAGAGCTGCCTTACCTCTACTGTGTTCCATTTCTCCATTGGTAAAATGGAGTTAATTTCTGTGCTCTTGAGCCTCTCTTTGCACATTTGGATTGTGTTTTTGAGGACAAGGACTATGCTCTTCTGTGACACTTAAGTATTCGTCCACCATCTAGTGCAATGTCTAATTGCAAAGTAGTGTGCTTATATAATCTAAAAAGGAAAAGCCCTTTATTGGTGACATCTTGCCTGTCCCTTTGCCACTTCCCAAGCTCTGATTAAATACTCATTTGAATTCATTGACACAGGAAAAAAAAAATTGTTTTTCCATCAATAAATCACTAAGTAAATACGCCACTCTCCCTGCTGGTTTTAGTTTCTAATTTGATGTCATTGTCAAAGACTCATTTTACTCAAGAGGCATTACATTAATTTTTGTTTTTTAATAAAATCTGATGCAATGCTCTTCCTCAAGTCCCTATAGGATCTTAAAGTAATTCATTACTTTCAGTTCAGAACATGTATTACTTTTTTAACATGTAAGAAACTAAAGTGCAAGTAGACAAGCACTCCATTATTTCCAAAAGCAGATATGCTCCATATAAATGCACATGCAGATGTAACTAAAGGACTGGAGCCTAAGCAGTGCAGCTTAGTCCTCAGATTCCTGGACGGGTAGACTAGGACAAAGCTGGGACAAGAACACATTTGTTGAAACATAGCCAAATAGCCTACACTCAAAACATCTCATTTGCTGTCACTATAGCACAAGGGACAGTACCTCCCTTCTTTTAGAAAATAAAACCCTGCACATCAGTATTTCTCACTGTGAAAAGGGACAGAAAACATATCTTGAGCAGGATTTCTCTCATCAAACTTCAGGCAGGTGAAGTTAGTAATTTATCATACATCAGCCTACACTTAAGAGTTCTCACTCACTTGTACTCCACAATTTCAAAGGCCATTTCCCGTTGCATTGACTATAATTCACAGAGTATTTTCTGTAATTCTTGGACTGATCAAGTGCCTGTGTGCTGTTCACTGTCTGCATCTAGACCAAGAATCAAGTTAATTTCCAGTGTTAATCCAGTCAAGCCCCCAGGGTTACCTCCACTATCCCTTTGGCAGGTACTTTAAATATTACATTGACAAACTCCTCAGTCAAGGATCAGGGAGCTGCTGAGTAACTACTTCAATGTTCCATTGCCACCATTCTCTACTGTGGGTCTTATCTATGGAATCTGGCAACAAAACCAATTTTGTGAAGATTTCTAACTCATTCAGTATTCCTTTTTGTGGAAAAGTGTTCTCACCCTTGTTGCATTGCCGAAGGAGGGTGGTAAAGCCAAGGCAAGTACCGGATCACAGCTTTGTTGTCCCTGTGGTTTCCCCGGGTGATTTCCATAGCAGCAATCTGAGCTAAACCAACTTTCAGATGTCCACCAAATGTGTCTTCATGCAGTGGCTGAGAACAAGTCTTCATGTGACTCTGCAAGGCAAAGATCTGATTTCCTACCCAAAAAGAGTATTTTGCTAGAACTAAATTCTTCCAAAACCCAGCGTATTCTATTTCACTCCCCTTCAATTCCTTCTCAGGATCTCTAACTGTCTCTACAAAACGAAGCTCAGAATTAGATTTTTTTTAATTCCCCAGCTCCTATATTAGTAACACTTGTGTGATGCAGATCTTTCCACAGAGGGCCACAATTCCAAGAGGCCAGATAAAATATAAATTTGGCAAAATGTATAGGCAGCTTTTGTGCCAGCAAACTCACTAGCTGATAAATACAAACTTATGCTTGCACATCCAGAGAGCTCAGGTAAAAATGAAAAATCTAACCATTTAACAAGATAGTATCTGGGCAGGAAATGCCTTCATGTGCAATATTCCATTTACTTGTTCAGAAAGAAGCTCTCACTTATTCACCAGCACTATGACTATATTGCACTATTCAGCTATATTGCACTATTCAAATACAAATGCCTTTACACTCCAGCAATAAAAAGGACCAAACCTTTTACCAAAAAACATGCAAATATTTATGCCTGTAAAGATAATTTATTGTCCTGCTTTGCCAGCTTTAAGGGATGTTTCATTAGGCCGTCTTGCAATACTTCTGTATTTCTATTAAGGTAACTTTGCATTACTTTCTATGCAAAGACTTGGTACTAGCCTGTAAGAGAACACATGCTGACTGCAGTTGCTTGCTTTAAAAGGAGAGCCATATGCTTTGCACAAGAAAATCAGGTCATCAGTTATTCAATTATTGTAACAGGATAAAAATCAGTGAACCAATAATATTTTTGTAATAGATAAGTATCTGACCCCAGAAACTTACACTCTCAAATTGCAATTACTTAAAGTCTCTTTCAAGAGACAACACCCTGTGCACCAGCATGAATATCTAATATTTGTTATACAGGTAGGTAAAAAGGATAGGCAGTTATGCAGGCAGATACATTAAAAATCTTAAAAAATGGTGGAATTTTCTAAATAAAATCCTGCAAAGCTTTACCAATTAAGATGTTATCTCAAAGGGAAAAAGAAACCATAATAAACTGAATAGAAACAGTACACTGAAACGTGATTATCTTGAGAATTAATATTTATACCTTTTTTACAATGCAATAGTTGCTAATACACAGGACTGAAAACAATTAGCCTCTTTCAAAGAAATTATTCTTGGATACGCAAAAGATGACATTGGCTATAAATAAACAATTTTAACTATTTCTGTTATCTGAATTCCTGCCGAGAGTAGAAATTTCCAAATTTCCAAAAT
This sequence comes from Petroica traversi, assembly GCA_025920805.1. Taxonomy (NCBI): domain Eukaryota; kingdom Metazoa; phylum Chordata; class Aves; order Passeriformes; family Petroicidae; genus Petroica; species Petroica traversi. The sequence goes on from JAHLSL010000007.1 coordinate 12,619,720, forward strand.
CCCAACAACCTTCTGCTGTTGGGATTGTTACTGGTCATATAAACCATACAGTGTTCTCTTTTAGCTGTAACCCCAGATGCTGTTGATGATACACACTTGTCAAAAGAAACTGTACAACTGGATGACCTTAGGACTCATTTTCTAGGGAGTAACATGTCTGTTGATAAAACCCAAGCAATGTAAGTAAATAATTTAAATGAGCTTGCAAGAATTTGAATCTAGATGTTGTAAATTTATTTGAAGTTCTGACTATTTGTAAACTTAGAAATGTTTACAGATATTTTCTTAAACATGTTGAAACCATAAAGTGTATTTTATCTAGTTAAATAAAAACTGCTTTTTAATTTTTTAAAACAGAAAACAGAAAACTTTATTCTTTGCAACACATAAAAATATATAAAATTTGACTTTCCTGTTTTGCTAATTTTTTCCTCAGATTCCTATATTACATGACTGTATCAAAACAATATGAAATTTCTGACTTAGTTGTAAATGGCCAGATGACTCATTTCTGAAGATTCTTGTCTAACTTCAAAACACAAAAGTGAAAAAAAAAAAGGGTAAAAAAAGTTTTAGTTCATGTTCTACCTATATCCATACATAAATCTTTTAAAAATTAATAGTTTCACTAAGCATAAGAAGTAACCATCTTACCAGACTTCAGCACTGTAAGAACAATTCTATAAATCAGACTACAGCTCAAGGGGGATGGGCAGAAGGAAAAAAGTCCAGATGACAGAAAGTTTTCTACAGAAACATTTTACACAAGAGAGATGATACTTGCAAGTATTTATAAACAAATTTTCCCCATTCCTGGTTTCAGGTAAGTTAATTTTTTTTTCCTGTGGAACTAGTAAACCACATGTATCTCTTGCCTCATTTATGATTCATTTGCCTACCTATTCTGAAAGCAGTTCTGAACTTTTAAGAGAAATGAGTGAATAACTTAAGAGGATAGAGTGGTAAGGCAATCTAATCAACTTAAAATGATTAATTACTTTGTGCTTTGAAGTAAATTTCTACTCCAGCCTTGGAGGCTGCTTCCCTGAGACTATTCTTTTTTTAATTCAAAGGCCAACAGGGAAGAATTTAAGAAAAGGAGTATTTTGTCCAGTCAAATACAGTTACAGTGAGAATAGTTTCAGTTTACCTGGGATTCTTCTTCCTTTGTGTTAAGTATTATTGCAATAAGTAAATTGCAATAAGTCGTCCCCTCTGGGACATAAGGTGGGGTGGAGGGGCCAGAGGGACAGTGAACAAGTGAGTGTGTGAGAAACTAGTGGGTAAAAGTTCTCGTCTCATTTCTTCATAAATAAACTTCAGAGCAGCAATGTTAACTTAGGCTACTTATTTTTCAAAACATCTTAGAGAATTTCCACTCTGTAGGAAATTTAATAGGAACATCAAGCTCCTTCATGAAACAGGAATTATAGGTTTTGATCAGCTAACGATTACTAGGAGTTTTTAATGAAATGCATTCCTAAATAAAAAAAAATTATGTTAACAGAAGTATTTTCCTATCATTCCTCTTAACAATTTGTCATCCAACTAATATAAAGAAACCAAAGTGCAGTCTGGACTACAGAGGTAAGAGCTACTCAGTTTTTCCCCACCTCAACAGAATATAACCTGAAAATGAAAACAACAGCATCCATTAGAAAAAGGATACACCCTTTTTTTAGGTCAATTACTGCATATTAATTACCTCTGAACTTCCAATAAATTTAAGTGTCTATTTGTATATATAAGAGACACAGAATTGTGTTCAGAAAAGGAGTTTTATGCTTCCCTGTGACTTTGGTATGGCATTTGCTTGTCATCAACATTTCAAAAAAATCACACCTGCACTTCTATTGTGTGCTCACAATATTTGAATCAGCCTCCATTTCAACACCACATAATCTACTTTTTACTGCCACCACAGAAGTCTCTAATCTGTGACAGCACTAACATTTTTTTAAAAGAGAAAGAAAAAGCCCCTGCCAGTCATCCTCAAATACTTCCTATCATGTCTCCCAGGCAGGTTCTTTACAGAAAACAATTTTTGTCAACAAAACTCATACACTCAATGTATGCCAGCACCAACCTTCAATTTGGTTAACGTATGCATATCTGCAATGAAATCCAGCACTTCCCCAACATACTGCCTCATGCATTCCATTGCTGCTGTTCCACACTAAAACATAAAAGAAATAAGTTTAAGTAGCAGATTTTGCTTCACCAGAATACAATTGGTCTGTCTCAAATTCTTTATTTTACTTTTTAGTTAGAATAATTAGGAATAGGTATTCTTTGATGTTCTTCTTCTCAGTGTATTATATTCTCTTATCTGATTATGGTGTAAGAAGATAGCCCAGCTGCTGTAGTTTCTTATGCATCATAAAATACTTTTATCTATGACAGCAATAAAAGATTAACTAACTTTCACGAATATTCTTGTCATGTCGTTCTGAAATTTACAGTGGACAAGAATAAAAGTCTTAAAAACACAATGAGAATTGAACAATGCAGTTTTTTAAGCAGCTGAGTATTTTTACAACTGGAATCAATCAATTCCAATTAAAGAAAACAAAGTTCAGTCACAAGCACAGATGCCCTTATATTCACATTAATCACAATAGGTAAACAGTTTAAATAACTTCAGTTGTCTTATGTGTAAACATCACTAAAATGAACATCACTGAAATGTATTATGCTTTTTACTTTCTGCAAAAACTAATTAATATTTCCTATATATTCCTAAAGAAAAAGCATTTAAAATACAGCATCTTAATGATACTTAAGCTATGTAGTGCTCCAGTTAGATCATAAAGGTATAAGCTTATTGAGAAGTCACCTGTGCCAGAGCAAAAACAAACGGACTCAGTGTGGTGCTTGCTGTATTCATGCACTACAAATTTTCATAATCCTTTTCCTAGAAAAGTGACAAATGTGGATCTGGCTCTCAGCTCACACAATATGTGCCTGAGGTGCACAAAGCAGTCAACAGAACAAAGCTGTCAGATTAAATAAGGGCATTGAACAGATCAGAGAACCCTGCAGGGAAGCTTTCCAAAGGTGATACTACCAACCCACTAGGTATCACATAAACCTCTGTCTGTATGTTAATAGTCTGAGGTGAAGATAATGCTACCTGAATTCAACAGGAACTATGGATGCCTCATTCTTACGGTAAAAGAAGTAAAAGAAATGCTTAACTTTTGAGGCTAAATGATCACATTATTAAATTACTTTTTTTTTTTTAAGTCACCAAAATCTACTTTATCCCAGTTCATAGACTCAGGCAGAACACTGCAGTAAAGTTTGCAGAAGAAAACTACTGTTCTTTGACCTCTTTTGATTACCTGCACTTTGAAGCATAGAAGCTGATTATCCTATCTGAGTACACAAATGAATCAGATTTCATTTTAGTCACAAAATTATTAATCCACAGTTGACTTTAGTGGTTGAAATTTGAAAAAACTGCTAGCATTCTATACTTAAACAACTGACCTGGGCACTCCTCATTTTAGTATGTTACCTTACTATGCCACCTTCTGGCTTTTGAAATTTTCCTCCTGTCATTTCCCATGACAGAATAAAAAACAGTAAAATCTGGTCATTGGGAACCCTGTCAGTATATCCTCCACCAAGTTTATGTACACTAAGGATTCAACCTGGCTTCTAGAATATTGAATAATAGAATTATGAAAGAGACTACACTCCAATCTCTGAAAATAAATGCACAAGACTTCTCTCCAATCACCTATTCTGTTTCATGCAAGCAGTAGGCAGCCTAATTTTCTATGATTTCTTCTGAAATGATCATGTTCCTATCACACCTTGTAACATCAGTGTTAGTCTATCTATTTAAAGCAAGTATAGATTAAAATATCCTGTTGGGAGGAAAGGTATTATTAAAGATTGGCATTTTAAAAATCACGCACTTCAGAAGATACACGGGAAAGATCTTATTAAGTCATCCCTGAAGCTGACACACACACACAGAGGAAACAAGTTTTCCTCACTCAGCTTGTGAAGCAAACCTTGGCTCACCCCTTCCATCTGCTTGAGTACTCACTCACATGTGTCATGGAACAAGGCAAGACCTCCCATTGTGTTACGTCCTCTCATTTTCACCAGGTGCATATTGAGTGTCCAAGCAATTAGGAGTACTTGTGATTTAGCTACACTCAGCAGGATATAGATGAATGGCTTACACCTTACTAGAAAAATACCATTAACTCCCTTCTTTAATCAGATAATCTTTTGTGAGAATGGAGGCAATGGCTCATAGCTTTCCATCCTGCTACCATTTTTTTGATGCATTTGGCTGGTCTGTTCCCCAGTGAGAATTGCAGATATTTGCTTTGTCTTTTTCAGCACAGGCCCCACTGACGTCAGTTACATGACTAAAGGTTATCAGTGAAAGCAAAGGAAGCAACATCAAATTCAGAACTTTTCCACCATTAATAAGAAGTATCTCAACCTCTACCTGTAATACATATTGCAATCACAGGGGAAATGAAAGAGCATTAAAATGAAGCAAAGCAAGCTGAATTAGATGTATTTTTAAAAAATTCAGAACAACAGAACTAAGAAATGAACCTTGGTTCAGTACTTACTCCAGGCATTGAGGCAATCATCTGTTTATGTAAGATTGTTGACTCAGCGAGTTTTGTTCCAGCATCTGCACAAACGAACTACAAAGAAATTAGAGACAAGTTATTTTTTAATTATTGTTTGAGGAACCTGAAGACACTAATAATATTTTTATTACTTCCTTAAAATCAGTTCAGATATCTTCTTGCTTTTATTCATGGTGATTTGCCTTTAGAGGTCTCTTTCTTTATAAACAACCTACTTAGCTCACCATTATAAATGAGATAATTACAATGAAAAAAAATCTGACTTGAATGTGCTTAATTAACACATATGCTGTGCAGAAGCAATTTGAAGAATATTGTGTAACAAATCAGACTTTCTCTATGAAAAAAAAATATTTGCTATTTCTTCCATATATCAAATGTTTCTCTTTCATTACAGAGTGAACCATCATAGAGAATGATAAGGCACAATGCCATATTCTTCACTGTAATATTTAACATGCTCACTGAAGTTCTACAATGATGAATTATGTGAAGAGTTTTGAAGCTGACAATATACTAGTATGGTGTGGTATAACTTCTGCATAATACAGGCCACAATACTACATGAACAAGCTATTTCTGAGAGATGGTCAGTGTCATGAATACCTCTAATTGCTTTTCTTATACTTTTATTTTACCTTTTTTCTTTTTCTCAATTTTATTTCCAGATCCCTTGACCTAAAAACTCTGATGTCCACATCATTCATACACTGAACTTGCTAATACTGTTATTGAATCATTATAAATTTCAGTAATGCATTGGACACCCTGCAGATGATTTGCTTGTTCCTACAACCTCTTGTCCTAACGCTGTATCTGCACTTCAGCAGTTTTTGCCCATAGTGATGCAATGTAGCTTTCTAAGAAGGAGCAGACAGAAAATAACTGTCAACTAAGGTCTAAGCCTTAATCTTCTTTCTTATTAAAAATCAATTAATACAATGGTATTTCACAAACTGAGACAGATATTGACCACACAATATAGTTTATGGTTCTCCAATGCACACATGTTAGCAGTACTCTCAATGACTGCCAGCTCTTCAAGAAAATAATTTAAAGTATCCTCTATAGCCCTAGAATTTACTCTTACACTTCCACAAGCTTTACCTTTCAATGGGATTTAATCTGAACTCAGTCTGCCCACCGACACTTGGAAACTGTTTAACCTGTCTTGACAAGAAGTCTGTTCCTTTGGAATACCAGAGAGACACACCTGAGTCTAGACTAATAATCTAATTAAGCATCCTCAAACACTGGCCTGGCTCCACTTGACTCTTCTTCTGGTTAGAATTTATTTTACACCAGAATAAGCCAGATGGAAATAAACCAGGAATCTAACTGATATTTCAGCTGAGAGAAGGCCTGCTGCTCTGTAATAATTACATGGCGAGCACAGGAAAGCCTTAGGGTTAGGGATGGTATCAACCCAGCAAAGACAGCAAAGCCTAAGTTCAAACAGCAACAAGTTAGAAAGGAAGACCACTGATGAACTAAGGCAAACAGACAACAGATTTTCTCCAGATGTGCCCTCTTTCAGACAGAGCAATGCTGACACTCTGTCCACTGGACAACACATAGGTTATTTTCTATGTAGAGGAATTTTCAGCCAACCATTTGTGTTCAGATCTGGCTTTCCTTGCATCACATCAGCTGCAAAAAAAGACCATAATTCCATGAAGAATCTGGCTGAGTATATTTAGCACCCAACACTGTACAGCTACAGACATTGTACAGGACTCAACATCTAAGTCAACAAAAAACTCTTGCCAAAGAAAAATGTCATTATTTCAGACATTTTCTTTTAAGAACAATAATAAGTGGCAGCCAAAGGATCCTCTATAAAACTTTCTATAAACGCTTTTATTTTTTGAAAAGGCTATATAAAAAGCTCTACATCCATAGTTTTTCTCTATCTTTGAACACAGGAGTTTGGGTTAAGTAAGAGGTATTAATTTATATGTGAAAAACAACTGACAAACTTAATTCAATTTCTAATTAATAATTAGGCCTTGTTTAGCTTATTTTTCTTATCCTTAGACTGACAGTTCCAAGGATCCTTCCAGAAGTTGCAATGCAGTCAGATGATCACAGAATCAGAATAATTCCACTGCTATGTCCTCAAGTGGCACTCCAAAACTTTCCTGGACAGCTTGTTCCAGTGCCTAACAATCCTTTCAGTGAAGAATTTTTTGCTAACAGTCAAACTAAAACTCCTCTGGTGCAACTTGAGACCATTTCCTCCAGTACTATCATCACCTGTTACTTGGGAAAAGGGACTGACTCCCACCTCACTACAACATGGGGAAGCCAAACTTAAAATGAAAAATTTATTATGCTGACAGTTCAATTCACTGTCATTTATGTTCTCTCCCTCTACAAATACTAAAATACATTAAGATGTCACTGGCAAGAGATTTCATGCCAACCATATGTATAGAAAAAAGGAAAGAAAATAGGAAAGAAAAATAACCCAAAATTGAATAAAAATTTAAAATGGATAAACAGTTACCATGCCTCTTACTAGCATTGCCTGTTGAGATAAAGCTGCAGTACAATGTCTAAACTGGAATGTCTGCTGACTGTAGTGAATTATCCATATGCCATAATCTATATATATTATACCTTCATTCATAATCAGAGATTTAAAAATATATACTCTTATAGACATACTACATGTAACAGTAAATACTTACATTCAGTAACTAGCAGATCAGATCATCACAAAAACATAAAGGGAAAACACTAGATATACCCTGATTTACATTAGCTTATGGTTCCTCCCAAAGTAGGAGTCACCTAACAAAACTGATCAGGTACACTGAATCTTACAGATTGATGAAAAAGCAAATTCTAAAGAGACATCAGTAAAATCTGAAGTCAATGGAAATCCTGAAGAAATGTACTGATGAAATGTGAGCAGAAGAAAAGTACTGGGAAACAAAATGCTGTGTGAAGAAGCAGTTCCTATGGAAACCCATAGTACAGCAGCATATTCATGGTGGCTTTCACTTGCTAAGACAAATCAAGGAGACAGTCTTTCTGTACCCTTTATCATCTAGGACACCTATGCAAAGATTAGAGTGATCTGGTTAAAATTCTCATTCTCTGTAAAGTGGGATGAAGTTAACTCTCATCTTAGCCTAAATGTCACCAGTGACACTGATGGCACTATGTAATCTGGATAAATGTGGGTGTCAAATGCACCTTTCTAGGAACTCTTTTGTTAGTCAGCCCACGACTGAGCTATCATTAAACTAAAGTGCTCCTAGCTCCTTTGTTATCTGGAACATTTTGACAAAATCTCTGTATTCTGGGTGCACTGTCTGTACAGAATCTTTCACACAGGCTAACATGTCCATGGAGACATGACTGTTGGAAATTAAAACCATTTCCATTTGGTGCTTTGTTAACTCTGCTATAGCTTTATTCATTCAAAAGCATACCATCTGAATTAATATTGTAGTGGTTTTGTCTGGTAAAGAGGTGAACCAAACCCTTCATTCTATTAATGGCACCAGAGAAAATTTCAAAAATAAGATACATATGTATTTTTACTGATAGATTTGTTAAATTACAGTGGTGATTAAGACTGGCCTAGTGGTTCTATGGTATTACAATTCCAGAGGCTGTTGAAAGATTCAGACCACATACTACTGAGAGCTGCCAATTAGCACAGTCAATGGGAGAAGTTGTCATCATGCCTCCAGAAGGCATCTATGGCAGATGGTCTGAATACAACCCCTATTCTTCATCACTGACTGCATAAAAACAGAGGCTGGCTGCCTTGGATTGCAGGAAATATGAATCACTCCATCAGCCTCTGAAAGAGGGACATCATAAAAGACATTTATATCCACATTAGATGCTGTTGAGTAAGGTATGAATACATCCCAAAGTGAATATAGCATATGGGAACAGTGCTAGGAGGAAAACACAGGCAATTATCATTTCATCTTCACAAGATAAAGGTAGTGTAAGAGAGAGTCTTGCTTACTGGGTTTTTCAGGCAATTGACTAAATATGAAGGACAAGAGTTAATCAGTTAAATCCCATTGCCAAAATCGATATGGCCTGTTTTCATTCTTAAATGAGAAATTCAGGAATGACTAGACTAAGGGACTATCATGCTTTGGGGTAGTCACAGGACTGAACTATAGGAGTAATGCAGAATAATTGCTTTATTCTGTGATACAGGAAAAGTCAGTTCCGGTCAACAAAAACCAGTGCACATGATATCAAGGTGCATCACTGCAGCCATAAGACAGAAAGAGGTTGGTGGTTGTTATTTGATAGTATTGACTGGGACTGAAAAAGGGGAAGTTTGGGTTCAATAATAATTTAAAAAAGAAAAAAAAAAGGCCAACTGTGCTTTTCAACTTCAAATAGATTTTAAAAAACAACCCTTTACTATCAAAAGAAAAAAAACCTGTATGTTATTGTTCCCTTCCCAGTTTCCTCCCCTTACACAGATGGCATAATAATTATTTTCAGAGTTGTCCTAACTGCCATATAATTTCACTTGTCAGTATTATTTCTCTGTCAACTGGCAATCACTTACTTACTATAATTAATGTAACAGTACTCAGAGAAAATGAATCCATAGTAAGCTACATGAAGCTTTGACCCATAATGGGAAGGGGAAGAGTGACTGGAGCTGTGATGCTGGGAGCATTATGAGGGATTAATGTAAAAAACTCACCTGAATGTCATGGAGTGCTATTATGCTGGTCCTCTATAATTTCAAGTTTCTAAATTTAAGTTTCTAAAGTTAAGTTCATCATTGTTAGCTCATTGTAAACAATGAGAGCCCACTACCTGTGATTACTTTTGATGGACTTCAGCAAATTGTTTTCATGGGACGGGCTTGTGATTCTTCAATACATCAGCAGTGATGCGAAGGTCATTATCATTATGTGAAATTTGAATTCCAAATTTAGTTTCCTACAATTTAATGTAGGAGCCTAAATGCATGCACAATGCATACAAATGTAACTGGATTTGGATTCAAAAAGTTCTTGCTTCCCCGATACTGCTGGTACTTTCTGTAACCATGCTGGGCTTAGTTCTTCTGCCTCCGCCCCACTCCCGAAGCTGGATCCTGCCAAGACAGGATCAGTATGAGAATTACATCAAAATCTCCTGTACCTGCACCAACAGCAGCAGATTCATGTCTGGTAAGGGCGACTTCAACTTGAGTGCTTGCAGTAACTCCAGTATAACACAGCGCGTCAAGTAGAATTTGTCCCTTTCCTGCAACAAAAACGTACAGAATTATGAATGTCCTGAAATTCACTGACAACCACTAGTAAACCATGAAGATACCTTTTATCTAAGTTTGAGATTTAAAAAGTTACAAAAATGTACTGGTTTCTGCTGTCTTTAAAAAAGCCAAAAATCATTCATCATTTATATAATTCTCCAGACTTAACTGAACTGACATCTATGAAGGTGATTTTTCTTTGATGTTTTATCAGACATTATATCCAAGATTTAATATTTCACCCATTAAATACAGATTTTTTTAATAAAATAGTATGCTAACATAGCTTTCATTGCGTAGTCCCATAAAAAGAAAAGAGAGGAAAGCTGTAAGAACTGACACAGAAGAACAAAACTGGTATAGTATTTAGCATTATTCTTTCACTGAACCTGCCAAAAACAGTCTACATTTCACCATACTCTTTTTCTGTTGTTATTCCCCTTTAAGAAAAAGAGTGCCTGCATTACAGCTGCTTGGACCATCTATTTTCACTCATTAGACTGGCAGTTCTTTTCCACTTCCACAATAAAAACAGTCTTGGCTACAGCTGCTACAACAGAAACACTTTAAAACATAGGGGGAAATCAGTCAGTGGAGATTAGAACACAGAAGTCTAAGAATAGAGTTGTAGGGCTGAGTCAGCAAGGAGGTAGAACAGATAAGATGGGCTTGTTATACATCTTACTTTGACATTCTCTGACTTTAGATGATAAGATAAAAACACAAAACAAATCTATAACCTGCTACTGACCACAGCAATTCAAGAATTTCGATAAGCAGGAGCACCGTGCTCTATTTCAGACAACCATTAGACATTAAATAAATTGTCTAATAATGAGAGGATATCCAAAGTGTGCTAAAATCTAAAACCTTGTATCCTCCATCTAGTAAATCCCATGCACTTTCCTGCTCACTTGAGTTAAACGTGTGGAAATTTCTACTCAGTCAGGGTCTCAGTTTCTCCACAAAATCTGTTAAATGGGAATCAATTGTCTCTTCCTCAGAGAAGTTTTATGAGGTTAATTAGTGAGAGACAATTTGAAGACCACCTCCAGCTGCACACAGGACAAGATAAAAGTGAGAGTGAGCTTTTGCTGCAGCAGCCTAAGCAGTCACCAGTGTTCCTCTTCAGAGAGCTGATGTCCCCACACTACCTGTGTGGCACTTCTGTCAAACAAAGCTTGCAGTAACAGTGCCTGTCTCCCACAGCACTCACATATCTTTGAATGAAAACAGATTTTAAATATCAGGCCTTGATTTGGGAGAAGGTGCCAAAGCAAGAGAATGGTATGTATTTCATGGAAGTTATGATGCCAGTCTGTGAATCAAGAGACAGTACTTCAAGTTCCTAGTTTCCTCTTCAATTACATGGAGTGTGCAGACAGATAACACATTTTGATGACAGAATGGGTCCCAAACAGCAGTCCTTGTCCTTGTCTGACTATATTGCTGCAGTCTAGGCAGCCAAACTCCAGGAAGCTAACACTCCAAAATCAGCTGTATTATGAAACCATTACTTGAGGGGACAAATATTCAAAAGTCACACATTCTACATGCATGAGTGGTGCTCTGGTAAAAAATATACAATATAAGAATATCTAGAAGAGGTCAGATGGGAACAAATGTCTTCAGTAACTTATCTCCAACAAGGCCATAAGCAGAAGCAAAAAGAAGAATAAGAACAAGGCAAGCATGTATAATTTCACTATTTTCAGCACAGGGAACTTCTGAGCTCAGTGTGGTTTCTGTATAATTCAAAACTCTCAGTGTATTTCTCTTCCATGTAACTGTCCATTGACCTTTGGGACTCATGCCAACCTTTAGCACAAATGATACTTGGCAAAGAGTGACACATTGCTGAAGGATCACTCCACTTTACTTCCTTTGACTAGCTCCTATAAATTAGAATGTTCTTCACACTGGAAAAGGAATTAAATTACCCATCCCTGTCTGGATCACTTCTGACCTTGAAGACCTCTCTCACATTCCCACCAGTTGTTGCTCTTTCAGACTGAAGAGCTCTGACTTAGTTGCTCTGTATGTGGAACTCCAACCATTTGATCATTCTTGCTATCATTACCTGAACTTTCTCTGATACTACAACATTCTGTGTGGGAATGAAGAACCAGAATGGTGCACAACACCCAAGGTGTAAACAAATCATGATTACTTGTTAGAATTCTCCAGGAAGAGCGTCCATTCCCACCATCATATGCATTCCCAGACTTGAGACATAGACACTACGTAGTGTCACACTCAAATCAGTTGACAATTACATCTCCCCAAAGAGTGGACAGAAGTTCCTATGAGTTACCCAGTAGAGTAGCCTACACATACTGAAAAAGAAGGAAGATGTAACTCTTTCAAAAGCATTCAGCTATTTTACCTATTAACATCCATGCTATACAGGATATCACTGGGCCATAATAAATTGCTTTGTCAGAACACTGCAAAGGAAGCATAGGCTTCATGAATCCCAGCTTTTCTTGGCTTTAGGGATAACACATCAGTTAATTGTGTCTTTCTCTAAGAAGTCTCCTATCTCACAGTCTAAACTCCCAATGTTTGTTAAATACATGCAGTGCAGAGAGACTGAGCAAAATCAGGCAAAATGGCTTTTAGACATCTGATCTCTCACTTCCTGCACTGTAAATCAGGAGTGCTGACATGTAAGGCAATAGCCCAGAGTACCCTTCCTATCCAAGTCTACTTACTCCTATCATCCTGGTGGTGATAAGTATGAATAAACCTAGTTTATACATACTTTTAGCTCTGGCCATAGAGCCATTGTTCCTTGAGAATAACACCCAGGGGAACCACATGGATAAGTCTGGTACCAGAAATGTCAAGTATACACTACTTCAGCCACTGTTCAGCCAAATTAGCTGTTCAAATGTATATGCATCCCCACAGAAAACTGCTTTTTAATCTTCAAATTGTGACTTACATAGAACATGAAACTACTAAATTCTAGTAGCATCTCAGAGTCCAAACTTAGTAATAAGACTAAAATTGGATCTTCAACAGAGATTGCAATCCTCCAAGTAAGTCAGTATACAGCAAAAATCTTTATCTTATCACTGCTGCTACTACAGTAATTAGAAATACACAAGATCTACCTCCTAACACTCTTTAAAAAATTCAATAACAAAATACTGTGGCATTCTGCATTTATTTAGCAAGGGACAAAAGAATACTAGCAAAAGGATAAGTTTAGGTTCAAGCTTCTGCACCTGTAAGAGATAAGAACGCCAGAAATGTTCGTTTAGGACCTTAGGAAGAGAAGAAATAGAAGACGATTACAATCCATAGAAGAGATGGTACTCTCAACTGAGAGTTCCAAAGGCATTGAAAAAAACAAATTGCTGACCTGGAATAGAAACTCAGACAAGGAAATATCAGATTGACCTGAGTCTTTAGGCTTCAAGACAAGAGACACTCAGATATTCCTGCCATAGGGTATCAGAAAAATGTTGGAGTAAAAAAAAGATTTGAAGTGGTTGTACAGCACTGACTTCTACAAAGTACATGTCAGAGTACCTTGCTCTTTGAAAAGACAAGAATCCTCCACAACTTAGCTGAAAGTTGGGGTTTTGTTCCATTCAGCACACTTGCAGTTGCAAGACAAGCAATTACATTTGAATAGTTTCGATGCTCACAAATCATATTCCTTCTGGAATTCACTTCTATGTGGTCCTCTATCACAACACTCTTATTTACCTACAGTGATTTCCACTACAGAGAAACACAGACATCATAACTGATTTGGTGTTTTTTCTAACAGCAGTCATTAATGTGACACTTCTAAGGCAAAACTATGGAGTCCCACTAAATTAACTATTTTGTGGCTATACAATGCAGAACATTCACTAATGCTCCCATTTCTGGGTCATCAGGATGCATTAAACTAAATCAAGAAGATTTTACCAAGCATTGAAATCTAAGCTTCCTATGTGCACTGAAGTACTCACTATATTAATAGAACAATCAAGCAGGAAGCATGCATGAAACACATGTGGGTTTTGTAATGCCATGGTTTAATTACATTTTCGTGAAACTGCAGAGCCTGAAGAAAGTGAAAAATTTCCTGTAGTTCCCCATTTGCTTCAGCAGATATATGAAACACTCTGATAAGATCACAAATGCAAGAGGAGTTATCTCTGCATCAGTTTTAAGTGAGGCTTTTCTGTCTCAATGAAAAAAATGCCTATTAGACTTCAAATTAACATTTTTCTCACTTTGCCTTGCCCAAACTCTTAACTAAATATCTAACTCAAAATACGTCCAAAAGCTAGGCAATCTCTCTGTATTCAGGATTATTCCATTACATAAATTCTTCTCTTTCAAATGAGACAAAAAGCTGGAACTTGCTTGCTGTCATTAAACATACTGTTAGTTTCTATCTGATGCTTCAAACCATTACATTTGGTAAAAATATTTCTTATTTTCTTGTGGTGTCGTTTTTCTGTGAGAGTGACACTGCTTATATAATTTCTTCTTCGCTTTTAGTCCAGTGATACTTTAAGTCTTAACAAGACTGAAACAATGCAAGTTCCAGTTGCACATTATCAAAACAGAAAATCATGTAGCTACTTATGACAGAATGTTTCCTGAGGACTAATTACTGTTCTGACAAACGTATCAAGGATGGAAAACTGTGCACTTAGTGGCTAAAGCAACATTTTTGCTCAGTACCTTGACAGCCTAGATAATGACCTTAGGTTAACAGCCATATACATGACCTTAGGTTAAACTGCTTTTTTGTTGTTCAAGTTCTCACTGATAGTTACAAAAATGAACCTGAGTAATTACTGTTATTTGTGCACCATAGCTTTCATTCAGGAATCTTAAAAACTTTTTAAAACCGTACATACACTGTTCCCTTTTCTACATAGCTACAGCCATGCATGTCAAAGGAAATTACCTAATACAGAATGAACAGGATCCAAGATGGAAACCTCCTAACTTTGAGTCTTCCATTTTAGTTAGTTTTCCACTGCCTCTCCTCACAGCTGTTCTCTCAAAATGCACTACCAGGAATATTTGAGATTTTACTCACTAGTTATGGGGCTAAACTTGTGCACTAGGAAATGACTGTACAGCCATTTTAAGCGATGCATGAATACTTCTCATGAGAAAAAATGTCCAGGTCCCAAAATCACATCAAAATACTTTTCTGAGCAACATTTGCAGTAGGTTCCCATCATCGGTGTCTTTACTGTGAATGTAAAGCTCAGCATTATTAAAAGGCACTGAATCACGATCACTACTTGATTAACCAAACTACATCATAATTATTGACATGCCTGACATTGACACTGACTGCATCTTTACTTCCAAACTACTTGTGGGAAGAATGACTTTGTCCTATTTTCACTTGTCCCTAAAGGAAGACACAGCGTCATTGTTACCTTTGTGAAGGCTCGGTAGCACAAACCACACAGTTCCACTAGGTAGGCCAGAGTGAAGACAGCATTCTGAATTACAAAACTGAGTAATTTTGAAAAAGGTTCCAGAAGACTCTGCAATGACATGTGTTACAGAAATCAATAACTCGTTGCCCAAAAAAGCAAAGAAGCATTCCAGCTCTGAAATGCCTGAATGGAACAGCATTATTTTTAGCTCAGAGTCTATCTGCCTGGGATTTACATTGTTTTGGTCAAGCAGCTGTATCATATGCCTTCATGCTTATGTCAGAAATTAGAAACAAAAAGTTAGAAAATAGTTTCACTTGTGACACAGTGTTTATAAGGGATTCTGTACAGTTTATGCAGGCAAACCTCACTGACTTCAGTGGAATTGTACTGAAAAACATCTAAGGAAGATCATTACTCTTTTTTTTAAAAGAAATAAAATAGAGGAGAGAAAAAAAACCCCATCAAATCTTTAAGAAGACATACATTCACACCCACACGAGAATGTAATTCTACCCCCACTTTACTGTAACCTAGATTCCAAAGCTCTCATCATTCTCCAAACAGTACTGGACTGCACAATTTTATGCTTATATATAATACTTTCCTAGCCAGGGGATAAGAATGCATTCATACAATAGCACAAGCTGGCTAAATCTGAGGCAATAGAATTTTGTCTTCTTGGAACTTACCCTGGTGGCACTAGTGGTAGGTATCTTCAACAAGCAAATCATGATTCTTAAACTAGAGTCTAAAGAACACTGAATATATTTGAAGGCAGAAAAGAAAAAGAAAAGAAGTTAGTACCTTTCTGTGCACATATCTTGCTTATAGCGGAGGCATGTATGAGTTATAAGTGAAAATTTATCCCTGATGATTGATTTTTAATTTCTTTCTCTAAACTGGCCTATTCTTGAATACAATCATACCCAAATCATACCCCTTCAGTGATAACATACCACAGCATAGGTGTGCATCATCAATATTATTTTGTATTTCTGTGCTTGTCCTGGACTATAATATTTTTCCCCACCTCTCAAGACAATTCACAACCTGTAACATTGGAATATACCCTGGCAGAAGCTATTTCAGATTCCTTAAGTTGTTCCTGGTGATGTAATCTTTATTTTGAGTAAATCACACAGGTTACAGCACTGAACGGAATTTTCAGGATCCATCCATTGTCTTGCTTCATCCCTGCTGTAAACACCTAGAATATCAGTGTGTCCCCTATGACTCTAAAGAAAAGGACAGGAGATTCAAAGTTCAGGAGCTTTATGTGTATCACTAATAATACCTCCCATGAATAAAAGGGAAATTAGAGTAAACACTCCTCCTTGAATGGTGAATATGCAGTTGGCACCACTAAGATTCAATTTTACTTATTTCAGTTACATAAGATGCAGCAGTTGGGGTGTCTAGTTCACCAAGGGAATGGTTATTGCCTGCTTAGCTTAGTAAGTGCTGAAGGATAATGTCACACTTTACCAAAATCTGAAGACTTTACAAGATCTGAATATTGCATAATAGCACCAAGGAATTTCAGAACATTAATGTAGCCAGGTAATGACACCCAACTTAAAAGAAAATTTTATCACTCACATCCCTCAAGCCGTATTGAACAACACTGCTTTGTATAGAAGAAATTACCATTGAGCTCGTTCACACCACAGAAAATAGAATAAGTGCATCAGAATTTAATTTCGTTTACCAGAATTTACTGGAAAGACTCAAAAGTTTTTACTGTTTGCAGAAAACACATCTGGAAATATACACACCAGGAGATAAGATTATAAGATCCTGCTGTATGTCCTCTGAGCACTCAGAAACAAGACTCCAGAGCTTCTGGATTCAGTTTCTGTAACAATATTCTATTATAATCAGAACTACAAACTGGTCAGCCAAACAGGCTAGGCCCAGTACCTAGTAGTCTCAGTTCTCTTTGCCTGTCTGACTATTGTCTACTTTTAACAAATTAATTAGGTGGTGCTGCTCTTCTTGAGAGTTTTATTTAGTTTGAAGAGTTAAAACCAGATAGATTTTCATTGTCTAAATACTGACTCTCTCAAATGCAGTATTCAATCTGACAAAGAAAGGCACAGAAAATGCATAGGAAAAATGCAAAGAAAGAAGTGAAAAGTACCCTGGTCAGGATTGCTGTTGTTACCCACAGAAAACACAATTACAGGGATGGATCAGAGATACAACAAATCCAGTCCTCTGGAAACATTAGCTGAATCATTAGGAAACATTCACAACAACCCACTCTCATTGGTTATCCACAGTTTTTGCACTATTTCAGTACATCCTGACCAATGGCAATTCAGCTTGTTTCAGATGTCCATACATCATACCTTAAGTGGCAAAACACATGGGAGTTTAGTAAGGAAGGTCTGAAACTGATTGCTAATTGTGGTCCAGAGGTTGCTGGGGGAATCCATCGGCAAGGCTTCCATAAAAGTGGCGATGTTTTCCAAACAGCGTAGCATTGCACCCCCTGCTGGCAAGTTCTTCTTGTTGTTTAAACCCTGGGAAACGAAACGAGGACTGTGAACAATGACACACATGCAGAAAAGGACCCTTACACCCTATTTGGAAATGCTGAGGTTAATTTGTTGAGAACAAATACTGCTTACTTTTCCTATGATGCTAATGAAAGTGTTGTGCTGGGAATTTGAACGCTGTATGTGATAGTTAGCCTAGCAGTCCCTAAAGTACTGAACAAAAGATTTTGAGCTAAAATGTTATAAGCAGGATCCTAACTCATAATCTGCTTAGACTGGCATGGCAGTAGAAAAAGCAAAAATCAAACTATTCAGCATCAGGCTGTTCGTGTTTGTCTTTAGACAATTTTAAAAAAGATATGTACATTAATGTTCTGTAGACTATGTATGCTTTTGTGGCTTGTGTCCTAGGGTGAGCCCTGACAAGGCATGAGCAGTTTTAAAGTGATGTCAACATCATGTATGAAGCAATTTCATGTTCTTGGAAGAGCAGGACATTTCTAGCAGGAGGAAAAATTGTACAGTAGAAATAAGCCAGCTGCATAGAAGGCAGTCAGTCAAAGGCAGGCAGTAGAATTTTGGAATATTTAACAGAAACTGTCATGATATAAAATGAAGAGGGAGAACTGAGAAGTACAAGTAGAAATGTTCCTGAAAACAAAAAATTGTGCTTGGGGAAGGAATGGGACACACTGCCTGTGGTGAGGACTGCCTAATTACTTCCAGGGCGGACAAAACAAAAAATTCAGTGTTTTGGATGACGCAAATTTGAACGCAAATGGAGATAAATGTCCCTGATAATGCTAATAAAATTATCATCACTAACATAGCCAATTGTCAACATACCTCTAACAGCTGGCTCAGAGCAGCGATGGAACTCAGCTCACTGAAGTCCATCAGAGACGTGGCTAAAGTCCGTAAAAAGCTTCCATCTGAAATTGGAATGACATTTTTGCATTGGCTGTTCCTTCAGAGGAAACTGAGGGTCAGAAATGCACTCAGTTATTGCACATTACCTTTAATAATGCTCTGGAAGAGCTGAGGGAAGATGCCATTGGGAGCCAACTGATGGAACACACAACGGAGGAACTGCTTGGCCACACCTGCAGCATTTCCAGGGATCATCATGCTGAAAATTAATGGAAAAGAAAAAAAGAAAAAAATTGTATTGCAGATTAAACACTCCCAGCTGACTACATGTAGAAAATAAAGATGATGCTATTCTTTTTAATTATGGAAGTGCTCAGTTATGAGTCAGACATTCAAAATCAGAAGCGTCCTGATACTGAAAAAAAGTTTAGCATGTTGATTTTATGAATTGAGCTCAACTATTAATAGATTTTTAAAGTTACATACTCAAAGTACTTGTCTCAATAAATAGTTGTATTTTTCCTGATTCTCCATGCAGTTTCATTTGTGAGTCATCTGAATATGAAATATAATCTTGCTCTCACCTTATGTATTTCAATGACACACAATAACATTCTTGGCTTTATCATAAAACACGTGAACAAGAGGTAAACAAAAACATTGTAATATTCATTTGCCTCTTGCAGTTTCCTTCAAGAGATGAAGTAGTCCCTAATCACTCATAAATGGTTTCATTTTAAAAGCCTATGTATTATCTATTTACTCATAAACTGCACATCTTAACATGCTTTGCAGCTTCACACAATGAATTTATCCTATTCAGCCTCTGACTTACATAATGAGGCATCACTACCAGGGATTCTCCATGGTCAAGGATGATTCACTTGATTGAATGCACAGAGATAGTTTATCAAGACAAATATTAAACACAGAACCAATTAGAAAAAGCTGCACTGAAATTCTGAAGATCAAACAGCATCTGAATCTGATTTTTTCCAGGTTTACCACATATTAATGCGGGCTCCTGTTCATCTCCAGAAAACAGAGGATATTTGAAACAAGTGGAAAAGGCAGTGTTTCCCATTTACTCACAAATTTTAAACAACATTTTTTAAAAGTTGAATTTAGTTGATTTCAAAGTCAGGAAAGATGATGCTTTTGAATGATTGCTTCATTTTTGTTAAGGTATCCTTGCTACCATACCTTTCTGCTTGATTAGAAAAACTGGTACTTGATGCCAACCTGGAATAAAAATAAAAAAAGAAATTAAAGCACATATGTTTTTTGTGTGTGTGTGTTTCATTTTTAAGTAAGCTAATAAAGTATCATTTAAAATAAATAATACACAAGAATTTCAGAGAACATTTAAAATGTTATCATAAAGATCTTCTGAAGAGCACCTAAATTCAGAAAAATCATGTTTACATGATATAAACTCTATTCAGTCTTGCAATCTCACTAATGCTCAATTCCTCTAAAGAAAAATCTTGCCTCCCTCTAGCAGTACAAAGATAATGAAGTAACCCTTTTTCCCTACAGCATATCATGGATAACTAATTTTTGTAGAGGGGAAAAAAAGTTTACCAGAACCTGCCTACTGACTGAATTGTTTCTGATTAATGCAGCAACACAGACTAAGCAAAAATTCTTTGCTTGGCAGTCTAAAGTGACACTTCTAGTTCCAGTTATTGACACCTAAATAACTAGCCTAGTTTCAAAAACACTTACTAGCTACAAGCTCTTGCAAAGTCAGATGAAAACTACTGTATTCTCAAAAACAGATCATTTCATTTCATATCTAAAAACAGACTTTTAAGCCAAACATGGGCATTCAGTGGTGAAAACACTGAACACAATCTTAAAGTAAAATCATGCACTTCAATATGCAGGACATGTAAATTAATAGGATCAGGGCTTACAACATCAAAGCAAAACACCTTTAATAACAAAAGCCACTAAAAAGCTGTACTCTGTAAAGCCATTATAAAGATGTACCCTGGAAGTATCTCTTATATGCAAAATGCTGTACAATTTTTACTTTCATCTGCTGCAAATCCATATTTCAGATGGTATAAGTTGAAAAATCTAAGTGAAGAGTTCATAGAGCTACACTATTTTAGATCTAGTCTTCAATGTATTTTTTTTATTCATGATCCTTTCAGCTGCACTTGGTCACTTCCTGTTCTGAAGACAGTTTGCTGTCTAAGCAAAACAAGAAAATCCAAAAAGGACCCTAAGGCAGCTCAGTCAAATGCAATGGAATGAACCAAAATTATGGCGATTTTCATGAATTATGACAAGCTGGGGACACAGCATACTTCCAACTATGCAATGATCTCAAACTTGATGGTGCAGGGGATTAAAGATTATATTATCTTCAGTTGTACTAGCATAAATGAGAAAAACACATTAGAGTACCTGACTCCACTATTGTTAAGAGGAACCTACACTAAAATACAACATATTATTTTTGGTGTGCAAAGTTAATTCTGTGTGAGAAAGGTGTGAAGCTACTGCCAAGCAATGCACACTTTTATTCTGGTGTAACTGTAGATCAGCTTACATTAAGGCTCAGGAGGATTTCTGCAGAATGCAACGAGACCAACCACACCCCCAATGGACATGATCCCTATTTTCAAAAATCTACTGAAGTACAGAAACACAACAATTTAAAATCTTTTTTCTAAAAGAAATCAAAGTCTAACATTTTCTCTCCTTGTCAACGTGATAATGCAAGCATGGGTTTTGTGACAAACAGAACACTAGGTTTCTAACTTTGGAAAAACTTCACCTGACATGAACTACAGTAAACACTTGGGAACATCTGAAACTTTCTGAAACGTACAATCTGTATATATTTATCATTACTACTCTAAATATTTTATTGCACAAATGCCATGAACCCTCATCATTACCTCCACTTTGCAGACCACAAAGCAGAACAGGAAACAGATGTGTTCAAATCTGTACACATTAGGAGAAGCCTTTCACAGCTCCTCACTAACTCAAGTCTAAATGTAACTTTCAAACACAGCTTTAATGCTTGGAAAGCTAAATCTCACTGGAAATCAGTTAACTAAGAACCACCAAGTCAAAAATCTTGATTTAGGAACCAGATCATACATTTAAATGCATATCAGAGTCTTAGACACACTTCAGTCTTTAATTGTCAGTAACCTGAACCCAGAATTTTTTTCCCTTCTGAAAATCTCAAGAGATGCCTATCTGTGCCTGTGGGTCCCCAAATAACTCCTGAAAATCTTTTTGTGTGTTGTTTAGGTATTCTGAAAGATCCTGGACTTCCTAACTCCTTATTGCCTCTTCTACACATGAAAGTAGTAGCTCTTTTGTAAGAATAGAAGTGCAAAAAGTCTAATTAATTTTCACTTCTGCCGTTGGATGAGTATTCAGAGATAGTGATACAGCACTGCTTGATGAAAGACAGCAAGGTATATATATGAGACACCTGAATGCCTCTCTGCTTATATATACTACTTATTTTGTGTATTTTCAAAGTAATTCCTTTGTGGGGAGCCTCTGATTGGACCTAGAATTCATCAGAAACTGCAACCAGCTGGAACAAGATGGGACATTTACCAGGAAAACCCCATGTTGCACTGTCATCTGCTGCCCTAAAATAATCAGCAGTCTCACTCTAAAGATGCAGCATTTTCCCCTCAAAACACAGAAAAAGGTAGCCCACTTATTTCTCAACCCTTGATAACTCATTTTCCAAATTATGTGGCTGTAATGCTGCTGCATTTACAAAAGTCACACAGAATGGGACACATCCATCTAGATCAGAAACTTTGCCCCCATCAGAGTTAATTAGCAGTGACAGCAGGGAACTTCAGCCTTGCAATTAATGGAAATGGAAGACTTGAAGAGCTATTGTTTAAATGGAATTGGGAGGTAGTGGAGAGGCAGGGCTGTGGAAAGCCATGCCCCTGCAGATGCCACAGTCAAGCCATTTGAACTTCAGCCACCAGAAAGAATGTGGAGGAGAGCTGTGCATTGTTTCTGCGTGTCTAGTGCTGCTCAGATATTTATTCTGGAATATCCCATCACACCCATCCTACCTCTGAGGCAAGAAGTCGTGGAAGTGGCCAAGACAGCAACCACATATAATTCAACAGCAATGGTACACTTTATTATCCCATGCATTCTGGGTAAAACTAACAAGAGAAAAATAATGGCAGCAAATGTTCAAGATTTCCTCAGTGTCAATTTCATGCAGCAGCTGCTTAAGAAGCCCTTATAAGGCAATGCTAATTTTCACCTAGCATACAAAATATAGTTGAAAAGCAAGAAGAGCATCAGTGTCCTGGGTTAGCCATATGGCCTGTTTGTATCCCCAATCGTCCCCTGGCTTATGCTGGACATTAAGTTCTGCAGCTTTAAGTTGGTCTAAGGAAGACAGTGAAAGTGAAGGTGGAGGAAGAGGCGGAGCGGCAGCAGGAAGCAGGAAGAGAAGAGCAGAGGAGGGAGCGCGTGGCTCCAGCGCGGCCGGAACTCGGAGCTCCCCGGGATCATCGCCCCCCGTCCCGCAGATTACTACGAACCAAGGTCAAGAGAGCGGAGAGGCTGCATTCCAGCAGACAGCGTTATCTCTTTTTTTCTTTTTTTTTTTTCCCTCTTCTTGGGACTGGCTGGCATCGCGTGAGCCCAGGACACCAGGGAACGCCCGGGGGGCCCCTCCCCCACCCTCGCCGACTGCTACAGCCGGGCCCGGCAATCGTCCCCCCACTGGAGAACTGAACCGGACTCAGACGGACTCTGAATCTACCATCTCTTCAGAGGAAGGAGAGGTTTCATTGTTTTCATATTATCCAATTTTTTCCCTATACTTGTAAATATTCTATGTGTTAAATAAATAGTTTTTTCCACTTTTCTCTAAGGAAATTCTTCCCGGACCGGTAGGGGGAGGGGCGATTGGAATCGGCTCTTCCTAGAGGAGACCTCCCAGAGGTTTCCTCCTAAATATTTGCCCTAAACCAGGACAATCAGGTATGCTAATCAATGATCATGTCTAGGAGTCAACACTCCTCCAGGAGCAAAGTTCAGAAAAGCTGACCACATTTGTGCGTAACTTCTAAAGTAGGAACCACATAAAAGTGAAAAATTCTGTCAAAGCAGTAACAAGGGAGAGCCAAGAGAATTCAATTTTTTGTAAGAAGCCCAGAAGCTGTTTAAGAGCATTACTCTGGAAACACAGGACCAAGGTACTCTAGTTGTTAAGAAAGACTTCAAGAGAGTAGAAGAAAATTAGGTGAGGGAGGTTATTAGAAAAAAAGAAAGTTTCTTTCAGAAAGAGGAAGTCCTGTCTCAAATGAAAGCTGAAAAAGAGCATAAATTCTGACAAATGGGATATAAAAACCACTAGGAGGCAGGACCAAAAAAATAAAAAGAAACAGTTTGAGGAGCAACTAGCAGGAAGAATAAAACAATAGAAATTTATTTTCTTTCAAGGACCAAGATTAAGAAGTTCACCAATTGCTAGTCAATTAATAAAGAAGGTAGTAAATAAAAAAGGGTGCTGTAGAAAATCTGAATTTATTCTTTACATCACTGCTTAAAGTCGGACAAGCTGAGGAAATTCTTTAGCTGTAATTTCTCTTTGGAGGCTAAAAGGGGAGAAAATCAAAGGAGCTGCCAAAAATTGAACTGACAGTGGAAGAAGTTACATAAGAAATTTATAAAATGATGAGTAACAAAGACGCAAGACAGAACCAGATGTTATTCACTTAAGAGTTCTAAAATATACACCTTTGTATACTGAAGTTTATGTAAACCCAATTCCAGGCACAAAACTCTTTCAATCTCATTGGAGAGAGAAAGACCTGAATTTACCTTCCCACAGACTGCATGATGTCCAACAGCAGAGGAGCAGCCAAGTCTGGACTGAGGTGAATGAAGGTTGAGAGCACAACTATGGCCAGGCCTAGTGTTTCTTCATCATATTCTTCAAGAACAGCTCCACAGTCATGACACCTGCAAGGAAGTTTTTAAACTTCATGTTAACAAATTTAAAACAAAGCATTACTATACCCAGATCTCTGTATATACTTTTGAAAGTATTATTACTTAGTACATTCTGTTCTACATTTATTTAGAAATATAATGTAATTTCTGTAATTCAGAACAGTCCATAGCTTTCAAACATTAACAAAACTTCTAACTACACTGGCTGTTTCTTTAGTGACAAATGAAAGAGGGCCACAGGGCAGGCCTTGTTTTGAGTCCTTCATTAGTAATTGTATTCCAGTTCCCTCACTGTATTGGACTGGTTCAGTTTGCACTGCCCAAGAGAAGTCTGCAGCAGGGAAGACTGGCCCTCAGCACTGTTGAGCACAAGCCAATTTGTGTGGCTTGGGCTAAGTCCCAGGCACCACAGACACAAACAATGACACTCACAGATGATCTGAAAGAGACACAACAATTTCACATTGCCCTTCCTGTCAGTCATTAATTATGAATAACAAATTATACAATTAGAAAACATGATCTGATTGGTTCCCACAGCAGTTGCAGCTATTAAGAAATAAATCAGAAGACCTCTCAGGGGCACAGAACCTTGGATTTCAGAAAAGTCTCCTTTCCCAAGGCAGATTTGCTGCTGAGTCACTTATCCTTCCTGAAATGCTCAAAGACAACTGATGAAGGTCTGAAAGGACTCCAAAATATCTAATTATAAAGGATGTCAGATTTGGAAGAGATGAGACAGGCTTTCACAACCTATAGAAAAGGCAAACCAATGTGGGAATTTGGCTTATCTCAGCCCAGTAGGAAGGCTGGCTTAATTTGATCAATCAGTTGCTAATGACTCCAACAGATTGCGAGATTTTAACTTAATGGAATTGAACAGGCAATTTTCTTGCCTTTTTTACTGAATATAAAGAAAATATGCCAACAAAGTCATGGAAATCAAGCTCAGCTGGTTTGTATGCTAATAGATAGTGCTTGAGCTTTGGTAAAATGGCCAAGGGAAGTGGCACAGACCAGACTAACTTTTGGGATGCTTCACTTTGTCACACAATAAAGTCCACTAGCAGTCACAGCCTGGACAATGGCCCTGCCTTTCTACAGTGATCATCCCTGCATATCTGTCTACCAGACTGAGTAGACACAGGAACTTGTGGTTTCTCTTCCCAAGTTCTGAACAAATCAGTGCATGGCTCCCTGCTGACTGCTTTACTTGTACACTTCTGTTTAACATTCTCTTTACAGGCATTTTAACCAAACAATACAGGTTTGCAAAAGCTTTGAGGATCAGTGAGTATCAGCATTAAAAACGCTATGTAGATCACACATGATGACACATCAACAGCTACTGATTTCAACAGAAACCCAAAGGAATTTTTAAACAGAACTTCTTTTTTTTTTTCCCTCAGGCAAAAGAGATTTCTGATGGATCAGAAGGAACACTTGATTTGAAGTAAAATGGAAAGTGCTTCCCCTGCCCTCTGTGCACATACAATAGCCTGAGTCATCATTTCACCTGCGCACAATCATCCTGGTCCTGCTGAATTGAAAACTCATCTTGCTAGCAGTATTTAGAAAATATTTACCTTGGGGAAAAAAAAAAAACAAACCTAAAAAACTTAGCATAGAAATAAATTATAGAATGGACTCTGTGTTTGCATAAAGTATATCTGTACTTACCTTGATATATTTGAAATTCAACTAATTATTTGAAAGGCGAGAAAAGAGACTACTTACTTGTCAGTCATCAGAACCGGTTGGTCATCAGCAAATTCTTCTGGTGCAGGTACAAACATACTGACTATACTGGGTGCTGACAGCAAACTAGATTTTGTTGCACCTGAAGGCAATTAGGGAAAAAAATTTAAAAAGCATAGAATCATCAAATAGAAATCCAAAATGCTAGATGAGCAGGCTTCTAAAGAATAGCCATAATAACTTTACTGTGTCTAGAAATAAGAAAGAAATTGTGACTATAAAAAGCCATATAAGCACATTCCTTGCTTCTGCCAGATTACTCCAATTACTTAGAACAATCAATTAAAAATAGATAAATCCTTGGGGAAAAAAGAAAACATAAACCAAAAATTCCAGGAAATTGGATGCAATTGTATCTGCTAGGGAAAAAGGATTATTCTACAGTTGCTATGGGACTGGACATCCGAAGATTTACAATATTCCCTCACACATTTTGGGGAATTAACTTTCCATAGTTCTCAGTGACATGAAGAAGAATTAACTTCACATGTCTCAACACCAGGTAATCAATCTATTCATACTATCCCTGAGAGAGACAGGAGATAAACCAGGAAAGAACAGAGAAAAGAAATAATTCATAAGGAATTGAGAACATTGGAGAGCTGATCATTAGAAAAGCTTTCCATTGAAAGTCTTCAAAAGTATCTTTATTCTTCAAAGCTGAGTTGCTCAGCTGAGAGCACAGCCATTGTGATCATGCCCACATATGGGGCTCCCTTTGCCCTTGACCCTTTTTGTGCACCTAATTTCTGATAGATGCTTATTTTACTAGGAAAAGTTACATATTAGGGAAGATCCAAACTCTTGACTTCCCCAAGTTCTGCTTTCCTGAATTGCAATTTAAGTAATCCATTGCCAATTTTCTTTCTGGTTGCTTCAATCTTTAGATTCAGATTTAATGGTAACATTAGCCTGCTCTGATAATATTTAACTATGGAAATGGGAGGAATCTTCTCCATGTAAGGTTTAGAAGAAATTTATTATGACATAATGCTGGTTACTGCAGGAAAAGCAAATTTAACATCAGCTCTCAGGCAAAATAAGCTAAGAAGCTCCCACGATTTCTGAATTCAAAGTAAGTGGAGAGAAATGAGAACTAGGCAGGTTTTAAACAACCATTTTACTAAGCATGGAAGGAAACATTTCTTTTACATCCATAGTTCAGGACTACATAATTGCTCCCTAAGGTTTTACTGGATATGAGCAGACACTTCAGGAAGGCTGGGATACTCCAGTAATGTGGAACAACATCCAGAATGCAGCAGATAGGTATAGATTTTGTAGCCAGGTTTTTCTTCCCCTCTCAGTTGCATAAAGGTCCCTCTGCCATGACTTTGGAAGTTGCACTGTCATATTCTCTAGATGTAAGTCCCATTGAAACACACAAGTACTAAAAGCAGTCATAATGCATGTTACAATGTTGGAATAAGATTTAACTACTCAAAAATGTCCTCTCTCGTGCAGTGAACAGTAGAAAAAAACATGATTTAGGCAAAGAAAGTGGGTTCCTGCCCCATTGCAGGGCTATAAGAGAGTCTGATGTTTTTCAGCTGTGAGGGAGGAGAGTTTATACAGAAATGAGATTCAGCCACCTTCTGCATACTTTCTGCAGGACAGCTGAGGGCTTTAACAGCTGAACAGAACACATAATTCAGCACCATTTTGTATTAACCATGAAATGTTCCTAGCAGTCTTGGCAGAGGACCAGGTCAAACAGACAGTGAACTAACCTCTGATTCTCAGTGGTGGTCCCTCCAAATCTGGGTTTAGGCAAACGGGGACATTGCACAGCCTCTTTCCATGCTGTATCTGCTCTGTGAATAAAGAAAGAACTTCAGTCTCTAGAACCACAAACCCAGCATCTGTCACCAGTCACCAGCACCACAAGTCTTAAATAGTTAAAACAAGAGAAAGACAAATACAACTGCTTTAGAAAAAAAAAAAAAGCAAAACAAACAAAGAGTCCATTTCTAAGCATATAAAGGAAGAGAGAAGAAAAATTAAAGAAGTCCTTAGAGGAGAAAGGGCACAGATAACCTAGTAATAAAAAAGGCATTTTAGACAAGAGTCATTAAATAGGATAGGAAGTGCTAGCCATGACGATTCAACAAGATATGGAATATATGAGCCACAAAAAGAGAAAGAAACACGTGTTTAGAAATACCAAGACACTAGAAGATTAGTTTGTGCTGACAGAAGTCATGCACAAAACTATTTTATTACTCAGAAAGCAAGTTTGGGAAAAGAGTGGTTTGAAATAAGAATGGAAGAGACATATGATCCCTAACCAGGTAACAAAAAAATAAATTAATAAAGGATGTGTGGACTAAACACATCATACACTTATGTGGGATGAGACTACTGCCCTGTTGGTATACATGAGTATAATGAGTCTTAGAATTGTGGTGTGACATTGAAATGACAAATAGTCTCACTGAGCATTTGTCCTGAGAAAATAATAAAACAAACCACTGTCCAAATAAAAATCCTACTTTGAAGCTAGTGGTTGAACAAGAGACTAAGAGATGCAAAGCTTTCCAGAAAAGAACATTTCATTTTGCCTCTCCATGCTCGAAGGCTTTTAGCTGAATTGAATATTGGAGGGAAAAGTCATAGATGTTGTGAAGACAGCTACTAGATTTGGAACAGGATTAACTAGACAGAGACTCTGAACACTACTGAGTATTGACCTGCTCATTTGAAATACAGGCTACGTACTTCTTGCAGAATGGAGGAAATAACTTTTAAATCTCTGAAACCCTGCCTGAGAGACTAGGTGATCCAGGTAAGGCTCTTCAGTGAATGAACTTACCTGCTGATAGGACAAAACCCCATTGTTACCACTGGCAAATTCTGACCTTTATGGTTTAAGGGTCTCACGCTGAGCATGCTATTCAGCAGACTGGAACAGAAAGGACAATCCTGAACTATGCACTGTATCTTTAGCCACTCTTCAGCTACACAATTTAGTTTGATGGAACTTGATGCTGAAGACCAAATTAACCCAAAATTTCAACTCAGCTGTCCAGGGCTGATGGTAAGACATTCATTCAGCATGCTGAGTTCCATATAACATTTTAAGCATTCCTTTCTCTAGATGTGGGTCTGCTGATAAATTCCTGAGAAGCACTATTTTGTAATGTCACTAACATCTATCACTTTTGATAAATGAGATTTAATTTATTGTTCAGTGACATCTGCTATGAATTTGGTATAACTGAAAGCGTTTTACAGAAGAAAAAAAAAAATTAGTAATGAGTAAATTAGGTGATTAATTCAGCTCTCATTGCTTTGCATTTATCTTAAAAAGGAGAAAAGCAGTGAGTGACTAGAAAATTCAGGTGTTCCGTATGAGTTGGTAGAAACTTCTTTAAAGAGAAACAAAACTGGCTGGTATAAGGCAAAACTCTGTACCAACACCATTGTAAACACACACAAATAAATGATTCCACGCACCAGGGATGAAATCCTAGACCTAATGAATTCAACAGTGACACTCGCATTTCTTTAAATGAGACCAGGAAATAATCTGAGTAATATGCATAATTAAAGGGACAACACTGTACCAGAGGGTCTACCTCCCAAATATGTAACTATTCCAACTCTTACTAGGTGATACTCTTGTATTCTCTATAAAGATTCACTTTAGACTTGATATTGATCACTTATCTGCAGTGGTAGAATAGTAATACTCCCTTTTTCTTTTTTTTTTTTCTTTTTTTTTTTTTTAAGCAGAGTTACACAGTAAGTGGTATAGGGAATAGAAATAAAGAACAATAAATGCAGCTCACCAGTATCCCAAGTGCTGATATTGTGGGGAGCACTAGACTGGTGTTCCAGCTGCCTCTTCATTAGCTGGTTCATTGTCAGAGCTCCCAAAGAGCCTCTTTTCATTTGTCTGAACTGAGCTGCAAGTCAGAAATGCAAAAGGATTTCAGGAGCTCAGACAACATTTAGAACTACTCTCATTTCCTGATCTTACAAGCCAGCATGATATAAATACTGAAAGGACAATGATGGCTTGCTCTAAAGACCTTGCTCAAGTCAATACGCACCTTTCATACAACTACATAGGGTACAATCCTGGCCCCACTGCCATCAGTCAGAAGAGACTTGGATTCATTGTGTCAACTGTCAGTGCCTTTTTGCCTCCAAATATTTTGAAAGCTCATCAAATGATTTGATATATGTGAAGTGTTAAGATTCTACCCCAAACCCCCCATGCAGAGAGGCAATCAATGAATACTTGAATCTCACTCACATACAAGGTACCAAGGAAGGAAACTCAGTCTCCTCCCAGCAAAGCAGGGACTGTTGTGTCTCTGCCGACCCTAGGAAAACAAATTCACTGACACTATGTACCACCAGCTTCCTTCAGATGGCACAACCTGCCTCCTACATCCCCACCCCTCAGGTAGAACACCTGCACATTCCGCAGAATCGTAAAGCAAGCAGCCTTTGAAGATAGACCTTCTGAAGCTTCACTGCCATTTTTCTTATAGAGAGCTATCACACAAAAAGCATTCTATTTTTATTCATCCAACAATTTACTTCACTAAAAAGATTGATTTATGAGATAATGTGTCACTGGGTAATGCTCAAAGTAAAACCATAAGGGAGACGTAAGACTTTTGGTTCATTCAATGTGGTGTTTGGAAACATGAATTAGTGATGGACTCAGCAGTGTCAGGCTGGATTCAAGGATCTTAAACCTGATTCTACGTATTTTCTCTGCTTAAAATGAGAAAGAAAGAGATCATACACAACTCCCGACTTTCTTACTTTTTCCTCCATTCATAAAAAAATTCAAATTGAATGAGCACAATACATTTCCTTGGACAACTGAGCCTGAGCAACATAATTCCACCATTTAAACAAAAATCACTGTTCACTGTATTGAGACAAGAGTTTTAAGGCCCTGCTTGAACAAGGCCTGTGAAAATGCAGACACATGTATCCAGGTAAGCTTTTAAAATGCTGCCTTAAATACAGCTTTCAGTTTTTTTCTCAACAGGCCCTTAGAGCAAGGGCAACAAAGTAAAATCATCTCTGAAAGATCATTTTCATCTACAACTACATTCAATATCATTTAAAAGACCAGTAACTATTAGGTAGCTCCTCATTACATCCTTTTCAGTTATATTCTTTTGAAGTGCACTTAAACTCCATTTTTCGCCCAAGTGCAGCATTTCTACAAAGCAGAAAACCTGGTATAACTGAACTTTTAGAATTGAACCAGACCAAGAGACCATTCCGTGTTTCACTCTTAAAAGTTATATTTCAGCTGTCTTTCACAGCAAATGAAGAGAAAAATAGAATTTGCATCGTTTCCAGGGCAATGATTTTAAATAGATGTTTTATCACTTTATCAAGCATAGAATTTCCTGATAAAAGAACAGCAATTAATATTAGAACTGACAAGACTGCTTGGAGTGCAGATGACTGTCAAAATAGAGAAAATTATCTGCTTGAATTTTCTTAGGAGCTTTTTGCGATTGTAATTTAAAAAGTTTCATGAATATTTCACATAATCAGGCTATGGTTGAGCAGGTTTGGACTTCCAGATTATTTACCTGATTTCTCAATGACAGCAATGATTTCAAATATTGATTAGTTAAGAGGAAAACAAAACAAAATCCAAATCACAGAGAGCTACAAAAAAAATCTAAAACCCAAAACATATCAGAGTTGACAGCCTTTGAACAGTGTTGGATCCAGGCCGATTGCTGTGGACCAGCATGTGACTTTTCATGTCTTTGACTGACTAGTGGCAAAGGGAGGTATGCTGGTTTCAGCTGGGGTTTATTTTCTTCACCATGGCTGGAACAGGGCTGAACACAGCATTGATAATACAGAGATGTTTCTGTTATTGCTCAGAAGTGCTCACACAGAGCCAAGGCCTTTTCTGCTTTCTGCGCTGCCACGCTGGCAAGGAGCATGGGGGTGCATGGGAAGCTGGGAAGAGACACAGCCAAGGCAGGAAACCCAAACTCCCAAACTGACCCAAGGGATATTCCAGACCATATGGCATCATGCTTAGCATATAAAGCAGGTAAAAGAAGAAGGAAGGGAGGACACATTTGGAATGACAGACTTCACCTTCCCAAGTCACCATTACCTGTGATGGGACTCTGCTCTCCTGGAGATGGCTGAACACCTTCCTGCCCTTGGGAGGTAGTGATTTAATTCCTTGTTTTGATCTGTTTGCATACAATGCTTTTGCTATTAAACTGTCTTTATCTCAACCCATGAGTTTTCCAGGTTTTACCCTTCCCATTCTCTCCCCCATCCTGCTACTGGGGGGGTGAGCAAGCGGCTGCCTAGGGATTGGATGCCAGCTGGGGTTAGACCATGGTATCTACTGATCTGGTCAATCCTTCCTTTCCTGTTCTCTATTCAAAAAAAGACGTATGAAGGCAAAATCTTCCTGTTGCAGTCAATGATGTATGCTTTGTATGCCAGGCACTGGATGTAGAGGTAATGTTATATTTGTGTTACAGGAGTGTCTTGTGCCCACAGTCCTGATCAGGCCTATTATGCAAAACACTGTAAAGATACATCGTAGGAGATTAAAACCATTTCAGTCTAAATCCACAAGAGACACAATGGAAGCATTCATATCCCTTTTTTTTTTCAGTTGGAAACTGAGGAAAGTTTCCAGAAAGAGGAAAGAAATATTTACATAGGAATGCAGGCTCAATATCATATAGCTACTATTCCCAGTTTCATATTCTGGAATTTACAGGAACCACTAGCACTAGGCTAGAACCCAAGAAACATAGGTCTTAACTGGCACCTCTTCAGCTGCTTTATTAAGTGACATCTGTATCATTTGGTGGCCAAGAAATGTACATGATCTGAGATGCTTGTGGGAAAACTGGTGTATTCAACCAGCATGTCTAAAATAACATTCTTGCTTCAATAAGCCAGACACCCCTTCCAATCAAATCAGCAGACGATGAATTTCAGAAACTAAAATTTAACATTGCTACAGCAATCTGAAATTGAAGCTCAGCAAGACAGTCGAGCTGACCTAGCAGTTCATTGGTATCAAAGGAAAACACTTCCCCTCCCAGTTTTACTAGCCAGACTTCTGTCCCCCTGGCCTTCAGATGATGTGTTACCTACATGGACATACCATTCTGAATTTTGTTAAGTGTTCTAGCTATGCCTTAACATTTTATCTTCGTGTGTTCTGTTCAGACATCTGTCATGTCTACTTTAAACAACACAGTTCATTTTCAATTGAAATGGTTATGGGAGTCTCAGAAAAAGAGTTACCACATTTCAGTGAGCAACTGAGGAAGTGGCATTTAAGGTATTTCACAAAAATTGCAAGGGATTTTTTTTCCTAAGACACAGCAAAAAATGTACCACAGGCCATAGTAACAGCCCTGTGGACTCTCATCTTCTGCTTCTGTGCACTGACAGTTGACAATGCTTTCTCATAGGGGAAAATAAACATCCAGCTTTAGTGAATTACTGCTTTTAGCTGCAACCTACTTTAATTCAAGAAAACCACATTTTTCAAACTTGCCACATCACAAGAGAAAACCTTTAGCTAGCACTGTTAAAATGCTGCTGACCATCAGAGATTTAACAGTTCTAATGATATCCAAACCAGCTCTACTTCAAAGAATCAAGGGAATGCAGAGAAAGGAATTCACCATACATGATATGCATCTGATGCACAAATACAGTAACTTTGATTTAATCCTCAAACCAGAGGTAAACTTACTTGATATGGAAGAGTGACTACTTGTCTCTGGGACACCTGCTTCAAGGGTTGGTGCAGATGATGACTCTCTTGGCATTTCCAGTGTTGAAAGTCCTTTGGCAGCAGGATCTGCATGTGAAAATTATGCTTAAACTCTCAGCATTTAAAATCAACAAAGTGTTTTATCTTCCTTCTCCCTGGATGTTCTTTTCACATCACTCTAGTCATCCATGCACCATCTGGCATTCCCAGCAGTTTTAAAAGGATTCAGTGGGTGTGTCATAAGAATTTTTATACGGGCACAGGGATCTATTTTCTTAAATCACTTTTTAAAGGAGACTTCTGCCTATGGTCTGAAGAGCTCACGACTAATAAATGCACATAGAGTTTGATACTGATCCTACTCAAGCAATCACTGGGACCACCAACATGCAAATAAGAGAGATCACTAATGTAAAGCTAGTTTAAGTGACAACTTAGCATCTTTTAAAAGTTGTAACTCCAACATGTCATTAATTTTCATTCAAGAGGTTGCTGACCTAGCATTTGATCCTGAAGATTTAGTTTAAAATTCTGCATTAAAAAGGTTTAGAATTGGGACAGCCCTTCCAAGCAGTTTCAAGGATGACAGTGTTACTGCACAAAAACTGGCCCTCATTAATGGTCAAAAAAGCACTGAGTCTAATTGAGCAATTCCTTCAAGACCATGCTTCTCTACATGAAAGGCTCAAAAGCACTCAGTTCTCTTTAATTTTTATAAAGCTTCAGTAGCTCTTCAGCTTATCAGAATGATAAATGGGAGGACAGGCCTGAAACACAAAGGGAACAGTGTAACTATGATTACACGGAACAATTTCACCTCCTAAAAGTGGAATATTCTAAGAAGAAATTATACTGTGTTGCCTCTGAAGTAATTTTTAAAAAAAAGTGAGGTAAGGAATGCATAAATATTTCCCCTCACCTCATGAAGAATTGAGGCCTGAAGGATTCTGTCCTTTTTCATTAATATGTTAAAAAACCTGGTAAAATTCTAATAACTGAAAAATCCCAGGAAAAAAACCAGCCAAGAAATTAAAAAGGCAGCAGCATACAGTTTTTCAAACTGTTTGATAGATCCAACTGGAATCTGAGGAAAAGCTAAAACTCACTCTCTCTCCACCCGAAAAACTTAGTAACAAAACTTTGCATTGAAATCACCTTAAAGAAACCTAGGGCACACAGAAGATTGCCCATCTTTGAATTTTACATCTTTAACAAAGACATGCAATGAAAACTTTGTGGATACCCAGTACAAAGAAGGCTACAAACAAGTTTTAGTGTATAAAAAAAAAATATGCCTCTGTCTATGTCTAAATGTAAACTGTGGTTAATTCCAAGTGCTCGTCCTTCTGAAGCCTTCAGCACGCTCAGCCCTGTGATCACTTTGTGATCCATTCTGCTTTCCCTTGTCCTATGCTGGCAAAAGAAAAAAGGGCTA
Source organism: Petroica traversi (assembly GCA_025920805.1). Classification (NCBI taxonomy): domain Eukaryota; kingdom Metazoa; phylum Chordata; class Aves; order Passeriformes; family Petroicidae; genus Petroica; species Petroica traversi. The sequence goes on from JAHLSL010000007.1 coordinate 12,655,330, forward strand.
AAAATCACTACACCAAAAGAGAATCAGTGCAGCATGGACCAGATTAGCAGGATAAAAGGCACAGAAGTAAGACCATTTTTCTGACTCCCAGCATAAAGAAGGCAGGGAGTTTCATTCCCTAACTTGGATATCAATGAGTATTTTTGTCACAGCACTCTACTTCCTTTTCAAATGGGCCCTTTACACATTCATCATACCTGAATGGTTTCCACATTCCATGTGAGAAACAGACACCTGAAAGCACTCAGCTAGCACATCAGATGCTATAAATATCCATGTTTCACTATAAATATACACATCTCCTTACACAGGTCTGTTACCAAAACCTTCACGCAAAAATAAGCCTTTTGATGGGGTGAGTGAGCTCACCTGCCTCCTTCTGCTCTCCCAGCTTGTCAAGGATGTTAAAGGAAATGTCCAGATATTCTCTCTGAATAGCACTCACGGCAATCTTCCTCTGCTTCCTCTGGCGAGGAACAATCTGAATCTTAAATTCTGACTCCTCAGTCTCCTCTTCTTGTTTCTGCTCTGTGTTTTGTTCAGTGTCAGACTCTGTATTGGTATCAAGTTTATCACTTTCTGTTTGCTTTTCGGAGTCTTCGGGGACTTTAATAAGAACTGTCTTTACATTTGGGCTTGGAATTGTTCCACTAGGTTTAATTTCCTCCACACTGAGCTCAGAGTTATCATCAAGGGACATTTCTGGAAGGGCAGATGATTTTTGCAGCAGGTCCCTTTTCTGTTTCAGTGTTAGTGAGTTTCCAGAGGACATGTCCTGAAATTCTTCTGGCTTAACTAACTCTGAAGAGTCCTTCTGATCTTTGGGAGAAGTGGAAATGACCTCCTCTATTCCTGCTGAAGCGTTGTTGCTTGTGTCCTTAGAACTGAAGTCTTTGGAGCAATCTTCAATGCTGAACTGTACCAGCGGAGTTGTGCTGAGGCTGAGGGCAGACACATTGATAGGAGTTGAAGGAGATGAAACAGCAGTTTTGCCAGAAACCTCATCATTCAGTGGGTTCGTTGTTTCTTCTTCTTCATCACTCTCCACTATTCTAAGGGGAGGAAGTGGTTCAAAGACTAAAGAGTCACTGTCTGAAGTAGAGAGCACTGAACGTTTTTCAGGACCCGATGTTGAATCGGAGGACAAATCTATCAGATCTAAATCTTCCTTGGGACCAGTAGTTTTAACTGGGGAGTCCACTTTCACTTCATAGGTTTCCATGCAGTTTAGCCTAACCTCTGGTATGACAGGTCTTTTTGTTTCCTGGAAACTCTCTGCATGAGGAAGGCTTTCTTGTATGTCTATATTTTCAGCTTTAGTAGAGGAGTTCTGCCGAGACCGTCCATAATCGCTCTGCCTGTGTGTGGCGTAAGCAGCAGGGCCAGGAGGCTTTTCTAAGTCACACCGGTCTATGCAGGACTTCCTGCGGTGTTCATCTAGTGAGAACAGCAGGGAGTCTGCATTCCCTATATCAAGAGATTTTTGTTTTAGAGAGCGCAGTTTTTTTTTTCTGAATGCTTTCTTCTCTCACACAGCGTAGAATACTGTCTTGTAAGGCCCCCGTCTCTCTATATTCAGCCAGCTCTATTTCACCTGATCAAAACAGAAAAAGCTAATACTACCTCAGTTGGAGACTTTTGGCAGATACCTTCATCTTTATATCACAATTCAACATGACTGACATATAAAATACAAATCCAGTATTGGTCAAAATTGCCTACATTTTGTTTTAACCTCAGAACCGAATTACATGGATTTTTACAACAAATAGTAACAAAAACTTGTTATTTGGATAGTAAAGTTTATGCAAATGCTGTCCAAACTCTATTCATCCTGGACAGATGTACTTTGAGGACAAACTGTTTAACCCTGTACATTGAAAGAAGGTGGCACAGGCATGTAATTTCCACAGATAGCTGGGATGGCTGCATGTAGTACAGCTATTATTTACTGCAGCAGAACAGGCTTAAAATGGATGCTTCTGATTCAAGGAAAGAAAGGAAGTATTTGGCAGTGAGGACACTGCAGCACAAGCCTGAGATCAGAGATTTTTTCCATGGTGATCCTAGAACCCAGCAGGGTCCAGCAGCTATCACAACACTGACTCCTCCCTCCTCATCCTAGGGAGGAGGGCAGTGAGCACAGCTGCACCTGCTGGCACTGCCACTGAGCTGGTACTTTGCTATGTGAACACACTCATTGAGTACATTTTCAAAGATTATCACCACTGTTGTTATTATTATTATGAATTACATATTTTCACATAAAACAGGATATTCCTAATCATTAATATCCCCATATTTCAAAATACTCCACATATGATTCACCACACATTAAAAAACAGTGACAGAAGTTTAAGTTTTCACTCTACTCAGAATCACTCCCGCTCCCTGTGCAAACACCTGAAAGAGAAAAATGCCAGGTGGGTGGTAGTGGAAATCTCTTCAACATTTTTCCTGGCTATTCATTCCAGACACCTAAATTTGAAATCAAAATAGGTTCTACTTTTTGAAACCCCATTTTTGCCAATGAAAAACCAAAATATTTGCTGCAGCAAAAACAAATTTGCTTACCGTAGAGTTCCACCTTATCAACAAAATCAATTTCTGGGAAAATTTAACTAAGAAATCTTCAGGCCAATAGTTAAAGAAAACACAAAAAAATCCTCTGAAATGTGGTTTTTTTTAAATTCAGAAGAGCTTAATGTTTTGGAAACAACTTCTAATTTTAGATATTTTTATTCTGGAGATTCCTGAAAGATAATTCATTCAAGGAAATGAGTGTTCTTAAGAGTCAGACAGAGTAGTTATATTAAAATTAGCAGTGCAACAAACTCTACAAAGAAAGTTGATAGCTTGAACCTAAGAGCAGGAAATGGTTATTTCTGCATGGGTTTATACCAACAAAACAATTCATACTTCTCTGAGCATTCATCTCAACTGGTTGATATTTCACCATTTTGCTGCCACCAATTCTTTTCAGTCTTGCAAAGAAAGTTTGAGACTCTTTATTGCAAGGTCCAGTTGGTGTATCATGAATATCAGATTCATCAAAAACACTGTCTTCCTCTGCTGGAGAAAGAAAAAATGTTATTAGTCTCAAGAGAGTGCAATTTCTTGAATGAAGAGCTGTCTATTAACAAAACCTCAGCTAGTATCAATTAAACTTGAATTGTAAAATGAAGTTTGCAAGAAAATTTGTATCCCAGGTTTAACTTTGTCATTCTTGTTACATCTTGAGTTAAGGTCAGAGACAAATGAAAAATGGGTGAGAGTGCAAAAAAGCATAAACAAAGCTTTTACCATTCTAAGTTGATCTTCTCTGCTATAATAATACAGATATGTTAGATGGAAGAACCACACTAGATCGGGACACTGACTTGAGTAAGCAATTTCTGTACTGTTGAGTGAGAAATGGTAAGTGGAAGAAGATGGAAATTAGTAAAAGAACTGTAAGGTGATTAATAAACCAGCAAAATAAGAAAGTGAAAAAGGAAGAAACAGGTCATCTTGGGAAGCTGATAACAGTAATAGTAATAGAATAATACTTAAGAGTATGAATTATGAAATTATTGATCTAAGTAGGAACAGTAAAACATTATGCCCTGATTTGAGACCAGCCAGATGAAAAATGGCAAAGAGAAGGAAAGATCCAAATCGATTTATCCATCCAAAAAACAGAAATAAAAAAAAATCCGTATCTATCATGTGGAGTACTTCTGTAATTCTACGTCCAGTGAAATAAGGAAATAAGAAACACTACTGGGACAATAAAGAAAACAGAGCACTCAGAAGAAAAACAAAGTTTGCCTTGTTTATTCTAGCAGGCAAATATGGAGAGGAAATGCATTTGGTGTCTGGGAGTGAAGGGGCAATTAAGCCAATGGGCTAGAATGGACAAAAACTGAAGACTTAAATGAGACATAAATATCTTTAGCTTTGAAATTTCTGGGAAGTTGCAAGTACATGTGAAGCTACGAAACTGCCACCTAAAAGCATCAGGGACAAGATATCTAATTGAAATGATGAATCCAGAAAAATCAGTCAAAGCTGACAGTGAGAATTTCTACAGGAATTGGCTTTAATAAGTTACATGATCACTTTTAATGTCACGTCCTATGTGTAACTTCTTCTTCCCCTTGGCAACAAATGCTTCTTGTCACAACATTTAGCATCAGTTCTACAGCAGTCCCTACACTTGATCCCCACAACACTCGTGATCCCCACATCAACATTTGGCAGAAAAATTAGGAAAAAAGTTCAGTACTGGGGAAATCCATCTTTAGCATAGGATTTCTTGCTGCCTGACAACAAAATCCTCATCTGATCACTATCTAAACACAACCTCTGATGGTGACAGCAACACACACACTTCCTGACAAGTTATCAAACAAATCTCTTTAGAAAAGATGGGAAAGGCTTCAACTTTCCAAGTCCCTATGGAATTACATTGGCTACTTTTTTCAGGTGAAAGGAAACTTTTCTACATCCCCCTTTTCCTCCAGCCCTTTCAAAAAGGAGGAGAACAAGCCCTATGTTTAAGACAGTATTGATAGAGTAAAATTTGCCCATTTATGGACTTTTACCTCTGTGCAGCCAAAAGGCCTTCACAACAGCTTTGGAAAGCAAGTAAATATTATTCTCCTTACTGTAAACATAAGGAAACAATGCTGAAGTGAGACACAAGGCCACCCAGGGAACCAGTATTGGACATGCTGGGTACTTGGGCACCTCCATTTGTCTTTAAAATGTCTCAGAATCAATCCAGAAAGTTAATGCACTTTATAAATGCATTAGATTATTATGAATTACGTCATTAACTTGTCTCAAAATAAAGACAAATTCGTAGTAAGGCCACAGTTGTCTTAACTCTCTTAGCCCTCCTGTAGCAATACAAAATGTCCAGCTGAGTGAGGTTATGCAAGACATAGTTTAAATTCACATTAAGATTACTTTAATTTGCTAGAGCAGAGTAACAGGGTGTTAAGGTAAACGAAATGTTGTGCTCTTGTTTTGCTAGACAACTTTTCACCAGCAACAAGCAGCAAAAGAGGAATAGGTACTGACATGAAAAAAGAGAGTTTCTTGGATTTTTCTTCAGAAGAGTTTGCTGCATACTGTAAAGACTATTTGAGAAGTAAGATGTAAATAGCAAATAAGCAGCTAAAAGGCAAAACAGCTGAAAGGAGGCTACAGAATACCAAAAGAACCCACTAATCATTAAGACTTATTATGTAACTCACAAACCAAAGGAATTACACTCAATGATCCCATGGTATTTGAAGCCCCAAGATTACCCCAGTTCACATCATCACGGTACCTCTGCTACACCTAGAAAGCACATACACAGCTAACAATCAAACACAAAATGTTAAACCATTCTTTTGCCTTCAGACATCCACACACGTTTGCATTAACCTTGTCAACTTCAGCTCCTTTAAAGAGAAAAGTAAACTATAGACTGAATTCATTGTCTTCTCTTTTCAGTATCAAATATTTGCCACTATTTCATGTTCTTACAAAGTTAAATCAGGCTGGTTGCACACTCCTGTGATTGCAGGATCAGATAGCACTGCAATAGAAAAAGCCAAGGACTATCCAGACATGGTGACTGAATCATCAATCTAGGATACACTCCCCTGAGAGATGTGAGACCACTGCTATGCTCAATCTATAGAGCAGCCAAAAATGTCTTTTACTATACATGGCTGTACTGGTCAGGTAAGTCACACTTCAGACTCAATTCCAAGTATAATGTTCTAAAGTTCAGACCATATTTACCCATTTCTACAACATCTGCAAGATTTAATGAATTAAATCAATGGCTATCATACAAATTAGAGTGTTAAAAGTACCTTTCTCCTTTTCACTGTACCGGCTTATGTTACTGTTGTCACTATACAAAGGACCAGCAGTTGCATGGGGCTTGCAGCTGTGATACTGAGCATTCAGGGTATTGACTGTGATGTGGATTAGGTGAAGTACAATCTTGCTGATTTCACAGTCTCTGTAGGGGTACTGTTCAGCAAAAGAGAAAAACTTCAGCTTAAAAACTAACTTTTCTCCCTGGATAAACATTTAGGCAGTAAAACAGAAAAATTACAATAATATTGTCAGCTGGATGCCCTTTGCCTTTCCTTGATTATATATTTCCAAATACAGCATGAGAAGCAGGATTGCTCTCAGTTTTGTACAGAATTATTTTAATAAAATATTAAAATTCCATATTAGTAACATTTAGTGTCTGCATTTCCTTGTATGTCATATAGATCTGCTAGAAATTTGTTAACATATCAAAAGAATTCACAGCTCCATTTCAGTGCGTAAATTTTAACAGCACTTCCTAAGAAGCATCACTCAACTAAAGAATACAAAGTGTTAAACTGACACACTCCACCATTTAAAATAACTTCTGTTTTTCTAAAACTAAGTTACTCAAAATACTCCTCACTGGAATTTCATACATCATTTTCCTATTTTAAAATCCATATTTTCCTTTCACAGGTAAACACCTGAAAGACAATAAAGACTGCAGAAGCACAGAGGAAGTCAGTAGCACAGACTAAATCCTAACAATTTCAAACCTTGAAATTAAATGCAGTGAGTAAGCATATCAAAGAAAAGAGTCCATTACAGTTCCTTTCACTTGCCACACATTTAGGTGTTCCCTGTAACAAATTTCAAATTGAAGTGCAAATTTTTCTGTGGACAGTGTCTTGTTATGACCACTCACCTTATAGAGAATAACAAGCAAAGCCTTTAACCACATCTGCCGAATGTGAGGTTTGAGGGACCAGAGCGAGCAGCGAGGAGGCTGCTGAAAGTAATGCCTTAGCTGAGGACAAGTGCAATATTTCAACACCTGCACCACCAAAGGAAGAAGGTGTTTTCCCAGGTTGATGTTATAGTCCATCACCTGAAAAGAACACAAGAATTACCTCACCAAAACCAAATCTACTGATGTTGAAAAACAAAATAATTAACACAGTTGAGGCATTATTTCAGTGAAATCAATAGTTTTAAGGAAGTCTCACTGCCATTTAGAAGCTGCCAGCTTGCCACCTTCTCATTTTAGCCAGATAGGTGGAATGAAACAAAAGAAAATGTATTCTGAAAGCTTTTAATCCAGCACAGTTTAAATTTTAAGATACAATGGCAAGTTCATAAAATATATTACAGTGAAATAGCCCTGTATTATAGAACAAGTTGATCATGTTTCCATACAAGACATGTATATCCCATGTTTAACAGAGAGGATGCACTTGTGAGTTTTGGGGGTTGGTAGTTTGGTTATTTGGGGGCTTTGTATTAACATTTTAATATTGTACTGGTAGCTTTTATTTTTTTCTCAATAGGCTTGCAACCTAAGGCACTGGGGTTTTTAAAGCCCAGCTTCTGGAATCAGGTAATGACACTAGGTTCCCACTCTTCACTTTACCAAAGGTAAGAGTGTGTACTCTGTTTAATGAGGACGTTTAAGCACACAAATCCTAAAGGATCCAAGAGTAAAGCAAATGAAAAATATCTTGCTCTACATAAAATGCTCATCAATCCTAATTAGAGGTGTTGCTGCAGAGAGGTTGCTGTGATTACTGTTAGTCATATGCCTTGCCTCCTTTGTAACCTTTGAAGATAATCAATATAATATAATATAATATAATATAATATAATATAATATAATATAATTTTAAAATAATATAATCTATAAAATAATCTGCAATTTGGGGCCAGTCCTAGTGGTTTGAATCCTAGAACTGATTCAAAATGAGGTGTTTAAAAATGAATGTATGGCAGTGAGGCCATATATTCCCACTAACCTGGCACAGCTGTGTTTTCAACCGAAACGGCAATGCCATTTTTCATAACCTTCCTATCAGTCTTCCAACATGAGCTATTTTTAAAATCACACATGCTGAAATCAGCAGTTAAACTAGATCATAACAAGGCTCCACAGAGCCCTGTGTCTGATGCTGCCCTACTCTGGCTGACACCTGGGAAGGTGTATCAGGCCAAGCCAGCTCCAGCACAACCCCCAGGATCTAACATGCCCCTGCAGTTTCAGTGCACTTACTGGGTTTTATCAGCAGCTCTCTACACCTAAATAGACAGCCTGTGTTTCTTTTGTTTTGTTTTTATTACAACAAGCAGATGAGACTAATTTACAAACACTAAACTCGTGGTCTCAAGTTCTCTCCTGAACAAGCTTAATAGGAGTTTTTCCTTGTAAAATTCTCCAGTTTGATGTGCAGCTGTCTCAAATACTTGAGTGGCATGTGTAGAGCTAAACAGATGAATCCCTTGTCTATCCATGTAGGGTGAGCCGGTCGAGTTTATGACTTATAACCACCAGATTCGGTCCTATCCCGCGGGGCCGTGTTCCCTCAGGGAGCGATAGTTACACAGCACAGTCAGGAAAAGCTCATCCATACACAGCACACAGAGCCTAAGAGAGCACGTCCTGTAACGCAAACGTGCCCGGCGCTGAGCAGAGCCATCTTTCCAGCTGCCGCAGGAAAAGGAATGAAGGAATGAAGGAATAAAAGAGCGAAGGAATAAAAGAGCGAAGGAATAAAAGAG
>JAHLSL010000007.1:12664306-12711706 GCA_025920805.1 Petroica traversi
ATGGATACCTGACATCTCCACAGCTGTGAAAGTTTATCCGACTAACAACGTCACATTTAACTTTGAAAAATCACTGATTCCAATTCATAAGCCAGAAAATCTTGGTAAGAATTGCAGATACAGAAGAGACAAGGATAGCTTTGAGCAATGTTTGAAGGTTACAGCAGACACCTGAGGTCACAGCCCTCTTTTTCCCCTAACGTAATTCTTTATGTGAGACTGTGGTAAGGAAAAGGCATTGAAGTGATGATGATACTCCACTGCAGACAGGAATATTCTGCAAGTGCGAAGCAGTTTTCAGCCCACTATCACCCACTACTCTATCAGTGGGAATTAATTGAGCCTTAGAAGAGCCTTGTGAGGTAGAGAATTCTCCTTACATGATGGAAAAAGAAGGCACAAGGCAAGGACGTGCTTGGTCATTTATCACTTTAGCAATACAGGCTAAAGTTCATGATGGCAATAGAACTCCCTAGGAAAGGGAGAACAGAAAAGTTCTGGTGCACTTTAAGAACAAAAATGTGCCTCCTGCGAAGTGAAGAGTGTTGAAGAGTTCACAGACCATTCACACTGGGAAACAAAACAAGAACTCATGGGTCCCAGGTCTTCCTGAAGAAGAACGAAGGAAACACTCATGAGGAAAGATGGCATTCAAAGGCTAGTGCAAGAGGGCAGAGGTTAGAAGCAGTCTCTTATTTTTCATACCATGGTAATATTTGCATGTCTCACAAAACAATCATCTCTGCCAGTGATGCAGCAACTTGAGACTACCAGTAGAAAGAAATTCTTTCACCAGCTGAAGAGAAAGTTTTAAAGTAGGAGTACCTCATTCAACCATTATTGTGCTACAAAGAAGGCTCTGCTACCATCATTTTAACAGGCAACAACAAATAGCAGCTTCTTCATTCTTCACCTACTTGTGCTATCCCAGCAATAAAGGCATTGAAGCAGGTGGACACACGCATTTTTTGGGGTGCAATCATGAAGCAGCCCTCCTGCTGATCGTAGCCAAGCAGGACGTACAGGTGGCGCTTGACTGTGTTGAAAGCTTTAGCGCTGCTGATGTCGGACTCGGCGCTGCTCTCATCCTTGGCCATGAACTTCATCAGCACTGTGATGAGCTGGTGCACCGTCTGGTGGTCAATCCCAGCATCCTCTGGCAGCAGGTCCTTTATTGTATTATCATTCTCTGGGGAAGGTTGTCCTATGGGCACAAGAGACATTGGTATCAGACACTGAAGCACACTGTGTAAATTCTGTAAATCCAAAAAACAGGGTACAGAGCACACCAGAGTTTTTTTCCAGAGTTCACTTCTCCATTTCTGCCCCAATACACACAGTGAAGTTGCAGGAGACAGACATGCACTCCTGAGGACATTATTCCTCTGATTCCTCAGGCCCAACAGCACAGAAACATCTGCTGTGTACACTCAACTCCATTTCTCACCGTTCTCATATTTGGTGGAGCATCCTCTTTCCCATCTTAGTGCATTTCTGCCAAATTTCATATTATTATTCTTCCACATCCATCAAATCCCATTGCCACCAAATTCTCATCTGGTATGGTTATCAGTCTTTCCTCAGTAAACATTAGTGGTTAGTCTTTGCCAGTGGAAAATGTACAAAATGGCAAAGGTAGGAAATATGAAAAATTGTACCAAATAATGATTAAACAAAGAATGAAGACTTCCCCATTAGCACTGAATCTGTATTTCTCCTAAATAACTTGTATTATTACTAATAACTTTTAAATAAATAGTATTATTATAATATTCTAATTTACCCATATTCTCAATATGATAGGCTATTCTGACAAGGGATTCCTTTGCTGGTACAACTGTCTTAGGTTCTTCACAAGAAAAACTGCAATGTCTGTAATTTTTAAAAATAATTTTGAAGTATATTGCATTTGTATTGGTGGGTGAACAAAGGTTTGTTTGGCTGTTCTATTCAACTGTTCTATTCAGCCCTATTTATTTTCTTCTGTAACATATTGTGAGATTTTCCATAAAACACAGGAGATGAATGAAAGGATCACTGGGTACTAAATAAATCCTCATTCTCCAGATAGAATTCAAAGAGTAATTAATCTGAAAAGATTAAACCATCTTATTTTCACTTGCTAAATAATATAATTTAGAAGCTCAGTGATAAAATGTTCAGTTTTGACTGTGTTTCATAACTCTAACACTAGCTAACAGATACTTCCCAGGACTTTTAATGACATTTTACTTTTCCAGAAATACTACTACACTTTCTGATGCATTAAAGATCTAATTCCTCATACTTTACCCTCACAGAAAACTATACAGCAGGACAGAGTGAGCAGAGCTTCACCCTTATATGTTTATCATAGCTCTACTAAGGATCAAGCCCATGGAATGTCTGTCACCCCGTTTTTATTTCTGATGTAGAAACTTGCAAAAAACCAGCAACGGAGAACTACTTGTTTAAAACTACAAAAAAGCAGTACAATTCAGTTTAGTCAATAGATTTCAGAGTCTGGAAAACTTCTGCTGCTGTCTGGAATGAGTCTTAGGCTATGTCAAGCCTGAACTAAACATTCATTTCATCAATACAAGATACAGGGTATCCTGTAACCACATGAGGTTGTTTAAATCCAAGCTAAGAATGGAAAATCAAAACAGCTCTGTCTTTAAAGTGGCTAAGGTAACTTTTATCCCTTAAAATTCATGTACATTTGTATGTGTCTATACAAGGTAGATAGACGCACACATCTCCTCCCCATTCCTCATCAGAACTTTCTCACATCACCAAACACACAAACAGCCAGGTAATATACAGCCTCCATGCCTGAATCCAATCTAGCCTTGCCTCCAAAGATTCATCACTTTTTTCATGTGCACCTTATACCAGACCCCTGTACCTTCATAATATAAAACATCAGATCAGAATTACATCACACTTCATCATCCCAACTGTGATCCCTATGTGAAACTCTCTCACTGACTGTCCAGGATACTGCAGAGGACATAGGAACTACATGATCCTGGTGTTTAATCCATACAGAATGCACACTGAATTCAACTTGCATTTGGATGGTGCAAGGATGCCCATTTTAGATCTAGAAAGAACAGATAAGCATGAAAACTGGTTCATTCAAGTGCTATGTATAAATAACATGTTCTTCTACAACAGATGTACATCCTCCATTTAGGAGCCAGTCAGCTCCTTAGCCAAATCAGATATGCTCAGTACTGACAATGCAGTGTTAAAAACTGAAACAAACCTGAAAAAAATTTTTACAAACATTTAAGCTTTTAGGGAGAAATGATAAGTATTGGGCAGGAGAAAAGGCACCGTAATTAGTCTTCTAGTTCCCAAATAATCTGTCATATTCTGAAACATATTATTAGAGTTTTCTTGAGATCAGTAGTTATTAGCTACATGAAACATTTTCAATACACATTTTTAGTGGAAACTTTGTTTTAACCTTAGGTGATGAACTACCTGAGCCTGGAAAGTAAAGTGTAGAAGTATCAAAATACTAAACCCACATGGCTAACAATGCCTACTGTGAGACTGATGCTTCTTATGCAACAAATTCCTTTAAGCCCAATATTTAGCAGGTGGTTGGTGCCATTAAACGAAGAAAAATTATCTACTGACATACCCGTTTATTGCATCATTATGTCACTTCTTCCCTCTGTGCACCTGTGACAACCCACACATATATTCTGTAAGGAACTGGTTAACTTCCAGCTCTCACTGGGCTTGCACAGTAGGGCTGCATCCTGCTAATTCAGAAACTCCCCTACTTCACTTCACAGCTAAGTGAGCTCCCACAGTGATAAGGTATCTTTCTTTCAGCTGATCAGTGAATAAGTTGATATGTTTTGATTATAAATTAGCATCTGCTGGAAGTATTCCAAGTCTTGAAGAGGGAAAATGAAAAGATCTGAATCTGACATCTTTCCACTTCCAAATAATCAGTCTACAGAGCAATAACTGTCAGTGGCCACAATTATTGAGAGGTTGCTGGAATCCTGCTGTGCTACCTGTTCTATAGATGCCTGACAGAAGGGTGACATCTTCACAAAATGTAAGGGACTTGAGATTATCTATAAGCATGTAGAGCAGATAAGACTCTGAATAACCTCCTCCTAACTCCAACTGGAGAGAGCTTTCAGTTCAGACTGAGAGCAAAGCTTCAATTTACACCTTTTGGAGCCATGCTGAGATGTGATTCACTCTGCCATTTAGACAACTTCTACCTTGTGCAAGTTTATCTCATGATTCAGCAGAAAGTCAGAGTTAGAGCCTTCCTTTTCCTGTTCAATCAAAACACACCTCCCTTGTCACACCCACCTGGTGTTTGCTCTGGTGTTCCTCCAAGTGCTGGTGCAGACTGCTCATGTCTGGTCAAGCTCACAGCTTTAAAAAAAACAAGAGCAACTCTGTTTAATAAGGCAGCACTGGCATCTTACACTTAGCATATATTCAGTGCTGGCACATTTATGTTCACTTACTCACGCAATGTTGTTAGGCAGTGAGTGTAACTGCTTGGAACGTGTCATTTGTGTGGTCTATGGATTTTGTGCACCATATTCTATAATTCTAATTTTCTCTATCTTTTTATTTTGCTGGTACAAGAGTCATCACACAGAAATTCCTGTGCAGCATCAGTAATTGCTCAGGAAGGATTAACCAAGAATCACAGAATATCCAGGGGGATTGTGTTGGAAAGAATATATATTGCAGTGTTGGAAAGAAAACTACCTTTTAAGTTAATAGTTCACTGTCATCCAGGTTTGAAAGTTTTATCAGTTCCTATTATATGGGTAAAAGCAATGTGAGGGGTCCAATTTGAATATAAAGACTAATCTGTGTTACAAAATTCCCTAAATTGGAACGGCCAAGCTTTATTTCTGCTTGGAAAGGTATCTGCATGGCACTCCATACAATCCTATGGTTTTCCAGCACCTAGGTACTCCTGTAGAAGCTGGCAGGAATGATGTGTTGCATGGACATTGTTTCCTTAATAACAGAATTCTGAATATATTCAAAAAGTCCTTTGAGACACTAACAGCTATTTTTAAGACGTCTAGCATATGCTGCATGCACTGATTAATATTTATAATTAATAAATTAGCAACAGAGGAATTTTTCAGTAAAATCTGTATCTATTTAAGATGAAACTACTGCATATTAGTCACAAATAAGAATTAAGATCTAGAAAAGACAAACTAGTCTTGGAGCATTTTATTCTGGCATTTTAAACAGACACACCTAGACACAATGTCTATGTTCTTGGTCAAACTCACTAACTTATAACATCTGAGTAATGCCCAAAGCAGTTTTGGCCAGCCCAATTGGATAAATATTGACAACTCCAATGTACCCATCAACGGGATACGATTCTAGGGGAGAAGATACAGGTGTGTCACAAGAAGATAAATAGATACTCAACGAATTTTGGTGGTTAAGGTTTCTGGAAGGGAGAGCGCTCTCTTGGACTCGGCGGGTCCCTTCACGCTGTCCCTCAGGGAGCGCACGCTCTTCTGGCGGTTTCGTGCGAAACGAGCCCTCTTGATCTTCCACATTGCCGCATCACTGAGGTTGGCCACGTTTGTCCGGACTGCAGTGATAGCTTTGCAAATGCAATGGACCAAGTTAGGATTCATTCCACAGCATGGGGAGGCCCTACTGCTGCCAAGTGCCAAATGCAACTGGGCCCCAGGTCCCACTCAAGGCAAGAAAGTTTCAAATGGGCCCATGGGGTCCATCTGCAAGGTACTCATTTGCATGCCCTCATTCTGAAATCCAGAAAACACCAAAAGGCATAACTATGTTAATAAATTATGCTGTTACTTGATCAAAAACAGATTATTGAAACCAAAAACTGGATTTCAGGCTAAGAGAATATGAGGTGCCCCCTATTTAAAAGGGCAGAAATCTCACAAGTGTGGATCACATTTAGTGCACTCATACCTAACCATGGCCTCTAGTTTTGCCTCATGACCTTCCTGTTCTGCCTACACCTACCATCCTGACTTTGAACTCAAAAAACCTGTGAGTGTGGATTATGGAGTTACAGTGGTGTTATCAGCAGTATCACTGTGTATTTTAATGGGATCACCAATACTTTTTCATACACCTTTGTACAGTGCACTGAAACCCTCTGAGTTTAATCATCTGAGTGACTGAAGTCCATCCTTTGCATCACACATGTCTTTGAAATGGCAAAGAGAAAGGTTAAAAAAAAATCTGAAAATTATCTTCCACTTATTTAAAATCACTCCAAAATATTCCTATTTAAAGATACTGCCCAATATTTGCAGCCAGAGGTGTTAGACACTAGTGCCAAGATTCCCTCCCCAGGCCGCAGAAGCAGTTCCCAGTATTGGGTCAAGCTACTTATATATGGAGAAGAAAAGAACTGTGCAGTTCCATCCCTCTCCTGTGCAGCAGTAGCAGCATTGAAGACTTTTATGGGCACTGGACTCCATGCGAAAGTAGAAGGAAGCATTAGGCTGCTGAGGGAACACACATTGTTCAAACAGCTGTTCCCATCTCCTTCTGGAAAATTAGATGGAAATAGATCTGACTCATGGGCCACCACTTGGGTTAGAAAGTTTTCAATTACTCAGCATTCTAAAAAATTATGCATTAATTAATTTTTAGTCCCTCCCCCGTGAAAGGAAGGAGATTTGGTTTCTCATCAAGAAACCAAGTATGGACAGAACATTTAAAAACATTTATCACTGCAAAAGTAGTTAACTGAGCACTGACTGGCCCTAGGAGTCCATGTATCTCTTTTGTGCCCCATACATTTTTGAGGGTCAAATAGCTCCAAGGGCTGACTTTGTACAGACCACCACAGGACAGGGCTGGGCATGATCTGAGACTTGGAGAATAGCAAATGTGACCGCATTAGGACATCTACAGGAAAACAAGTGGGTTAATGCAGGTTGCAGGTGATCATAGAACCAGACTACAATTCAACCAAGGTCAAACGAGGTCAAAACATGACACCCAAAGATGCAAAGGAATCCATCTAGTCCATATTTGAGCAGTAAAAAATTGCTTGCTTCAATTTATTTTATTTTGGCCTGAAAAATTACTTAATTTCAGAGAGACCTGCAATTCTCTCAGACTCTTGCAGGCAGCTAAAATTCCAGAGGCTGATAAAAAGTGATCAGATTGATTTGAATTCTGCTTACTTGTTGGGAAAGGAAATTCTTTGTTGCAGTCCAGATGAAGCTGTGCCTCCAAAGAAAGGGTTTCAAAGCGATTCACAAAGAACTCCCAGCTCAAAGCTGGGATATCTGCTTTCAGAAAATGAAGTAGCAAAAGCTTACTAAGAATTGTGGGCCTATCCTTGACAACTGTGTCAAACTGGAAATCAAGGCAGAGGCAGAGACCCTATAGAGGGAAACAAAGAAAACAACACATAACTGAGATATGAGATCTTTTAGGGATCTTTTAAAGCAAAGGGAGATCAAAGCTTGTATTTTTCCCATGTCAATCAGCACAGGATCAAGGTTCAGCTCCTTTTTTTCTATTAAGTTCTTTAAATCAGAACTAACGCTACTGATATCAGTGGGAAAGTAAGGTAAATAAAGATATAAATAAGCATCATATTTTGAATATCAAGTTTTTTAAGATTTTCAGAAATACAAAGGTACAAGCGAAGTTCTGTCTGACTGTATATTTAGTACACAAAGCGTAAACAGGAAGAAAGATTACATTGTGAAGTGTATCAGAGGCACTTTGCCTCAAAGTTCTTCTGTACGTTATCTGCACTAGAATTTTGTCTGCAGTGTCAAGACTTAAGTTTGAGAAGAAAGCCCACATTAAATATGAAAGTGCGGTATACTGGTCTCATTGAACCCAAGTTCAGTAACAGTGTCATTGAACACAAGTTCTCTGGAAACAGTTTTGAAAAGGTACAAAATGGAATTAAACTAGTAAATATTAACAGCTTTTTGTAGGCAATAACCCTGAACTCTTTAAAATACTCATTCTGTTCTCCAGAGAACTAGAACTGAATTTTTCTGAGAGATTTATTTTTTATCTTGCTTTTCTCGCTTTTGTATCTGTTTAGATTTAATCATGTGAACCCTGACTGGCAGGCTCTCTCACATTCTTAAAATTACATGCCTAAGTAAATCTTGAAAAGATCAAAACCATGTTTAGTTTTGCTCAAACATATTTTGTCACTGTGAGTTCGGCAGGGTCTCATAAGACTTAGAAATGTTTTTCTTTTTAATTGAAAAATATCAAATTATTTTCAAATAATCAAAAAAAACTATTTATAGTTTTCAACAACAGCATTTCAAACACAATAGTAATCCTCTGCAGTCATCAAAGTATTTATGGTTGGCCTCAACCTTAAAAATTATTTTTTCCATGATTCCAAATTGGGTGTAGGGCAGTGTCATTTCCTTTGGTTGTTTTGTGCATATGTCAAGCACCACGACCAATAAAGCTTGCCCAAAGAGGTATTTGCAGTGACTGTGATGCTGTACATCTGAGCTCCAGGTGAAAAGCCAGTTTCCCATTGGAAAGTATTTTTTCCCATGTAATACACCCACCTGTAAAGCTGGCCTCTTTATGGTGTCAAGTAATAGCCCAGCTCTTGTAGCCACTGCTGGGTTCACATCTTCCACAGCAGTCAGGAAACAGCAGAATGCATGAGCCAAAGAGTACTTCAATAGGTGGTTTTTTGTCACAGAGTGAATATCCAAAAATCTGCACAACACAGCCACTTTCTCGACTGCAGCAGCAAGACAAGACAAGAGGCATTCTCGATTAGGGAATGGTTTATATACTGATTAATACACACTTCCTAGAAATATGTCCAGCTGAGAAAGTAACAATGAAAAATAGCTAGGAGGAGTTGTAATTTTGATTTTTGTTATTCAAAATGGCTCATATTCTCTTCTTTTTTTACTGCACTGTTGTGCCATAGTTTAACACCAAACTATCTCCAAAAACTCTCCAAAGCAGCAAAAAGATCATCATCCATTCTATGTCTCCTCAGTTACAGCAGAGAAAGCTCTACCTCTTCAGAGAAGAAACAAAGAGAAAACAGAGAACATTTCTCAGGCCTACCTGCTTCAAATCTCATCTTCCAGTCTTTACTGTTGAAATTGCTGTTTATGATTGTCCAGAAAATGTCAGCTCCATGAGGAAGCGAAAGTGCATGAAGAAGAAGTGGGACTGCTAGGGAAGAAAGCTGAGAGAACTCAGACTTCACAACTCCCCATAAGCTGGCAAGACAAAAGAGAACAAGCCTGCTTATAAAGACACTCTCCTGATATCCTTTCTTCTAAATATATAGAACTATCATGAAAATCTTTATGAGCCATGCTGGGAATTTATGGGAATACTACAGAGTGGATTGCAGTAAAAACAGAGTAGGAAAACAGAGCTACTTGCAAATCTTCAACTACAGAATATTTTCTTGAAAATCCAAGCTCAAATGTTCCTCACTTAGAAATACTTCATTCTGAAAGAGTTTGCTTTATTCAAGACAACTGCCATGGAACAGAATCTGCCAAGAATTAAGAGTTTCAGCATGACCAGCTACTCCGCATAAGCCACATGAACTGTCTTGGCATCACAAATCATATGCATACACGAATAACTTAGAAGATGGATATTCACAATTTGCTGGTATTTGGATTCAGGACAGATTCTCTAGGCTGCTAAAACCCTAAGTCTTAGGAAAAGCTCAGTGAAATTGATACAGATCAGCTGTTAAGTGCTGACAAACACTGTTTCAGAAGATCATATGCTGATTTTATTATGTTTTTTGCAAAAGTCTCTTTCTCCAAAGAGCATCTTAAAATGCACAGATTTCAATCCCATTCACTCTGATTTTAAGTGAACAAACTTCCTGTCCCTCATAAAAATAAGGTGAAATACTATTCTTCTCTCAGCTTTAATGCTAAGATCCTATAAACTGTGTGCCTGCCTCCACAATATCCTTTATTTTATTTTGTAGAGTCCAGATCAGTCAGTCTCAGGTAATGGTATTATTGAACATGAGAGACTCATTGCAAAAGAGGTGGTTCACAATGGAGTAGCCATGATGGACAATGCAGGGTTACCTTGGTTTCATTTACATCTTAATTAGCCCGTGCAATAACTTTTATACAGGTTTCTTAATCTTTCCACGCTTCTCTACCACTCTTGTTAATTTTCCATAGTAAACTTGCAAATTCTTTGACATTAACAACAAATGTATACCTGGAGAACCAACAAAATATAAAGACAAAATGTGCAATAAAAACCCACCTTGCAATCAGCATGTGATCTTGAATATAGGCAAGAAATTGGGGATGGTCTTTTCTTGCTATATACAGGCATTCCCCATGAAGACACAGGATCTTCAGACAATTCAGCATGTTAAAAAGAATGTCTGGTTCTTCAAACCTTGACATTTCCTGTGTAAACAGATGTTCTTCTCTCAACACAATGACACCACTTCACCAACAACACAAACCAAACTAACAAGTACTCAGTGTTACCTGCAATATAGTGTATATGAGCTTCAAGGTAACTGGAAGTTGCTGATAACAAAACTTTCTTTCTGTGTCATTCTTTATTGCTGTTAAAAATGTAAGTTACAGACAATATTAAAATTCTTTTATCTGTGGATTCAAAATGAAACTGAAAAATGTTAAGGTGACGAGAGATAAATTAATTCTAGGCACATTAACCCTGCAGTCAGTAAAGTTGGCATAGCCTGGGATGTGGCATCTACTGTGGCATTTTGCTACTTTATATGTTCAAAAGGCCAAGATCTCTTTTAACACTTCTTTGGGATACCGTCACACTTGCTATCAACTTATTTACAGCCTATTCAATTAATACTTTGAAATAATTAAATACATGATAAAAAAAGCGACTGCGCACTGCTGGACTTGGAAGACTGCTTCAGAAACTTGTACTGCATATGAGTATGAGCATTTCTTTTAAAGACTTACTGCAATGACTTTTTCAGCCTCTACCTACCAGCACTTTCTGTGGTCTCTGTGTGATTTCCTGGGTTTTCTCCGTGCTTTGGTGCTGATTTGTCTTCCTCTTCTCCTTCAGTTCCTATAATAAACTCAGGTCTAGTATACAGAAGACTATCCTCGAGGTTATCTGTGGGCTCCTTTAAGAATATAATAAGTTAAATTCATTTCTTGATGTTATCTACATACATGAGGCCATATCCTGCTGTCTAAGTGACATTTGGTGTGACAAATCATTAACCATTTCAAAGTATCCACTCTTTGCTTTTAACAAAAGACGAGTATTAACATTTCACATTTTATTTGAGACGCAGTATGATTGGAGTGATGCACTTCCAAAATCAAATAGCTCTTCAATGTTAATGGGGGAAGAGTTCATAGTGGATGAATATTGCCATCTTCCCTGGGCTCTTTGAATCAATTCAAACTTAGGAAATTTTACAGTTCAATTGCATTTTGCTTTAACTCCCCAAATGCTTCATGCCAAGAGTCAGTGCAGCTTTGCTCCCTTAAGCACAATGGAATGAAAAGAGTGAAGGAGTTTAAGCACACCAATAATACAGATCCTTTCCTGCTCTACTTACCACAAGCCTGATTTCTTCCTTTGGAGCAAGCTGTTCCAGCAGCTCAAAACCCAGCTGGTAACAGAGAATGCTGGACTGGCACAGACCACATTCAACTGCTTTTTCATCTTTCTGACAGGTGTGAGAACCACCCCAGGGTGCCTGAAACACATTGTTTATGATGGATATTATATCTTTTGAGATGCTGTTTTCTAAGCCCATAGTGACACCATCATCCTGAAGTTCCATCTGAAAGAAAGTGAAAAGAGTAAGGATTTATTATTCATTTACAAGGCAGAGCACCAACTGGCTGCCTCTTCCTACATTTCTGCTAGTTTTTTATTACAGTATCGGGAAAAATCTGAGATAAACTGTAACTCAGAATTTTAAATTGCCACTGGTGTTGAGGCCCAAGCTCAAACAGCTAGAGTAAGAAGGCAATTTCAAGCAAATAATCTGTTCCTTTTACCTGGAGACTGTCATCCAAAACACTCATCCTTGGATTCACAATGTACAAACTTAGCTATCCAAAAATTATGTATCTAATCTAAGCTTATCAACAAATCTCTGCCTCTAGTCTGCAAAAATAAACAAATCTCTTAGGAAAAGTTCCTTTCACTAGTGTGAGGTTAGTACCTAACCTGAATGTGGAGGTATCTAACGTCATTCAACATGAACCTATAATTTCTATAGAGTTTAAGACAGAGATCATCTGTACTGCCATTTAAATGCCTCACACTTCATGCCAGGCCCTTAGCAGAAAGGGAATCAACACAGGATCAAAAAAATCAATGCTGGCCCTTAGCAGAAGGAGCATCAATACAGGTGAGCCAGCAGTGACTACAGAACTTCAGTGTTCCTTCCATGTGGATGTTTTTCTTCTCCAAGTACCTGCTTCAGGATTAGATCAAACATCAGAATGAAGCAATTAAGATTCATTTCTTCATCTTCACACTCAAAATCAATTGATTTTCCACTAGGATGTCCAAAATTCTTGAAAGGGCTGTGAAAAGGACTACGTATTGGACTTCTAAATGGGCTCTGGAAGGGGCTTGGGAATGGACTCAGCATGTTGTGCTGAACTCTGCGCCCAGGGTCAGAAGCAACGCTTACCTGAAAACATAAAAGAAAATCAGCATGTCTAAATGACTGTTAGACATTTAAGCAGTCTCATTCTATATGAAAATGCCAAAATTAGCAAGAACTATGACAGCTTTGCCACTCCCTTTCGTAGCTTTTTTGCAAAATATACACGTCGCTTAATGCCACTGAAGGATAAGATACAATGGAAGGACAGGAACCATATTCTGCCCAGATGTACACATCTGGTTAAGTTAAGTGGCTGACATCCATTACATTATTCCTTCTAAGGAGAATTTCAACATCAAAAACCAAACTGAAAATTGGTGCAGGCCATAAAGCAGCCATCAGGTTACAATGATCTGCTCCATAATGCATGGACACTAACTTCAATAGCAAGAGGCTAATAAAGAAGCCCACCTCAAGACCACTTTCTAACTAAGCCTGTACCAAGGATACAGGTAGCTGGAAATGAACTAGACACAATAGTACTAAGTTGTGCGTGTCTGCACTGACTTATGCCCACACCAGCAGACCATCTAAAACACCCTGAGAACATCTAGGCATTGCAGGGAGATACACATTTAGATGACACATGAGGTCTATTTTCAGGCCAGCTATGGTCTGAAAGACCAGACAGTAAGTTTAACCATTTATTCTGCTTAGTTTAGAAGTGATCATGGGCTAGGTGTGGCAGTGCTCTCTGCAGAGCTACATCAGAAGACTGGCAGACCACGTGTAAGGAACCATCAACTGCCTAGATCTAAAGAATCCAAAGAATCAGGGATTTCAAGCAACTTTGTTCCTGGTGTCCTTGAAGTACCTCATCCAAACTACCAGGAAGTGAAGTCGCATCACACCAAGCACGAGTAGTGCCTACATATTTCTACATGTTTTCTTCCACACCATAAGCCTTTGACAGACAACTTTAGATCAAACTCTGCATCTCTTGTGTTTGGGACAAAAAATGCAGGGAACCAGAAATAAATTCTGTTCTATCATCCTTCCCAATGGAAGGCCCACCAAATTCATATCAGAGTACAAAAGGTCATTGTGGATGACCAGTTGTCCATAACAACTTGTTGCTGGTGGTTATTAATAGAAGGTGCAAAGAATTAAAAAAAAAAAGGGTTGAAAAAGATGCCAAGTTCCTACATGTATTATCTGTACATTTCTACACAATAGAGTGATATTAACTGAAGTCATGCCAATTTTCTTTCACTTTCAAAATGTATAGTGTTTTCAATCAAATGCTGCCATATTGAAAGATGATTTTTAAATTCTTCATGTGGACTCTATTAGGAAGATTTTTTAAGCAAAAAAATAAGCAGGATAAATAACAGTTACCCTCCGAGCTGCAAGATTTCCTGCCAGTTCACTGACTCTTGATTTTCTTTGATTTGCTAATTCTTTTACAGAATTAACTCCATCAGAAAACATGCTGATTAATAACTGAAGAGGAACAACAATGTCTAGTTCAGACAACACCTGAGGAAAGACAATAAATAAGAAAGCATGAGTTTCAAGTTGGATCACAAATACCAGCCACTTTGTATGCATTTTTGTAACAAAATCCTCAGTTCAGCTAGTTCTGTGCATTTAATTTTGAGATAAAATGAGATTTGAGGTGAGGTGCAAACTTTAATTTCTGTTAGAATCAGGGCAAAATAAAATAGGTACTTTCAAAATATTTGTTGGCATCCACTTGGTGCACCCTGAGATCAGTTTTATGCATAAACACACAGGGATGTGAGGATATTCCACAAAAATATTTCTGTAAAATTTTCTGTATTACCTTTTAGCAAAGGCAAGTTTGGGTACTTCAGCAGCATAATGAAAATGTATTACCAATTCTTGAATGAATAACTATTTATTTATTAGTACTTAAAACTGAATTCCTTTCATTAATTCTAAGAATCTGGTCAGAATGGTGGCCTACAGGTGTCAATATAGTGGCAGGATTGTTAATTGCATATCACTTGGAGAATATTCACAATCTATTATGCCACCAACACTCAGATAAATATAAGCTCATTTGTACTTGTCATTAAGTGTTATTAATTCAAGAAAAATCTAAAAAAATCATGCTTTACTCAAAAACTCTGTGTACCTGAAAATTGACATTACAGTCAGGTAAACTGGTCTTTGCAAAGGCTTAATTAAAATAACCTTTAGCAGAAAAGAAGCAATAATGAAAAGTACAGGTATTATTCCGAGGTGCTGTGGAAAATTTTATATCCTTTTTGAATTCATTGCCCTCAGCTGACATGATTATCCCTGTGGCTTTTAATACAAACACTGGGTGAATGCCAGTTTTGTGGGCAAATATAGCACAAAAAAGGCCAGAACAGCAGAAAGCTTGGTGGGCTAGTGTAATCCAGCTCTTCATATACAGGAACAACTACAGCTGTTTCTGGAGTCTGGAATTAATTTTGGAATCTACAGACCAATTTCTGTGGCTCTAAAAAGTTGTGCTGTAAAAAGTCAGCCAACTGAATGACCCTTAAGATTCAACTGACAAAGGTAAAAGAAAGTCCCAGGCTTCCATTTTTAAAGAATCACAAAGCCATTTAGGTTGGAAAAGATCCTCAAAATTACCAAATGAAACATTTGACAATCCCCACCTTGTCCACTTGGTTATTGCTCATGATGGGTTAGCAGCACTCGGGGTCTGTCTACCAACCATCCTTATACTGGAGCTAAGCAAAGGGCAGAAGGGGTGCATCAACTTTGGAAAAGCAGCTTCTTTTTCAAAATTGTCAGCTGTTTCAGCATGACTTGTCAAACAAGGACACTTACATGCAGCCAGAGCAATGCTTGCTCTTGCACAGAAGATGGATACCCTGTGAATCGACAGCTAATAAAGCCAAACATCTCCTCCAAGGAGAAAGGGAGAGGACAAAGCTCAGTGTCAAACATTTTGCTGAAAAACAGAACAAAAATGTAGCATCGCTGAGTTAGTGTGGCATACAGTGTGTGAGACAGAAAACTGGTACATAGCTAATCTTACTTGCAGCCTCACCCTCCATGGGAGCTGAGCTAGGCTGCTGCTAATGATACAAGGTCATCTCTGAATTTGGTGATGCACCTTAAGAATTGACATCACATATGTCCAGTTTCATTTGACAGCAATATCTTTCCCAACATTCAATGCAAAAATTGGAAAATTGCTCATCTTGTCAGTCCATTATTCCATGTTTGCACTAAAAAAAAAAGTTTACAGCAATTGCTACAAATATGAACTTACAATCAGTTTCAGAGCCCTGTCATCAGTTAAAAGACAATGTGAAGTTTTACTGTCAAAGTCATACACCAGACATAAAATAGTAATTCCACCATCATTCTTATTCTGGTGTTTCCTTTGCTCAATAGGGGAAGATATTAGTAAAACAAATACATCGATGCCAGCTCTACTGATGCCCACCATTTCTCATCAACTGGACAGGAGGAGAAGGATGGTCCTTCCAACATGCTGCAGGAAGCCACTAAAAATGCGCCTTGCTCACACAAAACAAGCATCCATGTAGTTGGCTCCTTATACAAAGATATCAGGAGGAATAAAAGAAAACTTTCCCAAATCTTAAATCCTTCACTCTAAATATAAGTTATAAAAACAAATCCGAAGTATTCACTCACTACTGTCTATTGCACACACAGGCATTTTTATTAGTTGTCAGAATCTCACAATGCTAAAGCCCTCAAAAACACATGCAAAACCAGAATGATTCCAACATTTGCCTACATACCTCAGCACCTCCCGGAATTCTTTCAGTTGGTTATCAGGCACTTCTGTCCTGATGGCTTCCAGCCACTCTGGCATGATACACTCCCACACTGACTGGTTTATCACATTGTATGGAATCAAGCAGAGGATTCGATTCAGCCCTTCTTTTAACTGGGTTACAGCACTACATGATTTGTCCCAGTATCCACCAACCTGTGGGTATTTCCAAGAATTATACTAATGAACAACATTTCTAGTCCCTGTAACTTGTTCAGTATCACAAATTTGCTCAGTGTGTTACAGCCAGGAAATTTTAGGAGATGACCATTAATACCTTCAAGGCAGAATTTAGAATTCAGCCATGGAGCGGCATCGTTTTTCCTCTTTCATTAGACTCACAGTACACAAAAACATTGTCCAAGACTTAAATGAAGTTTGCACACTTCCAGGCCATGGTTCAGTGCATTACTATTTACAATTCTCAAAAAGGCACAGATTTATTTGATCAATCTTGCACCATCAATTTTTTGCTCTGGTCAACTTGTTACAGTGCTGGGTCTTTATTTGAAAAGCTTGGTCTGTACAAAGTGTTCTTTCATGGGTGTTTGTTTAGGGTTTGTTTGAAGAAAGGTTCTAAGTGATGGAAGCAAAAAAAACCTGCTTCTAAGCACATAAGTAATTGGCATACAGAGATTAATTATTCTAACTGACCTCAGCTCACATCTGCTGTTCCTGACTAATGGCTCTAGAGATGCCTGCTGTTTTGGCAGCAATTACTGGTAATCTCGGCCAACAAACTATTTTTCCTTCATTCATCACAGCTAATTTCATGGCTGTTTGTCTTCATGTTCTAGTGAAGCCTTATAAATCTGGCAAGCTTTTGGTCTAGTCTTAAGTATTGCAGTAGGGGGTAACAAAACTCAAAAGAGGGGCTGGATCCAAGAAAAAAATCTCTAAGAGAATACAGCATAAGATTCAGACTTTCCTTTTCCCCTTAACCTCAAAGCCATGGTCTCTTTTGTTCAGTTTATAACATTCAAAGCATCCATCCACCACTCAAGTTGCCTCGGCTGACCTCCAATCCTTCCACAGCCAGGAGTATCTTACAGCAATGGTTCAGAGTGAAACACACATCCACACTGGCCTGCACATGTACAGCGAATCTCATACATTAGGTCATGAAAAACCCACGATGCACAGTTCATGCCTGATGATGTAATACATCACATGAAGTCTTCATGGCCCTTCCAAGTCTAGCCACTTAATTTTAGGAAACAGCCCAACATGTCCTCTGGACATTTTACATTAGAGGCTCATAAAAACAATGTCTTACAAAAGCATGACTAAGTGGTGAGTTCTGCTTCATAACCAATGGACAGGAAAAATTACTCTTTCTAGAAGAGATTGCACCAGTGGTTGCACTTATGCACCCTGAATAACCTTCCAGGTAAATCTCTTTCTCTCCATCAGCAACAAGGCAAACCATGTCAGATTGATCTCTTAACTGAGTGGCACCAATCAGGTCTCTGAAGTTAGCATCAGTATTCCCAGAGCTCCCTTCAGCTACAACTGTGTGATTTCATAAACCTTAATTCACAGCTGCAGAGAAGTATGCAAAGAGCAAAGAAACATCACTATAGGACAGGCTTGTGTCTGGGAGAAGGCAAATAGTACCTTTTAGTAAAGGCAAGTTTGGGTACTTCATGAGCATAATGAAAATGTGCAGCTACAAAAAATGTACAGTATCTTCAATATCTATAATATTCATCCAACCTGCCTTCACATTAGTGTAAATAATACCTACTTTCTAACACAGTAAAACTAAAAATGCTATGAAGATGAAAAATTCCCAAATTCCACTGCTCCCTCTACCACTGAGACTTCTTTGTCTTTCCAGAGCTGGGAAAGAAAAGGTGTTTTTACTTAAGACCTTAGTCTCTGTGGCAAAGAAGGGAGCCCTCAGATAAATTGTTCTTACCCTGGCAAACTCCATTGGCTTAGGAAGGAGGCACATAACCATGACATCAAACCGCACATCACAAACAGTCTTCAACCACTTGGTAACAAACTGGGGCTTCAACTTTTCAACCAGGCTACCAACTTCATCATCCATCATGTAAGCTGTAGAGTGAAACCACTGGAACACCATGCTAACCAGCCTTGCTAAACTCTCTGTGGGTGTATTCTCACTGGGAGTGCAAAGGCTTACCTGGAAGAGACAAACAGAACCAACTTTCATTTCTAGAATTAAAGGAGGGAAATTTTTTGTCTACTGTATTTTGCATATTCTCAGAGTTATGAGGATGCAGATTATATAGGAGACAAATGAGATGATCAGTTTTAAGTAGAGGCTGGTACAGGACAATTTACAAAACATTCATAACCAGAAAATAACAATAAAAGAGAAAATAACCCAGGTACTGAATTTGTTTACTGTCAATACTGAAAAAAAATCAGTACAGAGTGCTTTGATAAACTTTTTGGTTTGAACTTTAAAATTACTTTTAATTTCAGAAGGTACTGTAATACCTAGTAAAATATATAACATACATACACACATATACATAAAATGTACCAGATAAAAAGACAAGTCAAATCAAGAACTTCAAAAATTATGAAAGAAGATGCCTACTTAATATAATAAGTGATCTATACTTTGCAAAAATATTACAATCTTGAATTTTTGTCCTCATTTGGGGCATGAATAAGAGTTTGAAATCCTCAGAATTTCCCACATAATAAACATTCTTCTCTCCTTCTCCAAACTCTCTTAAATGATACCTGGACTATAAAGCTGTCACAAATCTGAGACCAAGTTTCTACACCAGTTCACAGGCCAGCACACTGCTAAGCTCTTATTTACCTGCTGTTTGAGCTCTTGCTGTCCTCTGGAGACAGGAGACAAAGTTTCCAATCAGGTTGCTGCACTGAATGCAAAGAATGGATGACAGGAGAATTTAGAAGCTCCTTTAACCACCTATCAGCTAATCATTGTCATTTTCTAGTGAAAGCCTGACTCTCAGCACCTGGCAATCTGAAACTGGTGACCTCGCAGCAAGTGAACAAAGGAGAAATGTTCATGTCATATCTAGAGAAAGAAGGGACAGCAGTCCTTCCCAGAAAAGATCATTTAAGAAATGTTTTTCCTCCATGATTTTTCTTGAGATGAGGCAGCTATCTGGCAAATTCAAAGTACAGTACACTTCAATGCAGGTTGAAGTTAAGGTGTTTTGCTTCCTTCTGCTCGGCTTAGCTGAGCATTAACTCAAAGGCAGTATCAGCTGGCAGCCTTTTTAGTAGGAACTCTTGAGCCCTATCCAGTTTCTGCATGAAATAGTCATTTTATGAAAGAAAACAGCAAACTCAAGATTTCTCAAAACCTGTGTGGTCACTCTGTCAATATCCTTACAGAGAGATCAAGATATTTTACAAGAATAGAATGAAGACTGTGAGTTCTTCCTCCCTACCACAGAAAGGTTCACTTTGAATGTCAGGGATGAGGCACGTAAAGTGAAACATAACTTGTTCTGTTCACACTTCAATTCTATTTCTGGAAATACAGACCTTCAGTCTTAACAAAACATTATTTGATGAATATGGCGCAGTAAAAAACATAAAAATAATAGATGTCTTTAATTCTAAAACAATGTTGAATAACAAAACCCACAAGATGTCAACAGACTATAAAGTTTATTCACATTGTCCCTTGAAACTCCAGAGCTGCTTTTTTGGCACAATGGAATTCCACACCTCCCACCCTGCCACCTAGAGATCCTATCTCTGTTTAGATAATGGATGAGGGGTCCTGCTATTTGCCCACGTGTCACTGGGTGACTGAAGAGAGAGCCTGAGAGGAAAGGTGAATTGGAAAGAGCCTGAGAAAGAGAATTCTACTTAAGGAGAACTGCAGAATGCAGCTTCTGAGGATCTATGGGGCTGAACTAGCCAGCAGTTTTGGAATAATCTCAGATAGATAGTGAGGGGCAGAACCAGCAGGGCTTCATTCTGTCAACCCGCTCCAGGTGAATGGAGTACACTGGCTGACACAGCTTGATCAAGCTGACTGCAGGAACAACATCCCACTAAGAAACCTTCGGCCTATTCAGAGGTAAGAGAGAAAGCTCTGCTTCACAGAAAGTGATGTTGAAAGACGGAAGGTGAAAAATAAGTTTTTAGGGGATTGCCTTCCAAAGTTAAAATAATGGCACTCAGCAGGGAGCACTTGTGAACAGAAGCTGATGGCAAATAGAAAGTCAATTAAGAAACAGAGTGAATAATTCTGTTATACACTTTGTAGAGGACTCAGAGGCAGTCAGCAGCTCCACCCAAACTTGCTATGAAATCTCAAAGTCTGACAGCTTCACAAGACAAGTTTTTGCTTACAAATCAAAAAAGTCCTTTGACTAAAGCCAAGAAGCGAGGAAAATAAATAAAAAGAGGTAAAACTGAGACTTCAGGAAGTAAAGGAGAGGGAATCAAGAAGAGTGAGAGACGAAAGCAAGAATTTCTTACCAAGAACCATATTCCAAACTGGCTCAGGAGGCGTTGGTCATGCTTGTCATCATCTTTATTGTCAAAGTCAGTGTTGTCCAGGGAGTGATGGGAAGAGGAGAGGCCCATCTGTCTCCTGCGGTTGAGTTCATGCTCCCTCTGCTCTGCATGAAACTCTGCTTCTTTCAGCAAGCTGTAAAACAAGCTTGTGGTCAGTGAATGCACCTTTCCTGCAGTGGATACAGGTATCTAATCAAGAGTAGTTAAATGTTAAGCCATACGATGTCATCGCTTTCCTGAAACAAAGTAACATCAAGTCCTAGGATTCCAGGCTGACTTGCTCATCAGGACAACACTCACAGCTGACCCATTCTCAGCAGAATTTCAGCGTCTGCTCTCAAATTATCCCGGTGAAACTAAAATGCACCTGCACAAGATTGGCAGCAAACATTTGCATGGCAGCCCGACCCTGCTGTCCATATGGAGGGCTCACAAGCTGCTCCTGTACCTGATGACAGCCTCCACCGTGCAGACGAGCTCCTCGGCCCCGCACTCGCGGGTGTTGATGGGGGGGAGGCGAGGTCTGGTACAGGTGTGTTTCTGCAGCAGCCCCCACCTCGCTGCTGTGGTGGTTGGAGTGGCACCTCTTGCAGTAGCGCACGGGCCGGTTGCCGTGCCGGCCGCAGCAGCCCGCAGAGAAGCACGTCACCACGGCTCTTCGCACGTGGGAGCTGCAGTTCTGGAAAATAAAACAGGGTTATCAGGCCACAAGCATCAGGACATGGAAAACAGGGATGAGAGTCAGCACTAGGGAGCTGGCTCAGTGTCGGCAATTTCCAAAACCCCTCTGTATTAGCACAACTGCGTGCGACCTCCTGATGCCAAACACCACTGACCTTCCAGAAAGATAAGCTCCAGACTAAATGCTGAGCCTGGACTTAAATGTCACAGTTGCTCTTCTTTTGAAACATACCAAACTGATATTTAAGTCATCAACCTCAACCTCCTGACTTGGAGCAGTCTCTAAATTTTAGTAGTTCTCTTAACACCTGCTTATGCTTCAGAAGGTCTTTTTAAATTACAGGTAGCAACAGGTAGATTCTTAGGAGCACAAAAAAAATGGTGCCACCATGGCCCAGTTTATGCTATGTAAGGATCTGCCTTATCATAGAAAACTGCACAAGCCTTGGAAATAAGCACCTGAATTTTCTTCCACCTGGTAATACAGCCCAACAGAAAAGCTTTCTCTATCACATGAGAACTAGAATATATTATACACTACATTCCTTGCTGTTAAAGTCTTACTAAAACATGTCAGCTGGTATGTACTGCAAGCAGATTCTTTTTGTCAGCAATCTTTTTAGAGCCAAACACTGAAGATTTTCAGTCCATGTATTTTTAAAAATACACATTTTACAGTACAAATTTTGCCCAATTTAGGATAAATACAAGACTTCAAGGAAATGAAAAGATATATAAACACTTAGATTTAAAATTCATCTTTTCTTCTATCTTCTTCATAAGCAGAGTTACAGAATACAAACAGAGCTCAACTGTATAATTGAATTGCTTTACTAACAGCCACTTGAAACTAAAACCTACAATTCAAATCAACATCGGCAGTTTTAACAAAAAGAAACCTGCTGCTGAATCATTTCCATCCACCAATAAATGCATTCATGGATAAATAGTGAAATTTTGGAATGGTACAAAGAAGAACACACTACACAGTAATGGAATGACATTACATACAACATCAAATCATGCCCCATCACACAAATGGCTGAATCTTACCTTCTTCTGACATATAGCAGAAATTTCAGCTGTAAGGGGAAGGCATACAAAACATGAACAAAAATTGATGATCTTTCTGGTTTACTATGGCAGCCATGGAGAAATGGACATCCCACAAGGAAGTCTCTGGGCTAAACTTGTGTTTCCAGATCCTGCTGAAACCCCTAAGCCTGTGTAAGTTAAGACACTGTACCTTTAGGCCTATGGCTATTTCTATTTTGCAATGCAATAACAGCTTGGTACATTGAGTGTGGTGTGCTCTGCAACCCATCCACCTTCTGCTTATGCTTCTGCCTTACAGATAAACTTATAAAAGCACACCTTGTAGGCATATTACTGTGGCATGCTGTAGGATACATGGCTCTGATGGGACTACACTTCTTGTGAAAGCTCTTAGCATAAAAGAGTAGTGAATATGGATGAACAATGCAGAAGCAGCCACTGTGCCTGTGGCCCATAATTTCAGAGTGAAATGTTTGCAGATTCAACCTGTAAGCAGTAGCTATTTGATATGTTACCCTGGCAACACATGATTCAGTAAGTTCAAGTGGTTGATTAAAAAGAAGTGCTTCCCTTAAGTAAATAAAACATTCATAATCTGGATAATATTTCAACTAAAAGCAGACGGCAAAAAAATCTCAACTGCTCAAGAATTTTCAGTTTGCAAAGCAAAGAGAGAGGCAGTGTCTTCATTCTATCCCTGGAAGGGTTATTTTAGATAATATGCTGATTAGTCTGTCAACACGCTTTGTCTACACTCTAGTAGATAATAAAATATCAGGTTTTCTCACTGGCCAAAGGGCAATGTTTGGATCAATGACTGAATTATCGAAAAATATTTTATGTCCTTTTCTGATAACCTTTGCAATTTTGTGTTACAGATTTTCAGCAGCTTTAACAGCTTTCAAATCTGACCCAGGTTACTGGAAGAACTAGTCCCATTTTTTGGACACCATTGTGGGACACAAATGCTTTTTAAAAACTTGGCTCCAATTGTGAATGCTTCAAGATTTGAAAATCTGTTGCATTGACTCTGTTTGCTCACACATAAAAGATTTGCATAGTATTTCAGACAGAGGATTAGTCAATTCTTCAGTATACTTTAAGGATATTAAGCAGCAATAAATTAAAAAGAATACTCAACACTTTTGAACAGAATGCAGCAGTTCAAGTAACACAGTGTGGAGAAATATCAGAAGCATAGCTTTGTACAATTATGATTAGTTTGTACCTACCCTTAAAATACCTCTTACCTTGTGGCAGAAGAACATCAATCAACCATTCACTGTGATCTCTGTAAAAGTTGATATATATAATTAGCTTTCTTTTTATATATCTATACATAAATATACAGATAGATATACACAGATATATTTTTGCACAGAGGAAATTTAGATAAATCGATGTGATAGGAATGCCATTATTCTGAAGCTGCTTTTTTCAAATGTAGTTTTACAAATTGCAGACTGGTTTATAACATCTCTTTGTTGTGCTGTCTTACTGTAAATTACCACTTTGTTGATGTTGGTCATCATGTTCAAGGCTTTCAAAAATTACTTTTGAGACCTAAATTTATCAAATTAAACAAGAGAGTGCTCTGAAAGTCTGGCAGCTAAGAAATGATAGTGAAGAATAACAGATGAATGTAGAAAAGAAATCAAAGTACCAGTACTGTTTTCTGTGAGTGTCCTTAGAAGCTGTGCTTCTACCAAATTCAATTACTTTCTCCTGCAGCTCTAAATCAATGATGACTTAAAAACCTAAGGTGAGATGTAATTGCTTTTCCCACAGCCAGTGTGATTTAAAGTTGCCTGAAACTGAGGAGAAAAACACTCCTTTAGGTTCTGAACTACCTGTAACTTTGTCCATTTGAAGCAATGACTGGCACTGACTGTAAGTATTAGTATAATTTGTATACTAATGCAAATGAAAATAGAAATTAAAGGTAAAAAAGACAACCAAAAAATAAAATAAAGGGAGGTTATTTTATCTCGGTATATTCCTTCCAAGTACTGGCCAATCCTGGATCAATTTCTTTGATCTCTCCTGCTTCACAGTGTATCTTTGAAAGTAATCTGAAATACATGCTACAAAAAAGTAGTGAAAGCTATGTAAAAGAACTTTCACTGTAATGTTGTTTTTAATGACAACTAATGGATGAGGACGAAAAACGTTTCATATGCATAAGCTTGTACATTAATGAAGTTTCCCTGATGCAATCAATGCATCCCATAGTATCTATTCTTTCAGAAATCTCAAATCAAAAACTCTGTTTAAGGTAGGTGCAAATGCTAATCGTGTGGAGTAAAATATCTGCAATCCTTATTCATATTGAGTGGCAGTGTGTTCCATGTATTTCAACAGGTTTACCTATATAAATTATATGCTAATCATACTGAAAAAAGCAAAACTCCAGAGTTCTGAACTCTGGAGTCTGACAACATCTATCACTTTCCAGCTCTTGGTTTACCTACCCTGCAATTCTTTGGCTGCATTCTTCACAAAGATATAGGGGAGGTGGCTTATCACCCAAAGCCACAGACAGGGATGGGTCAATGCACATCTGAAACATGGAGAAGGAAAAGGATTAACATCTCTGTTCATTGAAGCCTGCTGAAAAAATTCAACATGTTAATTCTAGGACATGAAATATAACACAGCTTTGATATGTGTTAAGAGCATTTAGTATTCTGAAAGAAAATAGCATGTGGCACACAAAATCTCAAACTAATTCTAACAAAGACAGGGATGTGAGAGCCTGTAAAAAAATAGGACATATTTCAGTGCCAATATTATTGCTTTCTGAAAGACATGTACGTTTTGTTATATACTCACATCACTTATTCACTATACACTGCTACTTTTTTTTTCCCCAAAGAGAGAACACTTAGAGGATCCAAGGTAATGGAGAGGTCTAGATTTTTCTGTCTAAAAATGCCTCTTCCAGCAAAATCTAATTTTCAGTCTTGACAGTTTGTAAGTATAGAGCACAACTGCAGTGACAGAACAAAGACTCACAGTTACCTTGGCAACATAGGTCCAGACTTTGCTTGCATTAGCTTTTATCCTTTCACATAAGTCAATTACAGAAAACAGTTACAGTTAACAGCCAGTTCCATATACATTTGTTCAAGTCTTTTGTACTACTAAGGAAACACTCAACTCTAGTATGAACTATACCTTAACCTCTCTGATCAAAATGTTTGCTAATCCATTTGAGTGCAAGATTTTATAAATAAAGAAAAATACCTCTCTGAATGTTTCTCATCTTTGTTAACCAAATCATCTATTCAGGACAAAACAAGCTGCATTTTTCTGAGTGATGACTCATCAAAACTGGTTCTGTCAAAATTCAGCTAAGAGATCACTCAAAAATATTCAGGTATTTAGCCTGCAAAGCTTGAAACTACTTTTTAAATATTTTGCTCTATGCTGTTAATAGCCTGAATCTAGTGATCACTACAACATGAAAGAACACTTTTCAGCATTTTTCCTGTAAGAGAGGGATCACTGAGAATGATTGGAATGGCCAGGAAGGTGGTCCCTTGCTGGACTTTTGAGGTAAGTGTAAACATTATGTCTGACCACAACCTGTGGAAAAGGCTCACTGAAGAACTGTTAGACTGTAGAAATTATATTAGTATACAAATTGATGCCAGGAAAACTGGTTGCACCTACATATTTAATTAGATACAAATTAATTAATCAATACACATAACTGTAGTATGCTCTGGACATGGACTCCTGTTCTTGCCTCTGCTATCAAATTTTTCAGTGAGCCTGGTCAAACATTTTGCATTTTTACTATGCCTGTAAACAGCAAAGATACAATATACCTCCCTCAAAGAGGGCTGCAGAAAAGGTAAGTTAAGGTTTGTTGCTATTTGCTTTAGGACACATTCCAAGCAAAGGATCATAACCAGAGTAGGTGCATTATATGAGCTCAATCAACATACCAAGGTGAACATGTACCTACATAACTGAAATAATGTTTCCTGTATACAGTAATATTTGTGCACATATTTTATACACATATATGTGTTCAGGAAAACATTTACAGGGATAAGCCAGGAGCCAGCTTAGAATTGTATAAAGTGCTCTACAAGCATCATCATGTTTAATTCCAAGATTTGTCCTGCAGCAGTTGCAGGAGAAATCTCATCTTGCTTTAGGCAGCTGAAGAACATGTTCACAAAGGAGTGGCCACTTGGTCTCCACGGGATTTGCTGTTCTCTCAGCACCTGCTTTGGTCACTGCACGTAACCACAGCACATGGCTGGGGTGGAAATGCAACCTCCCCCACCCCAAACAGCTGGGCTTGGCCCCGAGGTAACAGCAGTACCTTCACAGCAGGTTTGTTAATTGCATTATGGCATTCAATGTGCTGGCAATGAATAGGATTCCAGGCTGCAAAACCAAAACATGCCTGATTAATAAATGAGAAGAGATACTTATATTCTTTGTGTCTAGCTGTCTCAATTGAGAGCAAGATCCTCTTGTACTAAGTACTTCACAAATATGAGTACTATACAAATGTCAAAATGCCATGCAACTCCAGATAATACTCAACCCATTCTGGGATATATTAGCAAAAAACCTACACGTAAGGAAAAATCCCCAGTCTATCCCGTGCTAGTAATAGTTCAAAAATAAATCTGTCATGGTTAGTTTACAGCACTATCTCATGAGTATCTCGGGGGGTGTCTGGCAGACAGAGGACTTTGTACCATCCACCAACTCCAGCTGCATTCCTGACTCTGTCCCCCATTTTTATCCTATAATCAACCTTGAGAATTTATCCATTGTATCAACTGCACCTGACATCACCTGACATCTTTTGACAGTAACAGCCAGATAAGAAGTCTTAGCAACAGCAGCACTGATAGCAGCTGGCATAACAAAAGCATTCAAAGCAATAATTGAAAGGAACATAAACCAGAACTGTTGGGAGGCCCAGGCAGCAGTTTCACAGACTATTTGTTACAAACACAATATTTATTTCTTTTCCCGTTCAGGTTTAGTTAGTATTGTGAGTAAGACAACACATTTATAGCCGCTATCTGAGTTTTTATTTTCATAACATCTTTTGAAAATGCAGATAAATGGATATTGCATATAGTTATGAAAATACAATTTATCAAACAAAAAGTCAAAATATATCCAGAACTGTAAAAATGTGACTTTAACACTTCTCAGCATTTACTTATTTTGGCCTGTTCAAAAACAGCTGCACTGACCTGTGTACTGCAGTCCTCTGTACTCACTGATTGCCCCAGGGGGTTTTAAATTGGGCCAATAGTGAAATAACATTTGTACCGCTGGAGGTTTAACTTGAGATGGTCCATAGGCTATCACATACAGCAAATCCTAAGGAAACACACGTACAGAAATTTACAAGGTATTTTTGCAAGGTAACAATTCAATATATTGTACTTCATTTCAAAGACAGCTGAACACACAAAATTAATACATTTCATGCTCTAACAAACTTCCTTTGTAGGCTCTTAGAGACTGATTAGATGACCAACTTCAATGCTTCTGAGTTTGATCAGAGCATGCAACTGCAACCACCCACCCCACAGTGCACTAACAGAGCAAAACGACTTCTCTGTCTAGACACAAAGAGGTGAAATAAGATAAATAACCAGATTCAGAGCAGATTAAGACAACAACAATACTCACAAACAGCACTCGTAGAAGTCCAGACCCACATGAACTGAGAAGCCTGCTCATTAATTAAATTCCTGCTCATTGGAGCCACAATCACATAGTACTTAGGGAAACACAGCTCTGTTCTACAGAACATGAAACTGCCTCTTAAACCAAAAATTAGAGGGACCTTCCCCTCCATAATCCAGAAGAAGGATTGGATATAAAGATCATTTACAACTCCTTGGCATACAGTCAGTTCAATTTTCAAGCTAGCTGGTTTTTATTACTACCCAAGCACAGTCATTTCCATGAAGTATATATGATAATAAACTTACTTTCCATACTTCTTGCTTATATTTCATGAGGCATTCCAATAATTGGCAGTGATACACTGGGAGAGAAAAGACAGTACAGACTTAATATGGAAATGGAAACTCAGGTTACAGAAGTGACATAATCAGCAGATTGGCTTTTCTTTGTCCATCCAAAACTCTATGCCTTATTCAAATATTTCTTATTTTAAAGGGCTTGCTAAAGAAACAATGCCCTGAGAATCATCACAAAATATAAGAAACTGACTATTAGTAACTTCTTTCTGTCAAGGAACGCAGGAAGATGATTACCGTGAGCGTACAACTTTTTGCACAGCATGGAGATCTTTTTCAAACACATCTGGTTGAAGAATACCTGAATGGTGATTCACTAAAACTTGGTCCCTCTGCCACAGTTTAAATGGGTATCTTGTCATTCATCTTGAGGCAGCAATAGAAGTCACATATAACAATATATTATTCCCACATATACCAAAGGCTATAGGAGCCACTCTGCATCAAACAGACATGAGAGCCAAGTGAACTACTTTACATGTCTGACTTCCCAAAAACCACACGGCAACATTTTTCTCTGATGGTTTGAACATAAAAATCACAAAAACAAAACCAGAATATTTAATGAAAAAAACTGACTTCTGCAAGCAGCTTTTAAAAATGGTGTTCTGCTTTTACCACCTGTGTGAAGCACGTTAGCCTGATGTGACACTCCTCACATATTGCAGTGTGGGTTCCTACACACACACCATTTCCCCATCCATGTAAGACAGGAGATAGTTGACAGCTGACTATCACGCAGTGTAACAGCTCACTGAGGTTAAATATTGCTCCAATTTGGTTATGTGATCCCAATGGTTTAACAACAGGGACTGCATCACTTTTGTTTAGATCCTCATAATAACATTTATCTTCATTAAAGTTCCCTTAAGCCTGCAGCCAGCATTACCTGTCTTCCTTAGAAAGACAGTACCTGTTGTGAAGTTGGTGATATTTGAATGATAAAACAGCTACTATGAATTTCTGTAGTCGAGGTAAGTGGTATTTCTCTCCAACACTGATGATACATAAATTAACACTATATTCTGATGTCAAACATGAGTAGATCAGAGTCTCCAATCCTGGGCCAAATACTATTTTTTCATCACAAAGAGATCTCTTATCTACATAATGATTACTTCCAGCATGATGTTCAGAAATCTCAGTTTTGTCTAAAACAAATCCTTTTTCATCCTGTGTTGGATAATGACACTGTTTTTTACCATCATGAAAACCTTTTTTATTTCATTTGATAATACTTCCTGACTGATAGTTTTAGAAAAAATGATACTATGTTGCATGTTTACACATACCTGGGTTTGAGGTGTACTGCATTGCAATCATCAGCATTGATGATGCAGACAGATTGACATGTGCTGGAACACCTTCTCGTTTTGAAGATCCCACTTAAAAGAAAGGAAAAAATATATTAATTTTCTATTGTAGCAGGAAAATAGGTGAGTAACTGATTACAGCTCATGCAAATAAAATTCCTAGGGTGCCATATAATGAAAATATTAAAAAAAAAAAAAAAGGAAGAAACCCTAAAAAACTAGAAACACTCTGTACTGGGGAGTGAACCACCTTTTCTGATGGAAGAGAAAGATGGCTAGATATTAATTCACAGAGCACACACCTGCTTTTCCAGATCAGTGTGATTTCATCCCCAAAACTGCTTTACCCGTTGCCTTCTTAGGCCTTCTCCTTCAGAACTTAGAGATTGGTCAAAATAATATCACTTGAACAGCCAAGTGCACCTAAGGCCTTGGATTGCAGGAGGGCTAAAGAGGAACTGGAGGGTAAGGAATTAAGAACCAGTGCAAAGCCTGCTGCTGAGGTGTGCCAAGGAAGGGCTGGGGGCAGCTGCTGGTGTATGGCACAGATTATTTCTCAGGGAGCATCTGCTAAGAGATCAAGTTATAGCTACATACCAGAAACTTTAGTCCCATTGTTATGTGAACTGTGAGAAGAGCAGCACTGAAGTGTATCTTTTACCCCACACAGAAAGTGGCTGGAGTTCATCCTGGTCTCCCACGAAGTGGGTTACTATTAAATGGTATACTTGGAAAAACCCTGCAGAACTTTTACATGGCAACACGGCCTTGAAGGCAAGCTCCTACACAGAGATGTCCCAGGTGTCTTTCCACCCTCACAGCACTTTCCCATCCTGGCTGCCAGGACCCAAATACCAAGCATTTGAGATAGAAGCACAAAACTGTAGCTACCAGCTCAGAGAGCTGCTTTCATCCCTCCCATCTGGCTCTCCAACTGCTTAGACAATCTCTTGCATCCTCCCTTTCAGTTTGAATCAGAACTAAACACTAAGGGAAGGAAAGGTTCTGCACTTGCCTTGCAAGGGAGCATATAATTCCCAGCAAGGAAAGACAAGGAGACTAATTAAAAGAACACTCAAATAGAAATGAAGGAGGGAAAAGAAAATGAAGAATTTCTCCCTCTCTGTTCTCCACATACTTAGCATTGCTATAGCTCTCTTCATTGCCTTTCATTCATTTATTTTTGAATCTTACCCACACAAATAAGAGCCCCCAAATTATTACAGAAAGGTGTATTTGTATGGATTTAAATTGAAAAATACTTGGCAGCTCTAACTGGGCAAATAAACATGGCCATCAGCAAAAAAGTAGGATGCAGTACTAGATCAGTAAATTTAAAAAGCAGCAGACAGGTTTCACACAGAAATCTCACCAAAACTGATAGAGAAGAAAGCCAGCATGACAAATGCAAATGCAAGGATGCAATCTCTGTCAAGGGCAGTTGGGGAACATATCTATTTAAGTAAACCAAGAATTTGACTCAACCAGTTACTCTGAGGTCGCTCTACAGATCTGAGGACAGACAGGATAAGTCACCACCTTCAGCTGTTCTTTAACCAGTAACAGCAGTGGGAAAAGAAGTTGTTTAATGCAACCTTCTGTTCTTAACCCAAAGAGAACCTATGGCACATATGTATGTAATATATCTTAGCAATTTTGATTTGCACACTGTCATTAGAAGTGGCAAAGAAGAATAGAGAAAACCTCATTACAATGTATTAAAAAGGACTATTTTACATGGGAAAACTGAGATACAGGAGAGTTAGGGGACTTTTTCAAGATCACTAACTGGTCAAATCAGAAAAAACCAGCTGACAAATTTGCATTAAATATTAATCTCAAAACACTCGACTGTGCTTCTTGTAGCATCTTCTGCATGCTTAAATGACATTACTCTTGACCTTGTACAAAAGCTATTCTTGTTTTTCCACAAAGGTCAGAAATACAGAGGTAAAGAGGAGACATTCTCACAAAATCACAGAATGATTGATGTTAAAAGATACCTCTGGTCATCATCTTGGCCAATCCCTCTGCTCAGAGAAAGGCAACGAGAGCAGGTACCCAGGGCAAATTGTGTTTCGAGCATTTGCTAGGATGGAGAATCTCCAACTGCTCTGGCAAACTGTTCCAGTGTTTGGTCACACACAGTAAAAGGTTAAAACTGGCCTAATATTGACCCAAATGATTCTCTCTGTAGAAAATTGTTATGCTCATTACTCCTGAAGTCCTATCAAGCTTTTTGTCAGGTACCGGAACGAGCATTCAGAACACCTCAAGATCCACACTGTGCAGGGACCATGAAGTTAAGTAATCACATTACATCTTCACAGAGGGGAAGTAAAAATAAAGAAGTGGAAAAAAGGCAAGGACCATCAGATTCAGTCCTATCTTTTATGGACAGGAGACATTACTAGCACAGCTATTTAGTACACAACTTAAGGAGAAAGTGCCAAGAAGACAGAGAGGGAGAAAATCAGAAATTCATCACAACATCATCACATTGAGAAAAATCATACTTGCACATCCAGATACAGTCCAGATGCAAACATTATGCATGTTGCTATCACATCTATTATTTCAGGAGCAGTTTGCCCACTGATTCTGTATTCCAAACTCCTACTGCTGGCACTGAAAGTTCTATGAGTCTGAAAACAGTAATTCCTTAAATAAACTTCACACTTTAATTGAAGAAGAGTTCACACAAAAACACAGAGCAATAAATAAATAAAAATTATAGAACTATTTCCCTTTGAAAAATAGTCACATGAAATTATTTTAGGTATGCAAGCAGATTGATGTTCCATTACAGTTCTATGACAGATCAAATTTTGACTCGTACAATCTGATACTATTTTGTGCCAAGACAAAACAATACTAGAATGAATTCTACTTACATATAGCCATAGGCAGAAAAGATGTGCTGAGATACTCTATAATGTCCTTGTGCAGAAATGGAGGAAAGGTAGCTAATGTTGAAATCATTGTATAGGGTAAAGTACTCAAAATATCATCACTTAGAAAAGGAAGTAAGCATGTAGTAGTATAAAAAATTGATTGCCCAAGATCTGTTGAATAAAATGAAAGAAACATAGAATCATTACAATGAAAAAGTAACTATGACTACATACTTTTTTGTTTACAAAACTAAAAAAAAAATATATTTAAATTCAAGCTTTCCTGTCAAAGTAATTTGGGAATATAATCACTGTAGACAAGTGATTCACCCTCCATTTTTAAGTCCCTCCTAAATAGAGGGAAACAGCTGTTGAACACTACTTCGAAGATTTTGAAGGGAATATGAATACTACAGCCTAAAAAGTAATTGGTAAAAATCAATGTTGATTTTAATCATTCAATGATTAATGTACGATGGCTTGAATTTAAGCAGAGATGTTAAAAGAATCAGAATTTGAAATGCACATTGTATTGAAGGCCAGCTTTCAAAAAAAGCATTCTAGTCTTTATCGGTTATATTAAAAAGATAATTTTATCTTAATTACCCTCAAGAGTTCTGCAAAGTACCTCACATATATATATATACTACAGAAGTGCCGCTGTATTTTTCAAACCACATGTGACCAAAATACAGATCTTGATTTTCTAGAAAACCACTGAGGCCAAAAGTGGCCAGAGCTTAAAAAGAAAGGAATATTTATTAATTCTTTCTACACTTATTCTAATTAATCATACCGTAACTCTTTGGAAAGGATACTTAATAACTGTGCAACATTTAAAGATCAAAAGGGAAGGCATAGTTTATTGTGTATCTGGGAACTGGGGAATCTTTATACTCTCTCCCAAACGAGGAACTGAGCGGGTGCCCATAACGCTCTGACAAAGATCACAGCACTCACTGAACCCCAAGTTTGAACCTGTATGACCCAAAGACATCAGAAGGCCTTGTCCCCTGCATGAGAGGGATTACTTTTGTTAATTTACTCCCAGCCTTCAGTACATCACACAAGCCTTCAGTCTCACCTGTACAACTGGTGTGATTTAAAAGTGCAGGGAGATGTGCAGCTGTAAACATCCTGGGTCACAGCAAAAATTAAAATTGGTGCTGCATATCAGTGATTCTGGCCAGCCTTCTGTGCGAGGCTCTAACCAGACCCTCAGTGCTACAGAGTGCTCCTCTCCTGCAATATTCACCAGCTAAACAGTCTTTTACAACCTGGTCAGGCCAAAGCTCAGGATTGCCTAGCACAGCAGTTGTACTTACCCACACAACACTGATTGTTCTGATAAAAAAATACATATTTCTTTTAGTCAGTTACTAAGCTGAGGAAGAAATAAATAACAAGTTGTATTGCGAAATTTAACTCCCCACACACAAAACCATACAAAATAGTAAGCGATCTCCCCTTGCCCCAGGCATGAGTCAAGCAAATTATTCCTGGCACATATTTATCTAAAATATTCTTAAAATCCTGCAAGACAGTTTACTCTTCCTGTCAATTCATCCTAATGCTTAATCATATTTATCATTAAAAAAAATTCCATTGCTGCCATTTAAGTCAATAACTTCTTATCCCAATCAACTATAACCACAAATAGATTGGTTTAGTTTATTTCTCCTCACAGCAACCTTTACATATTTTCATATGATAATCACATCTCCATTCCATTTTTCTCTAAGCTAGATAAACCAATTTTTTTCTGGTTTTCTCTCCCTGTTCACATTTTCTAGAACTGAAATCATTCTTGTTTGTGACTCTTCACAAACAGTACATGTTTTTCTTGAAGTTACATAAACAAATCTGAAAATATTACTCCCGCTGAGGCCTTGCTAGGGCTGTTAGAATAATAAACATAATGTTTGGGTGTCTCATACACAAAAAAGATGGCTACACATTGCTAGAATAATATTTATATAGTAGTGACTTATGGTCTTCTCTGATCTACTGTTAGCACTCAGAGCTCTCTGCAGTACAGTTTTCAAGTATTGCCTCCATTTCCTTTGATTTCTCTCACTTAAGTACAGTATTTTACATTTCTCCTTTGGAGATGCGTCAAAACAGAATGCAACTTGCCACAGTTACTAGAATCTCTTATCTTTCACACAAATCACATGCTAGTAACCATCTTGGTAACACCTGCAAATCCAAGTGCTTTCTCAATTCTACCACCTAAGTAAAAAAATTAAAATATTTAATAACACTAGACCCAGCACAAACTGGGTCTAAACCAGATTTCCCAGTGGTATTCCCTTCCAGCTGCCAAGCCACTGGTAACTACTCCTAGAGCGTTTTTCTCAAGTGGGGACCACGCCCCAGGTTGTCTATTAGGATGTAAAGTGACAACAGCAACAAAAATGGGACCAGGGAGAGGAAAACCACACAAGGCGAGGCATTGTGCTGCCATAACAAAAAAATTATGTTTTCCCAATGTCATTTGCTCTTTACAGGTCTCCATTGATTGTTAATTATCACCATGTTATCTATTTAGGAAAATATTTTTTTGATAATTAACTCCACCATTTCTAAGAAGTGAAGTCAGCAAGTCTCTAATTTGCTATGGGCCCTGCTTTTGCCAGATCATACCATTTCCTAGTGCAGCAGTCTTTGTTTCAGACATACTGCTGCCAGCTCAAAGGGAATTCAGCACTTAACAGAAACAACTTCCCTCCTGAAGAATTTCTGCAGTGTTATCAGATAGACAACCACCTTCCCATACTGAACTCTATAAGTAATACAAAGTGATAACACAGTGGAAGTTAATAGAT
The DNA here is from genome assembly GCA_025920805.1 of Petroica traversi. Lineage (NCBI taxonomy): Eukaryota > Metazoa > Chordata > Aves > Passeriformes > Petroicidae > Petroica > Petroica traversi. The sequence goes on from JAHLSL010000007.1 coordinate 12,700,020, forward strand.
ATATTAACTAACACATAGAGAGAATACTGGGATTCAGCAGTATAGAAAGGCTAACAGATTAATAAATCAGACAGATGCAGAGCAAAACTCAAGGGAAAACAATAAAAACACAACACAGTCACGAAAAAAGTTGTAGCTAATTTAAAACATAAGACAATATTGTTTTTCTCTGAGTCGGACAGAGATGTTGCTAGCTTTTTTACACAAGAGCATTTTAAAGCCATCTCAAAGCACAAATACCATGGATTTTTCTTCAATTAGATATACACTATATTGTGTGTAGAGATGGACCTTCACCAGAACACTCAATCTGTGTATTTGTTGTAGGCCAGATACACATTTGTAAGTTCTTTATATATATTTTAAGAGACCCACCCCAAAAAGACAGTCTGAAGTTATCCCATCTGACTCTACTTAAAAATCTGGGTGGTTTTACACCCGTTTTTGTTACATACCATTGTATTTTAGTTACATACCACCAGCACATCACTAAAAATCCAACAACCTCAGAATTCAAACCCAAATTCACATTTGGCGAAAAAAACATCCTTTATTTAAGAAAGTCAAACCGAACACTTGGATATAAATGCATCCCAGGAGATTTGAAATCCAGATCCAGGTCAGTTTAGGCCCATCTCTTCCACTGCACATATGCACCACTCATGGATTCAGAGCACTGGAATCATTCAAGGGCCTGCTTACCATGTTGCCCATGTTGTAGCAAGGGAACTAGATCCAGTAGTGTCACCAGTGTCACGTAAAGTCCTTGATAGTCCAAAGAAGGGTAGTCTGATAACTGAGCATCACGACTTTGCTGGCCTCGTTCAGATGGAGCATCTCGCAGGACGCTGTAAAGGAGGGAGCGAGTAACAGTAGGGTTGATGGAACTGACCTGTGGTCTTAGAGATGGGGTGAGTGGGAATGGCACAGGAAAAAGACACATGGTCATGGGCACTGTCAAATTGGAGGCATCTTGATTCTCCTTCTTCCCTGTGCGGGACAAAATGCTGTTGGGGGGACAAAGAAAAAAAAAGAGACAACAAAGACACAAAGAACAGCACATTACATTGAAATGACACTATAAAACAAATAATAAAAGACCAGATATATCCCACATAAGATGCAATCACTACCGAAAACCAGCATGTCTACAAATCTAGCAACCGTTTACTTTCATGCTTCAAGGTAAGAGAATTAAAAATTGACATCTAGGAAAATTTCATTGCATCTCATGTGTTATCTGGTTCATAAGGCGCAAAAATATAAAAATGCATGTTTCAGTGCCCTACCCATGTTTCACAGTTAAGAAAAATTCTAAGAATTAAAAGTGTTTAGCTGTGTCAAAATAGGCTGGTATTTTGCTCTGAAATTCTGAGGATTTTGAGAGATTTATTTTTCCCCCCTATAATCTTTTGAGCCAACTGACTGAAAACATGCAAAATATAGGTGTGGCACTTGCAGAAACATGTTTTAGCAAAGAATAAACATGTGTGTTTGTTAAGATAGTCTTAAAAATCACATGTTTATTGCATTAAAATAATGTCCGTATGTATTTTATGATACTGTTTCATGACCACTCACTCAGTATCATTTGAGATAATGAAGTTTAAACAGGCACATGGATTTAGAAATAATATAATATTTCTAAAATGTTAACTAAACTACATTTGGAAAAGTCATAAAATAATATATAGTAGATGGTCTTTAGCATATGTTTGTGAGCTAATGATAATGGTTGTTTATGTGTGTTTTTAATTTTGCCCATGTTTAGGGAGGAAACATTTTGCTTTATGAATACAAACACTCCTTGGGTAAATATTTACCTTCAAAAATCTAAGGGCTAAGCAAGCAAGACCAATTATGTAACTGCAGATCAGACAGTATGTTACCATACACTCCTGCTGTTACTTACGTTATTATTCAACAAAACTCACTATAAACTAAAGGAGAGATAATTTCAAAAATAGAAAGAATTTAGTGGGAATCAAAATAGAGGGTATACGTCAACCAGCTTGTTATGTAGTTTTAAGAATGTTGCAAATATGGTTGTAAACATGGTAATCTAATTTATTAAAAAAATAAACCCCACTATTTTAAATATAAATAGTCACTTAAGCAGTGTTATATTTTAGTTATCAAGCAATTATAGGGCTAGTTCATAATCTCCATATGTGCCTATAAAATATAATACACCTTTTAAATATATTAAACCACACACAATGCTTTTTTTTTCCTTTTAAAGCACCTTTTTGTGCCGCTCAGACACTGGGATTTCCAAAAGCAGTTGCTCTTGATTTAACTCTGTTCCCACGGTCAGTGTTAAAAATTTAAAAGGACAAGTCAGTAGCACTAAGATTTCCACTGACTCATGAAGAGCAGAATTAAATCAAGAGAGAGCACTTCTGAAAACCTCTCTTCTCTGTAACAGTACAGAAATCCCTCTCATGTAATCACCTCAGCAAATTTCAACTTCAAAGTCAATTCAACAATTTTCACAAGTATGCCAAACTCTTGCTAAGGTGCTTATGAGAGAAGGTGTCATTCATTTGCCATATATATATAAAACACTTTTACAAAACAATTCTTTGCCAAGTGGCTACTATCACATGGCTACATGGCTACTATTACATCACCCTTGCAGTCAGAGATGACAGACATAGTCTGTCTTAAGAAACTACTTTTTTTTCATTTTTTTTATTGTGCCTCACATATTTGGCAGATTATTTTGGTTTCTGTTACCCAATGTCCAGTAAAAGAAACGTGATCACTGTCACGGTGGTATTTATGAAATTGTATCAGAACATTACCTAAGATCTAGTATGACTTTAAAAACAAATTATCAGAGTGCTGATTCCTTTTAATTTGCTTGATGTTCATTTGCCATATTTTGCAGCTTATGTTTAGAGATATGAAGGTACTACACTATATTCCTTCCTTGCCTACCGATAGACAATACCAATTACCCATCTCTTTACTTGCCAAAACATCACTTCAAGTGCACTTACTTCCAGAAAGGAGATTAATCCTCTCTTTTTACACTGAGCTATGGGCCCATCTCTGGATTAGATGCTAAAGTATACTTATTGTATCTTGATCAGGGCATCCCTCTGTTTAACAGTAATAAGAATAGATCTAAATTCCAGCTGGAACCACACCAAATTTATTTTTAAAATAAAAAAAAAAAAAATTCCCCAAAATTTCATGCCCAGGCTTTTGCCTGACCTGTATTTTTAAAGGCAATAAACAGAAGAGTCAAAACTGAAAATCTAGGAAATCCCTTAAGACCAAGATACAATGACTGCAATTTGCTTCTGATTCAATTTGAACCAAGTACCAAGAATTTGGAGTATCTGCAAATCGTAACTCCATACTGAACTTACTCCATACTGAACTTGCTCTGCAATAAGGGGCAAAGCTACCAAAGCTTGTTTCAAGATGTGTATATCTTTGCTGCAAATCTACTCCAAAATTACTGCCTTCCTGCAAAGGTTTCCTAAAATGCCTACAAGTGAATTGCATCTCATCAAAGCAGCAAAACAAGCTTGACCATTAATTAGCCACCAAGGCATTTATAACTATGTCTCACATAAAGTATTTTACTTAGAAATACACATGGAGAATTTTCTTCAGGAAAATGTGAAAGAATAAGCTTTTCTGTGAGATGTTTATTAAGCCTTAGATCATTCCTCAAATGAGGGAGAAATCACTGAAAATGAGTAGGGCATGAAACAAATTCATGCTGCAATGTAAAGAAATGCTTTTCCCAAAGAGAAAATTAAAGAAGAACTAAATGAATCAATGTGCTATGCATTGTGTATGGTGATTTTATGTGATGTTGTTATAGAAATAAGGAATTTAATTTTTTCAGCCATTCCACATCTGTTCCCCCCGACCCCTGAGCTTATAATTTATGGATGCTGTGTACAGAGCAAAGGAGCAAATTAATCTCTTGTGCAATCCATCTTTAGCCAGCAAAATGACACCACATATGAATGTGATTCAAAACAGTGGGCACATCCCACTGAAAAGAACACAGTCAACGTGTCCATAACATGGAAAGGCAAAAGCATCATAAACAGTAAAATTTACTCCCTTAAAACCCAATCATCATGTGGAATTTCTCTGACTATTCTCCATTGTTTCTATGACTATACATGTTCATCTAGGATTGTCTGTCCTAAAAAATTCAGCTGCAAGGAGAGCAGACAAACTGGGAAGTATTTCTAAAGTTATTTTTAAATAGTAGTTGGTGACAACGAACCTAAAACCTCGAGAAATCAATGGGCATTTTTGCTACGGTTTTATCAGCATTCTCTGAGCAGCCCAAATTCATTGCATATGCTCTGTGTTAAGCTAGAAAGATTATTCTCCACCATGTACTTCTATCCTTGATGTTAAACCTTGTACAATGGAGTCTCAGTGTAGGAGGCAGAAAGGAGACTCAGCATGAAAAATATTCAAATAAATTTTTGAACACGCTTTTCAGAAAGATTCTTAACCAGTCTGTTTAGTTTTAGGGTAAATCTTGCAGTGATCTGCACACGGTGGGTGGGAGTTTCCTTCTTTCCATCTGCCACACTAAATACAGGGTGTGTTGTTTTGCTTTTTTATCCATTTTCTTTCTTAATATTAGCACGTGTATAAACTTATACCAGTTCAACCATAGCACTCAGCCTTTGACCCACAGTTCAAACTCCCCAGTTCCAGGGGTTTAGAATGTGATTTTGACCTTGCTGAGTATCCAAACTCAGTCCTCTTAAATTTAGATCCAAGTCCTGGCATTAATTTCTCATACCCTTTCAGTTCTGAGGCTGATCAGGTCCCAGATCATGAAGGACAAAGCCATTTGTGTAGATCTGTGCATCAGATAGGAGTATCACTTCTACTCCATGAGATATCAACAAGAGGATTTTGGTTCAGTCCCGTTCTGAACATGACATAAAAGAAATGGAGTTGCTTAATTGTGCAATTTCTGCCCTAATTTCTGATCTGCTCTCATGCCTGTTGAGTATAAAGCTTTTTCAGCAAGCCCAGGAACATCACTGCTCCTGCAGTGTGAGGAATTTATCACACAGGACATGTCAGCTGTACTGTTTTGAAAGATGAAGGCCGCAGAATGGTATAAAGGCGCTTTCTTTAAGTAGCACATTCTAAATCTATGCTGACCCAGTGAACTTCTGACCAAAAAGAAACATATCTCATTACAGCACTTGGTAGTTATAGCTAAGAGAAAATGTTCAGAATTAAGTCCAACATTCTTGCCTTAACAGCTTAAAGGCTCACAGCATTCAAGCAAAAGCTGTCTTGTCATAAATAATCTTATTTAAATGCAATTTAAGTGTATGTTGTTAAAATAATCCATGCTAACAGCCTGATGTGGGAACAGAGACACATTTCAGAGGTATCTTTAGTGACTCTTTGAATATTTTTTCCCACTGCTCAATACAATGAGACAAAATTTATTTTATTAATCTTCAAACAAAAAGTCCTACTGGCTGCTGTAAGTTTCTTCAACAGTGTAAATGAGGAAGGAAACAAACAGTTCTGCTCTTGAAATTTTCAAAAGTAAACAGGAGGTGTTCAAGTTTGCTGTTAACTGGTGTTCCACTAAAAATTATTTCTTTCTATATGCCTCTCCTTCTTATAAACAGGCTCAAGAAAATTTTGATGTATCCCAGGCTCTCTGAATGTTAGAATGAACTGTTCTCATTCTCACAAGTTTAAATTCTTGCTTCTCAACTTATATACATCATAAGGAGTATATGTAAAAATATATGGGTAAATTGCATTTTGTTAATGTTTCTTCCTCGAATAAGGCAAATAGCTTTATTTCCAAACTACCTTCTGACAGCAGGGACAATCTTTCCAGGTGTAAATCAGGATGCTATGCATAGAAAAGTAATTTTAACTGCATTTTTCTGGATGTGAAAACTAGTGCCAGCCAAAACCAGCAGATAAAAATTCAATGTTGATGTTCAAAAGCCGTTTTAAAAACAATTTGGAAATGTGAATCCACTAAGAAGCACTGTGGAATGTACGTTATTTCTAATAAAGTCTCACATTTTTTTCTTAAGCAAGACAAGAAGTACTATTTTCTATCCATAATGTATTCTCTATTCATATTTAGTACTATATATTATTACTAAGTATTAGACTAAGTCAAAAACCTAGGGTCAGAACAATCCTGATGGGTTGCTGCCACCCAAATCCACAGCTGAATACAAACTTTGTGTCTACTCCTGTTGTAAGGGACTGAACCAGAACCCAAACCAGCTGAACTACAGCACAGTAAGAACCCAGTTCTGCTTGCTCGTCTGGCTCGTCACTCTGGGATTCTGAGGCACCAGGACTGCAAGGAGGTCAGGATTATACACATCTAATACTCTGCAGATAGTCACAAAATCCTTCCTTCACAAGTTCAGCATGTTTGTGCGTTCAGCTAAGTCTTAGGAGGGCCAAGCAAATGCATAATCAACCAAGTTTATTCTAGAATCAGCCACTCAATGAAGGGGCTTAACTGGGCAAATTGGGCAACAGCCACTGAAGAGATTCAAGAGATTCATACCATGTTTTTCTTAAATTATGCTCTGACTCTTTTTGGCTGACCATTGACCCATTAAATCTGGCAACCAATTCGAAGCCAATCAATATTTCCTACAAATCTTTAGCTCTTTTTTTTTCAAGAGCATGAGTCAAAACTTACCTCAATAACGTCTGAGAAAAGTATTTCAGAGTGTTTGCAATGTCAGTTCCAGAGGGCACAGGGTATATGTTGTGGAGAACCCGGTTGTGGTATTCTTGAAGGTAACGGATCTTGGAAGCAACTACATAAAAGACAAAAAGACAAACACAGAAAGTTTCATTTAGATTTCTTGATTTTGATTTTGACAGAGTCATATCTGTTTCTTCCATTTCTCTTTTTTTAAAAAACTGAAGTATTAAACTCAACAAACAGAAAAGTCTCTGTTCCTTCTGTTCTGACTGAATAAAATGTAAAAGAGTTCCAGGGAGGACACATGGAAGTGAATTTCTGCATCTGTACTAGGCAAACTTAGAGCTAGCAAATTAAAATATATATATTAGCACTCTGCACTTCTTTCATGTCTCCAAGCATCTCAAGATTCATTTATAATGAATGAGTCATTGGATCACAGGAGGTTCATGTGAGACAGATAAGTATTTCTACAGCCCAAGCAGAGAGACCTTATGTGATTTACTGTGGGCTATATATTTACTCTATGCAATGAACAAAAGATATGAAAAGAAATGAAAAGAGCAAAGTGTCTGCTGTTCATTTGTCTTTGGAAGTATGATCAAGCAGATAAGGGGATTTCAAAGAGCAGCAGAAGAGGTGAATACCTTCACTGAAACCATTTTTTGTTGTATTACAAGTAACAGTGGGTTGATTTTCTAAAAGGTATCCTTGTACAGTATTGGGAAAAAAGTGATTACCCACCCTAGCTGCATTGCCTTACATTGCCTCTATAGCACAAACCAGTCTCATTTAGAGACACCTACACACACACAACTCTTCCTGCTCCACTGAGATCAATCAGCTCTGCTGAGAGACAGAGTGCACTGGCTGGGGCAGAAGGCTGCTCGGCTGTGCTGCACTGCAGCCACAGCCTCATGAAAGCACAGCTGCCTGGGAACTCTTCATCGTGTCAGAAGTGCACCAAGACTGTAACACGCAGTCAAAAGGGGAGATGCTTCTGAGCTCTTTCAGCCCTTCAGCATATGGATTACAGAGCCTTTCACTACACCAAGATATACCTTGCTCCCCTATAGGGCTACTACAGTGGGAAGATAAATCATGCTTCCTAAACAAGCAATTAGTCAATACTTGGTTTTATTCTCATGGACAAATGGCACTTACTAAGAAATGAATACCATTCAGTCCTCCACTGAACAGAAAGGTACTAACTACCTGAGAGAAATCACTATGCCTCTCACTGCTGAGATAGTGGAACAGTTCATGAATTTTCTAATTTTCTTCTGTGCCACTGGCAAGTTGAATGAGAAGGGGTGACATTGTATCCATATTGCAGAAAAAGGCTGATTGACAGACACCAAAAGCAAAGTGTCTGCAAATACTGTTGGAGGCTCAGCTTGAGATACTGAAAGCTTTTTTGCCAGTGTCGGTAACATTACCCAATGGATTTTCACAGCCAGAAAACAAAAGATTCCCTGAGTGGTCAGCCTCACAACAAATGAGGTTTGACAATTTCAAGTCAATTATCCAGAAAATGAGGAACACTCAAATAATCAGCAAATGAAGAACATTGTTTTCTTGAATGCATGACAAGAAATCCAATCTTGCAGCACTCACCCAAGGTCATTCTTTAACTGATTTCCTGCTGTAAGGGCTCTCAGTTCCTGCATCAAGTGAAGCTTTTACAGACAAAAATCTCCCTCATTATATTACCTGGCTTCATCACAAGGAGAAAGCCCATCAGGTGACTGAAGGGCTGGGGTCTATGTGAAAACAGCAAGCAAAAATGCAACCATGGACGCTGTCATAATGCATATGCAAAAGGAACACACTAAAAATGCTTAAGCATCTTTAGTTATATTTCCCCATCTTCAAGTCTTTTCCTTCACAAATTTATTTTAAGGTAACATTAACGACTAACTAAAAATCAATCATGACTTTCTCCTCTCCCCCCAAACAATTGAAAACAAATTTTGTCACGCAGACTTAGACTGCCTCAGGACAGCTGGGGGCAAGATCAGAGCCTTTCATGCCACCAGTGGGTCTGTGGCACATGAACTGTGCTTTGCAGGAGCCTGTTCTGTGTGAGAGCAGCCATAAGCAGCCTCCTGTACAGCCCCCAAACCACTGGGATAGGAACATCTGGGCAGGATGTGTTTCACTCCACATTACAGAGGTTGACTTGAGCAGTGCAACACTGTTTTCCCCTTCTCATACCTCATTCTTTCTGCCCACTAATGTCAGTTTTAGTCCCAGATTTGCAGGCCATCTCATCAGATTATTTAAAAGGTAGAAATTTCTTTTAACTGTCATAAAACCTAACCTAGTTTAGCTTCTAGATTAAAAAAGCAACGACTTCATAAATTTATTTTGTGATGTTACTTTCTCTTGTTGGGGAAAAAAAAAAGGTATGGTTTGCTGCCATGGTTTGCTGTCAGATATCTGTAAATTAAATGGACTAATAAAATGCCAAAGATTATTACATAATTTAGACCTAGATGTTTTTCAGAGAGCTGTGTGCCTCCCTACACTTCCTAACTTTCAATAAAAGGCATAGAGTATCTAGAATCACTTTTTCTTAATAAAGATGGAAATGTATTTATTTCTATTAATTGGCATTGTTATGCAATTGTATCAGGCAAAATATGGAAAGACAAAACTTATTAATAAGCCTAAATATTAACATTAACTTTAGGCTAAATGTTTCAGCCTCACTTTTCAGTTCTGTTTCCCAAAACTCTGTCCATTTCAGCACATCCTTCCAAAACACAAAGAAACTTCTAAGGAAAGTCCTAGAGCAAAAACTTTGCCAGCTTTTCAGTTACAGCAAGTGTGCGAATGACCCAGTTTTCTGAGTTTCTGAGTACCCAGAGACACACTTCAAAAAGTGCTGTCACCCTGTAGAAGTACTTGGCCACTGTCATAGGCTCATCACAAAAACATTGGGTATCTCTCTAGCATCGATGCAGACCTCACTAAACTCCTCAGCCCCCATATAAGCATTGACTGAACCAGGAGTTAAACCATTAGGAGTCCTCAAAGATGCCCTTGGGTGCTCCCCTGTCCTGGAGGGGAACAGAGCAGGCATCAGGCATTCCCAGGACATTACTTACCAAAACTAAACAACAATTACTGCTATTTAAGGTGAAAAAAAATCATTTTCTTTGAATACAACAACATCTCAGGCATGCTCCAAAGAGTCAAATGATGAAAGTCTCTGTCAATACCTCTGGTGCGTATGGTCACAAAAAAGACAAGCTTCTCCAGTCGACTTCCCAGACTGACACCATTTTACCTGTTCACCGAACCTGCCCAAGAGCTGTGGGATTCATATTTAGACCAGCACATCTTCCATTTCAATCAGTGAGATTCCTCACTCGTAGTGTTTCACTGATGCTCTTGGTAAACTGAGATTCATTACGACTTGAGACTTGAGTCCTTCCCAAGACATTCTGGTTCTTGCCTGTCACTGAGAACAACCACGACGGCTGGGGTTTGAAAGTTTGACTGGTAGTGATGTATGCACACCAACACATCCTTGTCAGAGTCCATTACTCAAAAACTGCTGGTGAGGGAATCTTGAAGTTATGTGGAGGCAAAGACATTTGGTAATGCCATAAGAACTAGTCAGGGAAGCAGCCTTGGTAAACAAAATACATTCAGCAGGTTAGAGTGCACAGGATATATCCATTAACCAAATACTCTTCCTGGAGTGTCATGAAAAGGAACATTAGGAGACAGAAAGACCTGAAATCTGGACCTCAAGTACATCTTAAAATAGAGAGCAACAGGGACATGGCAGGCCTAGATACAGTGTCTTGAAAAGTACAAAGGGATTAAAAGAAAAAACAGCCAAGGATAAAGTATGAAAGAGAAGCTCAAACGGAGCAGACCAAAAGCATTAGGAATTAAGGAACAGAGAAGGCAGAATAGAAAAGGAAGAAAATGCCACAGCCAGTGCTGGGACAAAAAGCAGCTCAAATTCTTCCGCGTGGCAGTATGAAGGAAGTGTAGTTAATGTATAAGTATCACATGAAAGAAGAAACAATTACAGAACTCAGGTGGAAGGTGGGGAAGGCAGCAACAACAGAATGGTACAGATCCAAACATTGCACAATTCAGGGCTTCTGCAAAGTCAGAACATTGTGTCTCTATTTATGAGGCTAAAATGCACCTTTACAGCAATAAATTAACATCTGCATAATATTTTTAAAGCAAGATCATTCATCACTGTAAATAAGCAGAAAACCCTAAAGGAAAAAATGACAGGTATTCTTTCTGTTAGATCAGTTCAGCATAGGCATATATAAACACAAGGATCCGTCTCAGTGACCTGGAGGAAGAAAAGAGCAAGTCTCAGCATGTGAAGTGTCAAATCACATCACGTCATCATGACAAACATCAATCCAACCTCCTGGTCACAGACTGTCTGTTCATAACCATGACACTGTATCAGGCGATCAAGTAGCTTTGACGTGGGTGATGAGCTCGAATACCCCAGTATTTTCTTTTCAGCATCCCATCAGGGCTCTTGCAGACACACCAGGTGTCATGAGCAACAACAGTGGGGAGCATTTCCATGGCCCAGATGCAGGTATCCCAACCACCGCGTCATCCAGTCATGCTCTGAGCAGATCCAGCCAACATGGTGGTTGGAACAGCCGTGACCAAGCAGAGACACGCTGGCCGCGGGCAGGGGGATGCCAGCACCGGGGGGAATCCTGCTGGGACACCGGGCACTGTGGGCAAGACACAAACACCCAGCCTACGTTCACCCAAAAGGTGAGCGGCCGGGCAGGAAGGACAGCGCGGCTCTATGGCACTGTAAGAGCACCTGCAAGGAAGGTGGCTCGGTTCGCGTCACCTCCGCTCCCGCAGGTGGCTGCATCCTTTGGGACAGCGCGCAGCGCCGGCGGACGGGGCCGGCTCGACCGCTCCCGCCGTGGGGCGGGGGGCCAAACCCGCCAGCTCAATA
>JAHLSL010000007.1:12712106-12740616 GCA_025920805.1 Petroica traversi
GCCGCCTGGGTGGCCGGGACTGCGGAGGGGCTGGCGGTGCCCTCGCCCGGCCCCGCGGGAGCTGCACTGAGCGAGGACAGCGGTGGTGGCACTGCCAGCGGCTGTGCTGCGGACTCCGTGTGATCCTTGACAGGGAACAGGACTGTTGTTCCCTCGGGCACTTCTCCCCTCGAGCCCTGGGCTCCAGCTGTGATCCCCCGGCGGGGGCGCAGCCGCTGCCTCTGCTCGGCTTTCCCCACTTGTTTCCATGTTGCACAGAGCACCTCGTGCCTTTCCCGAGGAGACAAGGGCTGTGCTCAGCCCGGACTGTGTCCCTCTCCATCACCAGATCCCAGGCACGGTGACTGCCCCAGGACGAAGATGCGATGAAAAGACCTTTGTCCAATTGTGGTGGTAGTATAGCAATAACAATCAAATTCATTTGCTCCAAGAGAAATTATTTCACTGCTGTCTGTCGTCGTGATTTGTCCTTACCAGGTCTCAGAAATGAATGGTTAGCTATGAGGCTCTTTTCTGAACCTTTCCATACCTGTTTTTCAGATCCTCACACTTCTGAGAAAGCAATGCGGAAGCAGCAGTATTTCATCAGCCAGGGCATGGGAGTCTTGATGTTTTACACACAAAAAAAAATCCATTGCAACATACTGTCCTCAAAGTGCTGGGCTGTGTAAGATGAGTAGGCCTGTGGCAGCCAAAGAGAACTGTGCTGCTAGGTGGAGGAAAATAGGTATGTTTTGTTATTCATCATACAAGGCAGCACCTCCAAATTACTGCTGCCCTGATTTGGAGACAATGCACATTCAGTGCCAGGAACCACGATAAAGGGGCAGATGCTGTTCACTGGCATTTAAATGGTTGGCTTTTCTTCTGAAAGCAATTTTCTAAAAATACTGCATGGGCAATGTTTCTTCAACACCGCTTAATTAGGTACAAAACAGAGCTCTTACTGGAGGCCATAGTTCTTTCCACACTCCTGCTGCTTGTGAGCCCCAAAGAGAGAGCAAAGCCAACTTACACCACTGATTTCTCTTTTACATTCAAGTATTTAGGTAAATATTTAAGATTTTTCTTTTAGTAGAAGCTTTATTTAGTCTCCTGCATCTCCCAACCCTACGTCTCACAACATGCAGCATAAGTGATGAAAATACAGAGAAATGGCTTTCAGACTTCATTGAAATAAGATATTGCAGACAGGTTTCATCTTTGAATTTCTGTCTGTTGATGCAACAAATCAATCTGAACTCCTTTCTTGCTCATTACAGAACAATAGGGAACTCCCTGCACTGAGGGGAACTGAGGTTCCATAAGTATCTTTAAAATATACCAAGTGTTCACATCCCAGAGTGGTGAGCTTATTAAAAACACTCAGGTTGATAAAGCAGTAGTACACTGAGAAAATATGAATCCCATTTCTCATGTAAGATTTCTTCTTTATTTTAAGTGCCTGAAAATGGCAGCTATGCCTGCATTTACTGAACAACTTCCTACACAGTTCAGCATGTAATTCAGGTACATGGTAAACAATATATTGTTTATGAGTCCTGCATTGTCTAAACAATGTCTAATAAATCCTATACAAGTAGTCAGTTGTTCAGTTAAACAATTTAATAGTTACCTAGTTAGTTAATTCAAATATAGAGATTCACACTTTAAATTGTGAAAAAATGTCGTTAAGGAGCAAAACATGGTACTCTGGGAATTAATTTCTCAAGTCTCTGGGCTGAACCAAAGTCATAATTTCTCAGCAAGACCCTCATGAATATGCCTAATAAAATGGGTACAGTTCTCCACTGGAAACCTTTTTAACCAGCTAAGGTTTATGTCCATATGTATTTTGCCTCTGCACATACTCAGCTAAGAGAACACAGAAAAGCTGCAGGCGTCTTAAAGCCCACAAATCATTAATGAAAGAACATATTTTTAACATTAAATGAATGGGGAGTAGAAAATTTACATACCAACTGATGAAAACTGGAAGAATAAATGGTACTTTCTGAGTTGTTAAGCAGAAATGTCACAGAATCATGGAATCTTCAAGGTTGGAAAGAATCTCTGGAGCTTGTCTAACTCCTCTGTTCAAAGCAAGGTTGGACAGCAAATTGCTTAGGGTCACGTCCAGTCAGGTTTCAAATATCTGCAAGGACGAAGACCCCACAACTTCTCTAAGCAACCTGTTCAAAGATTTAACCCTCCTCACAGTAGAAAGCATTTTCTTCTGTTTAAGTGGAAATTATTACAGTTTGTGCCAATTGCCTGTGGTCCTGTCACAGCTCTGCTGAGAAAAGTCTGGTTCCATCTTCTTAGCCCCTCTCCTAAGGTATTTGTACACATTGAAAGACCCACTCCCCACCCCAAACCTTTTGGCTTTGGGGCTAAACAGTCCCAGCTCTCTCATCGCCCTTTTATATGACAGATGCTCCGGACTCTTCACCTCTTAGCCCTTCTCTTGACTTAGTCCAGTATATTCATGTCTTTCTCTCACTGTTGAGTCCAGAACCAGACACAGAACTCCAGCTGGGTCTAACAGTGCCAAGGAATATGAACACCTCCCCTGACCAGCTGGCCATGCTCTTCCTACTGCAGCCCAGGATCCTGCTGGCCTTCTTGCCACGAAGGCTCATTGCTGGCTCAGTCAGTTTGGTGTCTACCAACACCCCTGTGTCACTCTTTGCAGAGCTGCTTTTCAGTGCTCAGCCCCAGCCTGTACTGGCGCTTAGTTATTCCCCCTGATGTGCATGATGTGGATTTGCACCTGCTGAATTTTGTGAGACTCCTGTTGGCCCATGCCTCCAAGCTCTCAAGACGCATTTGAATGGCAGCACAGCCATCAGCTGCTGGTGTATCCACTGCTTCTCCCAGTTTTGCATCATCTGCAGAGGGTGTCCCATCATCTGGGTCACAGGCAGAGACATGAAACAGCACTGGCCCAGGGTTCACCCCTGCAGTGCAGCACTGGTGACTGGTTACCAGCTGGACTTTTTGCCCCTAATTACAACTCTTTGAGCCTGGCAGTTTGTTTGGCCACTTTTCAGTTCACATCTCTGCCAACCTGCCTAGTCCATATTTCATCAGTTTGTCTCTGCCAATGTGATGGGAGGCATTGATTAAAGTCTTGCTAAAGGTAAACTTATAAACTTTCACTGTTTTCTCCTCATACACACAGTTAGTAATTTTGTTGCAGAAGCTATCAGGTTGGTCGGGCACAATTTTCCCTTTGCAAATGCACAGTGACTACTCCAAATAACCCTCCTGTCCTTAATGTGTTTGGAAGTGGTTTACAGGATTATTTGCTCCATCATCTTCCCATGGATCAAGGCGAAGATAAATGACCTATAATATCCCAGATACTCCTGCTTGTCCTTCTTGAAAATAGGAGTGACATTTGCTTTCTTTATTTCTCAGGACTCTCCCAGTTGCTTTGGCCTTTTTAAAGATACTAAAAATCAGTCTTACAGTGTCATTGGCTGACTCCCCCAGCACTTGTGTGTTCATCCTATCATGTCCCATGGACTTGTGTATGTCCATGGTATGTGGTCGTTTTGAAATGGGGCTTTTGCAGGATAAGGCAGATAAGGTTTGGAAGGAATGTGGAGCATATTGTTTCTGTGAATTGTGCTGGTTTTTAAATAAATTTTGCCTGCCTAAGAGTGTGCATTGTAGTTACAACATAGTTCAGGAATAAATTAATGAAATATCCTGTAAGAAGAAAAGAAGTAATCAAGAGCAGAAGTTGTTATTTATGTGACTGTTGTCACTTTTAATTACATTTTCAAGTATTCAGCTCTGAAAAGACACAAAATCCTTTTTTTAAAAATCTCCAAGCATTAACAAATCTACTTTTAGAAAGGTAATCCTTTCTGAAAAACACAAATCCTAAGCCTTCCTACCTTGAATCATGTACAGAAAATTTATTAAACTGTTCATAAATTGATTTTATGCATGTATAAAAATAAATCAATATATCAGTTTACAGGGATATATATCTACACATCTGTATCCAAACATGTTCACTTTTACCAACTCTTAAAACATTCTCATGGTGTTTGCCTTAAAGGCTCAACTTCCTGAGTCATGCAATTACATGTGTCTTTTAAATAAAAATTAGTTCTTGCGTGACATCTTCAAAGATGCAATATAAACAATGTTTGAAACAAAGAGTATTTCAATGCCTGAACGAGAGGCAAGGACCTAAGTGCTTTGTAAATTTCATTAAAACACAAAACAAAACCAGCTAACTTCCAATTTCATTTATTTTAAACGAATGCCTCAGGTTTTTTTAAACTTCCATTTTTGGCAGGAGATGAATATGAATAACTGAATTGTAATAGGGATTTTAAAAACTGCTGTAGAAGTGGGGAGAGGTTTGAAATGTCTCAAATATTTGCTTTAATCACTACAAGCCTATCTGAACTGAAGGTTATGGCATGGAGGGAGGCAAGGATAATTGCAGCAAGAATGGCCAAACACAGTGAACTGGAGCAGAAGAAGGCAAGTTTCTCTGGATCTCAGGATTTTTCAATCCCCATGGTGCTTTCTGAATACTTACAAGGCTAAACTAATGCCAATGAAAGGGTCTTGGTATGGTACTGGAGTCCCTGAACAGCTCCTGCATAGGGACCAACCACCTCCCTGTCAGATTCAAACAGCAGATGGAGTCCCTCAGGCTCAGATGAGTGGATCTCACAGCAATAGTTATACCATATTAAATTAAATTTGTCTCTAAATCTTTGCTCTATGTAAGAATTAATCCTCATGAATGATTGTAAAATATATAATCGCTTGAGGAAAAAGTCTATCTGGGATTAAACTGAACAGTTAGGCTTTACTCAGGCTACAGCCTGTGTCCTGGTTGACACAGGATGATTTCTGGAGCAGGTCCTCAGGGCTCTGACACCTGGGTCAACCAGCATGAACCAAGAGACAGTGAAGAGGGAAAGCACCTCTTCTTGCTCACAGAAAATCATGTCTGCACAATAGTGTTGTGCAGGGAAATAATTTCTTCAGGTGTGAAGATATCCAATTTTATCCTCTGTGCTGAGACTTAAAAATTTCCTTTAGTGGTACTATCACACATCACTACGTACACAAGAAAATATCAACCTGACCTTCCTCCTATGGGAGGGCAGGAAAGTAATTATTTTGAGAAGGAAGCTATGGAGTATAGTAGGATAGAAATTTGGATAGGGTAGAGAATTAGAATAGAACAGAGAACAAGTTGGCAGCAATGGCAGAAATGATCATGATGTGACCAGAAGCTTGGCTGAAGCCACCGACCCGTATCAGTTATGCCATCTGGCATGTGACAAATTCATTTCAGTCATCACTGGCTTGGGCTGCTTTAAAGTGAGAGATGGAGCAGTAAAGGGCTCTGTGTCTCATTGCTAGTACTCTGTTTCCAACAGAGTAGCCAGATTGTGATGTTGATATTTGTTCTTTCTTTCCCCAATTTAGAATAATTAAGACTTTGGGGAAACAAAACATTGTTAAGAAATACAGTGGTTATTTGATTGTAATTACAAAACTGTAATTTTCCTCTTATTCTGATAATTACGTCAACTATGGCTGTGCATGTTTGCTTCATTATTACATTTGTCAGTATCTGTCACTGTAAAAATCTCTGATAAATGCCCTCAATTTCTCTTCTAGAGTAATGTCATCAGCCTCTAAGTGAACAAAATACTTAATTTGTTACCATAGCCGTGGAGTTTGAGAAATACATGATGACCTGCATAAAGAATTAGCTCAAATTTGATAAGCATGTACTAGGACTATTATAAAATCAGAGACTGGATATGTTGCTCTAAGAGGCACAGTGTTTGTGACAGCTACCATGCCAAGTTTGTGAAAATTAACACTACCTGGGCTGAAATATATCTCCCCCGCTTTTTTTTTCTTACCACTTGTGCAGAACTGACTATGCCACCTACCTACATGGCTAGAATAAAAGCACATTGTAGTGGTAGTAATGCTTTAGGTATCAGAATGACAAGTGTCAGAATACTGCCTTCTTAAACCTATCGCAGCCCAAAGACAAAGAAATGAACAGAGAAATCAAGAAAACCAGATATTTACTTTGCTTTAGTATTTCTACACTCAAGTTAAAACATTTGTAAAATGTCTTTGCTGGACAAAAACAGAGATCAAAAGAAGGTGTGAGACTTTCCACAAGGAAGTGAGGAGAAAGCATGTGATGCCCAACACTGCTGAGGTCCTTGGTGTTTTACCACACTTGTACCAGATCTGTGACCCATGCCAGGGTCAAGACCCTGGTTCAGTAACAACTAAAACTGACTGACCTGCATTGAAGGTTGCCTCCATAGGAGGCAGTGAGCAGTCTAGTCTCTCCTGTATATTCCTCAATTGATTTGCTGCACGGCTACCTAAAATGAAAACAATGGATGGATTATCAGAGACTGGAACCTTGGCAGAAACAGAAAGTGAACAAAACTGACGGAACTGGGACACTCCTAAAGCAGCCTGTAGGAAAGCTGCTGCACTTTACATGGGAATATGTTTTTTTCATCTGCAGATCCTTACAAATTTTCCTTTCTATTGCAAATTCAGGCCTACTGACAATTGCATAATATTCCTCAACTACTTTTTGCAGACCCAGAGTGTTTATGGACCATAAGCTGAATACTGTTGGGCCTCTTAGTTTAAGTGCAAGCTCATCCAGAACATCCATTCTTAAGAAGAGACAATAGAGAGGCTGAAAAACACTTCCACTTACTCAGAACTATGAATATTTTAGCTTAATTGTACACTGCAGCACATAACCACAAAGCATGTAAACATTACAAAGTTTAGTTCAATAGAAGATCTTCTGTCTTATCTGGAATGACTGCTGCTTGTGTTCCTATGGAAGAACAGGCTTCAGCCACTGACCCTTAACAATAAATGTTACCTGTGCTACCTATAGCCAGCTCAAAACCAGCTTTGAACCCGCAAGAAATGCAAACCATTGATGCAGATAGACCAGGAGAAACATGGCAGGAAACCATCCTCCAGCTCTCTGTTCCCACCTCCTGCTGCCCTGCTGCCTTATCTCGGGCAAGCATTTCAGGTTTGGTGCTTCCCATCTGCAGAATGACAGGAAATGCAAAGAATGCCTCTCTTTGCAAGGGACTTCACTGCTGCCCACACAGAGAACCCAGCATCACCCAGGAGCCCTGAGTGGTACAGGCTTCAGGGTCATTGCTGTGAAATAAGAAACCCACCAACCACTTTCACCGAACACCTTGGGGAGCTGTAGAAAGCCTGAGGAAAAAAAACAGCTGTTGGAGCCAGAGCCCTGGGCACTACTGGCTGCATTTATCAGCCCAGTTCTGGATGAACTGTGGCTAGTTTAGACTAATAAATAAACACCCTTGCACTTAATGAAGAGTATAAGCTCATTCATACCATATTAACAGTAATAAAGGTGCCTGCAATGGCCTGGCTTCTCTCCTTTTCATCTTGGTTTTCTATGCACCACATTCCCCAGAGCTTCTAGTCTCAGGGTTAAAGATCCATTTGCAATCACCAAAGAGGGCCACATTAAGACTGGAGCATTTTTAAATGCCTGTAAAATGTAAAATCCATTTTTAGGAAGAAATGCTTGAAGTGGACTGAAAGTCTGAAAAAAAAAGTATTTGCAAAAAACACTTAAATTTTAAGTAGCTCTTCAGGTAAGTAGTTTCTAAAAATTATCGCTGCTTCAATATAAACATCCCTATATATCTGTTAACACAGTTCATCCAACACAATTCTCAGTGCTTCACTCACATTCCCCAAGTATGTATTATAACCAGGAAATCTTATTATTCATTGCCATAATTTAAGAGGACAAGTACAACAACTGAAATGTAATACCTTACTGATTTATTTAAGAATTACTAGGTGAAGGAAGGATGATGAAATAAAAAACAGGACAAGCAGATACACTAAAATGTTCAAATCTGATTTTTGCAAAAGATTCTGCAAAATAGCCTTATGATTCCAAAGGATGCACCCACAGTGTGCAGGAGCAAAGCTTCAGACTGCTTGTCCAAGTGCCTTTCAGTTAATGGCATTGCTTTTTTTCTGGATACCAGGAATGCAGGCACATATCCAACACTCATGCAAATCTGTGGGAAACTTTCCACATACACAACTGGACTTTCACATCAGACTGTTCAACTAAGTGACAGAGCTATCATTTCTTGGAAAAAAAATAAACCAGTATGACTTTCTTTAAACAGTCAGGATGAATGTCTCCATTCTCACTCTGAAAACTTCAGTCATGGTTACAAGGGAACTCAGGCAATTTATTTGAAAATCATACTTTAGAGGTACAGCAAGAATATACACTTTCACACATTAACAGCCCTCCTTTCAGAATCTGTTTTTAGATATTACAAATTACTTAATGGAATTTTAAATTATATTCTGCTAATAATTAAACCGCAAAAATGTTCATATTCTGTATTTTCTTGCAAGACAGACATGAAATTATTAGAAGACTTTTTTTATTACACATGTAACATGGCATAACAAGTGTTATTTACTATACTTTTCTCAAATTTAGTCTAGACTTCAAAGTACTTATCATAGCAAATGCAAATAGTAATAATAGGAAAAAGCTCTCAAAGGTCAAAAATCTTAATCTAAAAACTGAAAATAAATTGAACTATCTGACATTCATGATCTGCAGGAAAACATTTATCCTGTGGAAGAGAAAATTGGGTGGGGGAACACACCAAAAGAACACCTGTAAAGATTAAAGAGAAACTCTCAAGGAAACCATCTTAAATTTTCAGAGGTTTCTGAGATGACTACAAAATGTTTTTTCCCATTCATTTCGTTTTAACTTTTGACAGTACCTGTATGAGCTGGTGCACACAGAACACAGGAACAATGACAAAATCATGGATGAAATGCAGAGTAAACTCATTTTTGTTATCTCACCAACCAGGGATCACCAAAGCAGCAGACAGGAGAGGCACTCAAGTGGGAACGCAGGCACTGCAAAGTTTGGTTCGTGGTGGAGGATCAGCAAACCTGCTGTTTTTTCCTCTATTTCAGGGACTGACACAACTGTAATTTATCAGTGTGCTTGAATCTTACCCACAGGAGGGCAGGATTCTCAAGCATGGTTGATTGGGTGCCTCTAAGTCCATCACAGGCCTATGTATCCTAGACACAGATATTCTACTGGTCTAAAACACAAGGTCAAACAACAATTAGTATGATATATGTGTTTTCCATCAGCCAAACTGCAAGTCACTTGAGTGTGTTTACAGTCCTCCTCATCAACCTTCCATTTCTCACAGTACCTGATGTCAGATTCAGGTCCCACACAGCAAGAAGTGATGACAGAGTGGAGCTGCCACTTTTTTGGATCGTTACACCATTGTATATCTGAGTCCAGTTCTACAAGATCTGCAAAAGCTTTCTGGGACCTGGCCCATGGGATGGGTGACAGTGTGTGAGTGGGGACTTTCAAGAGAGTCCAAGTTGGGAATATTACAGTTCATTGTAGCCTTTAGATCTTAATTTTGAAGGGATGTTTTCTATTTCTTTCTATAACTTGGAAGGTGGCACAGGAACCATCCAGCTGGTCCAAGAATTGCCAGTGAAAATGCTGAGAATCCAATGATTGTGTCCTAAATAAAAGAAATAAGGTTAAATAAAGCTAAACAAAATTAAATGCTCTCAGACTAAGACGTCTATAGCCAAGCAAATTATGTGGCATTATTTAACTTCTGCAGCTAAAATTCCAGTGATGTGACAGACTCTAAAGGAAAAATAACCCACAGAGGCTTATTTTACAAGTTTGAACTAAAAGCACTAGCAATCTATGGCAGTCAGAAAGAAAAGTGTCTTAGTCCACTCCATGCACCAACATGCTTATACAGGACACATTTAAAACAATAAAAGGCACATTAAAAGATATTAGGCAAATGTCTTATTTTCCTACAGATTCAGTACATTTATTTTATAAGTAAAATCGTTATGGAAACAGTACTGTTTGCTTAATAGGTGCAGTAGCACAGCTTAACACCATTCAGATAAAAGAGCTTTGGGTATCTACTAACACTGAGAGTTGATACAATAGGGCAGAGAGCTGTTGCTTAATTTAGTTAAATAAATTTAGTTGATTTTCTGTAATCACATACTGGAATACTTGTGCTGGGGACTATAATAAAAGCTTATAAAAGGCACCCCACAGAAATGGATGTTGTGACATGTCTTTGTAGGATGCTATGAGAGCATTCCCTTCCTCTCAGGCACAAATCTCCCTTCTAGGAAGTGGAAGGAGACAAATGTCTTTGAGGAGTAGAGGGAGAACCTGGAGAGAGCTGCCTTCTAGGTGGGATGAAGGAAACAAATATTTTCTGTATTAAAAAAGAACAGCAAGAGAAAGTTCTTCCAAGAAGATGGACTCACATGGGAAAAAAGGGAAAAAAAAGTGAAGGCTCAAAGACAGAACTCACCAGCAGTCCCACTTTGCCCTCAGGTGGGGAGCTGTGGATGCAGCGGCTGCTCCGAATGGCAGAACTGAAGCAGAGAATTCGGGACCCACAATACTTTACAGAGCCCATCATTTTAGGCTGGTGAGGAGAGAGCACAGCTGGGATATCCTGACTAACAACTACTGCTGCCAGGAATTTCTCTGTCCTTTGTTATTTTTCTATTGCTCAAAGCTTGTAGAATGCTGAATTTTCTTCAATGAAGACTGCTTGTCACTGAAGTCCCTTTTTTTTTAAGCTGGGCGTTTAAGCTGGGCGCAAGAAGCTGTTTAAGTTTAAGCTGACCAAGACCTGACCTTGGGTCACCGACAGTAGGAGTGGGTGTTTGTGCAGCTGGCTGAGAGAGGAGCACCTGGGGATGAGCTCTCCCACGGGCTCACAGAGTTGTGCTGCTGAGCCAGGGGTGGGAGGAGTCTGTCTTTGATGCTGAGAGCAAAATAGAGAAAGCTGTCTGCCCTCCCATCTACCAGAACCTTAAAAGTCTTTCCCCCCTATATTTTATGCACGTCTCCCCAACAAATTGCTTGCACCCAATTACACACACTGCAATTCCTGTTTGCAGTTCTCTTACTACCTTCATTCAAGAAACTGACCCATAAATGGCCAGTATCTTGAATAAAATACCTCCCTCTCTGCTCCCACTGCAGAGAATATCTCCTTCCTGCACATCCTACCCAAATCATCATTAATCCTCGTTTACAGTGAAGCTGTGAGGCTTCCCTGCTGGGATAGCAGCTGTCCACAGCAGGGAAACGTCAAGTCACCTGTCAGGGTTCAGCATCAAAGCAAAATGTGTGACAGCGTAACAGACAAATGCAGAAAAATGTTATCAGCATTTCTGGTAGGAGATTATTTAAGCTCACAAGTATTTGGGCAGGCACAGAGATGGACATGTCCACTCCTCTGCATGCAGAACTGGAGAGCTACAGTGCCATGGCACTAAGCCCAAGCTCAGGAACTGTTAGCCCAGGAACCAGCACTGTGCTAATTAAGCAACTCATCTTGCAAACTGGGGCTGGTTTATAGCTAGACACCTTCCAGCCATAGCAATCAGACATCTGACAGCCTGTGCATAGCTGTTTAAAATGTGTCACTTGTGCACTCAGAGGTGGAGAGGCAGGGAAGTAAATAATCCTCCCCTCAGCTACGGACATTTTTGATAGATGGATTCTGTGCCCATTACATAGAGACGTGAAGATTTTTTACTCAGCTGCAGTAAAAAGGTGATTTATTAGATTTCCTACTCATTTCTAAATGTGTTTATTAATTTTGTGTGCTTTCTCCTGCCTCTAATTATCAAATCCTGAATCAGATAACTACTGCATCCTTCTCTGGGCTTCTCATCAGAGTACACCCTTGAAGCTGACTTCCAAGACAGCCTGCAACACTGATGGTGGGGAGAGCCTCAGCAGGAGGGTTTTTGACAATGTGCAGAAAATGTTAGCAAGGTGTGAAGAGCAAAGAGTTAGAAGTCTACGCAAACAAACAGTGGTGGATCAGTGATTAAACAGAGGTATCTGGCATGTAATTTGCCTGAGCTGTGGCTTTGTTCTCTCGGCAAATTTAATTGCTTGATTTTATGGAGGACAAGACAACAAGTTTTTTTCCTGTAAATTCTCCCCAAACACTAAATATCCCACCTGTCTCTAACAAATACAGAAATAAATATGTCTGAAAGATGTGTCTAAAGTAACTAGAAAGCAAAAGACTGATTTACATTCATCAGCTGAGGCAATAGCAGCTAAGCACACAGTGGAAAACCCTAAACAACCAAACTTCCTGAGACAGAGACCCTCTAACAGCAAGATATTGTCCTAGATACATTATATTTTAAAATAATAGGGTTTGAATTCTACTACTTGTTTTCAGGTATTTGCTTTTGTGTTTCATGCTCTCTACATTGACTTTTTCTCTTCAATTGTGATGATTGGAAATTTCATAAATGTATACTGACATTCTCCTTTCTATCTCCTGCTCCAACTATTCTAGCATTAATTTCTGTATTAAAATGAAATCAAATACTGTCCTACAATAGCAACAGTGCCTCTCATTAATCTTGCCATGCTTGGCACTTATTTTTTAGTTTTCTGAACATTCACTGGAAAATGAGATAAAATCTTATTTTTCTATCAAATCTTCTGTGGGGATGAAAGGGTTTTAAATGGAAGATTGGCAAGGAAAGAGAAAAATAAGTTACTTCTAGAACTGTTTTTGCTCAAAGACCAACCTTGCACCTGGGAGATATTTTTCTCAGTGTGAGAAAATTCATGTATTTGTGTTCACTTTGGGTTGTTTTCTGTCTGCTATAGAAAAACTTCCTCACCCAGATAACAGTGTTGTTAACAAACATAACAGCATTCCTCAGACAGGCTGGAGGCCTTTTCATGAGGGGGAAGGGAGATAAGAAGTTCAGAGATTGTAAAACAGCCTGAAAAAGATCTGTACATGTCCAAGACCCCTTTTTTTCTGTAACACAGGACTTAGACTTAGCCACACTTTGCCCCTGCTAAAATGAGCTTGGCAGCATATGTGTCTCCATTTGTTTTTGGAATCCTCCAGCCAGTGAGATGATGGAATAAATCTACATTTTGCACTTCAGCTGGGAGTTGTGGATATCTTGGTGTTACCTGCACTTGTTTGGTTCACACACCTTCCACTAACTGAGCTGTAAATCCAAACCACTCTTCCCCATTGCCAGAGCCCTTGGCTCAGGACAGAGCTGCACCCCAGCATTGACAGCCAGGCCCTGCTGTTTTCTCATGGCAGTGAACAATATTTGTCAAAGTGTCCCCAAAAGGCTCAGCTGCTCTTGGCCCAGCGCTGGCCCTTTTGTTCCTCACTCAGCCTTTCTCCTTCAGTGCCTGGGGATGCTCAGCCTGCTCCAGCCTCCTTCATACTTGCACTGCCAACCCTCCAGCAGTACCTATACACCCCTTGTGCACACTAGGAGTTTTCTCACATTAAGTTTAGCTTTGAAAAGCCTTTTGCTGTTCCTACGTTTGTTATTGCTCCCTTCAGAATGCCAGGAGGGTTTCAAAGCTCTCCTGGCACAGCTTATCCAGCAGCTTTCTTCTTCTTGGCTACCAAAAAATACATTCTGTATTTTTTCCCGATATATGTGGAATTTTCCCAAATCCCACAGGGTGGTTCCTTGCTCCTTTACTCTTTTCAGAGCCCTGCTTTTAGTAGTATTTGCTCTTTAGAGTGCTGTCACTGGAATAATTTGCTTTTGAATTGCCTAGGTCCCTTGTTCATTTGCCAGCACCATTTCCTCACACCTTAGCTGAGAGGGCAGGTTCTGGGGCAGGTTCTCCAGCCACTGGTACAGTGGTACAGGCAAAAACATTCCCGTTAATGCCAGAGCAAAGCACTTCCAATTAAAATCCAGACAGCACCGACCCCCTGATTTTGTAGCTAATTTTCCTCATCTGCTTCTGGGGGAAGATTGTGGATAATGGTGTAAGGCTGTTTCAGCAGTTTGATTTATGCGTGAGACTACTTGTTTATTTTATTTAAAAAGGTGAGTCGAGTGTGCAGAAAGTTAATGCTGGGTCATATTTTCCATGGTATTTAGTCTCCAAATATCATCTGAGGGAACCAAGTCTGCTGCACAGAGAACTGTTGACTCTCTCTGGAGATAAGCATTGAAATCCTTATTTTTAAGAGAATAGAACATACAGAACTAAACACATGTTGAAATTAAAACATGTTGTCTGAAAATTATCACTCATTATCACTAAACTTTAGATCCACATTATTGGAGAGAGAATTTTTAACCACTGAGATTTTTTTTGAGGGGGTTTTTTTCTGGTCTGTCTGTAATAATACTCCCACAAATGAATCTCTTGATATTATCTTTGAAAGACTATTTTTGATTGCCTTTGCTTTTTCACAGAAGAAAACATTTCAGTAGAAATGTTCAGAATGAATGAGTTTTTGAACTATTGCTGTCATAAAAGATCAAAGATACATCAAGATACAGAAAAATTCAAAACTGGAGTCTTACAGTACTGTAAATTTAGGACAATTATACTGATGGTGGTATTTAACCTGCAGGACTATGGTGAAATGTAAGAATTTAATTTGAAAATGAAGTAACTGTAATTAACTTGAGGTTTTTTGAAGGCTGGGCTTGATTTCCTTTGTCCAACCCAGGACATCCTTTTAATGACAAATTTATAACTTTTGCACTTGCCCTCTGTAAGTTTCATATTTGGAAGAAAATAAATTCTATTTCAACTACTTGGACACGCTTTTTAAAACTGCCTTCAATAAAATTAAATACATTTTATATTTATAAATATGCCTGACACCAATAGTATTTTTTTCCGTAAATTGCAACTCAGTAATAATTATAGTAGAATACAGAGGATTTGGTGGAGATTCTACTGTGAGCTGCTTCTTTAGGTACAGATCAACATGCTTTGCAATAGATACAATCTAGATGAGTTATAACATAAATCCAGGACCTTTTCTTTCTGAACCTTGGTGGAACACTTGTTTCAGCTGCACGGGAAGCACTTTTGGAAGAAAAGGCTGGAAGTGTTTTGGTATTTTTTAATGCAACAATGGGACTTGGGCAAAGCGAATGCACCCCGAAGCTGCGTGTCCCCGGGGCGTTTGTGGCTCTGCGGGGCGGGCACCGCCACCTGGGGACGGCACAGCTCAGCCCCGCTCCCAGCTCGGGCAGGAAGAGCTCATTCCCTCGAGTGAAGTTTCTCCTGAATTTCTACAATGTATCCAAGAGAACAACCAAGTGCTGCGTGTTAATGATCCGGAATACATATTGCTCAAGAGCATTGCCCAAGAAGGCTTAATAATACTGAAGTTGTCATTGCGTTTTGAATAAACAAACCATTTACAAGCTAATTATAGGTGGCATTTTGCCTTGGGCATTTACTGAGTATTTGATATTCTATAGTTTGTTTCTGAGCAGAAGAAAAAATGAAAGCAGGTATTTCTTTAACAGATTTCTTTCTTCTAAGAAAAACAGCTGATAAATTCTTGTGTCCCTGAACACAGACACAACAGACTTCTTGTTCATAATTCTACAGCTGTTTTGATTCTAAAGGAAAAAAATATATATATAAATAGTGTCCTTCCTCTCTGCTCCTCTCCAGTGAATTCATCCCCCAGACTTTGTTGAGGTATCTAAGTTAGGAGTGTGGACATCATAAATTTGTTCTATCATTGGTTTTGATTTCTTCAATTGTATAGATCTTCCCTTTCTACCAAAGAGCACCTAAAATCTGAATCTACCATGCAGATGGCCTTCTTCCTCTACTGACTTTAAGATTAGCTGTGCTCCTAAAAAAGACAGCTTGGTTAAGTAGAGGCATTTGATGGGATGAATCGATGCCTGACTGCTCCCAGGCTCAGAAAATCAAACATGGTTTTCACTACTGATGTGGGCTCTCTGCATGGATCTATCAATATCCATATTAATCAATGAGAATGGGTATTCCTAAATATTTATGAATTTCCTGGAAAGAATGGCTGGTGCATTGTATTACTGCAAGCATTGCTTCAACATTTAATAAGTCTGCTATGCATAGTGTGTATAAAAAGAAGGAGAAAGTATGTTCTTGAATTTACCATGTATTACCTTAAGTACAATAGACATAATATCACTGACATAAGGAAACAATGGGTCTAAGCGTAAACACCTATAAATACTGAGGAGAAATGCAAGCAAAGAGGAAAGGAGAGAGAGGGGAGCAGTGAGGAAGGTTGTGAGGGACCCTGAGATCAGAGCCTGCTTCTTCAGTACCTATTCTCAAATCCATTTAATTTTAGAAATATCAGTAGTGGCAAATGGAGAAGTCAATATCTGTCAGTGTCTCTCAGATAATTGTTAGAGGTTCCACTTAGGCATTGAGGTGCTGCAGAAATTGGGAAGCTGCTCTTGCTTTCAGAGCCTGCTTGCCAATTTGAGTAAGACTTTAGGATAATTCCACATCCACTTGTCAGAAACTCATTCTCCATCCCAAATTGTATTTATGTTATGTAAAGGCTGAAGAGCAGTCAAGCTCAGCCCTTTTGCTGTGAGCCTGTACAAGGGGAGAAAGAAGTGAATAATTCATTTTATCATCACTAAATCCACCCTTTTGATTTACTGCCTGAACAGAGCACATAAGAGAGAATGGAGACAGCTTCCTAGGTGAATAGGTAAAGCCCAATCAAATGTTCATGTGCCTTGGTCAGGGGCACAGCACTTTGAAATGGCAATATGCTCCTAGCTTTTGATTAACTGCATTAACAAGGAAAACTACACAACATGGAATTTACTTAACTGAGTTCAGATTCTTTCCTTCTGAAGTCTAGGTAAATAATACCAATGACACCAGGGGACCCGGAGCAGGTTTGGCATGCTATTGCATAAAGCTTATTAAGAAGGGCACCAGGTGACACTTTTTCATTTACTTCAAGCTCAGTCAGATCAACAACAGCAAAAATAAACGAGCTGAGAAAAAAATTTCTATAATATGAATACATAAATCTATGTTGAAATCAAGCATATTCAAAAGCAAAATTTTATTAAATTATATCAAATTTTCTATTGCTATTTTAATATATAGCAAGCTTTTAATTTAATTTCTTACGGCTTTTCATCATGTCTTTATTTGTTTTTAAATTGTAAGGTAACTTTTTGGGCATGCTGTTTTGCTTTGTGTGTAGTTCAAACCTCTGACAGCTTTCCATCTTCGAGACCCATTTCACACTGTAGATGGCACTAATTCATTGCGCAACTCCAAGCAGCCTCAGTTACCTACAGCTGATTGGGTGTGGAACGACTTTGCTCTGGTTTTGCTCCCCTGAAGGATAAGATTTTTATCCAGGTAACTAAGTAGCACAAAAAACAACTTGCCTGAAACCTGGGACAAAAGATATTCTCTGTGCTTTTGGCTGATGTATGCAGTATACAACATTTTTGCTCTGTTAGCTCAAACAATAGTCAGTGGTGTAAGAGCTGCAATACAGGGATTACTTAACATGACTAGGATAAGATTTCTCCCACAGTTCTGGCACAGCTAAATCCAGCAAAGTGCCAGCTGAAAGTCTGAGCCTCTGGACAGTTCAGTGCTGTGTGAGTGGCTGCTCCTGGGCGTGCTGGGGGCTGACACGCAGTCTGACCCACCAGACACTGAAAGGGGCTTCCTGGGTAGTGGGGGACAATAAGGAGGATGCTGCTTTCTGTTTCAGATTCTGTTTCACGTTCAAGAAAAAGCAACTGTTTTGAGAAAAGCTGAGCATTTTGCAAGTTCTTCCAGCAGATATTTCTGTAGGTGGTAAAGACCCAAACTGACTGCTGCCTTTATTTGCAATCACAAAAATAATCAGTATATTGCTAACACTGGTAGAAGCAATGAAATGTTGAATTCCTCTGAAAGGTATTTGACTTTCCTAAAGGGTCTTTATGGCAATTTGAAGATTTATCCTACATCCACCAGTCAGTGATAATGTTTCTGTCCATTTTAGTGGGACAATATCAGCTTTTTGCTCTTTTCCTTGAGACACCAACATTTCAGTACTTTACCTTGAGCAGTGTTTAGCTTTTCTCTTCTGTTTAAATGTAGAAGAGATTCCTTTTTTTATTATTTTTTTTTTTTTTTAGAGAGCAGTAAGAGAGCTAAGTACTATTTATATTTTCCCCTTGGAACCTGATGAATAAGCAAATCATAGCTGGGAGTCCCAGCTGGTATAAACTGGCACTGTACAACTGAGGACAGTGGCACTGGGCCAACCCAGACAGAGGGAGGAGACAACCCATGGTATGATTGTTCAATACACTGGATTTTGGACAAGACAATAAAATATTTATCCCAATAGCTGATGGTTATCAGCTGGAGGCTTTCAAAAGCAAGCTAGTCAGTACCCCTATTCATCCAATTTGCATAAATGTACTGTGCCTCCTTTTAAAATCACCTAAGGTATTGTATCTTTCTTCATCAGGTCTCAAGAACACATAATCTTTTGGCTTTTTCTGCTGTTGTGAGTAGGCATCACAAAGTAATTGGTGTGTTCAGCTCAGGAGAATACTGTAATCCTGGGTCCAGTCCAGAGCCAGGCCATCCATTTCAGCTGGTGGTCTTTGACATTTTTGTTGTCTGGCTACAACACTCATTTTACCTCTAAAATTTGCTTGCAGAGAATTACAGAATGAAAGTTAATACTACCCATAGGAATCTAAGGGCACATCTCTGCAGCAAAGAAATGCCCAACACCTTGCTAAATACCTGTGCTTCTCTTGGAATTAGGCTAATATCCCCAAGCAGTGATGTAACAGCTAGGCTGCATTAGTTCCATTGCTCTAAGAAAAGACTTGCTCACCCTACCTAATCCTGGATTGGGCTCTCCAGAGCACGGGTGGAATTCAGCAGGGTATGGATTGCCAGTAGCTGTTATGCCACAAGGCTGGATGCTATCCATATAGCAACATACAAACTACTGCAGGAGCTGTGCTAGAGTCTAAGCAGGTCAAATAAAACAGCTCTTTAGAAAGAGAAGTAGAGGAGAATCGATACCAAGGGGAAAAATTATCAGACTCTGACATTAATTCATTTTTTTCTTTCAATATCATGAAAGGAATTGGTGGACTCACTCTCCCAACAAAGCCTCAGAGGCCTATCTTTACCCTAAAATACCATTTTCACAGCCAGATAGTGCTTTGATATCCTCAGACAGCTGCAAAAGTCTACAGAAGCAGAACTGGTCTTACCAAGGTAATACCCTCTAGCACATTAGGCTCCTTTATTTTGAAAGAGCAGAGCTTGAGCCAAAAATAAATGTACATGTGGTAGGAAAAGTGGTGAGCGATGAGGTGAACACCACATGCAGCACAACAAACAGTAGCAGCTTATCATTGCTTATAAGATTCATAGCAGGAGGAGGGATTTGAAAAAACCTTTCACACAGATCTCCTCCCATGTACATGGGATGGCCTGAGGCAGAGGATGAAAGAGCTTGGGAGAAAACAAATATCACTCTGCAGTGAATGTTAACTTCAAAGGTAAAAAGGGAGGCAGAGTCAAAATCTTGAAACGTAAGCAAAACCAGACTTTCAGCACATTATTAATTTAAATCACTGTGGTGTGCTATCAATTTCAGTTTACTGCATTCAGGGCTCACTTTATCTGTTAGTATCTGCACCTACACTCTGCATCCAAAAAACCTTGAATCATCAGTCAACATAGAACTACACCTGACACAGCTTCAACCTACTTCTATTTAAAAGGGGCTTCCAAAGCAATCATCTCATTCACACAATTGCTGTAACTCCTTCTATTAGCTCAAAGCTTTTCATGGGATATATGAGTACTACCCATTCCATCCACATATTGAGCAGGTCCAGCAAATTCTAATCCTTGGTTATGATGTTCTAGGGATGCAGTCCCTCGCCTCCAGCAGTTATCCCATGAATATAACAGGATCCCACTAGGTTCATACAGGACCTCTTCACCCTACCTTCATATTTAAAAGACTCATCAGAATCTTCGTGTCAGTATTTGTGCAGTTTTCCAGCACTTTTTTGCTCCTAACAAGACACTGCTAACACACTTAACGTCATCTCAGATCTCACAGTAGGAGTCATGGGTTTTCATGAATCATTACATCTTAACTAAAACCTGTCAAAAACATTTCATCTGTCTCTTAAATTCTTGGTGTGGAATTGCAAATCCCCCTGGCACTACAACTGTCAGGAAGCAAAAGAGGTCAGTCCCACCTGTGGAACAGTCAATGCTGTTCTCTTATGCACCTCTCAGTCTGAAAAAACAAAATATCTGCAGTCAATGCTTCATAACTTCTTTGTTGGGGACTTGGGTCTTCAAGCACAGTGGGAGAAAACCTCAGGACAGGAGCTTGGAATTCACTTACTTTACTTCTCAAACCCTTTATTAAGGTGAGGATGCAGAAAGGAAGCTGGCAAGCTGAAGTAGTCTATAGAAGCATCACCAGCTGGGGGTGAAGAAGCCATTCTTCCAAGAAGGCATCTTCTTTTGCAGTCAAGGAGCCAAGGTCCAGGCAGCAAACAATGATTTAGCATTGAATATGAAAGAAGGAAAACCACATTCTCCAAAAGACACACATCCTCCATGGAGGAGACAAAAAGTGGCATCAGCCTTTTCTGAACTGGGCAGATCCCCAAAGTTCTGTGTACTGCTGTTCCAAGAACTGAGCATTCAAACTCCTGTAACAAGATGAGGAATCCTCACCAGTTTAGTGATGATTTCCTCATGCTCATCCATGTGAGTGCCAAGGATACTCCTAGAAGAGAGACTGAAGGGACAGGTAGTAACTGCAAGGTGCAAAAGTGAGGGTGAGGCAGCAGGGGAGTTACCTTTTTTATTTTTCCAGTTGTATTTAAGGGCAAGACAGCGAGAAAGACATCTTTAAAATTAGCATTTTTCTGCATAAATTGTAGCATAAATTGGGGTCCCTGAAATACAGTTCTATAAATTACTGGATAGATGTTCAGCCCACCTTGTCAAGAAGTGGGGATCAGTACCTTTGCTTTGCATTCTTAAGGGTCATAAGAAGGCTATGAAGGACAGTGAGACAATTCTCTGAACATTTCAGATATTTGTTTATTATTGCAAGAAACACAGGGAATAATCAATAAATGCTGGGAGCCTTAAATACAATAAACCAGTTACTACTGAAGTAGCACAACTGACAGAGGAATAATCCATGTTACTGTAACATTAACAGACACATAATGACAAATAAGGAAATGCACAAAGGGAGGTGTCACAGAGATACTACACAGGGCCAATGATGAAGACAAGGCTTTTTGAGACCAGCTAGCAGAATCAGCCAAAAGTATAGATATGTAAACCTTGGAGATTTAGCATCTACGTATTTATTAAGAAAAACAAAATATACAGAAATACAGAACAGAATGTCCAGAAAGCTCCTAGAAGATGTTTAGTGATGTGTTTATTCTGAATACAGGTAGAAGAAACCTGACTTTCCATTTGATTGCAAGCAGTAGAGTGAAACTGGTTGAGAATGTAGAGAAAAGGTAGCTGAGACTAGAAAGTGTTCCTCATTTTCGTGAAGGGGATTAGGAAGAATAGCAAAATAAAGACTATAAAGCCTGCTTTCTATGACAAACGGTGAATTCACAGATCAAATATGACCAAGAGGAAAAGAAGTGCCAGCAAATTTGTCCTTCCTTAGAAAAGCATTAATGGCACAGTGCAGGGTAATGCAAAGTGGAGAAAGAACAAGAGGTGTGTGAAATAAAGACAACTTGTCTCAGTCACAGGCACTGCAACATGAACAAGGAAAAATTGAGACGAACAACAAAGGACAGAATATTCTGCACCCAGGATAATGATGGCATAAAATACAAGAAGGTAAAATATTGGAAGGTATACATAAAAGCATCATCTGAGAAGGTTTTGAAGGAGTCCCCTAGAGCACATGCTGCTGGTATAACCTGTACTGCAATCTGATATCTGGTTTGGGACCTGGACTTGAAGAAAGTTGTGGACTAATC
This sequence comes from Petroica traversi, assembly GCA_025920805.1. NCBI lineage: Eukaryota > Metazoa > Chordata > Aves > Passeriformes > Petroicidae > Petroica > Petroica traversi. The sequence goes on from JAHLSL010000007.1 coordinate 12,734,100, forward strand.
ACAAAGACATCAAAGAAATGTAAGGAGAACAACCAAGAACCACAACATATCCACAGGGAAAAGCTGAAGAAGTTTGAATTATTTACTCTAAGTACAGAAGGAGGGGAGAAGGTGACTGTCTTCCAGACTTGCACAATGAAAGTAATTGAAAAGACTAAGAGAATAACCTGTTTCCCATGTCTGCTGTTGACAGAACAAAAAGTAGTGAACTTAAACGGCAATAAGGAATATTTAGATTTGACACTAGGGAAATTTTGCTGATTGAGAGCAGTCCATCACCATGCTCAGCTCTCCTTGGGGAACTTAGATCTCCATCATGTTGATTACTTCTTTCAAGGTTGCCTCCCCCTCTGACCACTGGCTACTCTGCCTGTTGCTCTTACTTTGCACTCCCAAACTTCCAGCATCTGAAGATATTGTTAGCATTTCTCTTTCACTGACAATGATTGATTGCTTCAATTTGTTTCTAGCCCTACCTCTTTCAGAAACCAGACTTACTCAGTCTGGTCCAGGCACTACTCAGCTTGATAACAGGTTCATCCTCCAGGTTTCTTTGTTGAGACAGAGTAGCACAAGGACAGTAATACATTATAAGATTTGTCCACTATTGATCAAGAAGCTTCTCAGGAGGCTTAAGGGCAAAGAACCAAGGAAGTGGACACGGCTCCAGGACTGCCAGAGTTCAAGATGCATTTGGACAACATTCTCAGGCACATGGTGTGACTCTCAGGGCTTTCTGTGCAGCACCAGGACGTGGGCTTAGATGATCTGTATGGATTCCTTCCAGCACAGTACATTCCAGGAAAAATGTCTTCACAGAGAGGGTTCCTGAGCATTGGAATGCCCTACTGCCCAGGAAAGTGATGGAGTCACCCTCCCTGAAAGTGTTCAAGAAATGCTTGGATGTGTCACTTATTGGTCTAGTGTAGTGGGCAGAGTGAAGATCAAAGGTTGGAGTCCATCATCTTCAACATCTTTTCCAACCTAAGTGATTCTCTGTGTGATTCTGTGTGTGCATTTCTTCACTGAAATGGCCATCCAGCATTGGAACAGACTGCCCAGGATAGTGGTGGAGTATTTAAAAAATATATAGATGTGGTGCTTAGAAACATGCTTAGGAAGTGGTGAGTTAATAGTTGGACTCAATGGTCTTAAAGGTATTTTCCAATCTAATTGATTCTATGATTTTATGGACAGGCTTTATATGCATGTCATCAATTCTTGTACCTCCCATTGATCATCTACTATGATCTTTCTAGCATGAACTTCCCAATCAGTTGTTTGATCCATACATTAAGTACATAGACAAATTCCAGTCAGTGCTACAAATTCAGCTGATGCTATGTAATCAAAAGCTGTATCTAGGTTCCAGTGGAAAACTATTTTTAACATCAGTTACTGCACTCTATGACATCCAGATCCAACTGGGTCATAGCAGGGTCTAAACAGATGATTTATAGGATGAATCTATTCTGGGTATAAATCAGGGATGCACACCAAAAAAAAATGTCCATATGTTGATCTTTGGTCAGCATGCTGCAGAAGTTGGGAGGCACAGATGGCACAAGGCAGGAAATTTTAGGAAGAGAAATTACTGTCTCCTAGCTAAGTGTTCTCCTGGGAATCCAACCTTGCTTCTGCCAAAGAATTACAGTGTAATAATCAGTTATTACTTAAACTTTTCATAAGTTGTGGTAAGCTGTTTGCTCTTCATTTTCTGAGTGCTTGACCCAGAATCCTGGTGCCGAGTTTGCAGGAGGGCAGGGTCACAACTGCAAATGAACAGAAGAGGACAGGTGCCCTGAGCACAGCAGGTGACACAGTGCTGCCAGTGCCCACAAGGGCCTGGGTACCCAGCTGAGCCCTCACACCATGCAGATTCTCCATCTGAATAATTCCATGACTCACATTGTAATCTACAGGGTGGATATAGCAACTGCTTTTTGAAAATACATTGGTGTTTGTGAAGGACTCGGTTGCCACAGAAAGGGTTTTAGGAAGTTAGCAACTCTGCATTTAGGTTGAAGTGTCGTGCAAAGTAGGCATGGTGTCACACGGAACTGTGAGATCAGTGACTGAGTCACTGCTCATTCCACAGACATCTTACATTGTGCACACTGCACACAGAAATGGGGGGGGAAAGCACCATTGGGTAAGTACTGCATGGTAGGAAAGGACCAGCAGTGCAGGTTTACACAGCCAAGGCAAGCCACTGCCATCATCATCAGTGGTTTGGTTTTGGCATCTTACTCAAAAATTACCAAGAGCATTTACCAAGAAATGCAGCCACAGGATGAGTGATTATATCCTCACCAAGATCCTCAGTGACCCTGTAGCATCAGTAACAACAATGAACCCCCCCCATGTACACATAGTAACCTCCTTTTAAGGATGCAACTAAAGGTTAATCCAAATTCACCTATGCAAGAACTGTGGCTTGCATATCAACTTCAGTCTGTTCTTTGAGGGTTTCTCAGTTAATGTAAAATGAGCCATGTATACATGAGTATGGCAAATAACCAGCTACAGAATTTTCAAGTAGGTTTAGAAGTGAGAAAAGCTCAGATAGTAAGAAAGACACAGACAAAGAATAACATTAAAGAGCTAGTTACAGTCCAGATCCATATATTTGCAAAATCTCATCAATACTACTAATAAAAATGAGGCCTGTTTAGCAAAATAAGCTTCAGTCTTCAACCTAGTTTTCAGCCCTTGAGCATTCAGTTATTGTGGATCAGTTGCCAATAACAGATAATATTTTAAATATTCTGCACTTTTCTTCAGCCATTACACATTTCCCTGAGTGCTGTAAAATTGAACTGAAATACACACACACAAAAAAAATCAAGATAAACTGGACTTTAAGGATTTTATCTTTAATGGTAGAAAGTCATGATTCAAATGGTCATGAATAAAATCATGTAATTTACAGCAAGACAGAATCATATTTTCTAACTAATGCAGCTGACATTATTTCTGTAGTAGGCATGGTACCTAGAGGTACCTTCTGCACCATGTGGTGTGACCCAGCTCTCACTGAAAATTACACACATCTGGTTTTATCACTGGTTTGCAGGAGGAAATTTGCATGATCACATCTTCCAATTAATGGGTAAATTCTCCAGATCATGTACTGTAATCTGTTTTTTGCATACCATCCAGCACAGAGGGACCCTGGCTTTGATTGGGGTCTCCACACAACACATCAATAAATATGTTATTAATAATCAAACAGTACACATTTGGAATGAAAATCAAATTAAATATCTAAAATTCTAAGAAATGAATCACAGACAAAAAATGAAGCAGTGGAAGTGAACTGGTTGTTTTGTTTTTTTTTCCAAGTGTATTTTCTCTTCAATAAACTGATAAATATCATTCAAAGGGCATTTCAAAGCTTGATCTTCCAAGTGCAAATGAAGGGTAAGTGAACTACAATAGATATAGCAGTTGGTTTTATTTTTAATAAGTCATGGCACACAATTTTTCCTAACACTCTTGAGTTTGTAGATAAAATGCAACGTATAATGTAGATAAAATGCGAGTGATTATCAGCAGAAAGTATTTTATAGAAGCCCCTGCAAAAACATGAATAAAGCACTGAAACATTCTGTAGGAGCAGAGGTACTGAGAACCGTTGTGCAGCACAGACAGATTCTCTCTCTGCTCTTTGCTCTGAAGAGGAGATGACATTTTACATTATTTAAGGCATATATAAGATTTTACTCATTGGGACATCAAGAGATTATTTTAAATTTAACAAACCAAACATATCTCAATCTTGATAAAAATGGAAAATCAATTTATTTCTCAGAACGTGGGGTGAGGATTATAATTAAATGATCAGGGAAGTGATGCGAGTGCACATGCTCTGGGGGTGTTTGTCAGACAGTGTGAATCTCCTCTCATCTCATCTCAGAAAACACATTACCTGCATGTAAATGCAATTAGCTTCCATTTCCCACTCCTCCACAGCCAGGTTTGTAACTCAGTGTTTTATAACCTGTCTTCTGCACCAAGATCCCAGGTGGCAGAAGGAATTAGTCAGCTTAGTTTGGTGCACTTCCCAGCTGTCTCGTCCATGAGACCACACAATCCTCAAAGACAATGACAGCGTGCTGCAGTCAAAGGGTGACCTCTATGTTTTAAAAGTCTAAAGTTAAAGAAAGCACATGGTAGCCATCCTCGTTTCCAACCTGCCAGATGTCTCCCCTAAGTTGTTACCCAACACACTGTTTGTCTCTGAGTCATAAGAAAGAAGCTTTATTTTAGCTACTAAAAGGATGGCTACTGCAGAGCAAGATCTTGGTACTTTAACCATGCATTTTGACTACATTCTAGTTAATGGTATTAGAATACTAAAAAAGACCACTAAACCCCCAAACATTCAGCCTGCAAGACTTCTTTTCCTTTCTCATTTTCATTACGTATAAGAAGATGGGCCAGGTATGCTGGAGAATTGACTGGTCTTTTTCACTTACCAACAGAAGTTTGGGAACAAATTCCTAACTGGTTCCTCTCACCTGCAAACCAAGCTGGTGTACTATTTCTCTTCTGTGACCTGAACCTTACTTATGTAACTTCAACTCGTTCATACTTCTATGCTGCTCTCAGAAAGCCACTGCTATAATTGTAGCAATGTTATTGTAAATCATGAATGGCATAGAGAGGCTGGGATTGTCTCACACTGTTCATATTTAAGAACCTCCTCTGCAACAATTTCTCCTGACAGACACATTTAAATTAACAGTACCATGAGTTTTAAAAATACTGCAGTTTAATTTTCAATCATTTGTCTGTTGGTTGCCTGACTTTGGTGGCTCAGCCTTTCCTGAAGTTGCAGTGTGCATAAGGACCCAAATGAGATATGGATCAACAAGTTAAAAATATTTTAGCACAGAGGTCTTAGACCTAAATCCTTATATGTCCAGGCAGGCAGTATGAACATATATAACACAGAAAAACAGGGTAAAATAAAATTCAAGTGAACCCTGTGTATAAGGTATTCCATATCAGGGCTCCTAGCAGGAAATGGAAAGAAGGCTAGGGCAGGCACAAAGAAAGAGACAGAAATACAAGGTGGGAAGGCTCTAAGCAGGCAATAGCTCAGACACAGAGCTCTGTCTGCCAGTCAGTTTTATGAGCTCTCACTACAACAGCAACAACAGCTTGCAAAGACATCCCATTTACAAGAAGTAGCCCCCTTTGAACAGATGCAAACATAACCCTGACAGCATGAACTTCATCAATTAAATTCCAATTATAAGAATTCCCTCATCTGTGATACTGCGCAGATATGGAAATCAAAGGTTGTGATGCTCTCATACACTACAGTATCAGAGAACATATAAATAACTAAGATGTTAAACCCCCAAGGAGTACATAATACTGTCTATAAACCCAACTGTGTTTCTCCTCTATTTTTTAGGCTGAAACCAGTAAGAAAACAGTCTACAGCATGGGCAAATACATTAGAGGTTGTTTTATCCCTAGCTTCTTGGTAAGCTGCTGAGCACTACGGGATGCTATGCCAAGTGGTAGTTAGGGAGGTCTGCAGCATCCAGGCAAGTTAATTACAGAGATGGAGGACAGCAGGATGCCAAGTGGGAGGAAGGCTTCCCTCCAGAAATGGACTGTCAGCAGAATCAGGAGGGGATGTAATCACTCATAGCTTGCTTTTACCAACCAGGAATGGTCACAGATGTGGCTTTCTGCTTGCTGAATATTTTCTAGATTTAATCAGATTTTTGGCCCACGCATGAAACTTTTCTCAGACCTTCTAATATATAAACACGTGGTGCTTCATTCTTTTAGCAGGCACAAATTGATCAGTTCACTTAAGTGTTTTTATTGTTCTAATAAAATGCTGGCGTGTATTTTTGGTCACTCTCTGATTTAGAAAACAGTGATCTTACAGACATGGGGGGCAAATTCGTGTTGATTCTGACTGTATCAACATGCACCTTTTCTTTGAAGAAAATGTAGCTGGTACCAGCAATGCTGGGAACAGCAAGAAGCATTTTTACTGCTGGCACTTACTTTCACCTAGAGGAGTGAAATACTAATTGGTCATGCTGAGAGAGGTTATCAGAAGTTGGAAAGGCGGTGGTGGGAGTTTATTTCCAGGTGAGCAGTATATAACCCTAGTATGAACAATAAAGCTGGAATCCGACCGTGCCCTGCCTGGACCAAGCTCATAGCAGTTTGGCAAAGCAAGGAGACAGACATAAGCTTAATATAAGCAGCTTACGTTCGTCTCAAGGACAAAGAACATGTGCTGACACACCACTTACATTGCAGACACCTCTGCATCTGGGCATGGCAACAAGCCTGGGAGATGTGTCACACAGAGCAGGCAGCGCACGCGGCGTCGGACGGGATCGCGACAGGGGCACCCGCGCCGGGCTCGGCTTTCCCTACGATCCCAGCAGATCCAAGCAGATCCCAGCACATCCCAGCAGATCCCAGCCCAGCCGAGCCGAGCGGTGAAGAGCCGGGGACCCCACACCCTCAGAGC
>JAHLSL010000007.1:12741016-12802967 GCA_025920805.1 Petroica traversi
CTGCCCGTGGCCGGAGATCGCTGCTGCCCCGCGCTCCGCGGGCTTTGTCCTGCTCCTCTCTGCACAGGTGTTACCGCCGTGCTCCTGCAGAAACTTGGAGAGCTTTGTAGGTGATGTGTTCGCTCTGCCTCTGGAATATTCCTGCCGCCGGTGGGATAGGAGCTTTTCTGTTGCTTCGTGTTTCTACTTGCTCTTCCCCGCCATCCCATTTGAGGCCGTTGGGTGAAAGATGACACACATGTCGTGTGCTGACATAAAATACGAGAGAAGGATAATAAAATACGTGTTGATGCAATGCTACTTTGTGTGAGAATTTACCTTAGGCAGTGTAGCATCGCTTGAGGCTTTGCTTCAAACCAGTGTAATATAATAACAAATTTAAAGTGTTTGGCAGATATACTGTTGGGATGTGATCACCTCAGATTATATTACGTATTGTGTGTTCTTGTTTTCATTTAGAAATGGAGAAAATAAAAGTAGAAGATAAAATAAAAAATTTTTGAACCTTGTAACTTGTGTTCAAGGCACTGAAAAGCTTGGGGAGGTAAAGCTTTACCCTCTTTGTCTGAAAGATCTTAGGGAAGAGGATGAATTTTCTAAGCTTCTCCTTTATTGTTTCAAATATTTCATCCTAGTTCTGAATTAGTATCCTTCTGCACACATGGTGGTGCCGGGTGGAAAATTTCTTCTTAGATCCTTCTGCATTTGAACCTTTGGCATAAGAATTCAATGAAAATGCTTTTTCCTCCACTCCTTTTTGTCTAAGAGTCTGCTACCAAAGTAACAAAAATAATTCTGTAGGTATTATTAATAAGGATGTGGAACAGAAGTCTTTTAGTAACATACAGCTTCTGTGGACCGTGATGTTAACAAGGCAAGGTCTGAGTGCTCATTATGTAGAATATCTGTATGAAGATAATGTATTGAGAAGGTATAGATTGTGATGTTTTCTCCCTTTTTGGATTAATTTATCAACTAGATAACTAGTCTCAGTTGAGGGACCAAAGCATAATTGAGCCATTTAAGAACTTGATACTTCGCTGTGTCAAATAATGTCCTGTAAACAGTACTATCTGTTCGTGCTTATATGTAAACGTGATGAATGTTTCAGTAAATCAAGCTTGTGTCTTAAGTTGCAACACAAAGCTGCCAATTGCTCGCTGGTTTTTATTCAGCTCCAGAGTTAGACTTGCATAGTTGGGCTGCGCACAGGTAATCTTGGAATTGGAGTGCAGTGTTTTGTGTCAAATGTACAGCCAATGTTTGTTTTTGTTCATTGGAGATGAAAACCCTTTGTATTTCAGCTCAGCTGCACTAAGCATTGTTTTACTTGCTTTCAAACTTTAGCCAATGTATAAATGGGTTTGACATTTTAATCTAGTTTGTATGCTTAAACATACAAGGAGCACGGTCACAAATTGTCTTGGTTCATTTAGTGTGGCATTGTTGTAATTGTAATTTTAAAAATAAATCCTTACCTCTTACATTAGTAAGTGAATTCTCTTCATAAGTCCTGATTCCCTTGCTGAGTCATAGATACAGTGGTGGTGTAATGCTTATAGGTGGCATGGACTGATTTGCAAAGACTCATACATGAAAGAACAGAGTTACTTTTATAAGCTCTGCCAGAAGAATTGCATGGATTTGTAATAGTGATTTTTAATTATTTTTTCCCCTCTTAGTTTTCTCTTGTCTGAGAAGCTCCAAACTTGGTGTTGTGAAGCTATGTTGCTCAGTATGTACTGTTAAATTAGGGTAGAATGTGCTGCATTTGCAGCCAGTGAAACTGCCAGAGCTTGATGAATTATCATTTTGAGTTTTCATTTTGAAAGCAGCCTTTCAGGTTGCTGCATACATGGTGTCAGGTTTACGGATTAATTGTCACTCTCAATTAATCTCAGGGTTTGTTGGGGATGAATTTTAGGCTGGGACAGTATCTTCCTCTGTCCTGTTAGCAAACTGCATTGGTGGTGTGGCGTCTTGGGGTCCTGCACGTGTCCATAGGAGGGGGTGGGACACTGACCCTACTTGCTCCTCTGTCACCCTGAGGCTTATTTGCCCTTGATATACCAGACCACATGCAGGAAAAGGGGAGTTTATTCTGATGTCTTGGGTACATTGTGGTGACCGCGGTAACTGTAGCTGGCAGCCTTTCAAGGCAAACAGAAGGATGAATGAAGACATCCTATAGACATATTGATGGACTGCATGTAGTTCACATTAATCAAGAAACAGATCTTTCTTAAGAAGAAATCACTATGTTCTTAATGATACTGATGAGAATCTGCTCTTACAGCAAATCTTGATAGAGAACTGCAAATTGTAGTGTTAACTCTAAATTTCTTTTTGTTTGTTTGCTTTTTCTTAACATATTTACATGGCTTTTGAGTTCTGTTACTGGATTAATGGCTTTTCCCGTTTTTTCACACTAGTCTGGAAACCTGATGCACGACTTATTGTGGGGGCCAGGAATCCTAGTTCAGATGTGTTAGGTGAGCTTCCAGTGAGTCAACTAGCTATTGCTTAGTTTCATTTCCCAGGTTCTTTGAAGGATAAGTCTTGTCAGTGTATCCTTAAATCTTCGAATAGAAGTTATTGTGGATTTTTAGAATGCTCTTTCCTATGTTGGCTTACCAGTATGCCTGAACTATAAGAAAGGACTGCAGATGCCACATTTGATTCTGGCCTTGCATTTTACACCCATGCAGTGTGTCCTGCATGTCTCCCAAGAAAGATACCATCAGTAATGATGCTTTTTGTGTAATGGATAGATGCTAGGAGATTGACGTTGTTATTATAATATGATTATTATATTTTGGTTTATTTCAATTATTAAACTACTTATCTCAATCCATGAGTTTTATTGCATTTTTTTTTCTTTGCCTTCAGATTCCGTTCCCTATCCCATTGGCAGGGGAAGCCCACAACAATAAGGATGCCTATGAGGTTCTTGATAGATGCTTAGTGGCAAAATTGATTTAAACACTTTCAGGTCACAGGTGCTTTTCCTTACTTCCTGTGCTGTCCCCTCAGCTTGTTGGTAGGGCTGTTTACATGGCTTTGTTCTGAAACATTCAGGAAATTGATCTGTCTGAAAAATAAACCACTAAAGCACAAAATAACTTTGTAGCAGATCCTTCAACTGGATCATCACATTGCTGTGGAAAGTCTCTTTGCCAGCGCAGTGTTGAGGTGAGGCCAGGGAGGTAAAGGGGACTGGGGTGGAACTGTGTTGCCTGGTGTTTTGGATTCAAGTACATACCTAACTATATACTTAGTTAAATTTAAATCTGATTTGTTTGCTCAATTGTGTGCAGGTGTTGTGCAAGCTTACACCAAACACTACTGAATATGAGCTGACTACCAATGGCCTTGCAGACATGTCCAGCCTGTTGGGGATTTTCTATCATCAATGGGTTATTTAGATGTTTGAGTGCTAAAACATGCAAGAAAAAATTTAACAGCAGTCAAAACTGATTAATAAGAAACTTTCAGTACTATGTGTAGAGGTATAGTATTTCAGGCAACATCTTAAATCAGTTTTATGTTTCAGAAGTATCTTCCAGTGATCTTACTTTGTTTTTCGAACTCGGCATTCAAGCATGAGCTGTTACTCGTATAACTGACTGATCATTTTCTAAATCCAATTTGATCTTTGTCCTCAAATTTTTTCTGACTTCAGTGGTCATTCATACTGTGTATTGTTTATGGCACTCAAATGTCATTGTATGTTCAGTTCTTCCTGTATTAAAAAGACGGGGATCTTTTGTATCCATTCTTGCTTTTCTTTCCTATCGCATCCTGTTTCCAACCCACTGTAGTAAGTAGTTAAGGGTGGAATTTAATTTTTTAAAATCCTTTTTAAAGAATATTTCCTAGTGCTGCTGTTACTGTGATTCCCCATATTGTTAAAGAGCCTTTTTATTTCTACTCTGCCCTCTTTCTTACAGGATCATTTCAGTATGGAAACTCATAGCTTTTAAGATTAATCTCTTTTTCTTCATCACTTCTGATCTTTGACATTATCTAGTGGGAAGTGTTTTGGAGAGAGATCAAGCTAGTTAATGATATGCAAGATTCCTGTAATTTGGAAACCTTGTACAAGATCTGTTAAAACCTAGTTTCAGGATAACTATCAGGACATTTTACCATTCTGCTGGTGGTAACAATGGCTAACTCGAAGGAGTTGATGGAAACAGTGATGTAATAAGTGACTGCTGCTTGGTTCTCTGGTTGGGCTTGTTATTTTGTGACCCAGATCTTGCAAAAGCTCTGTGTGATCAGTAGAGCTGCAAAATCTATGTGTGTGCTTGCCTGTGCATTTTAAACTGCAATTTGGGTGAGAGAGGATTGTTCTCATAGTCTGCTGCTGAGATTTTAATCAAGGTTTTGTATACAAAGAGCAAGAATATCAGTGTCTTGTGACAGCATCCAACATGAGTAAAATTTTATACCTCTTTATGTGAAAATTGAAATATTTTTTGAGTTACCAAGTAGATCACATTACATTAGTAAGAAACTGAAGTGCTGCTTCGCTTATCATCTGCTACTCCAAATCTCTGTACTGCAGTGAAGTATATAAAACACTTCTGTAAAAGGGTAGGTTATTTTAAGTGCTTTAAAAATAATCGGTATGAGTGACAAAAGTTCCTTTTCATGCTTTTTTTCTCCTGACCCCAATATTGGAAATGCTGCCTGAGAGCTGATTAAAAGCATTCTAACATAACAAATACAATCAGAATGCAACAAGACAGTACTTTGTGGTCTAGTGCTCCCTTATTCTTTGATCTCTTTTGATCTTCTGCTTTAGCTTTTTTCAAATGGTGATTCTTGATGTAAAGGTGGGGGAGAAGTGGTTCATTGACTGTTAGAATTGGGTTTGCTGTGGATTTGGTGATTTTTAAACTTTGTCTAGGAAGATGTCTTATTTAAAGCCTTCCTGCTGCTATGATAATTATAGTGCTTATCCATTTAAATTCTGCAGTGTGTAAGATGAGGTTGTGCAGAAGTACTTTTTACATGTGGGGGCATTTAGAGGGTTTTTCTCATGTACCCAGATGTATGCTTGAAATACATAAATGGCTAACAACCTCTGAAGCTGCTTGTGATACTTAATGATTGGAAGATTTCATCTTGAAGAAGGAAGGAGTGTAGGCATATACACAGTGGAATTTTGTATTACCATTTTAAAAAAACCCATGACAAATCCCAGACTCACGAAGCATGTGAATATATTAAAGGCTGCTGTCTTGTATCTTGGCTCATCCTATACTGGACATCTCAATTTCAGGCATCTTGAGAGATGAAATCCACATAAAATGTCTGGAATGCAGGTAGAGAAGATAATGTTAATAGGTTCATGAATTTCTTTACTGGAATTAGTAGTGACTGCTGCTCTCTGAAGTACATCAAATTGCTTATCCTGTCATTTTAAGTTGAAAATACCTTTGCAAGTCTATAATGAGGTATTTCTGGGAAGTCTTTGAAATTTTTTTTTGTTGTACCACAGGGACAGGCAAGGTGTAAGAATGCTGAGTTAACAAAATGCATGCTGGAGATGGGAAGCTTTGTGTTACTCAGTGTAGTGATGGCCTTGGTACTGAGTGAGGAATCGTCTAAGCAGAGTCAGTGAGAGGCAGCAGTTACTGGAGAGCTGGATGTAAGCACCATAATTTCTACAAGAGAATGTATATAACAGCATGAGGAGCTACTCAGTGTCCTTGTGAGCTCCCCTACACTCCCAGTGTTTTAAGTATCTCCATCTTCTCAGCAGTTTATTTTCGTGATTAGCTTATCTAAATTTTGGATAAGAGTGTGTGTTTACTGCTTTAAGTTCTCAAATCCCAGCCTGGCTGATTGTTTTGGTTTTTGGAGAGTTTTTAATGTAGGCAAAGATAATGTTTAAGAGAATAATTTGATGTATCCTTTTTAAAAAATACATTAAAAGGTACATTATTTAGGTCAAAAAGTACCTCCTGCTTCTTATTTGGTCATTACAGTCTCCGTAGGGTTTAGCCCTCCATTAAGCACTTCTGGAAATGTGCATTTGTACTTGAAATGCCAAAATACACTTCTAACACAGTAAGGTTAACACACAGTGTAAGACCCATCTCATAGTACTTTGTAGTTCTAGGCACAGATCTGAAGGCCTGGTAACCTCTGGTGAAGTGACTCTCATATGTATTTCTGCATTGCATCAAAGCTGCTTGTCTTTAACTGCATTTGACCACAGTCTTTGATGTTATACCAGGCAGTTACTACTTGAAGTTGGTTTTAAAGCTTAAATTACATGTATGTCTTCTGAAAATTATGTTAATCAGAAGAACAGTCTTAATACAAACTTTCTAAAGTATCTGTTCATACTACTGAGGGCTTTTCCACTGCAAGTAAAATAAAATTTGTCGTGTCTTGTTCTAAGTTTCTCAAGGCATTTGAATTTCTCTGCTGAGAGCATCCAAAGTAGTTTTGTTACTGCCTAATTTCTCTGTTAATTATTGGCTCAAAGTTTCCCCTTTGAATTAACAGACTTGTGCCGATCTAGGTATTTCCCCACCACTACCTTGGGCATCTACTGTCCTTACTCCTCCTTCCCTTCTTCTCTCATTCTGTTTCAGCAACCGTCTTATTTTCACTGCAGAATTCAATTGCAAAATGCCACATTTTCTGACTGAGTGGTTGTGTTAGGCACTAGCAACCTTCAACAGTAATGAGGGTGCTTTTATTTAAATATCTTGTCAATCTGGAGTTTCATCCTTGTTTTATCTTTGGAAGGAAAGAAAACTTGCCCTCTTTTTCCACATATACGAGATTAATGTGTTTTCTTATTGAAATGAACCTTTTATTTTTGTTAATGTGAAAACTGATCCAGTTAAAAACAGTTCCTGTTGATTGAACATGAATGCGGAGTTGAGTGGGAATGATAATCTAGGTAGAGAGGAAAGTGAAATTTCTTTGTTTGTTTGGTGGCAGTGTTGTATTTTTTCTATGCATTGATGAATTTTTCAAATAATGAAAGAATCAAAGGAGGTTTGAGAAGTAGAGCACAGGCTGGCAAAGTTGCAGCATTTTGCCCTTTCTTTGAATATGAAGGAACTGTGGTATCAAGGACAGTTGTGCATAAGAGAGAAAGATGGACAAAATTTGGTCTAAAATTACATTAGGAGCAATGGGTTTCTTTAATGGAGTAACTCCTGCAATTAGTGCAATGCAAGAGACTTTTGCTTTCCTTCTAAAATTTTTGTTTGATTTCTTTGAAAAATTATTTATTTTTTTAGTGTTCTGGGATGTCTGAAAAGCTTCAGATCTTGTGGGGGGGAGAAATAAGAGTTAAAGCATGTCAACAGTCTGCTCAAAGGGCAGATTTGCCTTAGCAAATAGTTAAACTAAAAACCACCCCATAAGCTTTTCTTACTCTGCAGCCTTTAAAAGTCTGTGTTCATGAGTTATGTTGCTGAATTAATTAAATTAAATACGTATATGATTGTTTTCAGAAACAATATTATGTCAACATGTGTGATGCTCTTTTGACTGTTCTGTAAAACTTGCATATTCATGTTACAGGACAAAAAAATGCTTTGGAAGTGCAGAGAGAGCTTGTTGCAGGAAATGTGGAAGACATAACTTCCTTTTCTTGCCAAGGGGAAAATGTAAACACAGCTCCAACTTAATTGTGGGCTAAGTACTAGTCTGGTTTTCTGAGTAAGCCTTTCCTTCCTCAATTGATTTCTTTTATCACTGAGAAAGTATATTTTTTGAAATGAATTCCTATAGTTTTGGGAGGAATACCTTAAAGTTTGTAAGCATTTAATTCTTGCTAGACTTTTATGGAATCTAAATGTAGGTGTTAGTGAAGTTACTGGTGTAACTGTTGAGGGGAGGTATTGCAATATTAATGTATTTTGCTACTATTCTTCAAAATGGCTGAAATCTTTGAAGTATACAGCATAGAAAGGTTTCTTGGCATCAGATGTAAATCAGATGTTATGATGTAAATGTTAGTTGGTGAAGTTAGCATGGCTCTTAAAAGTTCCTGCTGAAGTTAATGAATTTGAATTAGCCATGCAGAAGAGTCCAACCAAAGCAGACATCTTTCAAATGTGTAAGTTTTTAAGTAACTGTTGAAATCTTAGTATATACAGATCTAATTGATTTATAAGAACAGATATAAGATCATCATGCTAGTTGTGTGGGGGGTTGTCTTAAAGGCATCTAAATATAAGGAAAATATTCTGCGGATTTCACCAGGAATTTCACCCTTGCTCATGCATAACCAGTTTACAAGGTCTTAAGTAAGTCAATTGTATAAATACCATGTGCAATGAATTTTACAATTTGATTTTGTATTGCTTCCTGCAGAAATGAACAGAATAGACTTAGGAGTGACTGTGGATATTAGGAGACAAGGAGAAGATTCGAGTGTCAACACTGGGGCCAGGCCATCGTATCATCCTTTCTGTTCCCTCTGAGTGACTCCTCAGTCACTAAGAGGGAACAGAAAGGATGACTCCAAGGGTATAGTTTTGTGGAGTTGTGAGGCAGTCTGATAGGAATAGTTTGCTCTCTTCATATTGAGAGCTGTGAGATCCTGTTCCAGTTTTAGCTGCCTGTCAGACAAATGTGCTGGAGTTCCCCCTCCTTGTCTGTTACCTGCCACTCTCTCCAGCAGTGGGGTGATGGATCAGCCGTTGGAAATTACTTCATTTGTGATCATATAATCTCTGTATGTAGGGTGGGGGAATTAAGAAAACCCCTTGGCAGGATGGAGTGTGAGGGAAAAGTACAGTTGCCTATTAGACTTCAGTGGTAGTATTAGATCACCCTGATGTACCTGTGGAGAGCTGACAGGCAGTGAGTCCTGCATGCACAGTTAGCTTCTCCCTGTCAGAGAATGAGTTCACTGGATTATATTAGAATTCACATAGGATTGGCTTTATATTTTTTCCTATGAGTAATACCTAGATGCCTGGTATGTGTTCTGGCACTACAAATTTAAAATCGTCCAAGCATTCAAAATAGCGACAACTCCCATGGACCTCTTTAGTAGTGATAGTTGCTAAATGAAGTGTTAACTGAGGAGGGAACAAACTGAACAAATACAGAGGAAAATAAATACAGGCCAAAGAAATAGCAATCAGCCAGCTAGATATAGGGAGCACTGCCATGGTGAATCCTAGCAGCAGCTACTGCTGTCTAAATTGCCTTTTTCTGCTAGGACTGCCCTTGCTTTGCAGGTGACTGTTCCTGCTGTTAATATTTTAGTAGCTATAGAGAAGAAAAAGCATGTTGCCAAAGTGATCTTATAGCTGCCCACTTAAAGTAAGATGTTTTCATTGAGAGTGGTAGTGAATGGAGATAGAGGCAGTGCTGTACTTGGGCAATGGCTGAAGGAGGAGACTAAAAGATCAACTGAAAACAAACACAGTCCAGTCAGAACTTACATGGCTTTCCAAATGTCTGATAGAATGAAGGGGTAAACTCTGCTGCAGGAGTAGGTGCTTGGGGACTGGGAATGTTTATTTTTTGAAGACTGTGTGAACTGAGTATTAGTCAAACTGCATGTTGTGTTTGTTTGTGGGGAGCAAAGTAACCTTTTCTTGCTGTTCTTCCTTCTCTGTGGCATCATTTGGGTTCCTTGAGTCATTTAGTAAACTGGTGCAGGGAGCTAACTATGCTGGAGGGAAAAAACTCTCACAGAAGGGAATACCTGTTTAGAGAGTACTGTGTTTAGTTGCTGACACGATAGAGGAGCTTTGGGGAGACACTGGTGGCAGCTGTGGTGAGCAGTGGAGCTGGGGAAATGTGCATGGAACCACAGTGCTGGTGAACCAGCTTGGGTTGTATACACCAAATAATGTATTTTGAATCCAGATTGCAACTGTGTTTTGGTTGGATGCAAGATGTGTCGTGGCTTGTGGCTCACTGTCGAAAGTATTCAAACTGTAGCTGTAATGAGTCAGTTTTATGCCTGTGACTTAATGCTTTCTTCAATGAGGAAAATCAGTGGTTCTTTAATAAATTTCCAGATGTCTCATGAAATGACTGAGCTAGATTGCCTTTTGAGTTCTTTACTACACCTTTTCATGTTCCCCCTTCCAGTTTTTCTGTTGTATATAGCTGCACCCATTAGTGTTAAATGTGTAAGAAATTATACTAGCAACCACACTTTAAACTTGTTATATCAAAGAGAAAAGGCTGAATGGGTGAAATTGTTATTGTGTGATGACAAAAGGACCCACAGAGAGGATGGTCTACAGAAGAAGGGGAATGGTGGTGTATTAAGGCCTGGAGTGTAGAGAAAATTGTTTTGGATATCTGGCAATATTGATAATAGCATCTTTTAGCCCCAGGCAGGGGTTTCAGTGGAAACAGATGCTCTGTGTATTGTTACCGAGCATCTTGGAAGCTTGAGTATAAAGGAAGAGTGTTGTATAGAAACACTGTTGTCATGAGGAATAGTGTTCCGAGCAACAGAAATACCACAAGATATTGTTACTGATACAATGACTGGCTGGCAGGATGAGGAGCTGATTGCAGCCAAATTAAGATAGAAGTAATTTTTCATCTTCTGTAGTAAAAGAGGCCACCCTTATGGGAAGACCGATCAGTGTGTGGGTTCGAGATGTTTTAGTCTGCTTTCATGTTGGAGCTATTGTTGTGAAAACCCCAAGCAGTGTCATCACCAGAGATGACTCAGAAGTTAATAAGGGAACTAAAGCTGAGTGATCAAAAGGCTGCATTTTTGAAGATGAGTTGAAAATAGTAAGTCATAAGATAGGATGGGTGCTTGCCTGCTTACATGGGTACAGAGCAGTGTCTGGGATTGTCCTGTTAGTGACTCTAATGCACTCTCAGAGGCAGCCTGTTCTGAGAGGAAGTGTAAATGTAACTGCAGTGAATTTACGTGTACTGTTGTGTACAGGAAACTCCCACGTCCTCATTCAGTGTAAGTGGCTTTTGTGAAATACTCGGGCCTGGAAAAAAAGGGAAAAGTGTCTCCAGTACAAGAAAACTGTAGGGTATATGGATCTTCCATATGTGATTGGAGTTTGAGCCAAGATTTTCCTGTTTCAGTAGATTTGTTAATTGAAAACAGGATTTTGTGTTGTGGTTGAGTCACAGCTTGAGCAGGAGGAGGAATTCCCTTTTTTAATGAGACAGGGATCTTTGGGGGGGCACTCTCAGACTAAATAGAATAAAATTCCATGGGGGTAGAAGACTGCAGAGATCAAAGACTGCTTGCCCTGTTCCAGAAGAACCATCAATGCTGTTGACAGATAAAGGGTACTGGGATAAGAAGCCCCTGAAATAGGCTGTATAAAGGTGGTAGAGCTTCATGTGGAAGGTTATTACTCCACTTCTGCCTTTTCCAGGTGGGAAAAAGGAACTGGGAGCTAAGAATATTGCTGCAATAATGGACAGTCAGCATCTGGACACACATTGAGAAGGGCAGTGGTCTTATCAGACTCGTATTTGACCTCAGTGTCCAAAGCTGAATGTAGGTGAAATCTCCATGAGTTAGGTCACTGCCTAACAAGACAATTTTAAGTGTTGGCCTGAACTTTGATTGTAAGAAAAAAGCAGATACTTTAAAAAATTTTTTTAAAAGTCTGATCCTTTTTCTGAGGTACTTTTCATGTAATTTGGAAGTTCCTTTTCCTTTCTTAACCAACTCATGTGTTCATATATCCAAACCAAAGAAGCCATTCTCAAAAAACAAAAGCGTGTGGGTGATTTTTGCTCAGAAGAGGCCTTTTGAAACACATTTAGACTCCTCAAAATTTATCACAGTATGCCGGACTATGTTGCAATTATTCTAGACTGGCTAAAATTAATTATCCTCATTTTCCTGTGAATGGATATGTTCATACCTAATTGCTCGATTTAGTGATATTGATAAAGATTTTGGTGGATAGGATTTCTCTGGTTTTCTTACAAAGTAGATTTAATGATGTTTTGCATCTAAATCAGATAATGTTCCTTTCAAGTTAACTTGTGAAAAAATGGAAAGTCATTGAAGAACACATGCTGTCATTTTGCTTCAAGAGAGTCCTAGAGGGCCATAAAGAGTTCTTGCTCATTTGGCTGAAAGAAGTGTTTTGAATTCATCTTCAGGAACATTAGTTGAGTCTTTCATGTGAATGTTTTCAATCAGAATAGACTTTTGGTGAATTAGTGTGGTTTTGCAACCAGCTGGAAGAATCACTGATATAGAGAGATGAAAATTTATTTGCCAGTATATGAAGACATTTAAGTTGCTTGGAAGGAACAGCCTATTCCATGCAGGATTGTACTGCTGTTATTCAGTTAGTCTCTGTGTGCTTTGTGTGTTTGAATTTTTTAGCTGCTGGAATTTTGTGTATTTAGAGGAATATAAATATGTTGATGTCCTCTGCCTCCACACTGCAGTTAGTGATTTGACCTGTCAGTCCCTGTTAATGACATTATTTAAATACTTCTACGATGTGACATGTTCATATCATACTTGAAATTGCTTTGCTGACCGTCAGAAATACTAATTTGACTGCTATTTGCAAAGACAGCATTGAAAAGAGGTTTTTTCCCCTGTAAGTTCTGTAGGCTTTTTTTAACTGTTGAAATGCTGCTCAGTGTTTTCAATTTCTGAATTGTGCTTTCCTTCAAGACTACACACCTTGGTTCTGTATTTGATCATAGTTCTTTTAAATTTCACTCTTATTCCTCAGAGAAAAGGTTGAAAATCGCTTCAAGTTATTTGTTGCTGGGTTTTGCCCGCTAAAACTCAGTCCAGTGATTCTCACCAAATCTAGAAGTAAATAGCTAGGACTATTGTGGTGTTTTTATCACTTCCATTTTGAAAGAACTTCTTGATGGAGAAGCTTACTACTTCATGGAAGAGAAAATGCTGTAAATTTCATGCTTAACTATAAGAAAGGGTTCTTTGTGATAGCTGGAACACATGATTCTCAGCAAAGCTCTGAGTAATGCAGTCACTTTCGTAATCTAGTTATATCTGCTTTTTCTTGCCCTCTTGAGCTGGTAACTGCTGATGTGGCTTAAGTTCTGGTGTTTTGCTTATTGGATTTTTCTTTCTTTCCAATGCAGTAAATAAGGAAATAACACAGATTCATTAGCCCATGTCGTAAAGAACATTATCAATTTCTTATTTTTGTACAGAACTGATCCAAACCACAACCTTTCAGTTGTTTCAGTTGCATCTCAGTAATGTATCATCCAGTTAATTTTGAATAATGATAAAAGTTGATTGCTTGACTGGATTATAAAAAGGAGTCAAAATAGGCTTTGTGTGGATTTGCATGTGTGTCAGGCTGCATAAACAACTGAGCCTTCAAATTTCAGTTGCTTACTTTGAACAGAAAATTACTTGCCAGTTACACAATTTCTTTCAGGAACCATGTCCCATATGCATTCAGTTCTTCAGTGTGTATGCTTCGGAGATTGGAGACACTACCTCCACAAAATCTGAGAGTGTGCCAGTACCTCTGAGTGTCTCAGCCATGGAAAAAGAGAAAGGTTAGGACAGGTAGCACTCAATTCCTGTCAATTCCTCATTCTTGGAGAACCACCTTTCAGTAGCATAGTAAGAAAAATGAGGTAGATATTCCATGCACATCTGAACAGGCAGCTGGAACTCCAGCCACAAGCAACTTTGCCTTCATTTTTAAGGACTTGTGCCTTTGGATATTGCTGACTTGTAATTCCAGCAGTGTACTGTGTGCCAGCATAGTCAGGGCTGACTCTGGAAACTTCTCAGTGGATGGGAACTTCCTTCTGTCCTTCTGACCACAGGATTGTTCCTCAATCACTTTTTGATGGCTCAAGGCTCTCTATTGGTCACCAGACCACTGTTCTGCTGGACGCAGGTCAGGATGTTAAGGCAGGCTGGTGGGATGTACTTCAGGGACGATAGCAATGGTCCATCCTCATGAGTTCTCTCTCTTTTAGTTAATGATCTACCTAACTTCTATGGAAATAAGTTTGTTCTTGCTGAAATTTAGTTGATGTGTTTCCTTACTGGGTTGCTGCTTTTTATTGCTGGATCTTGTAATCTCATCTTACAGTAAAGTGTTGCTTGTTATTTGAAGTGAGCTGTTGAGGCAAAATAACATAGCATTTTTGGTCTGGATAAAAATCTAAGCAAACATGAATAAGTTATTCTTATGATGTCTGGGTTGTCATTTACTCACAGTAAATTTAAAACACGTTAGGTAAAATGAAAACCTGAAACACCATGTTGGTACAGGTATGTGCATGTTCTTGATATTATTTCCTACTTTGGTTTTAGTATTATGCTATTGCATAATCCTATGGCAGCGACTCCAAAAGAAATAAAAATTTCTTAAAATTTTATAGGGGAAAAGTCAAATGTTTTTGGTTGTAAAACATGTTGTAGCACTCCCTACATTGCCCTTTCTATTAATTTGATCCCAGTGAATTACAGGAAATTTTATGAAATGTTTATATTGAGTGATGATATAAACAAAGTGTCAGTGCTACCCTAGGTCCATTCTGTACAGAGACTTTGTTAAATCAAAATTCCCAGTCCAGGAGTACCTGGCTGTCAGCCCAGATACCTCAAATATTGAAATATTGACAAATATTGAAAACTTATTTCAGGTATTGAAACCTTTAACCAGACTTATGCTTATTTTAAATTTTTTTCTGAGTATCAGTACAATCTGAAAGTCACTTTAGTGCTATTTTGTAGGATTTGAGGTGGTAATTTTGGTTTCTGTTAACTTCCTCATGTCACATGACACACTCCATATAATTTTTCTGCAGTACAGGCTTTTTAAAACACACTTTGACATAGTTTAGCTCTTTTCCTGTGTATGTGTGTACGTTCATAACACATCTGTGTGTGCGTCACTGCTCTCAACAACTGTTTCAGTTGGTCAGCAGATGTTGAATTTAGTTTCATTTTGGTAATGCTTACGTGGATGCATGCAGGCTTTTAATAAAAAGGAAAGTTCACCTGATGGTAGTTTTAAAAACAAACAAAATTCCATGGCTGTATTCTGAGGCTGAAATGCAATTAAAAATTCTTCAGATAAGCTGAAATAGGGGAGCTTTTGGTATGCAGGATAACTTCTGCAAGAAAAGATGAAATCTGTCTTTCCCTTTGCAGATCTAATTGTTTGTGCTTTGGAGCTTTTTCCTTCATTTTTATGTTCTTCTCCTTTTACAAGTGCCTTTCACTGTGGGGAAGCAGCATTCTTGACTTGGCATTTTTGCAGTAGCTGAGACGTATTGACTAGATTCAGTCAGTTATATGCTAGACTAACTATTCAGGTAGTCCAGTTAAGCCCTTATTTAAATTCCTGGTTTGCAAATTCAAGCATTGACTGCTAATGCTATTGAACAGTTGTGTATATTCCTTGATTGGATTCCTTCCATCTTGTGGTCAATATTTATTGCCAAGTGGAAGAAGGTGGAAGGTATTAACTTCAAACCCAAGACTTGGTTGTAAATATTGAGTGCTTACTTATAAAAAGAAAGAAAAGCCCAAGACTTTTTTTTTCCTTCCCTCTTTCACTTAGCTCCTGGGCTCTTTCCTGTGTCAAGAAGACCTGAAAATTATTAGTAGACGTCTAATAGACAAGTTATCACACCACATCTAAATGCAGAGAAGTGGAATAACAATGGCATTATTCCAGAACTCAAGTCCAAATGAACCGAATCCAATTTTAGGTGAGAAAAGGGAAATTGTTGGGTTATCTGCTCAGGTTGCTAGCCTTTACCTGTGAGCAAGTTAGCATTCAAACTGAAAGATGACTTTTACCTTCACAAATTTTGTCCTGGGTGTAACTAATTCCATCTAGAAATTTACACCACGTTTAAGGATCGTATTCTTGGTGCATACAGAAATCACTTGCATTGTCACTGTTTTAATGAATTTATTTTCTAAATGTTTTTTCTTAAGTCAGTGAAGTTTTTCATAAATGAAGTAGAGATCCATATCCATTTGGGTTCAGTAATCTTTGAATAGCTTTTTTCTGCACAAGGGAGAAAATGAGTGCGTGCATTGGCTAAGACTGAGCTGATCCAGCAGCCTGTGTTTGCTGAGAAGGTTTACTTGCATTCTCTGGTGTGATGTTGCCTGTTTTGTGTGTCCTCTGGTTCTATCTTCATCCCAAGTAGGCTTCTGTTCATGTAGAAGGGTATTTTATCTTTGTTTCCTGATGTGTAGAATCTGCATGGAGACAAGTTCAGGATTGTGTGCAGTTAAGATGACCTGGCTGTCTTGCTAGGGATGGCAGGCATGGGAGCTCCCTTTTCTCATTTTCAAGCCTGTAGGTTGGCTCAAGGTGGCTTGAAAGCTGCTCTGGTGGTGTTGTGGTTGTCTCTCCTGCCCCAGCAGAATTGCATGAGTGCTCAGCAGGCTGCAGCTGTGTGAGGCCACCCTGGGATCTGTACACGCCAGAGCAGCAATTCTGCTTGATAACCACATTTGTAAAGCCAGGTTTTCAAACCCTTCCTTCCTCTTCCTCCTCATGTAGCCAGCCGTCAACTCCCAGAGCACTTGTTCCCCTCATCTCTGTGCCTACAGCAATTTGCAGCCTTTTCCTTCCTGCCTATTCTCACTTTCTGCTCCCCAGGATCTGCACTGCATTTTTGCTTGAAACATGCACTTGCATGTCACTCTCATTTGACATGCCACAGACAGCAGGAAAGGAAAAAAAATTCAGAAGCATATAGCAAATATATGTGTTCACAATATGTAAGGGAATCTAAAAGATTCTTAGTATGGGCTTTACCTTTGTATGACTCTTTATCTGCATGTTTGTATTTTGGAAAGCTGCACGAGTGATCGGTTGACAGTAGCTTTTCTTCATGTGGTAATTTTAATTTTTCAGTACTAATATTTTAACACTGCTAATATTGAAATAAGAATGTCTTTGTTGTATGTTAGCAATGAGTCCTTGTTCAAATTGCCTCAGAACTGATTTCTTAGTTGTTTTCAAATGCCCAAAAAACCATGTAATGAATCCTTAAATGCCTTATTTTTACTATTTTACATGTACTTCTAGGTCTTTTCAAGTCTAAATTTGAAAAGCAGCATTGAATGAGAACTGTGTAAATGTTATTAAAAAAATACAGCTGAAATCAGTGATGATGGTATAATCACCAATAGGACTGGCTTAATTAGCTTTCTCAATCAATGTAATTCAGTTTGGGATTTTTTAACCATGTGGGAATAGGTATAAACATGTATGAAAATTCTTTGTATAGTCAAAGGAGAATACCCGGTCTAGACCAACTTCTTGAAAATTTCTTAGCTAAAAGTTTGATAGCCATCCTGTTCCATGATGCAATTTATCATATATTTTTCAAATGGTTTATAAAATTACAGGTTATTGTGGGGAAAAAAAAAAAGTATTCCTGATCTTGATTTAATCATTCAAATAAAAAGCTATTTTGAAAGTGTTTGAGGTTTTATTTTATGAAAATACTGTGTGCTGGAAGCTGAGTTTGTTTTATTTAAATCATGTAACATTTAGTGGCAAATAATTAAGTACCTTATTGGTGTTTTTGTTCTTCAGAAATGGAGGAATGGAACGCTGGACCTGGGATTGAAGATTTATAAAGGATTATGGGATTATACATTGAAGAGCCAGCAGGAGCTTCAGGAATGCCTGAATGACTGAAGAAAATGGGTGCTAATGCATCTAACTACCCTCACTCATGTTCCCCAAGGGTAGGGGGAAATTCACAGGCACAACAGACTTTCATAGGTAACTCTTTTTAGTTATCTTGTCACTTACATAAATGGTTTGGTGGATTGTATATGCACTGGATTTGATTTGCTTGCAGAAATGTTATGGAGAGGTTCTGTTTTCTAGGTCATCAGTTTGAATCCATTCAAGCTCAATCGTGCATGAAATTCTGTACTGTCCATCTGTTTGGCCTGTGTATGCAGTGAGTTGATCTGCCTTTTGCTAGTAAACAGTTGCCAGGTTATTTAAATGAAATAAGTGGAGTTTTTTGTAGTGAAACCATGCATGCTAGTTTTCCCAGTTCAAGAGCATTGCTTTCTGTTAATACTCATACTGTTTTCTACTCTTCCTCAGAATTTCTGTGAAACTGTCACAGCATGTAAAACCCTTGATCATCAGTGTCCATTGTAGTATTGGCATGGTGTCCAAGTGAATTACCTCCTTACTGCTGGAAGGGATATCTCTGGTAATAAACCTGTTAAAGTAACAAACAGGCTTAAAGGCAGCTTCTCTTCCTTTTCCTGTGTCTGTAACTGGGGAATGGGGGTACTTATTGTCCTAACAGTATTATGTACAAGCCAGGACCTTGCTTAGCTAGAGACATGTGTTGAAGTGCCCTGAATAAAGTATTTTCTCATCCTAGTAATAACTGGGGCAGGCACTACATTTATGTGTTTTTCAGTCTAGTACAAAAAGATCTCAGTGTAGATCTAAGTGCTGTCACACTGTAAATAATAAACAGCTATGTTATGAATCTGAAAGAAGGCAGTCTCTGAGAAGATAAATATTCCTTAGAAAAAACTCAAACCTGACAGCCTGAAGAATGATCTTAGCAGTAAATAACACCAATAGTTTATAAATGCTTTTCTCCTTTATGCCTCAGCTTGCAACACTGCATAAGTAGTTACTGATATTCAGTGTTACTTATCTTTTTAATCACCACTG
The DNA here is from genome assembly GCA_025920805.1 of Petroica traversi. Lineage (NCBI taxonomy): Eukaryota > Metazoa > Chordata > Aves > Passeriformes > Petroicidae > Petroica > Petroica traversi. The sequence continues at coordinate 12,759,676 of JAHLSL010000007.1, forward strand.
AAAGTAGAGGGACATCCTTAGCAGAGGAGAAATTGCCTCACTTTGTAAATGTTCTCTTTTTTTTCTCAGCTTTCGTGGCATTCCTAGCTCTGAGGTCTCTTTTGAGGACAGATCGCAAACTGTTACATTTAAGGATGTGTGCTCTTGGCTAAAAATTCTGTGTGTGCTGTCATAGCATGTCAAGGAAGAACTTTTAGTCCTAACATCATGGATATCCGTGCTGTAAAGTTCCCCTCGAGGGTTTATGTATTTTCAGTGTATCACAGCTAACTGGTAAAAGATTTGCTCCAGTCTGCATATATGCTTTTTAAAATGGGGCTAAAATGCTTTTCTTACATGTCTCGGTGTTTTTCCATCTGCCACTATATTGAGTGAAGAGAAACCCTTAGAGGCCTTGAAACAGGCAGATTTGCAGGCTGAAACACCTTTTGAGCAGATTTGAAGAGATTTCCAAAGGCTTCATTGAATACCCAGGAAACTTTCTACATGATATGTGGAAGGTCTAGTTGATGCTCTTCGTTATTAAACTCAAAATAGAATCCCATTATGTAGCATGTCACAATAAATTTACTGACCCCCGTTACCTACGGGATATTGTGGCTGAGACTCTTTTTGAGGAAAACCTAAAAGCATGTGCTTCTCTCATCTTAGGAAAGGCAGATGAGCATTCTAGGTAAAATTCTTGCTGAAATATCCTGATATGGGGTTCCACGAGTGTGCTATCTGTATCACATGGGTACATCTCTTCTTCCCACTTCGTGGCATTTTGCTCTTTCTCATTTTGATTTTTGTTTGCCTGATTGGTTTTTGTAGCTGTCTGGGTAAAAAGTAAATGTATCCTGATAGCTGTGGTTTTCATCATTTGCCAGAATAATAATGTTTTAATGTTGTATCAGCTTGTGTATATTTGGGAGTTTCGGTGTTGTGGGGTTTTATTCATTTTTTTGGGGGAAGGGGAGAGTCGTCTGTTTGTTTTTATTGTGTTGTGAGGGGTTTTTTATGTAGAAGGCATTAGATCTATTTACTGTCCCAATGCAGAGCTGTGGGATAGAGTTATAATAGCTGCATAATATGTATTATTTGCCTTATTCCTGGAAACTAGATTTAGGCCTATGGGTTTGTTTTGGACATGCTACTTTACCATTAAAGTGCTGCACCACATTTCATTTAAATGGAGGATGAATGCTGAAGTGTGAGAACTGATATGGCAAGGCACAGTAGTTTCATACTATGAGCTCCTGTTGTTAGTTGACTTCATCCTAGTTTGCTTATAGTTTATGAAGAGGAGATAAATCCAGTAAAAATAGTGTACTGTGCTTACTGGAAAGTAATACTTCTGCTTTAGCAAAAGCTTAACTAGTCATGTCTTTGCTGTTTTGTCTGCAGCATTCAGGAGAAGAATTTCACACCGTTTCCTAGGGTGGTACATCTGTTCCAGATGTTTGCTTTTTTTTAAATAGATCTCTATAATTAGATATTAAAATGTGTGAGCATGCAAAGGACTAAACAGATCCCATTTTTCATTGTCAAGTTCCCAAGCAGCTCCTCTTGGCAGTCATTTGTTTCCATAAATATTTGTCTGTCCAAAGCTGGGTATGGTCTAGGGGCATGAAGTAGCAGTTGCTTTAGAACAGCATTTAATAGATTGATGCCTTTGAGTGTAATGCTGGGGAATAATTTATTTTTTTCCTACTTATAATGCTGCTGCCTTCTGAACGAATACAAGCAGCCCAAAAATGTTCTGTTGCAAGTTCTTTCTTTGAGGGATATGGAGCCACCAGCTGTTGTGAACCCAGAGAGGCTATGATGGAGCATCTCCGTTTCTTCCAAAAAGCAGTTGTGTGGTGCTTTTTTACAAAAACCTGCTTTTGTAGTGGTGCTGCACCTGTTTGTAAGGGTTAATAGAGCTGTTTGCAGTACATCCAAAGTTAAATCTTGGAAGTAGCTCAGGGTACACAAAGGTTTGAATGGCGTTTTTAGTATTTGGTGGTGATTCATGTGCAAGTAATACCTCACAGCAGCCTTCAGGGAAGAAAGAAATTGAGACTTGCGGTGTCCTAGTTTTTCTTTAGTGGAATGTTAGAGAATGTTCTGCACTCAAATTTGCCATTAGAATCCAAAGTACTTCAAAAAGAAATGAGCTGGCATGTTCTCTGGAAATAGAATTTGTCATTATAGAGTGACCAAAGTGTAGTTATACTTTTATTGTGAAATGTACCTCTTTAAATGAAGCAGAAATTCTATGCTTGTCTCTATCAGCAGGAGGCTGAATCTCTACTTTTCCATTGTTATACCTAGTGTAGCATGTGGAAGGAATTTTTACAGTGGATTTCGCAGCACAACCTCTTTGTTGAAGTCTTGAGTTACTCCTGCCAGAAAAGGCTTCGATCATATTTTCAGTTGTCAAATTAGCTGATGTGAGGAGAAGGAAGAACTGTGTAACTTGCAGAATCATTAATATGGAGTATTTAGGTGTCATAGACCTTCCTTTTAAATTTAAAGAATAAATGTGTTCAATTTTCCTTTTTGCTTTTAGGAACATCATCCTACTCTCATCAAGGTTTTGGCTGTGAATCAAAGCTGTATAGCCTTGACCATGGCCATGAGAAACCTCAAGACAAGAAGAAGAAAACCTCTGGCCTTGCCACCCTCAAAAAGAAATTCATTAAGCGTCGGAAATCGAGCCGATCTGCCGACCATGCCAAGCAGATGCGCGAGCTCCTCTCGGGCTGGGATGTCAGAGATGTTAATGCGTTGGTAGAAGAATACGAAGGAACGTCAGCCTTAAAGGAACTTTATCTACAAGCTAATTTGGCAAGACCAGAAGCCAGGACACTACAAAAAGACATGGCTGAACTTTATCAATACAAATATTGTACTGATGTAGACTTAATATTTCAAGAAACTTGTTTTCCTGTGCATCGTGCGATATTGGCGGCAAGATGTCCATTTTTTAAGACGCTACTTTCTTCCTCACCGGAGTATGGGGCAGAAATAATAATGGATATTAACACAGCTGGCATAGATATGCCAATGTTTTCTGCTTTGTTACACTACCTTTATACGGGCGAGTTTGGAATGGAGGATTCGAGATTCCAAAATGTTGATATTCTCGTGCAGCTTAGTGAAGAATTTGGAACACCAAATTCCTTAGATGTTGACATGCGCACACTGTTTGATTATATGTGCTACTACGATGTGGTTCTTAGCTTTTCATCCAACTCTGACTTGGTTGAAACTTTTGGAGGAAGTCAGAACTGTCTCGATGAAGAGCTCAGAGCTCACAAAGCTATTATTTCATCACGATCTCCCTTTTTCCGTCACTTGCTGCAGAGGAGGATACGAACTGGTGAAGAAATCACGGACCGAACTCTACGAACTCCAACTAGAATTATACTGGATGAATCTATCATACCAAAAAAATACGCTAAGGTCATTTTGAACTGTATGTATACAGATGTGGTGGACCTCTCCGTTTTGCACTCCAGTCCTTCGGTGGGCAGTTTAAGTGAAGTTCAGGCTCTTGTAGCAGGAAAACTAAACATGACTAGGGCTGAAGAAGCTATGGAGCTTTATCACATAGCACTGTTCTTGGAGTTTAACATGCTTGCACAAGGTATGTAATACTGTCCTCGCTGAAAAATACATGACCTTAGTAGAACAAGTTCTAGCAATTTTGCAGTGTAAGTATGCTTATTGTCAGCTGTCAGTGGCTGACGGTTCCTTTAGAAATGGAATTTGTTTTCCATCTGTAATTGTCAATAATCATCTATTTTCTAAGGACAGGAGAAATGCCATGCAAGAGATGTAATTGTATGGTGCATCATTGTTGAAGTACATTAATTTTATCAAATATGCATGAGTGGTCTTAATATTTCTAATGCTTATCTGCTTTCTGTAATCCATTTTTTGGGTGTAAGAAGGTAAGAGAGATCTTTGTTGAAAGGAGGAAATATTTAGACTTGTTAGGAAGTGTTCCTGTATGTTAACAAGGCAGTAAACTTGAATGACGGTTTCTATAGTTCATGTCAAAGACACCAACTCTGCAATCTTGATGTTGGAAGGTAAATTTAAACAGCTTAATTGCACTAGTTTTAGGTCTTTAATACCTGCACCACTGTGTACAGAACTGAAGGCAGGGGCAGTCAGTATTTTCAGACATAAAGTTAGGAAGTTTTACTACTTCCATTATTCTTGAAGATCACTCAAATCTTGGTAGCATACAACCTCCTGAATTATTGCAATCTCAGGTGAAGTGTCCAAGCACTGATCAGTGAACTAGTGGTACTTCTTGTGGTGGCAGGAGCTTTGCCCACACTTTTGAGCTATTTAGTGGCCATATTATACATAATGGAGTATGGGAATTGCTTCAGACCTTTCTGATGGGGAACAAGAATTTTACTTTTGAGCTGAGGAAGAGAAAAGGGAACTTGCTGGTATGTCAGCAACGTAATTTGTTTAAGCTAGTTTAATTTTTTTTAACAAAAGTAACTTTTTACAGTAGATATGTACATCCATGACTTTTAGCTGTCAAATTACATTTGACAAGGTTGAAACATTGTATTATAAGCTATAAAGTAAAATAGGAAACTTGATAAAGAGTGGACAGGAAAGAGCAGGTATAAGCACTGCAGGAAGAGATCATATTTTTAATGGGTTCTCCTAATAGTTACATGAAACTGAGCGTGATAAGGATATGTGAAACTAATAGAACTACTGTAGCTCATGTGGAGTTTGCCATTAGGAAACTAATTTTCGGATTGTGCTGAAAGTTGACATAATTGTACTGCAATAAAACTGGCCCACATCAAAGGGGATGTGTTTTCTGAGGCAACACACTACAGGATGCAATTGAGCTGTTCTTAGGCTTAGAATCCTCCAATCATAGAGCAGCCCAAGTTAGAAGGGGCTTCAAAAGATCATAGGATCCAAGTGAAAAAGGGAGCCTAGGTGAGATTGTCCAGCATTCTGTCCAATTCCTTCTTGAAAACTACTGATGATGGAGATTATACTGTGTCCCTGGGGAGATTGTCCTGATGAATGATTGTTCTCATTGCAAAAACATCTTGTGTTGAGATGTCTTGCAGTGCAACTTACACCTCTTGCCCCTTGTTCTCTTCATGTGGCTTCTTGTGAAAAAAGAACCTCTGTCCTCCTTACAGCTGCCCTACAGTAGCTCAAGGTATGGGAATACTGTGACAAGGTCCCCCAAGCCTCTGTTCTCAAGGGAGGAGACTCAGCTTCCTTCAGTCTCTCCTCATGGGTGAAGTTCTCCAGTACTTTGATCCATCATCAAGGAGCTCCTTTGAACCCTCTCTTGTCTATCTGAATCTTTCTTATTTTTCTTGTTTCCCTCTCAGTAGCACCTAGAAACCTAATGTTTCAGAAGGGGCAAGAAGTTTTACTACTGTTGAACTATGGTATTAAGTTAGTTTCTATATGATATGCACAAGCTAATAGTACTTGAGAACAGCTGTGTCAATCAGCTGAAAGCAAGAAAGTAAAATGGGTTGAAATTAAAGAGGTGATGGAGTTTCTCGGTTTTGGTATGTGCACATATATACAAGTGCTAAAAGGAGTTAACGTGCTCAGAGAATACTAATGAGAGAATTAAATGGTGAATGAAAGCCTCTGTGAGAGACTGAATAATTATGCACTGTTTCATAAATGAACAGGGTGCAATTCTTTTCCTCAGATTGGAAACCTGAACTGGAGCAACTGTGGTCTAGAGGTGCTCTGATGAAGTAGTGTCAGTTGTATCAAAGCAGAAAAGCAATGGTGGAGAACTTTAAAGAGAAACTTAGGTAAACTTAGAGATAGGACAATGGCTTTTATTTTCTATATTAGTAAGTACTGAAAAATGAGCTGACACTTTACTTGGTGCTGTGTTTGTTTCTACTCCCTTTAAGTTGAGCTTGCTTGGATCAGCATGTCCTAAACTGGCACTCCTTTCAGTATGCACTACAGAACAATCCTGCTCTGGAATATATATTCCATGAGTCAGTGATAACAAGATCTCTACTTTTTCCTGGAAGTTTTCCCCCAGTACTACCTCTAGGAGAGTAAAAGGAAAGGCAACAGCAGGAGCTGCACTGGGCTTGCACTTCAGCAGCACACTTGGGTGGCTGGAGCCAGTGAATGCAGCAGTGCAGGCTCGGTATTTGTGGCCCTCGGGATGAACTGGAGCTGTAGTGTTTTGGGGTCGGTCATAGGGAAGAGGTAGAGGGATGTAGTGACATACTGTAGGTGTTCTTCTTCCCATAGTAAATCCCTTTCTGACCACAAAAGTAGTGAGATTTATGTGTGGGGCTGTTGTTGTACATAAGGGAGAAATGCAGTAAAATCAGCAAGTGTTGAAATCTATTAAGTTATCAAATACTAGAAAATGTAGGTTTGGCACTCCTTCAGATATTGGAATTTGAGATGTTAACTTCACCTAATTAGGATTTTACGAATTGGTGCTGCATTCCCTAGCTACAGGAGAAAATAGTAAGCACTCAGTAGATCTGTATGTGCCAGTGGAGTCAGAATGTAATAGTTTCATACTTAATTTGCAGAGTTCATGTTTAGGTCATTGGTACTGTGCAGACAATGGATGAACTGTTCTGGTATAATCTTATAATCAAAATTAAAAGGAAGCTTATTTGATCAGGGAAAACTATATTCCTGCACATGACTGAGATCACTTAAAGATGTGCTTTAGTCGTGACTGCCATTCTTGTTTACGACTTAATTGTAGCATCTTACCCTTGTTTATTATGATACTTAGCATGAGGTAGATGGGAGATCTTAATTTCAGAAGTGTCCATCCCATTCCCCAATTTCACAGCTAGCAGACTCCTATGCTGGAAGCTGTCACTCAAACATCTGACTTCTGGATATTGTGCAGAGTGATGCTGGAAGAGACAGCATTGTGTACATGTTGGAGGCCACTGAGCAGGCAGTTCTCCTGACATCTCTTACTTGGACCTCTGACAGTGTTTTTCCACCCTGTGGTGCAGCAGGTGTCCAGTTCTGCCCAAGTACTGACTGATCCCATCAGCTGGCTTTTACAGTAGCTGATGTCTTAAGTTTCTTCTCTAGATTTCCATGCCCTCGGCTAAAGTTTTTTGTTTCAGTTCACTCCTGCTAGCTAGTTTCAAACTTGTGAAGGCTTGTCTCCCTGGTTTCATGGAAAATATTTTGGGCTTACTATGTTAAGTCTGAATACTCTTTCCAGTTCGTTTTTCTCACTTGCACTCAGTTTTGCCTGGGTGTTTGTAACTGAGTGTCAAGTGAAGTTGATGTGTTTTAAAGCTTCTGATCAGCTGTTTTTATTTTCAACAGATTTTAGTTTGATTTGTCTTCAGGGACCTTTCTAAGTATCCAGATGTTGTAATTTTTCTTCAGTTTCAGCAGATGATTCAGCTTTGACTATTTCCATGGAAATTTTCCCATTCCTAACACAGTAAAACTCCTTTTTCTGACTATTGTAATTTTAAAGATAGTTTCCCTATGATGAAGATGTAATAGTATGAATACATGCAATGAGTCTTTACTGTTCAAGTAAAGCAGGACAGCCTTAATCTAGAATTTCCTCTACCTTCATCTTGATTTGTTTTAGCAGAGGATTGTTACTTATCTTACAAGAGAAACTGAAATGTATCAGTAAATGTACTAATTTGAATAAATTAACTAATCAGCGAGCATATCTGGTCAGTAGAGCTGATCATACTGAAACCCATTTGTGCCTAATAGGACTGGCACTGCTTTTAGGGGTGCTCTGGTAGTTGTTACTGTTGAAGGTGCTCTTCAGGGCTTTCACAGAGGCAATGAGGATTAGAGCCCTCTCCAGGAGATTGGAGCACATCCCTTAGTGGAATGTTTCTGTGCTCTGTCTGCCTGTTTCTGCCTTCTGCTGCAGTTTTTCTGTCTTCTTGCTTCTCTCTGTCAACTGTACTGGTGCAATTATTTTAACACAGTGACTCACAGAGATTGGGTTTAATATCACTTATGCCTTGCTCTTCTGTAGCACAGTTACTAAAACCAGATCAGTTCCTTAGTCCTGTTCATTACACATTGTTAAAATTAGCTTCACCTCTTACTGTGCTGCCCTGCTGTTGCAGGGAAGTTTGACTTCAGGCATACTAATTTTATTAGATAGCTGTATTACATATGTGAATCCTCTACTGCATCTTGGCCCTGTTGCCCACTGTCATGAATAGACCCACTGAGGTTGGTGGTACTGATTGTTTTGCTGTGATAGGCTTTTGGATACTGGGACTTTACAAAATAGTTTTGCCTAAGAAACTTTTCTGTCACCTGATTAAAAATAGTTTTCTAAACTAAGACTGACTAAAACTAACTCAATTTCTGACTTTTTGCTTTCCTTTGCTTTTATTTTAGGTGTTGAGTATACTCTTGACAAGTATAAGAACTTAGAAGCTTTATTGTAAGGCTATATTCAGTAGCACATTCTTTGATCTAGAAGCAGATATTGCCTGACATCAAAAGTACTCTTGATCTTAGGAGGTCTGAAATACTGAAATGCCAGGAATCCCATGGTAGCAGAATTAAATACACATAAATGTATTGGGAGATTAGTGCAAGTGTGTCAGTTACGTTTCAGTGCAGTAGGAATGCTCAAAGGAGTCTGGCACTTGTAGCTTTGAAATAAATTGTGTATGATTAAGTAACTATTAATACAAATCATAGAATCAAAGAGTGGTTTGGATTGGAAGGGAATTAAAGGTCAGCTTGTTCCAGCCTCCTTGTAGGCAGGTACATTTCACTAGACCAGGTTTCTCAAAGCCCCACCCAGCCTGGCCTTGAACACTTCTGGGGATGAGGCATCCACAGCTTCTCTGGGCAACCTGTTCCAGGGCCTCTCCATCCTCAGTAAAGATTTTCTTTCTAGTATCTGATCTAAACCTGCCCTCTTTCAATTTGAAGCCATTTCCCCATGTCCTTATCCCTACATATGCTTGTAAATAGCCTCGCTCCAGCTTCCTTGGGCCTCTTTAGGTAAGTAGGTGCTATAAGGCTCTGGGCTGAAGTGCCACTGCTGTGTCATGTTAAGCTTCTCATCCACTAAGACCCCCAAGCCCTTCTCTCAGGGCTTCTCTCAATCCATTTTCCACTGAGCCTGTGTTTGTGCTTGGGATGGCCCCAGCCCACGTGCAGGACCTCGCACTTGGCCTCGAGGCACTTCATGAGCTTCACAGAGGCCAACCTTTCTAGCCTGTCCAGGTCCCTCTGGGTGGCATCCTGTCCCCCAGAATACTGTCTGCACCACACAGTGTGGTGGTGGTGTTTCCAGAAGGATCTGCTCCATGATCTCGCCTTGCACAGAAGTGAGACTGGCCTGTAGTTCCCTGGGTTTTCCTTTTTTCTCTAAAAGTGAGGGTTGTGTTTCCTCTTTTCCAGTCAGCGGGAACTTCACTGGACTGCCACAACTTCTCAGATACGATGGACAGTGGTTAAACCACCTCATACACCAGCTGTCACAGACCTGTGCATCTTCAGGTTGTTTAGATGGTCTTGAGCCTGCCCTTCTTCTACAGTGGGCGGTTCTTAATTCTCTCAGACCCTGCTTTTGCCTTCTGTGGCTGGGGTGTAATGGCTGGAGCACTTGTTGGTGAAGACTGAAGTAAAAAGTTGTTGAACACCTCAGCCTCCTTCATGTTCCAGTTAACTTCTGTTATCTGGAGTATTCTGCTAACGGGAGTCTTTTGTTCCCTTCTGAAAAGGGCTCACATTTTCCCTGGTTTTCATCACCAGTGTACCTATAGAAGCTCATCTAACCTGTTATTTCCTTGTAATGATTCACTTGTACTCAAGCCTGAAACTATTGCTTATGTTTTATGTTATGAAGACTGGTGAAGGCAGCAAGTGGAAAGGATCTTCCAGTATAGCCTTCTTATATGCAATGATAAAGGATTTGACTGAGTTGTGCAACAGAGCACGTAGAATTTGTTTGCAGTAATTTACATGTGAGCATGAGCTGCCCTATCAGGAATCCTTAGCAAGTACATGGTATATTTGCAGCTTTGGTTCTACAATACGTGGGAAAGAAGCTGGACAAATGATATCTTCCTTTTTTCTTTCTCTTTGTTTGAGGATCTTCATTAGAAGAGCAAGGATGCACATCAATGGATGAGACATGCATCTCTGGAACTTCCAAAAGTGTTGCAACCCAGACTAGCTGCAGGCCATACATCTGAACTGTTCTCTATGTGCCAATAAATTAAAAAACTGTGGTTCCTGTGATTGCCAGCATGGTTTCTCCTAATGTGACAAACCTAAAAAACACTGAATAGCTTCTAGATTCTAGTTCAGCATTAAGATTAATTCTTACAACTATTTTTTTCTTGGCTCCACTGGTGTGCACAAGTTTAGGGGGAAAGTTTTCACCACAGAATGAGTTAAATCAAGCTAAGAGTTTTGAAGTAAAAGCTTTGCTTTATGCCTCTTTTGCTGATTGTTGAAGGCACTTAACTTGTCTTCAGTAGGTCAGTCAACTGTCCTGATCCCAAGCCACTAGCTAGGATGCTAAATGTAGGCTTAATCTATTTCTGTCTGGAAGGACTGTGGAACTGCATTTGAGAGAGAACTGTGGAAGCAGAAAGAACTTGATTTTAGTCAGGGTCCATTGGCATGCAGCAAAAGGAGTGCATGGAACAGCATAATTTGTGCAAAATGTGATGTTATCTTTCCTTTTTGTAGATTCCAGGTTGAATATGTGAAGAATAGTAATGGCCACAGAAACTTGTGGGACCCTGCAGATGGATCTTGGGAAGGCTGTTGCTGCCTGAGTGTTAAAAAATTGTATTCACAAGAAAAAAATGCTTTATTCCACTGTGAAGAACAATATTGTGGCTATTAGATGACTACTTTTTTTGCCAAGTGGCTGATTGTTAAAGCAGAAAAAACTTCTGCCAAAGAAAAAAGGAAATTGGATTCCTTCCATAGCTAGAATTGGGTTGCCCCAATTTATTGAGAAGTTCAAAAAACACTTTAATTATTACCTTATGCTTACTTCAGAAGAAATACTTTTAATAATCCCACACTTCTGACCCATTGCTAAAATTACTTGGGAAAAAGACTGTTTTATTTGCTAGTCATCCTTAATGAGCTTTTCACCTGACGTTATATTATTGTTAGTTGTGCAATAATTTAACTTGACAGCAGAATTGAGACTGAGCTGATGCACTGTTTCTATAAATCGGTGTTGCTCAGATGTTTGGAACTGCATTTCTCATGTCTTTTCATGGGGCAGGCATCTTTACTTCAAATGTCAGATGAAAGACTAAAGATGGCATTCGTTTGGAGATAAGTCTCTGCTCTTGAGTTTTCTGGTGACTGATTGCTTTACTGCCTTTGAAATGGAGCAGTCCTTACGTGTGATGTTTAGAGTTCAGGGGAATGCAGTTTCTGCTGAAGTCAGCTTGCATGCAAGCAGGATAATTGCGTGCAAAAAATTGTGTTAGGATTCAGCAGGGGAAGGCTGAGTTCAGATGACCCAAAAGAATGGTTTCTAAGGATTTTGTCTTACTCGTGGGAGTCGAACTCCTCTCAAGCAAATTGCTGCTAGTCACCAATTTCATTCATGTGCCAGGTTTGCTGCTAACTTCATGTTTTCCTTTCTTGAGCCCCAAAAGGAAAGATGAGAGAGACTCGCATGACAAAGTTAAATGCAATGTCAGCCCTTTGCAGTCTGAGTAAAAATGGATCCTGAAGTGGAAAGCTTCAGACTTCATTTACTTGTGTTTCTGACACGTGCTGAAGTATTTTGAGCTTTTTTTGATGATAGGTTGGGTTTTGGATAGTTTAGTTGTTTCTTATTTGTTTGTTTAAGGCTGTTTCTCAGATTCTTGACCAGAACTTTTTAAGACTTCATCCTTTAGGAGTCTGAGGGATTCCCCCATGTAGAGGAGGCTGTTTCACTAACCTGTACCTCAACCCACAGAGTGTATTTCAGAACAGTTCTCATCCTCTGCTCTTACCTGTACCTGTGATGACTGGAATGATGTTCCGAGTGCCTCCAACCCATCTTGGCTGCCTGTGCACTGCTCACTTTAGGCCATGCAGGTTAGCAGTGTCTATGATGAGGCATCTGTTCTTACTAGAAGTAGTAATGATAATTAGTAAACTCATGGAAATAGGTAGCTCTAAGAAGTGCCATACTATGTCAGTAAGGGTGAAGGACAAAGCAGTTGTGTTGAAACATGACTCACCACTCACCCCTTTGTCAGAAAGCAAATGGAGAGTCTTTCTGGGGATGCAGAATGTAATGCTGCATGGACTGCATCATTCAGAAATGGGTGTGCTTTGGGTAGCCCTTCTGTCAGTGGCTGCATTCAGCCTTCCTTTCCTCAGGTGAATCAGACATGTGAAAACAAAATCATCCAGCTGCTTGTTGAGGAAAGTGTGGTTTAAATATGAACTGGTGTAAAATGCATTACTGTTGGGGGGGCAGACGTTACTCTCATATATCACTTCAGAAACTGAATAAAGGTTGTTTCCAAAACAGTGTATTCATTCAGGCATATTCCTGAAAAGCTTGGAAAATTTTATTGGTAGAATATTGTTCTTACAATTACCACATTATAAGATGTGGTAATTGTAAGAACAATACTATACCTAATACTAGAACAACCCACATTATAAGGGTTGTTCTAGTATTAGGTACAAATATGTGTGTCTAATAGGACAGGTAAATTATAACCAGTCTCGTGTTTAAACTGTTGCTTTCTACTTTCTTAACCCTCCTGTTTAAATTTCTCTTTTAGTGACTTTACTTCTAAGTAGTATCTCCTTTGACACATTCCCTCCTACTGAAAGAAACTTATTCACTTATTAGTACCTACTCCTTAAAAACATACCTTCCACATTATTAGTTACAGTGGAAGTGGAATGAACACTGTATACTCTGTATGCTGTCCTATGTAGAAAAGTAGGATTTTTGTTTTATTTCTATTAATTGTTGCTAATGCATTTTACCTGTATACAGCTAGTGCAAAAGTATGTAGCATCAGGAGTCCCATCTTGTCATGACTAGGGCTGAGATTACTGTGCTAAATGCTTTTTTACTCAGCTTATTTCAAGAGCTCAGTAATGTGATACACATCCCTAAACAACAAAGTTAAATTTTCATATATCTTTGAGCGAAAAATGATGATGTGTAAGAAGTAAAATTGCAGTGTAGACATGTAGCTCTGAACTGTCTGGGGACTTCTTATAGGCGTAAGCACAGCTGTAATTTTGTGGCTGTAGTGGGTTGAGACTGGAATGTATAATTCTGAGAATTTTTTTCTTTAAATTGCTATCTTTGTGCTAAACCAGATGTACAAATGAAATAACAAAGTGCTGTTGGAGACTTCAAGTTATCAACATTGTGGTACCATCTGTGTTAACTCTCTAGGCCCAAGTACCCATGTTTTCAGCCCTCCCACAGTAAATCTTCCCTCATTTCTTCCAAATCTGCTCCATTTCCCTTCAGGAGTTTTAACTATACTCTCTCTCCTTCAGAAGACATGCACCCTGTGAAAGAGTAGATCTTAGCAAAGCAGTAGGTAGGAAGAAACTGTATCAGACTCTCCATAGGTGTGCCTTCCTTCTTCTCAGTCAGAGGAGGTGCTCTCTGTGCCTTGCTGGATACTGAGGCTGTTCTGGTGGCCTGGAGCAGCCATCAGGAGTCAGAAAATGATGCTTTGCTGCCCTCATCCTGTACTGAGTAGCTGAGTACCAACAGTGTTGCAGCTGTGGTTCTGCTCCTGTGCATGGTCTGTCTCAGGAGGGTCCATGAGCAAAGTGATACAGGCAAAATCCCACCTTTATTACAGTTCATGGGTTTCTGTGAATCTGCTGCAAACAACAGTGACTCAAACTCAAATTCACAATGTGTTAAACACTCAAAAACCAAAGAAGGTTCTGATTGGGTTGAAGTAGCTTTCCAGTTGTTTATCCAAGCATGCCAGCAGCCATGATGCTTCATGTGACTTTAAAAAGCTGTATCGTTGGAATCCTAAACTACTGTTAAAATTATTGTACTTTTAGTCAAAGTGTAGTCATAATAATATTGTTTTCAGCCTTGATCTGTAAGGCACTTCTGTCTTTACTCTCACTGGGAGTATACAACCCTGTGTATTACAGATTCAGCCACATGTATTATTCCTTCAGGATCAAAGTGCCTCTGTAACAGCATCATTGATTGTTGCCCTTGTTTTGTAGGCTGTGAAGATATTATTGCTGAGAGCATCTCACTGGACACCTTGATTGCCATTCTGAAGTGGAGCTCTCAGCCCTATGGTTCCAAGTGGGTGCATCGTCAAGCACTGCATTTCCTCTGTGAGGAGTTTACCCAGGTCATGACTTCTGAGGTCTTCTATGAACTCAGCAAGGACCACCTGCTCACAGCTATTCAGTCTGACTATTTACAGGTAACCTGCACTGCAGAATGCAGCTGGTCCTGCCAGGAGCAGGATGTATTATACCATTACTGGGAAATGCTTGGGAGTCGTTGATTTTAAGTTGTAGGCTGAAGAGTGTGTGCACACTAAGCATTTCTTCTATAAATAAATAAAAAAAAATGAAATGGAAGTAGTGATTAAGAAAATTGTTTTGTTCCTGGCTTGTAACACAACCCAAATGTATATGGGTATATGCTGTTGCTTAGAAGTCTAATAATAGTTTATAAATGGATACAAAATATTTTAAACAAAGCATTTCTGAACCTAACATTTGCCTTGCCTGTTTAAGAGATTTATAAAATTACACGGTGGAAGTAGTTTTGCTGCAACAACACACATACTAATTTAGGGCAGTGGGAGCTAATAAACTAGAAATGGTTCAGAAAATTCAATTTATTTTCATGGAGAGAGAAAAATACCTTCTCTGGCAAGTATTGCAGATTTTTTTTTTTGTGACTTGCCTTCAGTGATTGTGTGATTTTAGGGAGAGAGAACCACAGTCGCCAATAGAAAGATTCTGAACTTTTGCTGCCACTTTCAGAGGAGATATCTTTATAATGATGACTACCCTTTTTATAGCTTAAATTTTTTTAACTGCCTTCATCTCAATCTTACTTTTTTATAAAGGATTAAGTGCTAGGGATTATTTAAAATGGTTTTTTTAAAGTTTTGTTTACTTGAAACATTTCAGAAATTCCGTTAACAGTACTGTTGATCTTCCATGAGAGCTTATGTTGATGAATGTGTAATGTTAAACAAAAGCTTGAAACACCCAGAGGTAAAACTGCCCCTTTGAATTAAGTTCGGTAATTCAAACTTTATACCTGTGAGTTTCCATACTAAATAAAGTTTTTACTTATGTAGAAAACTTCTTCTTCCTAGGGATTCAGTAAGCAATATTAATCTAGAAATTATGGTGGTGATATACCTGTAGTATAGCTTAAAATTTTAGGAGAAAGTGGTAAGCAGATAATAAAGTGCAAATACTTCTTGCTTTAGTACAACTGTGTTTCTTTAGAGCTGTAAAAGACCTGTTACTTTTTTTCCCTTTTGCGTGTGCGTGTGATATTAAACTGAGCATATACAGATTACTGACTTTGTCTTTCTACAGGCAAGTGAACAAGATATTCTTAAATATCTGATTAAATGGGGAGAACACCAGTTGATGAAGAGGATAGCAGATCGAGGTGAGGATCCTTTCAACCAGGCAGTACTAAACCAAATAAACCAAAATTTATGGCAGTTCCGTTTTGTGGGTCATCTGTAACTTAGGAAAATGCAATCCACTTTGTCCATAGTATAGTCAAAACAAAGCAAATGCTCTTGTTTTCTTTAAAGGTTTTATTATCTAAAAAATGAGAACACAGCATTCTGAGGGAGATGGGATTGTTTAGCCTGAAGAGAAAAGGCTTAGAGGGGATCTTGCAGGGTCAATAAATATCTAATGGCAGGAAGCAAAGAAAATAGAGAACACTTCTTTTCTTGGCACCCGGGACAAGAGGGGCCATGAGGCATTAACTGAAATACAAGAAACTGTGAAGATGCTCAGACACTGGCACAGGTTGCCCAGATTAGTTGTGGGATCACCATCCTTGCAGGTATTCACATCCCAGCTGGATGTAGTGAAGGACAATGTGCTGTACCTTCCTGAGGAGGTGTGGGAAGAGGGCATTGATTATGACTGAACCAGGCTTTAGAGGTCCTTTCAACCTCTGTGATTGTCTGATTTTGAAGTCTGGTGGATTTCCTGTTGTCTCAGAATTATTTTTCTTGTAATTAATTCATCAAATAAAAACCCCTGCAGAATCTTCTTATGCAGGCTTCTCAGAGTAGTCTTAGTTTTAGTTTGCTGTGTCATCCTTTCACTTCAGTTTGAGTGTGTCCCTCTAACAGGAATCTGTGGTAGTGGGAAACAAGCCAACAAGTGGCACCAGTGTTTTCCCTAAAGTAGATGTAAATGTATTTTTATGAGCCTTGATGCACATTATTGCTACAGTGGTAACATCAGGGGTAATCTTGCACGTGTTGGGTATGGGAAGTAGGTTAAACATAATTTCCCAGATAACAGATGCAAGGATCTTGTAGTTCATCTGCACTACGAAGTGTCAGTCACATAGTGCCACAAGAGGAACAGAAAGGGAAGGACCTGCTGAGAAAAACAGAGCAGTACTGGTGTAACTACTGTCTTGGGAAGGCTGGCCATGCTTTTGAAATTCACTGTTACTGCTTGCAATACAACTGCTTTGTCATGGATTTGTTTTATGAAATGCAACAAAAAGTTAAAGGATGTGCTTCTAGTGTCCTGAGTAAGTATTAACCTGTTTCCAAAACAGGATTTTCCAAGTGTTTGTCCTAGGGCACATTGGAACAGTTAAACAGTAACAGAGCTGGGCTGGGGCAGAAGCTGCTCCGTTGGGATCACTGCACAGCTTTTTGCTCTGGCATTCATTAAGTAAACAGCTCACTTCTCTTATCTGGAATCATCAGATAACACAGTAAGCAAAAGCAGAAATAATAGCAATGCCAAAGTCTGTGAGATTAGGGCCAGATTTATCCTAGTAATTTAATCTTAATTCCTCAGTGACACTCCTTATATTGCAGCTGTGAATGTGTGATGGTGTCACTAAAGTGCCACAAAGCATTAGAGAATGTAACAAGCTGTGGCCAAAACTTCAGCTGCGTGTACCAAGGGAGGGTGGGTATGTTTGAGAGGCTTCCTCAAGGAGGGAAGCTGGTCAAATTCAGGTTGGGTACAATACCTAAAATACACATGTAGGTACATGGTCATCTTGCTGTCTTCAGGAAGATACCACTCCTGGTACAAATTGGTGTCCTGTGACCAGGAGAGCAATTTGAGTGGGCTTGACACCATGTTAGTGAGGTGTATTACACAAGGAAACTAGTATAATGTATCCCTCAGGACTCTTCAGAGCTTAATTTGTGAAAAGTGTCTTTGAAAACTGCTGAGGAAAGGGAGAGGAGCTCACGAGAGGGTCCTTGGGGGAGCTGCCAGCAGAGAGGTACGAGCACTTTCATAGCTTAGCTCTTAATAGAGCTTTCCAAATGTTTATCCCAAATGCTATGTTTGTATTTTCTGCCTGGCTTGCACTTTGAAACTGGCAGCTGTGCAAATGACCCACGCTGGTATGAACTGAACCTGTCTCTGGGGATGCTTCATATAAGATTTTAAGGCATGAAGTAGAATCATAGAATCATTTAGGTTGGGAAAGACCTCCAGAATCATGGAGTCCAACCTTTGACCAGTCACCACTCTCTCAGCTAGACCATAGCACCCAGTGCCCCGTTCACTTGTTAGTTTTGTGGATCAGTGCTGATGAGCATTACTGACATAAAATGAGAATTTTCCTTCCTTTCCTGTAACTTCCTGTAAGCCGTGTATGTCCCACTTACGTCTTTAGGCTTTGTGATGAAAACTTAACATGTCTTGTTCCTTCCCACAGAGCCTAATTTACTCAGTGGTACTGCTCACAGTGTGAATAAAAGAGGTGTGAAGAGGAGAGATCTTGACATTGAAGAGCTGAGGGAGATCCTGTCTCCACTTTTACCTTTTGTCCGCATTGAGCACATCTTACCCATGAATAGTGAAGTGCTGAGTGATGCAGTAAGTCCATAGTCTCATACAAATGTGATCTCTGGGTTCTTTGTATTTCATATGTTACAGAGTTCAGGTGTGAGGGGATTTTTGCTTTGGTGGGTGTTGGTTTTGTTTGTTTGTTTTAAGGATTAACTTCTAAAATGTTATCATTGAGAGTAATAGATGCACAACACTCTTTTTCTGATTAGATTTTGTGCTCTTTGAATCTATCAAAAGGCGAAAGAGAAATCAGTGGTGTAAGGATTCAGTGTAAAAAATGCGTTTATTGCAAGTTTTTACCATATTAATATTTTAAAAACCATAAAACTCTGTCTTGATTCTTAAAGATGAAGAGAGGCCTGATAAGTACTCCTCCTTCAGACATGCTGCCAACATCAGAAGGTGGAAAGTCAAATGCCTGGCTGCGGCAAAAAAATGCTGGAATTTATGTGCGACCAAGACTGTTCTCACCGTATGTGGAGGAGGCAAAGGTAATATCAGCAATACTTGACTGTTCTCAGGTTGGAATCATCAGGGGGTTCTGTAAACAGGGAAAGATTTTGGTATGTTTTGTGTCTCTTTACATGTACTGGCCTAAAATACTAACGTTTTCAGTTTAACAAGACTTACAAGATTGATCATCAGGCTCAAGTCTCTAGAACTGGTCAGAAAAATTTCAACAAAATTTTTTTTGTCGAAATTGAAATGTTTGCGAGACAGATCTTGATGAAATTCCACCGGAAACAAAGCAGCGTTCTGAGGGAAACCTCCCTGGTTTCCAGCCAGTTTGCCGGCCCAGCTCCTCGGCAGCCCTCCTGGCAGGCGGATGGCAAGGTGAGAGCCTGAGAGTCCCAGTCTGCAGCTACTCAGCAACCTTGGTGCCAGCTCTTTCAGGCTCCCCAGCTCCCACCAGAGCTGCGGGGGAACTGCTGTTGCACTCGGCAGAGGACTGATATTTCAGCTTCTTGTTCGAATCAGAACATACCCAAAATCTTGTGATCCTCCGCAAAATGGAATAAATATCTCGTGTCCAGTTTGAATGAAGTCCTTTGTTTCCCTCTCAGGTAGTCGCTTCCCTATTTAATTTCTTGCATGAGCACTGTCAAGCTGAAGATCTTGTAGCATTTCTGGTGGTGACGTTTGGTGGCAGGGTGGAGATGATGCTGCGTGGGGCAGGAATGTGCCAAATTCTGTTTGACATTTGATGGGAGCCTTTTGTGTCACTGACTGTGCCACTGCTTCAGGTAGCTCTGACTTAGCTTGTGAGTCCCAGCAGTGCAGGTGACAGCAGAACAAGAGGGTTAGGTGAAACTGTGCATCCATATCTACCTACAAACTCTGACCACTGTTCTGGTGAATTTGGAGCTTTTGCCCTGTGCCTAGGAGAGAAAATGTTTTCTAAAGCTATGAGTTGTTGTTAATGTCCTCTGTGAGGGAAGGGAAGAAATAAAACTACTTTGCATTTTGGGCACAGTGGTTAGAGAGCACCAAGTGGCACTAAAATAGCAAAGGAAGACTAGCTGGTTAAAATGTTCTTGTATCTCGGGTTGCTAAAACTGACAAAAATGTGACAAAAGCTTTGCCTCTTAGTTTTCAGGTATATGCTATGGGAGTGCTTTAGTTGTTATTTAGAAGTAAAAAGTCCATTCTAATACACCCCACCTCCCACACCCCTATCAGGATTCCTAGTTGATAGTATTGGTTTTATATTATGCTGATAATATTTTTTTAAGCATTATTGGCATCTTAACGTAGAGGGAGGACTCTCATAGGTAGTCTCTAGTAACTTTACTCCTCCTACTGATAGTTCAATTATTATTAAAAAAAATGGTGGACAAATAATTTTTGATCTTTTTAGTTTACTCCCCTGCTAGTGTCCCATTTTTTGAAATAAATTAATTTGATCTTAAGTAAGAATCTTCAAATGGTAGGCATAAATCCTTTTTTATTCCTTAAGATGTCCAAGGGAAACACGTTTCATTTTCAGGCTAGTGCCTTCTACTCAGTGGCACAGAAAGTTGAAACTTCTAGGCAGTAATTGTTTTAAGTCCAGAGGGTCTGGCCTCAAGAAAGTCAGTTCTAATCTGACAGGTTAAAATAAACAAAGCATCCTTCCCAAACTACTCTCCTGCCTGCTTTTAGCTCTGAAACTCAGCTATGATCACGACTGGAAAACGGTGTGAAAATGCTGGTGACAAGCCAGATGTTGTTTGTGACCTGACAAAGCTGCTGTGGCTGTGTGGCTGGGGCTGTGCTGCAGCAGGGGCAGTGGGGGTTGGCAGCCTCACAGGCTCTGGTGGCTGTCGTTGCAGTCCGTGCTGGATGAGATGATGGTGGAGCAAACGGACCTGGTTCGGCTGCGGATGGTGCGGATGTCCAACGTGCCCGACACGCTGTACATGGTGAACAACGCCGTGCCACAGTGCTGCCACCTCATCACCCACCAGCAAGTCAGCACCAACCAGAGCAGCCCTCCCTCAGTCATAGCCAACGAGATCCCAGGTGAGCTGCTGGGGCTGCCCGTGCCCAGTGATCTCCTGGGACTGCGTGGGGGCTTGGGCCTGGGGGAGGGAGTGTCACTTACTGACCTTCGTCATTTCCTCGGAGAGTAGTTCTGCACCAGGAACAGTCCTTTTTGCTTTGGTCTGTCCTAGAGACATTAACTGGTTTTGGATGGCAGAGTAACTAGTTAGAGAACAGAACCCTTGGATTGGTTAAACACAGTAGAACACTTGCTGGAGCCTAGCTCTCTAGTCTGAGAATTTTCTACAGGGTTCTCAGTTTTCTACAGTTGTTCAATAAAGGTAAGATCTGTGAGTCTGGAAATTTTCTTTTAAAAGTCAAAGACCAGAGAACATAACTTGTAAGGAAATCAGCTGAACTCAGTGTGCCAGAAAAGTACTGGAAGTAGGCACTCAAAACACATTTACTTCAATTTACCAAATCCACTTTAGCTTTGAAGCCAAACCAACTTAATTCCTTGTGGAAGAATGTGTCAGAGTACATTATTATAGTAAATATGGCCTCTCTTGACTTCAGTATGATTAGTGTGACATTCCCCATAGGTAAGCCAGGAAAATATATACTGAATGTATTTTGTCATTTATGCATATGATCTTTTGGTGTCAGACTGGTGACCCCACAGACTAGTGGGGTTCCTAAAGCGTCCAGCTCTTCCTGCCTTTCCCCTGTCCCAGTAATACTCAGTGTGCATAGAGAAAACACTGGCAAAACTTGCAACTTATGACAGGTTGGAAGGGTCAGTAGATATTTTGGAGGGCAGGATTAAATAGCTAAATGACCAAGATTAAATTTTAATTCAGTGAAGGAAGTGGAAAATAGAACACTGTGCCTAAGGCATTTTATGAGCTCTTTGTGTATCAAATGTGTCTCTCTTCAGTCAACTATATTGAAAGCAAGTAGATAAGCTATTCTTTCAGATGCTAGAGCCAGGACAAAAGTAATGGCTTGAAATTGCTACAAGAGAATTTAATTTGAAGTGTTAGAAAGATTTGAAACACTGTTTAGGTATAAGATTCCTAGGAAAATTTGTAGAATTATTTTGATCTGTTTGCTTCTTGTGGTCTGGGAAGAAACCTGATAAGGCCTAAAAGGAGCTTCAGAAGACTTCGTTTGAAAAATTTGATAAAAGTACTAATTGTTTGTTTAGAATGGAGCTCCCAGCAAAACTGTGGCATCTCAGCAGTGCATTTTAGTACTTGGACTTGCCTCCCCAGAAGAGCATAAATAAACTTACCATGAATTGAATATAAAGTATTTCATGAAAGCTAGGACTTTGATAACACTTGGCTCAATCTTAATTTCCAAAGAACTTGAGAAAGGCAACAGGTTCTCAGAGGTCTTTGGTGTTTTGCCAGAGTTCTCAGATCCTTATAAAAACTGGCTCTGTTGGCAAGCATGAGACATCTTGACCAATCTGAAACTCCCCTGCAGCTTGGTTCTGTATAATTTAATGGGTAGAAATCGTTGCCAGTCCTTTGATTTGAACACAGATACAAGCTCTGAGCCTGGCCAGTAGTTGGAGGGCAGGAATTGTGTCCTGGCAAGTGTCTGCTTTGCTTAGTCCTGTCATTAAGCAAAAGAATTGATTGTTTTGCCAATGCCTTTTTGCTAGAATGGGCAGATGGGACCCAGTTAATTTGAGGAGATTAAAGCCTGTCCCAAGCTCTAGGCTGTACAGGACTCCATCCTGAAGCATAGATGGAGCACAGGGATGCTGGGGGAGAGCTGGGCATCATTGGCTCTGTGCCCTTGGGCCAGGCTCAGAGCAGGGGGTGCTTCACAGCTCAGCTGCTCCCTGTCTGTCCCTGGCTTCTCCTTGCACCCACTGCCTGAGGTCTGGGTTTGCACAAATGTGCTGGCAGGGTGTTTTAGTGCTTTTTCTGCAGCACTGTTGTAAAATGAGTTCAGCTGAAGCCTGTTCTAACTTGAGGCCAGGTTCTGCAAGTGGTTGGGCTTCCTTATGTATTTTCCAGTTTCAGTCTGAATTAGAAGTCTTGCAACTGAGAGAATTGTATTTTTATATATATATAGTTTTTCTTCCATGTGTTTCACATGAATAATAGTAAAAAAACCCCAAAACAAACCAGAGTTTGAGAAGACAGTACTTTTTAATGAAAACTTTATATCATTTTTATACCTACTGGTTTGGAGAACTGCTTCAAACTTCTCTTAAATCCTCTTCTCTAAGTATTAGCAAAATTCTGGCTGTAGCTAAATGTCTGGCTGCTGAACCAGGATATTTCAGAATATTTAAGAGTGTGGAGGGTAGCATGGAAGACTTATTTACAAGCCTTGAAGACTGGTTAGAATGGGTTACTTCCCTCCCCTCCCAGTACAGGAACTCCATTGAGGAGGGGAATATTTTGCACTACATATACTTCTCCTTCATGTACTAATGTAAACTTTGTGAAATTGAGACCAGTTGTAATTGTGTGGTGTTGGGTTTTCTCCTTCTCTGTAATGCAAATGTCTTTTCACACTGTTCTTGCTGTATGATCTGTTTAATTTTTATGAGCTTTCATTACGGACATGTGGTCATGGTAATACATAACACTTGTACAGCTGGTAAAGGATCAGATGCCAGGATTTACACACTCAGAGATCTGGATTTGTCTTCTCTATTTATATGCACATTTTTCTTAGGACAGAAACATCACAGAGAAATATCATTCATCATCAAACAGCAGTAAAAAGTGGCATGAGAAAGTTTTGCAACAGGATAAATACCCAAAATTATACATTACTTTTTTTTGGAATGGTTTTTAAAAAATTATTTCAATGTGACTGCATAAAACAATGTAATTTTAACAGGTTTTTGTTGGCTTACAGTTTGTGTAACTTTTGTAAAATGCTCTTTCTCTAGTTACATACTGGTGTTATGGTCTTGTGATTATAGAACTGCATTAGAAGTATGAAGTGTATGCCAAAAAAATCAATGAATTCTTGGCCTGCACAATTCATGAGGGAACATTCAGTTGTTATTTAAGATATCCTGCCCCCACCTCAAATCATGGAATTCCTGCATCATAAGGGATTTACAAAGAAGGCTCTATTTGCGGCTCATTCCAGCAGAAGCTGGAGAAGTGGTGTATGTTTTTATCATTTGTGTGATGTGTATTATCCCATGTGGCTCAATGATGGTCCGTGGCATGTGTAAATTGAACAGTTCTTGGCAGAATGCTTCTTAAAAAAAAAAAAGCCAAGGCAGCCTGATGTTAGATTTTTCCTTCAGAATAAATCTAACTATTGTAATCAAACTTACTGTCTCACAGTTGAAAAAAGGAACATCTCTTATCCCTTCCCCATTCTCTGCTGTCCCTGCAGTTCCCAACCTGCTGGTTGTGAAAGAGATGATCAGGCGGCTGCAGGAGCTGCGCCACACGGAGCAGGTGCAGAGAGCCTACGCTCTGAACTGCGGGGAAGGCGCCACCGTCAGCTACGAGATCCAGATCCGAGTGCTGCGGGAATTCGGGCTCTCCGACGCGGCTGCTGAGCTCCTGCAGGTACAAACCATGAAGGGGCTTGGGGGTGTACTCTGCAGCAGGAGCACTTGCAGGTGCACAAGTGCTTTGAAATGCCTGTGTGACTGTCCAGGTGCAGTTGCATTTGATGTGTGTGATTTTATAAAGCTGTAAGTGCAACGTATAAATAGTTTTCTGAAGAGTCATTGCCATTCAGGAGGCTCTTACTGACACAGATTTAGGGGACAAAATAAAACTGCCTACAGAGCAAGTTGATGAGAACAGTAGAACCATAACTTGAAATAGATTATTATTTATTCTTAAATCTGAGAGGAGAAAAAGCGGCAACTAATAGTGTAGGTCTGCACAGTACATGTCAGGACTGGGAAACTGAAAATCCCTCTTCTGTTTATTCACTGGTGCTAATACAAATGCATTTGTTGGTCAACTTACAGTGAATCTGATACTTCTTATTTGAAAAAAACAAAACAACAATCTATTTTGCATGGTAGCTGTAGTCACCTGGAGTGCTGGGGAGCTTGTATGTAGCACAGCCAGGCAGTTGCAGTATTAGCATGTGTGTGAGTGAGTTCGGGAGACTTTCCTAGACAGCTTCCTGCTTTGTCTTGTTACACGCTGGGTTTTTTCCCTTTGCAGAATCCTCACAAATTCTTCCCTGATGAGCGATTTGGGGATGAAAGCCCACTGCTGACAGTGAGACAGTCTGGTCGATGTCGCGTCAACAGCACTCCCACTGCAGAAACCATGTTTACAGAACTGGACTCTTTCGTGGCCTTCCATCCACCACTGCCCCCTCCTCCACCTCCCTACCACCCACCAGCGACTCCTATTCATAACCAGTTCAAAGTGGGCTGGAAACAAAGGGTGCCAAGTCAACATCCGTCCCGTTCCTTCTCCTACCCGTGTAACCACTCCCTGTTCCACTCTCGGACGGCCCCCAAGGCCACTCCTCCTGTGTACCTGCCCGGGGCGAAGGCGGCGCCGCCCGACTGCACCAACACGGCCGCTCTGGGCCGGCAAACCGTGGCGGCTGCAGCAGCAGTGATGGCAGCTGAGAAACAAGTGGTAAGCCTTGGCATTTCTCCTCTTCTGCCTCTTTCTGGTCGCTCAAAGTACCTCATCCAAGGAGCTGGAGAGAATTCTTACCATGAAGTAACTTGGCTCTGGTGAATAAAAAGAGCATCTTCATTGGTTAGGAGGTTTTTCTGCCAAATTGTCTGTCAGCAGTCTCTATCCCAAAGGCACGCCCTAATCCCTGGGAGAATGAACATTCCAGGGGCAGGAGCATTATTGGAGGGGCAGATGGCACTCAGGAATTTTTTGAAATCGTAGAATCACAGAGAGTCTTGAGTTGGAAGGGACCCACAGGGTCTGTTCTAGTGCCCAACCTCCCTCTGGGTGAAGAACCTTTTTCTAATATCCAATCTAAACCTACCCTGACACAACTTCAGGCCATTCCCTCAGTCCCATCACCACAGAGCAGATCAGTGCCTGCCCCTCCTCTTCCCATCTCAGGAAGTTGTGACTGCAGTGGGGTCTCCCCTCAGTCTCCTCCAGGCAGAGCAGACCAAGTGGCCTCAGCTGCCCCTTGTGTGGCAAATGTAGTTTGTTCTACACTAAAACAAAGCATAAGCCAACTTCATTAGTGGACTACACATTGTAATTCACAGGTAAAAGTAGTGGGGATGTTTTGGCCATTCACAGGTAAGTAATCTGAAGTAAACAGCTTGCCTTTATACATGTGTGAAGAGTATGACAGCTTTACAGCTGAGAAGTATTTGAAAAGGAAATGGCAAGCAGAAATTGGTAATTGCTGATACAAAGGGGTTTGTTACTGCATGAAAAAGCAGTCATTATAGTTGCTGAACTACAATATGATGCAATAAAAACAATGAACTATAAGATACCCAGTAAAGACATAGCTTTGTGAAATACAGGAAATGCTAAATGTAGAATTTGGTAATGTATTTCTGCAGCGAAAAAGCTGTCAGTACATAGTTGTGGCACATTAGATGCAGATTTGATTCTTAAATTCTGATTGGAAAATTCTATTTTCTTTGCATTAGCAATTGTCTTAAGCATAATGCACTTCTTTTTCTATTTTAGAATAAATATATAACTTAGAAATGTGTGCCATAGTTTGTTCAAAGGTGGAGTTTGTAGCATGTCACTCTCCTTTGATCAATACTGATTTCCCTAAGGAAACTATGAGTAACCTTTTTAATATCAGAAATATTTCTGCTAGAATGTGTCCATTGGTAATGCAAAGGGGAGTATAGGCTTAATATAGACGATATTTTTGTTCTGTGTTCTTTCTGCAGTTTGTGAGTTACTGTTAATGATAACTAAATTTACTTTCATGAGAAATGATAAATGCAAGTAGAAATTCTCACTCTTCTGGAAGGCTGTAATATGAGCAATTCTGCACTGAGACAAGCAAGGGATAAGTGAGAAGAATGCCACACAATAGCTGGATCTAATCAGTGGATCTAACAGTGGATCTAATCAGCCCTGGAACTGATGCACCCCTAAGCCCTGAGGCTGTCCTGCACACACGTGTCTGCAGTTTACTTACTTTAAAAAGGGAAATGCAAGCAGAAGGGTTGTGTCTGTAGTGATGACTTGTGTGTCATGGCTTCCCTGCACTGGAACTGTGTGTTGTGACAAACCATTTATTAGGTTCTGATCCAAGTACCTTGTTTGGTTTGGTAATTATAAGTGGCTTTAAGCAGGCCTGCCTTTAAGAAGTTCAGCAGTAGAGTGTCCTTTACTGCATGTTCAAGTCAAGGTGCATTTAAGAGGAGCTGAAATTGTGACACAACAGCCTCGTGAAGGAAAGAAGCAGAAAGGTGCAGGTTGATGGATAGACGTGTTCTTTAAACAGTGCGGGAAACTTGCTGGCTGAAGTTGGCAAGACTAAAGAAGATCAAGAAAATGCCATTTTGAATTACAAACCCCATCCTAACTACAGTTTGTGTGTAGCTGTTGTCTTTGTTTCCATGGACCAATTTCTTTTCTTTTGCAGTGTACTCAGCCCTTGCTGAATGAGCTGATGCCAGACATCGCCATGGGGGTGTCAGCAATGTCTCTGAAGGACAGAAGATTACCAGAGCTCACGGTGGACACGGAGCTGAGCCAGGCGGTTACAGAGGTAGGGCCCGGCCCACCCCAGCACATTTCATGTATCCAGAACAGACACATGCCCACCTCCAGGAAAAAACATGCAATAGAGCAAAAAGTAGATGCTCGAGAAAATCCGCAGGAATATCCTGACTTCTATGACTTCTCCAATGCTGCATGCAGGCCCTCTACTCCAGCACCCAACAGGCACAGTCCTTCGCCTTCACAAGGCATTTATTTTGGCCCAGATTTGTACAGCCACAATAAGGCATCACCAAGTGGCTTAAAGTCAGCCTATCTACCTTCCCAGATATCTCCTAAAAAGCAAGAGGATTCTAGGAGGGAATACCTGCTCTCACAAGATGGGCATCAACACAGGCAAAAGAATGAGCCAATACACCTCGATGTCTTAGAACAACCTCCCCAGCGACTGGACTTGGCACTGGCTACCCAGGAAAATGCTGGGAATGGCCCTGTTCACGTCAGGGGAAGAACAAAAATGGAAACGGATTTAACCTATGGGCTAACCTCCAACAGACCTTCACTCTCTGCATACAACTCTGACATGCCAGAAGAGAGACCCAGCAGGAGACTGGCAGATGATGAGCCATTGGAACACGGAGCACAGAGAAATGCAGATTTGGAAAGGGAGGATGGAGTAAGCAGAGGAAGGAGGTCTCCAAACAAACCAGACTTCCTGTACAAAAAATCTGCCCTATGAAAGCAACCTCCACTATTTCTCTGTGCCTAAGAGTTGTAAACATCCCATTCCTTGCAACTTGTGGCCTGACTTCTGTCAGAGAAATTCTTTCATGCCAGCAGAAAAGTTCAGCTTTGCTCACTTCTTTTGTACATACATTGCTTTATTAGAGACGGCATGTTATCAGTTTGGTTTTAATGCTGCTTCTGGTTATATTTGGTTGCAATTTTTTTTTTTGGAGCAGATTTAATTAAGCCTTTTAAAAACAGAAACTGGTACCTTTTTTCTACAACCTGGTAGCCTTTTGCACCTGTACATCTATTTTAGTGTATTAGTTTTGTACTAATATGTTAAACTTTAATGTCACATTTAAAGGACTGTATTTTCATACTTTTGCATTTACCCTTTCACATGCTGATTCCTTATGTGCATTGGGTTGCACATTACGAAATGTATTTTCTTATGAGATAATAACAACGCGTTTATTTTTTAATTATAGGAATTCCAAAGAACAGCACATCAAAAAACCTACGTTTTAGTTAGTTTTTTTTGTTTGTTTAGATTGAAATCTTCCTGATTTTTACGACAATGGCAAGAATCCAGTCTAATATTTTGTTTGAAAAGTTCTGGCAGCTGGTCTCATCTTTATAAACATAGCAAACCCACTTCAAGGATTATATTTGGGGTTTTAAGAATCCAGAGAGATATTTAGGAATCCAAATTCCTGTGAAATTCACTGGAATATAACAGTTTGAGTCTGTTTACTTCTGTTTCAGCTGTGACCATGGAGAGGACTCCATGATCACCCAGAAGCAGGAAGCACTTACTAGACAGACTGGAACTGTTGATTTGCCCATTTAGAAATAAATCTAGAGATACTGTAAAAATTACAGTACTTACTTGTTCTTCCAGCTGCTCACCCGTGGGTAAGCAAAGTCCAGAAGAGGTTCCTGTTCTTCGTAGAGGGTCAGGAAGAGGAGGCACAGAACCTCTGCTGGTGCCTGAGCACCTGGGGGCTCCCCTCCCCAGCAGTGCCGAGCTGACAGCCCATGGCCTTGCTGTCCCTGCCTGTGCTTACACAAGGGCTCCAGTGCTCCTTACCTGGCCTTACGTGGTGCTGGCTGCACAGGGGTGGCTGCTCCGTGAGCAGAATCCGAGTGAAGTCACTGCTGGAGCACCCCCACACGTGTGAGGCTTTGGGACTCTCAGTTACACCTCCATTGCCTGACTTGGCTTTCTGAAAGCACAGCAGTGAGATTCCCTTGGTAACAGGGTGAGGAGGGAAGGATGCTGACCTGGGCTGGCTCCTGCCACCAGGGTGGGGTTCAGCAGAGCACCAGGGGAGGGGTTACAGTTATGAAGTGCATCCTTAATACTCACTGTGCAGTTCTAAGAAATGCATTGCATTCTGGATAGGGATCTGATGCCACTGCAGAGTAGTGATTGCTCATGAAGTCCTGTTTGGTGGGGGGGGTTAAATGAAGTTTCTATAGTGAGTTTCCCTGTAGCAGAAAACTTTAGTCCCAGGTGTGATCTAAGGACTGCTTTAAGGTTAGGTTGAATTGTTTTCTGCAGCTCAAAGTGCTTAATACTGTTTAACAGAAATCTTGCTGCAACTTCACTTTTGGTTTTAGTTGATGGCAGATTCTTACCTAATGTGCTTCATTAAAGTATGCAGGGCCTGGTAACAACACAGTGTTATTGAAATATATTGAATACTGAATTTCCAAACTACCAAATAGCTTCTGGATAAATGAAGATATGGGTCTTTGAACCAATAAACCCAGTGTCTCCTGCAGACATATCTACAGACCTGCTTCTGTGGTAGTTCTGCAGGTGCTCCTTTTGAGATGCAGCCATGGAAAGTATGATGTAGGATTGGAGCAAAAACCTGGCTAAACTGTGCAGGTGATGTGTCTTTTGGGTGAGGGGAGATTTTTTTTTTCCCGTCAGCTTTTTTTATCTGTCCACAGTCAAGGCACTGGGAGGTCCTGGCTTCATCACCCATCTGTGGGAGTTCCATGGGGCTGTGGTGTAGAACATTGTTAAATGCAGGGTGGTGTCGGTGGGGGAATGATGCTGCTGCAGGTCAAGGGCCTGAGGCTCTTTGGGTTTCTTCTGAAGATCTGAGCACGGTGCTGACTGCGTAGCTCTAACCGCACACGAGGGTCTCATCCTCACCAGCCTGAGACCAGCTCACTAGAACCAGTAACTCATCACACACAGGAACCCTGAAACTCCCTGGGCTTGCATCATGTGTGTGTTGGCAGCTTAATTACTAAAAAATTACAGCTGTCCTCAGAAAACTGATTATTCTTAATATTTTTGCCTAAAACTGATAGGTGTACTTCAGGAAAAGTATTTTGGTATTCATAGTTTGATGTGGCACTGTGTACTTGGGCAGAGGTGGGACTGAGATCTACAGATAGAACTTTAAAGCTTGAAATTTAGGGGGGTGTGGCTGATGAAGATGAGAAGTTTTGTGGTTATGATTTGAGGGAAATCATGAAATGCTTTGGCTTTGGAATAAGCTGGTGAGAAATGCCTCTGGGGAGGACATGTCTATGTTTTAGAATACAAAATTGCTTCTGAAGTCTCAGGAACTGAGCAGTATTAAAAAAAGAATGAATAAAGTGTCTAAAAGTAGATGCAGAATGAAAGACAAGTCCTTCTGAGGCCACAAAGACAATCAGGCCATGTAGACAATCTGTGTTTTCATTTGCATATTTTGAATTGGGAAGAAGATAGCAGCTAATGGCAGCTGGTTTGAAGTGGAAAAGAAGGATTTCTTGAATCACTGGAACTCTATTTTTGTACTCCAGAGCAGGATTTCCTACTTAGGATGTGCAGAGGGCTGAGACCATTTTTCATGGCAGCATTCATTACTCAAAAGCCAGTGTTCATCCTACATCTCACACCCCACGTACCTGTGCTACCTGCTACTCCTTGTTCTCTGTCTACTGAAACTTTGGTGCAGAAGCTCCTTGTTTACATGAAGCACTTTCTGATTAGGCTGGAACTTGACAACTTTTCCTCCTATAAATTAGATGGAGATGACAGATTATTGACTATTTTGCTTGAGGATAGAGGTATGAACATTGTTTTCTTGAATGAGGGAGACCCATGCTCCTTTGTTCTGTTTAAGAGAGAGCTCTGACTTGCATTTAGTGAGCAACATGCAAAAAGGTCTTATTCCCTTTTCCCCCAATCCAACTCCTCTTTTCCTTAATATATGGATGAATAACTTAATTCCTGAAACACATTCTTCCTTTGAAATGTTTTGTTGTTCCACGGAATTATTGTAGTTGTGTATTAGTAACTGCTGTGTTGATTGGCAGTTTCTTGTTGTATTTTCCTATTCTTAAGGATTTTCACTTATGAAAATTAAGGCTGTGGCCACCTGTACTTGTAAGCCTTGGGTTTTGTTCCCAGAATGTCCCAAATGTCCGTGTTCGGGGCTTCTTTGGTTTGGGCTGGGGGGGGGCCTCGGGGGGTTGGGTGTTTTGTTGGGGTTTTTGGTTTGGTTGTTTTGGTTGTTTTTCTGGGGGTTTTTTTGAAAGTACACTAATGCTGTTTGAGGCACTGTTCTAATAATTCTATGCTTCTATGCTAGAGGTGGTGCTGAGCTCTGCTGGATGCAGGGAACAGCTTAGAGGGAAACTTGTAAAACCACATTTGGGTTTCTGTAATTACCTGTACTGCCAGAAGGCAGCCCTGCCCTCGGCAGTGTTATGGATTTGTTTCTTGTCCTTGTGTTGTTACTGGTATAAAGTCAAGTGCCTTCAATGCTAAAGGCTCAGAAAACTTTCTTAAACTGACTTCATGTCCTATGCAAGTGTTTTTTCTACAACCTGCATAACCAGTACTTTGTAAAACTTGTTTACGCTTCAATTGTACATAGTGTTTTTTAAAAAAAAATAGTATTTTTATTTAGGTACCTCCAAACTTGAATTCTAGTCTTGTGTGATGCATTGTAAAACAATACATTTCTCTTTTGAGTACCATTACAGTTGTAAAAAGGTTTTCACTGGTTCTATTTTTCTACTGTTGCTGAGAAGCATGTAACACTGACTTTATCCTACGTATAGTTGGCATTTCAAATAAATGGCTTGTATAGAACGTGGTTGTGTGGCTGTTTCCCCTGAGCTGCTGCTGCCTGGCTGCTCACACCTCCCTGCCCTGCTCACTCCAGACTGCAGTGATTGGGGGCTGGGGAAAGGAGCCCTCCAAGTGTAAAGGCTTTTGGGAAAAAAGATGCACAGTAATGCTGTGAACACCAAAGACAGGATACAAACCAGTGTAAAAGAGGGATTTGAAAATAATCACTCTGATCAGGCACTTAATAAAAATGAGAAGCATTTCACTTAAGTAGTTCTGTGAATTCTGGCTAAAGCCTAACTGCCCGAGGCCATGCCTTGAGAAAGGCAAGAGGGCTGCTCCATGCTGGCCCTTGGGGCGCAGCCCTGCTCCAAGGAAGCTTGTGTTCATTTCCTCATCAGAGCTGCTGGACAGGTTTGTTCAGTGCCCAGCATTCCCAGGTTCGTTTTCCTGCCGACTATTCCAGTTGACTCCTTGTTACATCTCCCAAACAAGTGCCTCACTGCTTCAGAGCCACGACTAAAGTTCAGAAATGGCATCTGGCCATTTGCCCGGTCTCACTTTGATGCACGAGAGCAAAATTCAACGAGTTACAGCCTAACACAGAGCACAGTGGGTGAGGAGAGAATGGGATGGTCCCACATGGTAATTACTGACACCTTCACTCCCACACCCAGGAAGATGAATTCTAGGAGCTTCCTAAATTAGACAATGTAATCATTTTTTGTTAAAGGTTTTCTGTCACTTTGCAACAGTGCTTCTAAGCCTGCCAGCCTCAGAGGACAGGGTGCCTGATGTCTCTGCTAGGGGAGGTTTTAGGCAGTGGAAAGGCAGGATGTGGGGTCTGGGTCCCTTCAGGTGGGCCCTGCTTCAGTACAGGCTGGTGCCAAGAATGGACAGTGCGCGTGGTCAGTGCTGGCCCTGAGCTCTGCAGCTGGAGCCACAGGAGTTCCACATTTGAACACCTCACTTCTTCCATCACTGCTCTATTTTCTCAAGCACAGCAAGGCTGGCACTGGGCCATACAGCACTGCAGCCTTTCACTGCTTTTTTATTTCTTGTAAAAGACACAATTGCCTTTGGGTACACTCTCCCCTGCCCCTTCAGTGAATTACAGAAACTTTAATACAGAGGAAACATGACCCTATTCTGCTCTAAGCTGTACTTGCCAGCAGGCTGCAATCCCTTGTTTCACACCTGGGTCAGGTAGAAACAGGTCTGGGAATCCTGGGCTGGACTATCCCCCACTACACACCTCGGTGGCTTGGCTAACACGTCAGCAGTGGGCTCCCCGAGCCTGTCTGGATCATGGATGGAAACAAAACTCTACAGCAGCACTGAGAGAAAACAAGACAGTACACAGTGAACAGTTATTTCAATTTTTTTATATTGTAGTTAGAAGTGCAGTTACAGCTCCTGTAACAGTTGCTACCAAAAAAAAGAGCATGTACAATACCCAGAGTTAGATTTAAAAGCAACTAGGAAAGGGCCCTGGGGGTTGATGACACATTTAGCATGAGCCAGCAGTGCCCTGGCAACCAGGAGAGCCACCCATGTCCTGGGGCACCAGGCACAGCATGGCCAGCTGGGCAAGGGAGGGGCTTGTCCTGCTCTGCTCTGCACTGGGACAGCCCCACCTCGAGTGCTGGGGCAGCTTTGGGTGTCACACTATAAAATATAAAGCTGTTAGAGTGTGTCCAAGGGAGACCACAAGGGTGTTGAAGGGCCTGGAGGGGAAGCCGTGTGAGGAGGGGCTGAGGTCACTTGGTCTGTTCAGCCTGGAGGAGACTGAGGGGAGACCTCACTGCAGTCACAGCTCCCTGTGAGGGGAAGAGGAGGGGCAGGCACTGATCTCTCTGTGACAGTGACAGGACTGAGGGAATGGCCTGAAGTTGTGTCAGGGGAGGTTTAGGATGGATATTAAAGGTTTTTTTCCCAGAGGGTGGCTGGGCACTGGAATGGGCTCCCAGGGAAGTGGTCACAGCCCCAAGCCTGCCTGAGTTCGAGAAGTGCCTGGACAATGCTCTCAGGCACATGGTGTGACTCTTGGGGTGTCCTGTGCAGGGCCAGGAGTTGGAATTGGTGAACTCAGAATATTCTATGTTCTATGAAACTGCTCAGCTGAGCATCTATGCTAAACTACTGTTTGTAAATAAAGTGGTCAGAAACAATTAATAGTGAGAATGATAAAAGTCTACCTTTGCTTTTCAAAAACCATAACATGGAAGCAGAATAGTACCCCATGATATAGAAATCCTCCAAAACTAGAACTTTAATGAATGTTTTGGGGTCTAACTACATTAGGCTCCAAACTTACAAAATCTTCTTTAATTGCAGCTAAGCGTAGTCTTAAAAGTCAGTGAAACATCTCCTGTCCCATGATTATCACAGTGGTTATAAAAAGAACATTCCATACTGTAGCAAAATACCAGGATGCTGCAGTTTTCAGCAACATTTATAAAGTAGAAGAATTTGCTGTAGGCTAGTTTTTAAAATCAAAGCATATAACAAACCCCCCCATGCTTAGTTTTTAATTTAGTACCTCTTCCTAGCTATTGTTTATGTTCTGATGAGTGAATTAAGATCATCTGACAATTTTTTTTACCACGGATATCATCCCTGTCCAATACCAGAAGCAAGTTTTTTCATGTATAAAGCAGACAGAACACTGTTGCACCAAGCCAAAGTTCTGCTTTCCCGTTTGTGAGCAGCCCGGGAGCGCTTCCCCAGCGGGAGCGGGCAGGCACAGCCGGGTCCCGCCGCAGCCCCGAGCAGCCGCCCGCCCTCGGCAGAACAGGCACCTCCTCGGGGCTGGGGCCGCACAGGAACCGCCCAGCCCGAAGGGAGGAACAGAGCCCTTCCAGCAGGAAAGCCGGAGCGCGCTCCTGCCAGCGAGGGCAGGGCAGGGCAGGGCGGAGCCCGGGCGGGTGGGACCAGGGGGAGGCAGCGGGACACGCTGCTCTGGTAACAACCTCCTCCCTGGACAAGGACCGGCGTTCAGGGGAGTGCTACGTCCATCGGTACTGAAATCCCTCTAATTGCAATGTAAGGATTTGTTACGAACATGTTTTAGGTGCTACAAATAAAGGAAGTGTAAGACAAAATGATGATGTTTCTTGGACAGCTGGATTTTGATGAGAAGCCAAAAACTGAAGATGCCTTTTCTGTTTGCCAGTGAACACTGTTCTCCCAGTTGTTCTTTCAGACCCAAACCCCCTCAGTCTAACTACAGTAGTACTGCATCCTGTTAGTCCGTCGCCTTTTCCGAGACTGAAATTCTTCAAAGAAGTGCTGAATGTCTTCTCTTTTAACCACCTAGGAGAAGCAATATGAAACCCAAGTTGTGGTGCAAGAGCTTAATTAACAGATCCTCTTTTATCTCCACACAAAGCACAGAAAAACAAAGACCCTGAAATTTCTCTGGTACAGTTTTCTGTTGCACCCAAAGGAGAGGATTAATACCCAAAATCTACTGTAGATAATACAAACAGGGAAACGAGTTCCCCAAAGCCAGAACAGAGCAAAGCTCCCAATGGTATTTTAATGACTTTGACCTCTTGCTTTTACCATCAGAAAATTTAACACAAAGCAAGATTTTCACTAGCTCACTTCAGGGTCATTCCAAAGTAACTAAGAATGGCAATACAGCAAGTCAGCCAATAAATTGCAAGTGTTAGTTAATAACAGCATGCAAATTCTGCAGGAAATCAGCTGACAAGACAGACAATCATAACCAGTCCTCATTCTTCTAAGGGTTTAGATTCAATCTAAGAAAAAATAGAAAAGTTAAGAGCTATTCTTCATTAATCCCTTACCTAGAGCAACAGAAGTTTCATTTAAATGTAAGGACTGCTGTCAGAACCTTGCAGACAGATTTCTGTAAAGCCCCCATTATCTCTCAACAATGTCATAAAGGAATTGTTAAACTAGAATGAAATAAGGGATTTCTGATTTCTACTGCAGTACCAGCAACTCCAAGAGACACGAAAAACCATTACACAGAGCATTATGGTATCCACCACCCAGCCCTCAACAGTTCTTTAGAACACATTTTCTGGCAAACAAATTACGAAAGTTGCACCTTACCGTTCCCTCATCTGCAAACCTCCTGAGATAGTCAGTCAGTTCTGTCTTTAAATCATTGTATTCTGGATGGCAAAGCAAAGGCAAAGAAAACAAAAACAGTAAGATACCCAGTTTCAGTTTAACACTGGCTCAAGAACACAGCTTGTTCTACTTCCTCTTGTCATTTGTTAGGTTTACTGCAGATGAATCTAGGTTTGAATTAGATTGTAAATAATAATGCAGACAGGAGAAGCCTAATAATTTATGAGACTAACCTATGTAGTGTGAGTGGCTGTTTGGGTTGATTTCAGAGAAAGGTAAAGGGATCAGGGAGTGAATTAGGACAATCAGCTGAAAGACTGCCCCTGCTCCCAGCTTCCCCCTGCAAAGCAGGTATGGGTCATGGTGGAAAACCTCAGCCTGCAGCTCAGGACTGGGACACTGCCCTTGCCAGGATGCAGAGCCCTTAGAGGCAGAGAGAAAAAGCTCCAGGTACCGAACACCTCAGCAGTGCCTGTCACTCTGCTCTGCAGAGCTACAGAGGAAGCCTGGCTGGCACTCCCCAGCCAACAGGAGATTGCCAAACAACAAAACAGCATAAGATAAATCAGCCAGACAGCAGAAGTTCAAATTAATGTTTAAATATTCACGTTACAATAAATCGCTATCAATACAATGTGTGGGTGAGAGTTCCCACACATCTAGTGTCTCACTGTAAATTAAAGTTGTAATGATGGGCCAGAGAGGACCAATCTTGACTGGGGTGTGCAGCCTGTCATACACTTGTTGGCATGTCACTTCAAAAACAGTTTGACACCACACAGTAAGAACTGGTATCAATCTCTTGGGGCAAACTGTTCAGTTAAAATGTGTTAAGGCAGATTCTAAAAATGTAGTTGTATTTACCACAGATGAGTTCCACTTGCTGGACTCTGTTCATGCTGTTAAGGGTGTCCATTAAAGGATCTCTCCTCTCTGTCTCCTGGTCACTGGTACCCTTATTTTCATAAGCCAAGACAGTGTCACATTCGTCTGTCAGGAACTGGACTTCAAGCTCTGAATACATTTTCTGGAGAATAAAGTAAAATTTACTTTCATGTGACAAAATTTCTCAAATGGAGGTGCTCTCCCCCAATCCTTTTTGTGTTCAGTATCACAAATAACAACAATAAAAATAGTAAGGTAAATTTGTGTTCAGTATTTCAGAATATCCTCATAACAACTTCCAAAGCAATACTGGATTTAAGCAGCAAAGAAAATACAAACATTTAGAAGCCCTTTTATGCTAGATTAATTCCACAGGATTCAGTGTGAATCTTTATGTGGAGTGAAGGGAGGTTTCAGCATTAAGAATATTTACACAGATTTTACCCAAAGCTTCCCCTCAATGATTGTCTGGAAGCTCTCCCACATCTGTGATGGTAAAGAGAACATACATACCAAACAGTCTTCACAAGTGCATAATTTGCTCCTCCAGTTCGATGGCCAAAAGGTGGCAGTATCTTTTTTTACAAATGGCTTCCTCTGGAGCTCCTTCAGCTTGCAGGCAGGCTCCTCGCTCTTAGTAACTACCTGAATTAAAGTAAGAGTATAATGCACTGTATAATGTCACTTCAAAGATACCCTGTTCTTTTTCTTTGGCATGTCCTTTTCTTAGGCAAGATTTTTCTTTTGTCTCAAACATATTTATTTTTATAAACAACCTATATTACCATGCACATGAGAATTCTGATGTGGTTTCAGCAATTTCCACAGGAAATTTCTGTAGAAATTTACTGCAATAACTGTAAGTATTTAAGAACTCAGAGCTGTACCATCATGCAAGTGCAGCTACAGCACATATGAGAACAAACAGAAGCCACCTCAGTGTAATGGCCATGTGGCTGACAAATGGGACAGACATAGCCCATCTGCAAACAGACATTACACCTCTTGACAGCCCTGTTCCACACCCGCCCTGGGCTCCATAGACTGCAGGTCTGAAAGGGCAGTGACTGAAAAGGGACATGGGAACAGACTGAACACAGCACCTCATCCCTGAGCCTGTGCAGAGTGACGTGGGCTTCACTTCAACTATCAGCAGTGTGAAGATGTGCAGGTCAGAAAAGAAGGTGCATTTTACCTCAGGACAGGCAGGCCCAGAGCTAGTGGATGGCTCATTAAATTGTTCCGATTGCCTTTCCTCCTTTGTGTCATGGTGTTCCACTCCACTTTCTTTTTTTATTTCTTTCTTCTGCTCTTCTTTTTTTATTTCTTTCTTCTGCTCTTCTTTTTTTATTTCTTTCTCCTGCTCTTCTTTTTTCATTTCTTTCTTCTGCTCTTCACTTTCCTCTACCTTCAGGACAATCCCTTCATCTTCAAGGGAGTTTGCTTTGGTCAAAGGAGGAACTGGAAGATACACACCAGCAAGTGAAAATACTGTGCCAGAAAAGGTATAGGTCACTACAGATGTTCTCTCTGCTTCTCATATTCTGAAACACTCTGCTTCCTAAAATCTAAGCCCTAGGAGAGGGAAGAGGGTATCACAATTTGAGAGTTCTTTACTAAGATGTTTGTCCTTCTTGACACCCCTTGCTAGCTATTACAGTTTCAGTAACTGTCATGTGCTTTTCTGCTGACTGTGTCAGTTTTTCATTTTCTCCACACACACCTCAGAAACACCATTACATATTAACTACACCAATCTCTTGTTTATTTAAAACAAGTTTCTGTTTTGATGCCAATTCAAGTCTGTGCCCTGTGACAAAGCTGCCTAGAAGGAGGAAAACCAAAACCAGACAAATGCCCTGTTCTGTACTATTTACGTGAGAAGGAAGAGAAGTTCACATAGCCATCCTTGAAAATACCATTGAAACTTTGGGCCCACAAGGGATCAATCAGCAGTTGATACAAGCAGTATTTTTCAGGAGACTAAGAGAAACCAGCTCTTTCCACATAAATCAACTCTTCTATTCTTTTAGGTCCACAGAGCTGAGACAAGGAACCTGTGTCCTGAGCACGGTCCCAGCCCTACCCATATAAACATTAAACAC
Organism: Petroica traversi; assembly: GCA_025920805.1. Classification (NCBI taxonomy): domain Eukaryota; kingdom Metazoa; phylum Chordata; class Aves; order Passeriformes; family Petroicidae; genus Petroica; species Petroica traversi. The sequence continues at coordinate 12,798,741 of JAHLSL010000007.1, forward strand.
ATTCATTTCAGGTCTGTCATTCACTCTTTGCTGCTCAGAGCCTCTGTAAGAACTGTTAGTCTCACTGCTTCCCTTAGAATGGCTCTTCAGTTCTTTGATCCTGTTTGGAATTTAAGTTCCTATCAAAGATGTCCTTTAAGACATCTTTGATAAAATAACTAAAAGCAGGCACCACAGAATTAAGATTTAAGAATGCAAACTGCTTTTTTTTTTTTTTTTTACACAGGTTACTGCCACCCCACATGTTCCACTGCTGAAGGTGATTGCCCAATATAATTAATGCATATAATTTCTCCAACCACTTAAAACCAGTATTATGTCATTAACCAACCATGTATAAGAAACACATGCTCACAAAATACTGGCTCAGATCTCTCAACTTTCTTTACCTGCTAATTGTGATGCATAAGCCCACAGGAAATGGCAGTGATTCATGCAGGCCTGGCACACCATTTCATGGAAGTCTCCACTTTCAGGAGGAACTGCACCAAGATGCTGTCAGAAAGAAGCAAGCACACAGCAGTGAAGAACCCACTGTAAATTAACAGACTCTGCATTTAGGGAAAGGAAAATATCAGCTGCCATCACATTTTTGGCACAAGCAGTCGCCCTTGCAACGATAAGCAGAACTGACGACTGGAAAGAGCTGATAAAAAATTCCACAGAAAACTCACATAATTCTGTTTGTCTACAGCCTTTTACGTCTTCCACATATCCAGAAATCTTATTTCTAAACATTTCAACTCCTAAATAACTTTTTATAATTGCTTCCTTACATGCAAGAGATAGTAAAGTCTTCATATTGATTACATACTGAACAGGAGAACAATTCAGTCCCAAAGCTGTCCATAAATTGATGAGAACTATTTGGGCAATTAAAAGCACTTAGTGGCTTTCTTCTGAAAAAGCATTCCTGCAAAGCTCACAGTATGCAGCACAACACTCTTCATTCATACACTTAGTACAAAAGAAGTTTATCTACAAGAACTCATAATTGAAGCCAATCATCTTTTTTTCACTCTTTGATCCTGCAGCTTCAAACACGGAATTTCACTTGGCCCTTCAAGGCACAAGAGGCTGAATCCTTAATGCTTACCCATTAAGTAGGGCACTCACTACAGTGCTTGGCTGCTTTCAAAAGACTTCCCCAAAGTTTGAAATCAAGAATGAACAGCACAGTCTGTTCTTTGCTACTTAAAGGAATTAAGAGTTTAAAAGGCATTCTTTTGAAGGAAGAACTATTCAGGTAGTTAATAATGATGTGCCTCAGTAAGAATCTTTTCCTCACCAACTATACTGATTAGAGTTTTGTAATTAAGAGACAGTTACAAAGTTATTACTTTATTCTGCAGTGGTAACCTTCAAATATATAGAACTCTTCCCAGTATATTTGGAGTGGAAAGCAGTGCAAGATTAGGCTTTCAATGCTCCTTTGCATAAGCTGAAAACAAATACCTTTGAATTCATTCAAAAATCTCTTTTGAGAATTACAGCAAACTTCCCAAGAATTACCATACAAACTTAACCAACACCAACTCCTTCCTCTGCAAATGGCAGTTCTGCTGTTTATAGTTTCCTTACCCTTCCATGGAACCAGTCTTCACAGACTATGCACTGGATCATCTCATCTGGAATCTAGATGAACAATCATATTATTAGTGTTAATAGCAACCTCCAGAACCTTTCACAAGTCTCAAACTGCAGTATCATGCAAATCCTGCTCAGTGAACTGCATTTCCCTGTCCACCCCTCACAGGGAGCTGCCATTAATAAGTAGTTAGTGCTTCATTAGTCAGTTTGCTTCCCTCACGTTCAACAGCATATGACATTTGTCATACGACTGACACTGAGGAAATCCCATTTATTAATACAAAAGCAGTTTTCCCAGCTGGGCAAGACTTTCTCACAGAAAGTTGATGGAAGTTAATACACTACTGATATCCTTCTTCCTATAAACAGAAATGCATGAAGAGGCAGCTCAGTACAGGAAAGACACTGATGTGCACACTGTCATCAGGTCAGTGAAAGATGTCAGAACTGGACTGAACTCGTCACCACACAGGACAGTATGAAGGGCTTTGTTGTGAAACAACTACTAATGTTTTCTTAAAAAATGTTTAGCTGTCTCTGAACTTCAGAGAGGGGAGCTTATAAAATGCTTTTTTTTTTGTATTTGAAAGACTTGTGCCTTCCCTGTTCTTTAAAACACCTGACTTCTGTGACTGCAACAACAGCGTGCACACACAAATCAAGTGCTGTGTTTCAGTATTTCAGAGAGAGAAAAAAGTGTTCTGGCTACCATCAAGGACTGTAGCTAGAGCTAGAGGACAGGACAGACTCTCCCCAGCCCAGAAGACTTGCCAGAGCATTGCTGCAGGCATGGGCAAGCAGGTTCTGGTCTCTCCTAACATGTGCAATGCGTTTATTCTGCACTAGCCACATATCTCAATATGATGATAACCCCATCCCCCAGGGCAACTCTGCAACTTCAGGGAAGTGCAAGTACCATTTTCTCTAGATGATGATTTGTCCTCCTCATCTGTCTTTAAGGCATAAACATACTTTACCATTAAAAAAAAAAAAGTAGAGTAATTACTTCATACAACACATCACAACCAATATGGAACATAAAATTTCTAGCAACAGGATCTTCCTTGCAAAGCAGCTCAGTGACCACCCTTTAAAGAGTATCTAACACAAACACAATCTATATGATTACTACTGGATTCTGTATTTCTTACCTCATCTTCAGGATCAGGATAAGGTCTTTTACATGTACAGTACAATCCGTAGAAATTGTCATTATATTTATTTCCTGAATTCACCTTGCCTTTTTCCTAGGAGAAAAGGAAAAATGTCTCAAGAGACAACACAGTAAAAACCAAAAGACAGTAAAACCCCAGTTTGTTCCCCTTTAATTCCTAAAAGGAACCATTATTTTCATCAGCCTGAATATACAAAAAGAAAGATATTCTCCAGACACCTCTGATTTCAGTCAGTAGCAGACAGGGCATGTGAGGAATGCTGATGTTGAAAAGCAAAGACGAAAAACAGCCTGCTCACCTTTGTAACAAATGACTGCTGTGGTGTCAGACAGACTGATGGACAGATGCTGAAGCTCATTTAACCTGTGCAATTGATTTTTCACTGAACTGAAGCGGAAGGAACAACCATGTGCTCCCTTTCATTGACTCAAATGAGAAATAATAACATCTTAAAGTTGTCACAGGTGTCTCTGCAGGGATCACTGCACTGACTTTGCTGACTAGCTCTGGATCCACCTCAATTCTCCCAGAACAAAATAGGCATAAAAACCACACAAAACCACTGTCTCTTTCAGTGTTTGGACTGTTATTACTCTGGGAGCAAGCAAGCAAGCCAAGTAGCATCCTGTCACTGCTTCCCACAAGATTGCTAGCTACTTGACACGTTCAAAATGCTCCCCAAGTATGAAAGTACAGGCAGCTTAATACAGTAAAAAAAAAAAATCCCATTAGTAGGCTCTGGTGACAAAATATTAGGGCGCTAATGCCACCACAAAGAAGGGAAGAGAACTGTCTCTCTGACAGCAGCGGCCTTACATTTTCTTAAGCCAACTGCAAAATTGCACCCAAAAAGTTTATTCTGAAACAGGTCAGAACGAGTAAGATGTACTGGTGCAGAAACACCACAACCTGCTTCTGGAAATACACTGACCATGGACGCAGAACTGCTTCACTCATGGATGACAAGGACCAAACGTTCCTTCTCCTCCCAGACTTTTCCCTTTGGTCCCTCAACAGTTTTATCTCCTGCCGTAATACTCCCACCTTTTTTAACTTTCTGGGAAGACTGGAGGCGTCTCGTGAGTCAGCGCTGGCTGAGGCAAGGCACCAACCTCCCCAAGACTGTTATTTTGACTCCGAATGTCTGAAACCTGTCTGAACTTACCGGGAGTAACTTGCACTGCAGATTTTTGAACTTGCTATTTCCACAGTCGCAGCGGAAATTCCTGGAAAGAAAAACGTATAGCGTTTCAGGCTTTATATCAAGCGACAACACGCTGGGGTTTGTATTCTTAACAATTCCCAGCAGCTTATCGGGAGCCACGGGAGCTGTGAGGGTCCTGCGCGGCCGCTCCCGCCCCCTGCCCGTACCTCTTGGTGTAGAGCTCGAAGAGGCGGTGTGTGCCGTGGCACTCGTAGCTGCAGGCCAGGCAGATGCCCGCGGGCTCGGCGCCGGGCGGCG
>JAHLSL010000007.1:12816632-12831387 GCA_025920805.1 Petroica traversi
CTCGCCCAAAATGGCGGCGCCGCCGGGAGCGGCGCTCGGCTCCTTGTGAGGGGACGGGCTCCCAATGTTGGGTGTTGGCGCAGGGCGGCCTGAGCCCCTCGAGGGAAGTAACAACAGAGTTACTAAGGAAGTTACAGTAGAGACTGAAACAGTCCAGCAAATGGCAAAGGCGTGGTCAAACCCTGCTATATGCTTACGCGTCAACATGACGTAGTGGATTATTTCTATTAAATTAAATAATTAGAACGCATTATATGCTTATTATCCCATAACAAATGGGGGTTGGGACCAGATGATCTTTAGAGTCCGTATGTTTCTATGCTCTACTGGGGAAAACCTTTTAGTGACGCTAAAAGATGATTTAACTTGACAGCAAAGTGCTACGGTCAGGTGTGTGCCATTCCGTGAGGCAGTGGTTTTGGGAGAGCTGATTTTGTGTGTGCAGAACGCGTTTGCTTCAATTCAGCAGCTGCGAGACGTGAACTCCGTGCCAGTTAAAGCCTAAACTGCATCGCGTTACATGTGAAGTGAAACCTGTTATTAAATTGTATCCTAAAGTCATGAGGAAAGTACAGTTTCTTTTGCAGAAAGCAGCAGTGGCCGCTATTCACTCTCTGCAGCTGTCATTAAGGAGGAGGCTAAAACGGATGATTTTAAAAAATCATCCTCCGTTTTAAAAATGGAGGATTTTAAAACGGATGCCCAGTAAGAAACAGGTGTTAAAGCAATGATAGTTTTTTTGTTGTTTATGTGTAAATACATAGGATCTTGAACTACTTTTCTTGGGGATGTAGTAGGTGCGTGTGGCAGTATATAAGACCTGCTGCAAAATCAAACCTATGATGGCTTGTCCTGCTATGTTTGGTCTTCCAATGAAAAGCCTTAAAAGCTGCTCTTTTGGATTATAGTCAGGACAGCTGCTGATGAAATGCACGGAACTGCAGATATCTGTAGAGAAAAGTGACACTGTTGAGGGCCCATGAGAGTCAGAAATACAAATCCTCTGTCACAGAGCAACTTCACCTTAAGTCGAACTGGTTTGGGTTTTTTTTAAATTATTGTTATTATTGCTTTAATGCTCATTCAGCCAAAGACCCAAAAGTGACACGAGATGGCGCCCGCCGCCACAGGCAGAGCCGGCCTGAGCAGCACCCTGGCTCCCGGATCAGAGATTTTACACTTTACTTCAGCTGAATGAAGATATCGTTATCTTCCCTGAAGTTAAAACAAACCATTACTGTAGTTCTGATGAAAGAAGTAGATATGAACAGCTACATACAGCTAACTACCTCAGGAGCACTTCTCTCAACTAAATGCTATTCTTTCCATTCTTGCAGGCGATGAGGTCCCAGTTGATCTAAAAGTGAATAAAGCTCCTGTGTGGCTGACAGACCTTCCACTCAAGCATGGCTATATTGCATTTTCTTATATTGAGGTTAGAGGAAATGATGGGAAATGAACCAGTTTATTTTAAAACACCCACCTAGATGTCAAAGAGAAGGGTTTCAATGTGAATCAACATGTGACTGTGTGAATGTATGGCTTGGCAGTGGATACATGTGCCAAGTGTAAAGCCTGCATTTGTGCTTAAGATTCTGAAGAAAAAGCAATGAAATGTGGAACTTATTCCTACTTAAGAAGATCATTAAGAAGCCTGTCTTTTCACTGAATTCTTGGAGTTGGAAAGGGAGGAGGTTTAGGATTTAACCAGCTTGTAAACCAAGTAGGTTAAAAGACCCAGCCATGGGTCTTCTGCGATAACCATAAGTCTGAGATTGTGGCTATGAAGAGAAGGATCTAAAAATTTTGAAGAATTGTTATAACAATCACAAGCTGCCTTTGAAAGCTAAGGCGTAACACTAGAGAGTGATTTGTAGTATTTTTGGGCTAGATCTCAATCTGCATAAATTCAGAGTTATGCTTAATATCTGACATAATATAGGAAGGGACAGAGCAAATAGCTCAGCTGAGGGTTTGTTGATTGGTTAGTTTTAGAAGCAGGCCTTTGAGGGGGGAGGAAATAATACAAAAATTAGTAAAACAAGTAAAACAACTGTTCTCAGCCTTAGACAAATTCCAGTCACAAGTGCTGGTAATAATAAGGGGAAAGAACTCATAACTCTGCATATAAAAATTAGAATATACACCTGGTGAGACTCAGAAGGGTAATATTCAGCTTGGGAAACCAAAGGAGAAGATAGAAGTCTGCTGAATCCAAAGGAAATAATATTAATGAACAGAATCAGAGAATTAATCATGGGATTTTGTAGCATTTTTTTAAAAAAGTGTTTCACTTAGTTTTGACGTGTGATGTATTTTTATTGAAACATTTGGTTTATTTTGAAGGTAAAACAGAAAAACAATAGATCAGTGAGTTGGCTGCTCCATAGAGGGCAGGAGCCAAACAGAATAACACAAGTGATGGGCCAGAGCCTCACTGCCCAAGCCCAGTCCCACAGAGCCTGAGCAAGGCAAGAGGACACAGCAGATTCAGCCAGGAGTACACAGCATCAGGCAAGTTACAAGGCAGGTCCAAGGTCAAACTGTGAAGGCAGCCCACAGGCTGGGGTCAGATCTAGTGAGAACTAGGGTCAGACATAGCCTAGCAATTGCCATGAAGGTTGATACTGATAAGAAAAGACTGAGGTCAAGCTAGGAAGTCATCTGTGACTTTGGGTCCAGCTAAGCATGGCTTGGCACAGTCATGGCTGAGCTGGGGACATGTACTGATACAACACTGGTCAGGCATGAACTGAAAGCACAGGGCTTGGCTAAGCTGGGGCTCATGAGCCCATGGGAGGAGTCAGAAGAGGATTGTTGGGGCTGTTAAGGCCTCTTAGGGTGCTCAGGATCCAGACAAACTACATAGGATAAATGAGGGTTGACAAGAGGAATCAGAAGGGTTGGCTGTAATCTTTGAGTCAAAAAAAGTTTTCATAACTCAGTATTAATAGGAACTCATTCCTAGGCTTAGATTTTGGCCAAAATAGAACAGCAAAGGTAGAATACCTGATATGATTAAAAACAAAAATTAGTTGACCTTCCAAATGGAAGGCAGAGGCTGAAGGACAGAATACATCTTGCATCTTTTTGGGTGTATCTTATGTTTATATTTAGCAGAATTGTCCTAGGTTCTCACTGACAAGTAATCAAGAAGTGAGAATCCAATAAGAGAGACATTTCTGTCAAAATGGCATTTGCCTTCCACTTTGTAGGACACTGATTTTTGATTCATCTAGAACACCACGTTCCCAGATCTCTTCCTTCTTAATCCTAACTCTAAACCAAATTCTTGGCTAGAGAACTGGGATCCTTGCAGACTCCATATATGTTGGGATTCCAAGGAGAAAACTGGCGTAAATGAGGAGAACAGGACATGAGCACATGTGTTGGTCCTATGAAGATCATACCTAATCTTAAGCAAAGAGAGTTATGCTAGTTTTAGGGTAGGGCTAAGATTCTGAGGAGTGAGGAATGAGGCAAAAAGCTCCTTGAAAATGCTCACTTGCTGGTTATGGAGAAGGAGGACAACTGAAAGAAGGGAAGATTTATTCAGACCCTGACAAGCTCACATCTCTTCCTTTTACTCCAAAGGTAGTGGACAAAGCAAACTGAAGAACCAGTACTTTGATTGGAGAAAAAAACACACATGGAAACCTAAGCCTCACATGACATCTGCCCTCACTGCAGCTGGGCAAACTCTCCTTTGTGTTACAAGCAGAGTTAGTGCTGTGTTTATAAAAAAATACAGAAGGGAAAGGTTTTTTATTAATCTGAAGTAACACATGAAAACTAAAGATGTACATTGGGAAAAGAGAATGCCTTTTTTTTTTTTCTCAGAACAATGTTTATAGTACTTGTGTGAATTTTTATCAGTGGGTGCTTGAATGCCCAGTGTTTTTGCAGCTTGTAGCAGTTTTATTTATTAGATGTAGTTACAGTGAGTTTCATAGTATCCTGTTGGGATGTAATAAGTTGTTTTGATCAGTTTCTTATAATTTAGGGTGAATTAAGAACATTAGTTTGCTTCAATTCATAAGGTTTATTTCATGTTTTATGAATATTTAATTTGTGTTTTAAAACTTTTGTTTCTTCTGAAAATAAGGCTACAATCTGATTCCCTTTTTTTTCTTGGATGATTGTTTTGTCTGTACTGCTGTCTTTCTTTGAACTTTTTTGTTGGAAACACCTATTTACTTATAGAGTGTAACATTCATTTGAAAGAAACTTTTCAGTAAGATGGAATTTTTATATTTTATTTCTTCTCGTTTCAGATTGAAATAGTATATTCACTTGGTTTGGCTATATTGATCACAGAAAGCAGAGCTATTCAGCAAGCTGAATGGTGATCTTTTCCACTTTTTACTTGCTTTGTATACTTTTAAATTTTGTGACCTTAAATTACCTTAATCTTTAATTATCAGTTCCTGAAATTCTGCTTCTACCATTTGTTTTTTAGCAGCAGCCACATCTGAGTTAAGCTTCAGGCAATCATGTTAGCCAGGTTCTTTGAATACCATCCATACTTTGTTCTTAGCTGTAGAAATATTTATCGTCTTTCCAACAATCTTTTTTGTATTTACAAATGGAATAGCTATCTTGTTCTCTCAAACATCCACAGTAAACATCTGCCAAAGAAAGAATTACACACTACTATCCTTTGTCAAAGTACCTTTAAAAAAACTGAGATATGAAGAAGGGCCTTGGTATTTTAGACTGAACTCTTAGTCTTCACTGCACTGATGCTCCTGGTTCATTAATGTACTCCTCATGGCTGCATTGTGTGTGGTAAAACAATTCCACCGGAAAGAGATAAAATCTTTGCTTTTACCTTCTCTTTTTCAGCCAATTACAAAGTGGCTTCAAAGTTGAGCAAGAACTGAGAAAACATACTGAAAGGATATGGGCAGGGGTGTCTGGTAACTCACTATGCCTGTCTGTGACAAACTTCAAACAGAGGACAAATACAATTTATGCAGAAGCAATGCAGATATTGATCTCACAGCTCCAGTGATATGACCCAGCATTGTACTGGCCTTGAAGGAAAGAGAGCTTTCCTGCAGAATTTTTGTCAAACCAGTTTACAGTTATAAATTACATTTCAACAAAACCATTATTCATGACAATTTATTGTTTTTAATTAAATCCCCACAGTCCACCACTCCAAGTCCACTTCCGAAGCTGCCAATAAACTCCTGAGAATTCTGTTCTTCCGTGTTTTCACCTAAAGTTGGCTCATACAACCAGAAAGGAACAGTTATTGAATTTCTGTGCTGACTTTGCTGCTGTCAACATGTTTGGTCATAAAAACAAGTTAACTGAAAAATGACCCATGTTAAAAAGAAAAACAGAATTCTCCTCCTATCCATATAGATTATACAAGAGAAACATCTGGCCATCTCAGAGAGTGAGTGCTCCATTCTCACAAGAGGAGTGATTTAAAAAAAATTTTCTGCTAATTAGCTCTCCTTCAGTTCTGCTTGTGTGAAGCAAGTCAGTAATACTACAGAATTATTTTAAAGAGATTTAGTTATTGTCTCTTCTGAGATTCCCAGTTTCCAGGGAATCTTATTCTAGACTGTAAACTGTATGCAGCAGGGAGTATCTGTATTTTGATTTTCCAGAATCATTACTTTCTTTTACTAAATAAATAGTGAAAGAACTCAGTTAAGGCCAGGCCTTTTCCCAAATTCAAGGGATCCCAACTTTTTTGCATAGACGAGGATGAAGGTTTGGAGGAGGTAGACAGCATATTGTTTAAGATTTGCAGAATATGGAAATTACCCACAGTTACTGACATTAAAATGTACTGCAGGAGGCATACGTGTAAGATATCCACCTATATAATGTGAGGGCTGATAAGTTCTTTGACACAGAAATGTCTGCACAGATTATAAGAAAACAGAACTTGTCTGAGGCAATGGGAAATCCCTGCCAGAGGCAGACTGAATGACAGAAGTACTTGATGGTTTATCCAAGCTCCAGTCCTATAGAGCACCTCGTTTCCCACTGAAGTGCTTGATGTCAGCTCAGCTGTCACAAGAGCACCCTGTCAGCTTAACTGAGAGGCTGGCGTGAGAAGGGAGGCTTTCATACAAATGTCATCAATTGGCAGTAAATCTTCATCCTCATCTGTATAGAGGGCTCCTGTTGTTGTCCTATTGTTCATCTTTGTGAAGGATAAAAGTCACTTCACTGTAGCTGTGAAGCTTTTAAGTACTCACCTAGCCTTGTACCTGAATTTGCCTTTTTCTGAAGCTGATGCTAGAGGTCTGTACCAGAAATCAGCACAGAGATGCAGAATGACTTGAACATTTGAATGGAGATGTTAACAGTGGTTGATGGTTACTCTCAAAGGGAAAATTTCGATAATTTATTAGTAAGTAAGTATCTGCATTTCATTTAACCAAAGCACATTAAGCAGTATTTGCAAATCTTTAAAGCAAAAGGCATCACATTTTTTCCTTACTGTGCAGAATTTTAAGCCGCTGCTCTTCACTATAGAAAATGATATTTCAGTAATTCCTACTGTCATAATCTGTCATATAATTCCAAGTGAATATTTAAATGTCTTCAGCTTAGCACATTTATTACTGCCATTTTCTGGCATTCGTAAAGAGGGGAAATGTCCACTTTTCCACACAAATATATGCTTGGTTTGCCTTTCACCAGCAGAGTGTAAACATAGTCATCATAACAACCTGAAGGTACTGGGAGGGTAAAAAAATACACTGCTATGAGACTGTAGCAAGTTTAAGTGCATCCAAATCAACACCTCCTCCACACGGAAAAGTATCTGGCCTAAATTAGTGTCACTGTAGGTGCATTTCTTCACTGCTTTGTTTAATAGGACTTAAAGCACTAAAATGATGTCTCTCCATAATGCAGAGCTTGTTTGCCAGGCGTTTATAGTGTTCTGGGTAACTGTTACCAGTTGAAGGGTTTCACCGACAAATCCAGTGCATAAATTATGATGTTGCAATGGATTGTGACACAAACTATCCTGATCTGGGTGTTGAAGCAGAGGTTACAATTTCAAGGTTTTTTCAGCCTCTATTCTGTCACTCTTTTTTCACTAGTAGACACTATAATTCTCAAAAAATTGCAAGTTTTTGAAGTGCTCATTCTGAGTGCTCTGGCAAAACAGCCTCTGAAGTATTGGAAAATCTTCAACTTGGTAAAATTTGGTGGCCTGATACTTTTCTGGAGTGGCTTCACACAGTGAAAATGCTTAGAGACTTGGTTAGCCAGCACTGGACTGGTGGGTGAGAGCAGACACCCTAACACAGGAGGATCAGAAAGAACAGCGGAACAGAGGGTGTAGATGTCCTTCTCTAGAAATCTGTACAAATAAGGTCCCCAAAACACACCAATGTTAACCGGCAGCAGAATTTTGTCACTGTAGAAAAGTCTGTGACAGCTGCAAGTTCTCCTCTCCCCAGCTATGTGGAGTGATGATAAACCAGTCTTTTGGGGCTATTGTCATTGATAGCAAGTGGACATGATTAGCAGAGAAGAGTTCAGGTTTGAATTCTCTCAAAATTGAGCAGGTGAGATCCTTTGACAAGACCCACATGCCTGTTATTCTCCCCCACCGCAATCCAGTCTTCATCATCTTCAGAAGATGTCCTACTAATTGTGGTCAATCCCTCTGGCAGCTTCTTTTGTTATTGCATAGTAGCCAAAATCTAACCTGGAACCGCTATCAACTTTACCCTCAAGATATTTGGCCTAACTTCTAAATCTCTGGCTTATAAAACCATTTTCTTGAGAGACCTCCATAGTCCAAGTAGCTGAAAAATCACTTAAGTGCTTGAAACACTTATGACAGCTCCTTGGCACATCCTGAGGCCTCCACTATCTAAATGGTGGCATGAGTGCTTTCCTCTGGTTTAGGGTGTTCTTCACCCTCTCGGATTTCTCCTGGCAGTCCTCCATGTGAAAAAGAATCCCACTTCATAGGCTTGGTGCAAATGGAGCAGAAATAACCACTACACAAAGTGCGGAGAGTTCAAGAACATTCATCTAACTTGTCCTCTATCTGATTTGTTTAGCTCGTTTTCCCAAATAAATGAACAAGGGAGTGTGTATATATCTGTATTGTACAATTTCAAAAATGAGTACACAGGCCTCTTTTAGACATTGAGCTTCTATATGTATTGGGACAGTTGGCACTTGGGTAATGGAAATTGGGTTCTGTTGAAGGGAATAGGTACAATGTTAGCTCACCCCTTATCAAACAATCGCAATCTTCATAGGCACGGGTTAAAACAAACTTTCCATCCATGTGAAAAGCTTTCTTCAGAGGTCACACCAGAAAACTGAAGCTCAAGGCAAGCAGTCTTCATCCGTTCAGTCACTAACATTCCTTCCCTCCTCCGGAAGCTCTGAGGGAAGGGAAAATCCCAAAGGGCAGCATTGGCATTGTGTGTTCAACTCTAAAGGCTGCTCTTGTACATGTGGTGCATTAATATGAAGCACAGAAGTGGCCTGTTCAGAACCACTAGGAATATTTGCTGTGATGCTGTCTACGGAAGTACCTTTTAGCTGTCAGAAAAGTGACTGGGAAGCACTACCTGTGCAGGCAGCTCTGTAATGATGTTACAGGATTATGACAAATCCCACATTCAGATGTGCTCATTGCCTAAGCTTTATTTACAGACTGACAGGCACTGAGTACGTGAGATAATAAATTTAACAGCATAGTGCTACAACAAATATTAATGGAATTTATCATCTATGCAACTACAAATGTCTTACAGGATCTAGGCAATCTGAAATGTCTGAAAGTTTGTGATTCTAAATGAGCTATATATTTCACTTTACAAGCCTGAGCATCTAGTAAATCTCAGAGCTATAACCAAATTGTGGTCTCAGTTGATTTATTCCAGCTCTTTTTTTGATGGTGGTTTGCCTTGGGTTTTTTCCCCTTTTTCCTTTTAGACTACAGTTGATTAGCTCCTGTTTTCTATAACTACATGTCTCCTGAATTTCCAGTTCTTTTCTACTTGACCTTCTTTCAGAAGGGCTGCATGTAGTAGGAGGCAGAAATGGGATGTTACAGAGTGTTGGTAATGTGGAGGAGATGTACACGTATAGTTTAATGAGACTGGTACTTGAGCAAGATGGAAAAAACCTTTTGGTTATTGAGTATGTGGGTTAGATAATGTTTTGAAATGCACTCTGAGTGGGAAAAGGCCATGATGGGGCATGACTGATGGAGCAAGTCAGGTTGTATTCCTGTCTCTAGAAGAGTAGTAAGTAGGAGTCAAGTTAGGGCACCATTGATGCCTAACTATGAAAGATTTGTGAGCACAAGAGGAAGAGCACCTGACTCAAAGCAGGGCTTTCCCAACTCTACCTTTAGATTATCACCTAGATTATTATTAGAGTATCTTTAGTTAACTTCAGGAGAGTTGTGGCTTGTCCAAAAGAACTCTTGTCTGTCCAAGGGAAGCTCATTTTTGTTACAATTAGGGTTGTTTCCAAAATGTTTCTACATCTTGTTGATGAAGCTTGAGTTTCCTCTGTATGTCACTGGCAAAAATTAGGTGTGTCCTTCTGCAGCATGCTAGGGATATCATCAGATCAATTTGGTTTGTTTGGTTTTTTTTTCTTTAATACACTACAGTAAGTTGGCTTTGGAATACTGCTGGCACGGACTTTGGAAATGCTTTTCTGCATCTGTTCTTTTTGCACTTGTAAGACCATATATTGTGGTAGATTTGAAAATATGGAAATTGCTGCACTTCCCAGAGAGGAAAGACAGTGTCTCTTGATGGGACTGTCCCAATCAGTAAGCACAATGGCCTGTGAACTGTTAGTGAACTCTAAGGAAGCATTTAAACAAAACAGGAAAAGGGTCCTCAATCATTGGGGCCATAAGAATGAGAAGAAAGTGTAAGTGATGATGTGGCCCACACTGGACTTCTATCTTTCCTGTTTTCTCAGTTTTAGCAGTTTAAAAGGTTCAGCTGTAGCCCCAAAAAACTCATGGATGTGGAGAACCACTGAAATGAGGACATGTTCTTTAGGTTGCCTTGAATGTGTTCTCAACATGAGAAGCAAAGACAAATGTAAGCTAGCAAAATATGGGACAATAGTGATAGGATTCATATATGTCCAGGTCGCTGAATATGACTTTATATGTGAGAGTTATGTGTCCATGTCAGTCTGATTTACATTCATCATGTTAAAAATATCTACATTGTTTTTAAAAAAATAATAAATTACAGCAATGTGAAATACTTTTTTTTGGTGGTAAGAACATTTTGCTAGAACCATGCTCCCAGAATTGTTATATGTACTTGAAACTGATTAAAAAATCACAAACAGCTATAAGTAGAATAACTCTCCTAGCATGAAACTGTGGGTAGAGAAAAACTTACTGCAGCCTAATCTTTATCCAAGTTTCAATCCAAACCTTAATAAACACCCACATTCTTCAGAGAACAATCTTTTGGGATTTCCTTGCACATAAAGTTTGAATCATTTTAACTATGCTGAAGCAATCACCTAAGTATATATCTTCACGTGTCTGTACTGAAACAGTTTGCATGAGCATTATTTCCATGAAGCTGATTGCCATAATAAAAGGACAGTAATGTACAGCACTGCAGTCTGTATCCACAGTTGGGTTTTGACTAGCAGAAGTTATTCAGTTTGAAAAAATCTGTTCCTACTGACATAATTATACTGGCATAGGATTTTGTCATCTTTTGTCTCAGCCACATAGGATTTTTGTGGCTTTAAATTCTTTGTTCACTGATGTAATGCTTTCCTTGGCTTATGAGGTTATACAGAGTCTATCCCTACATGACAAGCAAGCAAACTTGGCAGCCAGACCTTTTCTTACTTTCCTCAGGATAGAAAACTTTTTGAGCTGTATACAAAGGAAGATGTACCTTCCCATTAAGGTGGTTTCCTTGCAGTTTCAAAAATCCCCATAGTTATCCTGTTTTCATGATTGTAGCAGAAGAGCTTGCTGTACTCTCAGTGTGACAGGTAGCCATCTAAGCAGCATTTCATTGTGGCTTATGAGCTCAGGAATCCTTGAATGGCCCTGCATTGACTCACACAGAGCTGCCAGGCATTGTTACCCTCTTTCGGAAGGTTTTTGAGCCCTTCTAGCTGAATTCCTTCTTCTGATCTCTAAAAGATCAGAAATACCAATGAGCCTCAGGCACTACTCATTAAGCCTTCTTTTCTTTATAAAATCAGAATCCTGAAGCATAAACTGCATAGGTTGTCATGAGTGAGGGAGCAGGATGACTTTCCCATCCCTGCTGCTGCTGGGAAGTGGGATTGCCACCAAAAGAGGCAGTTTGATGCCTTCTCTTCCTGGCTTCCTTTTTCCAACATCTTCACTGCTGCTATAAACAGGTAGGAAAAAGAATGGTGATCCAATCTAAGGAATTGGTTTAAGCTAAGACTTAAATGCTATTGTCAACTTCCTGGGTTTGTTTAAGTCCATCTCAGTTCCTGGCTCCCTTTTTCTGTTATTGCACAGCCATATAAGCACATGGACTCTTGTGAAGGGGGGTTTGGCAGAAAGTGAGAACAAGTGGCAGTTTTTGGAGGGACTATGGCTCTGAACAGCAACTCCTGATTTAGCTGACTGTACAGACTGTCTGATATCCAGCTGGCAAGGCCTGTCCCGTGCTGTCTCCATGGGCACCCAGTCCTTCAGAGCAGAGCAGCTGGGCAGCATCAGGCACTAGAGGGGCTCCCTCCTGGGAGCCGTGACTGGAACCCCACAGTGGGCAGGTGTCATGTGGCCCTTGGCAAAGGATAGACATGGTATCTTTGAATTCAGACATCAGAAATGAGCTTTCACTCCATGGCTAACCTTCACTGATTTATCATTTAAAAGCTGCTGGCCAAGAGTACATTCAGAAAAGCTTCCAGACAAAAGCTGCAGGTATGTGTTTTGCCAGAAATTAGGCAGAAAACAGCCATAAATTGTGGAAGTTCAGCTTCCGTCATGCACATCTTCTAGTGAACCACTATGGAAAGAAGTGGCCTTTTTATGAATCTTGTGATGAATTGCTTGTAGATGTACCAGAGACCTGAGGAAATGGCAGACCACCATGCTTCTCATACATTTCTCCCTGGCTGCCTCACTGGTGATGACAAGTTCCACATGCTGAGTGGCACCTGGACTCCTCTTTGAGTCTCTCTCAGGGCTCTGCAGTACAGCACGTGCAGAGTTTTCCTTGTATTCCCTCCTACCGACAACCTCATTCCAGCAGTGCTATGTTAGCACATGATCTGACTTGGTGGTTTGACTGACTGGAGAAATGGGAGATGTGTTCTGATACAGAAGGCTCAGCCCACCCTCCTGCTCATCCACAGCAGAGCAACAACCATCCTGTAATAATAAAAAATGCAAATAGAAGTTAAAAACTCTAAACTGCAGGTATTGTAAATACTTCACCACCTTCTTTCTGCTCATTACAAAAGATCCTATCCTGACTTCGGCTGGGTGCTGAAAAAATAATTTTAAAAATACTGAGAAAATATACTTCAATAACTAATTAAGTGGAGATGCCTCATATTATTCTAAATGAATTTCCCTGGGATTCCACTAACTTGTGCCACATTGCCAGTATCCAGCCTTTCAGAGCCCCTGCATTTGTTGAAAGGGTTAGAAGACAAGGTGTGAGAGGTTCCAGCTAAACAAGGGAAACCTGCTTTGGCCTGTAGCTGAAGCTAAGATGAAGAGGAAGATAGTTCTGATTGCTGGAGGGCTCAAGATCCTAATCAACCCTCACCCCTTTAATTAACATGAAGCAGCTCATGAGCTGCAGCTTACAGAGTTGGGCTACAGAAAGTTACATGAAAAGTCAGCTTGCTCCTGATCAGGAATTGCGTAAATATAACCCTGGGGCTTCCTGTGGTCGCAGGTTTGGCATTGCCTGAACAGGCTCTGCAATGTAAACAGAGGACTGTAATTTTTTTAGCAACATCGTACAGCAAGATCCAGTACAGTGGCACACCAGGTGAAATATGTTTCCCACATCTGCAGTTGTTCAGGGCTAAGATTCAGAAAGTGTACTTTAAGATGAAGGCATTTTCTAGCTTTCTCCTTCCTAAGATTGAATCTGGTCTTTGACAAACGTCACTCAAATTTGTCTATATAGGAGCAAAGCAAATTCCTCCTTTTTAGTCCGTGTGCTTCCTTTCCACAGGAGCTAGGATTGCTCACTACCTCTAAAAACCTGCTCTCCTGCATCTGGAAAAAAATACATAAATATTTAGTCTCTGCAGACTGTGTTTGAGATTGGTCTGAAGCCATGACATTTCTTAAAGAAAAAACATTCAGAAAGAAATAATTTAGGAAGCTTGCTACAATAATTTAAAGTTTCAATATATTTATATTCCACTCTGATACAAATATAAATTTTGAGCTTAATATACTGATACAAATTTTAGTAAAGTCTAAAATAAGTTCAGTGAAATGATAGCTGAAATAAAACACTGATATTGGCAAAACAAAATACTTCATAACAAGAAACCCAAGTCAGTTTATGTCAGGATTCTTATATTAATTTGATAATGTTTGAGAAAGTCTTGTATTTTTGACTTACAAATTTTTCCAAAATTACCATGCTCCCATAAAATGTTTAAATATCAGTGAAACATTCGGCAGCAGGAATCATGCTATCGAACTTCATTTACTAATTCTAATTACATTAATTAATAAATGTAAAAAAATGTGTAACTGATTAAGATAAAAGTGTTCTATAAAATAAAAGTTAGAACATATCAGTGGCAAATAAGATGGAGAAAAAGAAAGATATTTATTCCTCAAAGCAACCACAAAAGGAGAAAAAAATACTATTATATAAATTTTCAAAAACCATTGGTATGAGCTGTTTGCAGGTGTTTCTAGTCCTTGTCTATTTTCCAATATACCCTTGGGTCAAGATGACTGCACTGTTCATGTGAGTAATGACAGGAATGTTAAACACTTTCTACCAACTCTCTGAATCAATTACCCTGTTCATATTCTTAAGGCTTTTACCCTTCTTTCTTTGGCATGGATACTTCTACCACTTTCCTAATACTCTGCTGAAGTTATAAAACTGCATGTGTTGTGGCACTGTGAGTCAGCAGAACTCGCTGAGCAGTTCCCACTGCACAGGGCTCCAGGGCTGGTTCACAGAAAGCGTCGTCATAGGAGCATCATCTGCACCTCAGCTCAGGATGGCAGGTACTGCAATCCAACCCCTTTGTGAAGGACATCCTTATTGGACAGGCCAGGCTTTCCATTTCTGGAGAGATGGGGAAAAATGTTGAGGCTGAAATGGTGATCGTTTCAGATGAAAGGGAAAAACAAAAACGGGGAAATGATACTTTGCTGTGAGACAGCACAGAATTCAGACTGAAACATTCTTCCTCTGAAATGAAGCACACAACAGCTGTCTCAGTATTTAGGGATGCACAACCCAAAAATTAGAACGTCAGTTCATGCCTGCATTGCCTGCCTTCTGCCTCCTGCAAAAGAAAGTTTAATAAGAAATAGCTATTATTGTATCCTACAGATACTTGCAAATGCTGAAAGAAGGAAGACCCTTGGCTTTGCAGTGAAGACTCATGTTTAGTGGAACCTTTTGTCTGTGAAAGCTGTACTGACCGACCGCTCTTAGAGCAGCCCGGGAGATGTGAGTGCCGATCAGACCCGCAGCTCCCGGGCAGCCAAAGCGCGGCGCGCACCCCGGGCCGGCCCGGAGAGGGGCGCTGTCTCTTTAAG